>OX941093.1:55920000-56545000 GCA_954870635.1 Arctium minus
TATGTTGGCGCATAAAACGATGCTACTGTTGGCGCAAAACTCTGAAGAAGATGGCGCTGAGTAATGTTTTGCGCGAGTAGTTTATGACGCAAAACTGAAAAAGAATTCACAGCCTGGAAAACTACAGCCACCGTCCCATTAACTTTTATCATCCAATCAGATTTTGCAATCAAAGTTTGAACTGTGAATGCATGCGACCGATTTCTATAGCATTCAAACTGATTTTGCGCCACACTCAAACTGATTTTGCGCTAGTATCATAGCAGAGTTGCGCCAGCTTCAAAACAATTTGGAACTCGCACGCTGTATGTTCTATAGATCGATCAAAAATTCTTAATACCTGAAATTAAAACATGAGGTTGCATAGGGATGATCGATTTATCAATTAGAACACAATTCTATCACAAGATTTCGATTAAAACAACAAAACTCAACAATCTGATTCAAAACAGTGTTCGAGTTCATTTTTCAAGAAAATTCCAAAATTCAAAATTGAATCCGATTTAGTGATAAATTTGTGATCGAATCTAAACAAGAAACATTCTAAAACATTTTTCGATCACAATGGAATCAATTTCACAAACAATAAAGATTCAGAAGAAATTTGATTCAATCAAGAAAAATTGAAATGATCTGCATGTTCTTGATTTTTCAAGAAAATTGATCTTTTTGATCCAAAAAATTCCAGAAATCGATCTATCTATTTTGTGAAAAACTTTCTGAATATGTTTGGTATAGCTTTGATACCAATTGTGAATGCAAAATCCCAAACAAATCAAGCAAAATCTCAATCAAGAAAATGACATTCAAGAACTAGAGAGAGAAAGTAGATCTGATATCACACGTCTCTTGAATTATTTACAATGAAGCTCTTACAAAATCACAAGGCATAAAGCCTATTTATACCCAAAGCTAACACAAAGACTTAAAAGCAAAGGAACCTAAACAACATTGACTTATCTTGACATTGACATTGTTGACTTTACATCTTTGACTTTCCTATTAAATCTTGGATATAATTTTTTGACCTAACAATGACAATTCCTATCGTTCCCGTGGAAAGTCCTTTTTCCTATCTCCCCCTAGCGACTTGAAGACTGTCTCATCAAAGTGACAATCCGCAAATCTTGCAGTAAATAGATCACTCGTCAAGGGTTCTAAATAGCGGATAATTGTTAGAGATTCATATCCAACATATATACTTAATCGTCTTTGAGGATCCATTTTGGTGCGCTGTGGGGGCGCAATTCGCATATATACTGCACAACCAAATATGCGTAAATGTGAAACATCAAACTCATATCCAGTTACCAAATGGTACGCAGAAAATGGTTGGCTAGTAGTGGGTCTAAGGCGAATAAGTAAAGTTGCATGTAATATTGCATATTCCCAGGCAAAAGTGGGTAAATTTGTGCCCATAACCAATGCCCTGGCTATCATCTGTATCCTTTTGATGGTAGCTTCTGCAAGACCATTTTGTATATGCACATGGGGTATGGGATGCAATAATCATCAAATGCTTATTATGTAAATTTTCCAGCATTATCAAGTTGTATAGACTTGATAGGATAATCAGGGTGGTGAGCACTCAAACCTATAATTTGTGCTAGAAGTTTTGCAAATGCAGCGTTTCGTGTGGACAATAGTGCGACATGCGTCCATCATGTAAAAGCATCAACCAGAACCATAAAATACTTGAATGGTCCGCATTCTAGATGTATAGGTCTACAAATATCACCTTGTATACGTTGTAAGAATGAAATGTTTTTTTGTGTCTTTAGCATAAGATGGTCTTGATCCTGTTTAGTTAAGGAACAGGCTTTGCAAAAGTTTCGAGTATTCAAGGAGGCATATTGTGATGATGTTGTTGCTTCTTGTGCTTCAGAAGTCAATGATTGCAGTTTGGTAGATTCACGTAATAGCTTCATCTTACCTTTCATTCGAAAGAAAGGGTGTACATGTGTGTTTTTTCAGCACACGTATATCATATCACAGCTAGGGTGCCCCAGGCAGTCATGCCAAAGCTTATATATGTCACTATTCCAAATTCCATTATTGATGACATAATATGATTCAATAACCTGAATTGTGGTAAGATATAACTCTCTATTTTGACATATTAGTTTCTCTAATATACGTTTCCTTTCGTATTCATTAGAGGTGATGTACATATATTCATTTCCATTCTCACTGCGTGTTTCAATATGATAGTCATTGGAGCGTATATCTTTGAAACTTAACACTATTCGTTTAGCTTTAGGGGCGTAGAGTGCTTTTGTGATTGTCATATTTGTGCCATTAGGCAACAAGAAAATGGCAGTTCCTCTACCAAGTATTAAGTTGGATGATCCAATCATTATGGTCATTGAGGATTTATAATCACTTATTTCAGTAAATAGTAGTTTGTTTCTTAGTATTGTGTTAGTGGTCCCACAATCAACTAAGCACTCAAGTTCTCCTCGATACATTCCTACAAAGAACGGAGAATATGTAGTTATTTTGACGTACTTCTTTACATCAATGGTTTAGATAGGTACAAATAAAGTTTATTATTGATTGATGTTAAATCCTAGATTGTCTCTATAGGTAATCATCTATGGACATCTAGAAATGTATTTACTTCTTACTTGATGTTTATTCGAGAATTTTAAATTAGTTGCTCTTTCCAAATTTGAGGGTGTTACAATTTGGTATCAAAGCATAAGTTTGAGAGATTTATGTATTGATTTAGGATACCTAGACTCAAACTAGCCTTTTTTCTAAGTGAATGAAAGTAAGAATGTTCGGTTAGACACTTCAAGATATGATGTTTTGAGGTCAATAGAGCCACTAGAATCGAGAATCAGGATGAAGGCAACAAGAATTCTCACATATGGTACGTTCATGGTTGCACCTTACCAAAGTTATTATGAATTTACAGTTATAGGTGGTTGCTTGAATTGCCTTTTTTGTGATGATCGATGGGGTAGTGAGTGAATTCTTGGTGAATAATCATTAGAAGAATTGATGATTGTAGCACAGTCACTTGGAGTGACAGTTAACTATAGTGATTACATTAACTCAACTATTGTGGGTCAGAGATATTGGTTAATTATGAACCATAGGTTCGTGGAATCATCATTATCTTGGGAAGAAATTGCAAGGTTGATCGACTTAGTTGTGGAATATCGCGTTAAGATATTTGAGCTTTCCAACGTCGGTCATGTGACTAGTAGACTCGACGAGTGTGGTACTAAGACTTCGTGTCTCGACCAAATGCATGCACGATATTTATTTCTAAAATAAATTTCATAAATTATTTCATACTTGTCAAAACTTTCATACCTATCAGTCTAGTTATTAATTTTGGGAGAATGTTTTGGCATACACATGACTGTGTTCATGTTCTGAAAATTTCTAAATTGTTTAGATTGCATAAGATTTTATATAAGTTATATTGGGAATTTTCTTCATACTATTTTTTCTAATAATGCAAATTACTGAAAAGCATATTGTTTGATAGTTTCAAATTGAAGCTTAAAGGAATTTGTTCCATTCCTTACACAAAATGCATGCACCTATTTTGTTATCAGTTTTGAAAGGTAAACTGTTGCATGTGAGAATTGGGTCAAGTTTTGAAGTGCATGAAACTACTTTATTGCATATGTTTTCATTCGAGTTTTATTGGAATTTTATTTCTTGTCGTTTTGTGGCTCAATGGTGAAATTTTGAAACGCAAAAGCTTGTGTTGTCGCATGTGTTTCCATACAAGATTTTATTGAGAATTTTATCCTATGCGATTTTGTTATTAGAAGTAAAAATTTTGATGGCATTCAGTTACATAGATTTTCCTTGAGTTTTGGTACGAACGAGTTTTTGTTGCACACTATGCTAGTGAAGGTTTTGATTTACATACATGGCGTGAGTAAGGGGCCGTTTACCCAAATACTTACCCGGTAAGCACTTACCAGTTAAATTCAATGTTATCGCTTACCTTATCGGGTAAGATTTTAGTCCATCCAAACGGTATCGTAGGCAAAAATTTACCCGGTAAGTACTAACCGGGAAAGAGCCGTCGCACTCACTTGCCGGGTAAGACTCTAGACCATTGCTTCCGCTCTTACTGGGTAAGATTATTAGTTATTGTCGTATTCGTCGGTTAAGGTAATATAACTTGATAAGTTTGGTAAGTGCTTACCCGGGTAAGCGTTTGGTAAACGACCCCTAAGTGTATGTTGGGATTGTAATGGTCCGTTTGAACAAGTTTTGTTGCATGCATGCTTTTTGTTGTCGTCGTTATTTTTGGGCATCAAACATGCAACTTTTGTGTTGGTTTTAGGTACGTGACATTTGTGGCCACTTCACACGACTACCTAGTTGTAGTAGCAATTTTTATGCGTGCATAAAATGGTTATAAGGACTTTATGTTCGGTAAATCTTTTAAAAATGCAAATTGGCATATTTGTTGAATTAATGTACTAGAATAACTTTGAACTCACTAAGCCCATAGATTAAAACCCTTAAGAGAAAGGTTTGTATTTGAGGACTAGAAGAGTCCTTGAGAGTTGAAGTATTGGACGTCCCGAGTTATGGTTGCTTTGGAATTTTGGAATTTCAATTTGAAGGACCGACTCACGTATGAAATTATGAGGTATCAGGCTTATGTATTATCTTGGTTATTAGGTAATAATATTCATAGTACGGTATCTACGGGTTGAAATTTTATGTGATTATTGCTTATGGATTGATCGAATTTGATGGACGGTGTGGTTGATATCATGTTGTGCATTGGTGGTGTGCCGTCTTGGTAGGACTTCCTAAATGGACAAGATTATGTGGTTCATTCATTAGAGTTGTGTAGTTTTGGGATTCTAGTTCCCATGTCGGGTATCAACTTTAAGTTGATATTGGGGATCGACATAGTGCAAACTACGGATGAAATACTGGTTGGCGTCACCATGATTGCGGTATTGTTATTTTGCGATATTAGGTATCGACCTCTGATTAGGGGTGTTCGTGGTCCGGTTTAGGAGGTTTAACCCCCTAAAGCACAAAGGAAATTTTCCAAACTAAACAATTTGGTAGCAAGTGACCAAACCGTTCAAACCAGACCATAAAAGGCGGTTTGTCTGACCGGTTTAGGCGGTTTGGACCTCTCATGAGCTTTAACGATAAAAAACCGTAACATCTATATTCAAGATAAAATTTCTACCAATATAACATTATTAAAAAATAAAAATAGGATATCGAATTATAAAAGATGCATCCATCCCTGTAACTAAAAAATCATTGAGCAACTTTAAAAGAAAAAGGTTAAACAAATCCACTCACAATAGTTGGAATTTTTGACAACATTGAGAAAGTCGAAAGACGATTTAAAATTTTGGATTTGATTTTTGACGGAGTCTAGAATTTTGTCAATTGAGAAATGAAAACTAAAAACATAATGTCTTTGACGGACTTTTTTTAAATGTGCCATAAAGTTGAGGCTACAACATTAAAACTATATATAATTAATATATGTGTAGTTTTTGCAGTCGGTTTGGTCCAGATTGCTCAAAAAACCTTCATACCGTAGACTAGACCAGACCGAACGGTTTGACTATTTTTCAGAACGGACCGGACCACCAGACCGCTTAAACCGCCTAAAACGGTCGATTTGACTTGGTTCGACCGGTCCAACGGTTTTTCTAAACACAAACTACTTATGATTTTGAGGTCAGTGACCATTGGAATACTTGGGAGTATTTCCTTTCAATTCTAAGAAGCACTTACAATATAAATGATAAATCCAAGGAGATTAGAACTTTCTGGTAATTATTGGTTGATGATTGAGATCATCTTGACTTACTAAAGATTTTATATTGAATGGTCAATGTTAGGATGGGTTTAGAGGGTTATGCAAGGATTGAATTTGATATAACCGACTTTCTATAGAATATATTGGTACGTTCATGGGTGAAACGTTAGGCCAATACCAAGATTTATTGATATAGGAATTTTGGAAATTCTTTGTGGCTGGTGTGATTATGACAAATTGGAGTATGGATCCAGGACGTATTGAGTTGGACCAAGATAGATATTAAGAATTTCATCAAGGGGCGGATGAAAAATCTTGCGGTTGTGATTAGGGGTGCTCACGGGTTGGGTTGATCGGGTTGAAGACATTTTAACAACCCAACCCAAACAAAAGTGCAACCCAACCCAACGCCGTTCGGGTTGGTCGGGTTGTATTTATACAAAGTAAAAACAATATTGAAAATATAAAAATAAGAAAAAAAAATTGAAATACGATCCATCATTCAAAAAAATATAGGAGTTCATCAAATATTTAAGTATTACATATAACTTTCCAATAATGTCCTCTTATGAGTTTCATTGCTCGTTATTGCCGAGTTGTTTTTGGTAACTTATACATATTAAAGGGAATATAAATAATTTTAGAGAAGTTGCTAAAACGTTTATCGGGTTATCGAGTTGGTCGGGTTACTTTGAGTCTAACTCAATATCAACCCAATAGATTCGGGTTGTCCTAATTTTGTATCGATTATATGTCGGGTTACCTCGGGTTGATTTTTTTTCCGGGTTGGTCAGTTTTTTGAGCACCCCTAATTGTGATTGTTCGAGGAATTTCTGGTTAATCGGGTCTGTTGTCAGTTTTCTTGGAGATTGTTTGTTCGGGTATTAGAAAATTTGCAATGGCGGGATTAAGTGGGAATATTTGCAATAGCTCTTAAGTGAAAGTCGTTATATTGAGAAGACTTTGAATAGTCGATGCAGTAGTGGTAGCGGGTGATCTATTAAAAAAAGAATATGCGAATTCATTTACCACCCGGGTAAAGTCAACATAATTGTGGGTACTCTAAATTGAAAAGAGTATGACTGATTATGGTTGAAGCAACTTTGGAAAAATAATCATTGTAGTTTTGAAGGCAAGGGAGAAGTTTAGGGCAGTTCGATCACATCTAAGAGTGACTTCACTTATGGGAAACAATTTTGGAAGTGAACAGTTGAGGTCGGAAGTACTTTCGAGGTAGTATGGCTTGGGAGACACCCAATGTCTATTAAATAGGATCTATCGATAATCGTAGATATTTTGTGTTCACCTTCGACAACGGTGTAACATATCGAGGTGAAGATTGAATGTGAGGATTATCGTGTGAAATGACGTGGTAGTTTTGGCAAGAAGGTAATCGGACCCTAGCTGGAGCTTGAACTAGTTTATAACACACCCTTGAAAAAGGAGTCAATTGGTTGATGTAATTGGGGGTAGTTGAGATGTGCATTTGTGAAATCATTATCTTTGGTGAGGGATGAATGTCAAGTCATCTAGCGAATTCATGTTCCGGGTTGTTATAAAGGAAGGACAAAAAGATCACATTTTTAACCAATAAAATACATGATATTAATGTATTTAATCTTTAAAAAAATTATTTTATTACATTCTTGTTTCAATTATATGAAAATTACTATTTATATGCTTCGCGTAAAGCCAAAATACGCTTTGATTATGACACCATCTCATATATGCGCTTCAAATTGATTTTCTTTCCATTTTATACTTCAATTTCTTTCCTTCTCTCTAAAATATGCCTGATACTATGGTCATGTAAAGTTGTAAGTTATTTATAGGCTAACTTATTTTTTTAATTTTTAAAAAAAAAAATGCTTATTGGACAACCGTAGACTATTTGGCGTAATTTTTGAATAATCCTCACAAATTTTTTGCCATTTTATTTCAATTATGTTTCTAGTTATTATTATGAATTGTTATTAATTAATACTAATATTAATTATAAATTATTAGTTACAGTAATATTTATTTTTAGTTATTAATTATTAATTTATTATTATTATTGATAAATTGATTTAGTTGACCAATCAAAAAAAAATTTAAAAAGCTTTTGTAAGTTATATAAAAAATACATTTACAATTATATTTCTTCCCTTTCATAAATAATAAAATTTCGATAAATGATTTTAATAAAATATTTAATTTCAATATTTAATTCTTTTTGAAGAATTATTCATTAATTAAGATATGTATGTTTGACAAATTTTGCTTTTATTTATATTATATGTATCAGTTATTTTATTTTTTTGAGAGAGATGTGTAACAATTATTTAGAATTATCAACTAATTTAAATTTTTTTCTAAAATTTATATTTGGTTACACAAATCCGTATCTACAATTGTATATGTATAATTAATTATTAATTAATAACCAAATTAAAGTTTTATTAATCAACATATTAGATTATGTAATTATCTTTAGTATTTGGTTCGTAGACGAAGGATCGTATGAGAAGAAAGAGATAAGATAAGAAGATGAGAATGGATCTGGATCCATGATCACTTTTATCTCAAACCTACCCCATGAATTGTGCTTGATACAGGAACTGATCTGGTGTATCTCAGTGCTTCTCATCCTAATGTGTATCCATGGATGGAGATATCTTCTTACCATTCTCACCATAATTTTCATCCTCGCTGGAACCCACCCTTTGTTTGTGTTAATTAACATACTATATTATTTGTTTTAATTATATAATGTAATGTTAAAATTTAGTAATTTTTTAAAACGTCTTTTTTGTTCATTTTACATTTATCAAATAACTTATCATCTAGTTTTTTTAGGGGAGTGCTATTTGCACCAAAATTATGAGAGAAAATTAATTATGATGGTGCACTTAGCAAAGTTATGGGTGTAATTAGCCTCCCCTTTTTTTATTCACCAAATACAGTTAATTCACAACTAGCTTTCAGCTACTAACTAGTTTATCACCTAGTTTGTCAAGCATAGACTATGGCTATGTTTGGCAAACTAGCTGAAAAGCTAGCTTATGACTGATAAGCTAGTTGGTAGCTGATAAGCTAGCTGGTGACTGATAAGCTAGCTGATGAAAAAGTCACGTTTGGTAAAAACTAGCTTATATACATTTAAATTACCAAAAAGGACATTAATTATTTATTTATAATTAAAAGTTAATATATAATTATGAATATTAATGAGGGGCATAATTGGAATAATCACAAAAAACTCCTCATCAAAAAGTTAGCTTATAAGCTAGCTTATGGTCATCCAAACATGTACCAAAAAAATAAGGTAGCTTATCTGCTAGTTTATAAGCTAGCTTATTTTTGTCAAACAATATCACACTAATTTTTCAGAATCATTTATTTTAGTCCATTTACGAATTAGTTATAATTATCTAGATTTTTAAATCTACTAGCTTGTAGATTTTGATAAATTAATCAACTTCAATATAAAATATCTTGAATTGAGTTACGAGAGTTATTCCACTTACACAAGTTTACTACGAAATATTAGGGATATGTTTAGAAAAAACCCAACGAATTATCCTATTTTGAATGATTAAGTCCCTTAACTATTTTTTTGAATGAAAAAATTATTAAACTTTCTCATTTTGAATGATTAAGCCCCTAAACTATTTTTTTCGAATGAAAAAACCATTAAACTTTCTCATTTTGAACGATTAAGTCTCTAAGCATTTTTTTGAATAAATAAACCATCGAACTTTTAAAAATTGGTTACCTACATCTCCTTTTTTAAAGTTAACTATAATTAACTATGAAGGTTTTAATGTAAAACAAAACTCAATCAGTTTTACTGTTCTCAAACCCTACGCCATTAAAACACCTTGCAAACAACGGTATTGCTCCCCTCGCCACTCTGTGTTGCCCGAACGTTGTCTGTTCTCCGTATTGTCTAACACGCTATTGGCCCCCGCCATCAATCTCCCATTTTTTGATTTATTTTTTATCTATCAAAAGAGGGAGTCTTAAAAGATAACCGGTTATAGGTAGCTTGTTTGAGTTATAAGGATATAAGTGACTAATTTTTATAAGTTCGATGATTTAATATTTTTTTTTTCCGGTACTTAACCATTCAAAGTGAGAATGTTTAATGGTTTTTCATTAAAAATCAAAAAGTTTAAGGATTTTTTCATTCAAAAAATAGTTCAATGGCTTAATCATTTAAAATGAGAAAGTTTAATGGTTTTTTCATTCAAAAAATTAGTTTAGGGATTTAATCATTCAAAATGGAATAGTTTGTTGGGTTTTTATGAACTTTTCTCGAAATATCATTACCAAACTTTTTGCGACCATATACGAATTGTTTATGATGATTTAGATTCCCATCTTTACTAATTTGTAAATCTTGGAAAATAAACAACTTAAAATAATCATCTCCATCCAAGTTATAAGTCAAAAGTTATAATCTCGTGAAGTTTTATATGAAAAATGGTTAGAGCATCTGCAACAACTTCTCCAATATGGGAAAAAACAAAGTTTTTGGAGTTCTTTTATTGCTCCAAAAGTTTTCTCAAAACTTTATTCAAAATGAAGAAAATAGGAGAAATAAAGTAGTTTTCTACAAATTTAGAGATTTCTCCAAAAATCGCATTTGTTATTCTCAAGGTAAAAATTCTCGTCCAATCAATGAAATAAATGGAAAATAAAGAAAGAAAAGGCTTATGTTATATTACTAAGGGGGTGTTTGGTTCGTTTCGAGGAATGGAAATGAAAATGGTAATGGAAGTAAAGTAGAATGGGAATGATTAATTTTATTCAATTCCATTATATTATTGGTTATTTCCTTCCATTATTGCTAAAAAGGAAAAAAGATCATCTGCAAGAAAAAAAATGGGTGCACAACCTCTGCATTTCTATTATGTCTCCATCTTTAGGTGAATCATCTCTAATTCCATCACAGAGAACATCTCCCGATTTAATCTCCACCACCATCTTCCCCATTTCATGTCTAACCCACAAGATTGGATTTATAGGGTTATTGTGAAAGCAAAACCCATTGACTACCCAAAATCGAAGATGAGGAACAAACCCAGACGATGATAAACAAGATCGATACATGTGAATAAAACCCAAATTTCAATTCCTTCCTAAAACCCAAAATCGCTTTTTATCTAGGGTTTCATAAAAAAATTCGAACATAAAAAAATTCGAACAAACCTACAGCACGTTGTAGAAGATGAGAAACAAACCCACATGCCGGTGTAGAAGATGAGAAGATGAGAGAGAAGGAAGATGTCTTGCTTGGTGTTGAAGAGTACAACGCCATTGATGACATAGAAGAAAGCTTATTAGAGAAAGAGTAAACTACGATTTTCGTCCTTGTGGTTTGTTATTTATAATCATTGTCGTCCCCGACTTTAAAAGTTATTTTTTTCATCATTATGGTTTGCAATTCATTTCCATTTTCGTCCCTAAAACTAATATTTTCAGGGACTAAAAGCGAAAGGGATTGTAAACCACAAGGACCAAAATAGTAATTTTTAAAGATCAATGACGAAAATAGTTATAAACAACAAACCATAGGGACGAAAATAGTAGTTTGCAATCGAACCTGAGAGAGAAATTTGGTTCATTCTACCCAATTTGGAGTGGAATGGTTTATGGGCATTTCTATTATAATGATTGATTGCATTACTTGCAACCAAACATCATCAATCATTCCATTTTCATTCCTTTTTTGAACCAAACAAATACAATGGATATCATTCCCATTGATTGCCTTCTAATACCTCCAACCAAACACCCCCTAAATATTGTAATAATGTAATTAATGTTGAAATAATGAAATCTCCAAAATGGAGAAACTGTTGAAGTTAAATATAATTTTTGTTTGGAGATTTTGACTTTCTTTTCTCTATTTTGGACTAATTGTGAATGATTGTTGGAGATGCTCTTAGGGTACGTTTGATACATTGAACATGACAGGACATAATAGAACATAAATCACTGTCCCACGTTTGATAGTACTGTTAGGTGGAGCAAACAGAAATTGAGTTGAACAAAAGCGGAACATGCCCGTTCCACCCTCACTCCATGGAACAGGTTGGAACAAGGTGAAACAGACTTATGTTTTACCAATATAACCTCAAAATAAAATCTAATTCTCTTCTAAAACATAAAATATGTCTTATTTTTATATTTTATTCATTTTTAAATTGTATTTATTTTATTTTATGTTCTTTAAATTTTCATTTTATTGTCCTCAAATATTATTTTTATATAGTTAATATGTTTTGATTAATTTATTTAAATCATTAAATATTAATAGTAAAAAAATATAGAAAAAGTTAAAAAATAAAAATCGAAAACTATAAAAAAAAAATTATTTTGTTGTCACTTTAATCTATCTTGATGAAAACTTTTTAATACTATGTTTTGTTATAAAAAATATTTATTTTGTTATAATTTAATAAATTACATAATTAATCAATATATATATATATACATATATATAATATAAACAACTTATCAGGATAAGTTGGTCATGTTATCTGTTATGTTTTGTTCAGTTCTGTTTCACCAAACGCTGAACAGTTGTTCTGTCTTGTCCCACCCTATCAGCTTACCAAACACACCCTTATGAAACACTACAGATGAGCTTATGATCGGGCTATTATCATCTATATTCTCAAATTGGCTACAAATATGAAAAAAAAGGAACTTTCTTCTTTCTCATAATTCTTTCTCTATTGTGGAGATGTTAAATCATAAAATATAAAATAATAAAAATAAATTTTTAAATTTTTTTCGTTTTAAAAAATTCTTTTAAATATGATCTATACTATATCAATATAAAGTATATTTTTAGAACTCTTACAATGCAAGTGTTAAATTATGTACAAATTAATAATATATACAGATTTTTTTTAATTTATAATATTTCTATTTTACCCTTTCATAAATAATAATAATAATAATAATAATAATTATTATTATTATAATAATAATAATAATAATAATAATAATAATAATAATAAAAGTTTGAAAGGTTTTTAGGAGTTAACATCTAGAGTTCTACCACATCAACACCATCTCAACAATTTTCTTTTTATAAAACTTCACAAGTTTTTAACAAGAATCTTATTTTCCCATTTTTTAAATTCATAAATAATTATATAAGTTTAATTATTTATTTTATATATACATATAATAAAATTATTATAGCAAAAAATTCCAAAAGATTTATCACAATTAAAAAAAATCTAAATTATTATATGAAAAACAAGTATTTTTTTTAATTTGATAACCATTTTAGTTTTTTAACCTGGTCTTCAAAGTTGCAATTACACATATATTTGTATTTCAAGTATATTCATACAATATGTTTACTATACATTAAAATTTATTAACACATTTGAATTTTATAACTTATAATTAATTGATAAATATATTAAAATACATTATAGGCTTCAAACTCTACCGATACAACAAAATAATTCATAAACTAACCAACAAAAAAAATATTCATTTTCTTAAAAACAAATAAATCTCATAAAATAAAATAGAAAATAATAAAATATTAATATATGAAACAGTACATCTCTAGTGTAGGTAATGTCTCTTTCAAATATTTTTATGAGTGAATTGTGGATTTGGTCCATGTGGTTTTGTGTTTTTTTTTTTATCATGATCCTCATTTTATGTTTATTGTGGATTTGGTCTTTGTGGTATTCAATTTGTCTTGGTCATGGTCCTTTTGACTAAAATCTTCGTTAACTTCGTTAAATCAAGAACCATTTTAGCCATTTGCCATTTTTTTTTGTCTTTTTACGATAAGAAAAAAACAATATTTTTATACACATACATATAACGATATCAAAATAAATAAAATAGAATATTATTGTATGATTTGATTATTTAACTTTTTTTAAAAGATTAACTATATTAATACGATTTAATTTTATTATTTTATTATAACGGTGAAAAAATATTGTTTTTTGTTTACATCAACCGGTTCTATAAATCAAAAAAATATATTTAACTAATTTTTGTAGATAATTTAGTTGTTCAAGAAAATTTGATCAACCAAATTTAGAAAGTCCGTAGAGTTTTTGTGTGTTTTTGCCTTGTATGAAATCTCATTTTCTTTGAAGATATGAATAAATCAAAAAAAAAAGTTATAAAGTCCTACATTTTCGATATGTTTTCAATAAACAGAAATGGCAAAATATTAAAAAAAACACATAAATAATTATAAAACAATACGTCATCTTATTTTTTAGAGTAAATTACGTTTTTTGTTTCTCATCCATTTTTGTCTCAATATATTTTTCCACCATTATAATAAAATAATAAAATTAAATTGTATTAATATAGTTAATCTTTTAAAAAAGTTAAATAATCAAATCATACAATAATATTATATTTTATTTATTTTGATATGGTTATATGTGTGTATAAAAATATTGTTTTTTTTCTTATCGTAAAAGGACAAAAAAAATGGCAAATGGATAAAATGGTCATTGATTTAACAGAGTTAACGGAGACGTTAGTCAGAAGGACCATGGTCAAAACAAATTGAATATCACAAGAACCAAATCCACAATAAACATAGAATGAGGATCATGGTTAAAGAAAACACAAAACCACATGAACCAAATCCACAATTCACTTTATTTTTATATTTTTTGAGTATCTCTAATGGCTTATTTAAATTGAAGAAGTAAAAAGTAAAAATCTACAAAAAAAAATCAACTCATCTTCAACATATTATCTATTTTAAAGATTACATAATTAATTTTATTATTAAAATATTCAATACAACTCATAAAATGATAAAATATTATTTCTCTCTCATAGTCCTTTCATTTAAAACAATTTTATTGGTAGAAGAAATAAAAAACTATTTCTCTCTCATAAGTAATCATTTTTAGAGATATCTCTAAATTTAAAGATTTTCATCATCCCTTCCACTTCTTTCATTTTGAAAAAGGTTTTGAAGAATCTGTTAGAAAAAAGAAACATTAAAATCTCATTTTGGGGAAGTTGTCGGAGATGCTCTCGTCAAATAAAATTAAAAAAAAAAAAGGAAATAGAATGTGTACACTTATGGAGAAAACCAAAAAAAAAAGAAAACATAAAATGAATGCGGACTTGAGTTTCCGGCGCACGGCGACCCTTAACGGTCAGAAGAAATGAGGTGGGGTCCGTAACACATGATAATTGCCCCCATCACACCAACATTGAGCTGTGTATCCATCTATATCTATCTATTTTTGGAGCCCACGATTTTTATTCTTCAAATCTCAGCTGGCAAAAACACCAAGACAGACTGTTCCTTTCTTGTTTCCAAACCCTTAAAAACCACCCCCCATTTCATTCCATCATCATCCTTCTAAACATTCTTTCTTTATTTCTTTCATTCATCAATGGCGGAAGAAACCCTGAAAACAGCTGCACAATCGGCGGAGGTTGCCGTTGTTTCCGATGTTCCAGAGGCGGAGAAGGTTGAAACATGTGAGAAAGAAGCCGTGACGCCGGAGCCGGTGAAGGATGTCGCCGCCGTCGAAGCGAAGGTTACGGCGTCGATTTCGTTCAAGGAAGAAAGTAACGTTGTGGGTGAACTTCCTGATCCACAAAAGAAGGCTTTAGATGAACTCAAAT
This sequence comes from Arctium minus, assembly GCA_954870635.1. Taxonomy (NCBI): domain Eukaryota; kingdom Viridiplantae; phylum Streptophyta; class Magnoliopsida; order Asterales; family Asteraceae; genus Arctium; species Arctium minus. Next base: position 55,935,422 of record OX941093.1, read on the forward strand.
TATTGGTTCAAGAAGCTCTTAATAAACATCAGTTCACTTCTCCGCCACCCCCACCGCCGCTCACGGAGGAGGCCGACAACAAACCCTCCTCCGCCGTCGAACCAGATAATGATCCAACGGCGGTGGTTGAATCTGAATGCAAAGAAGTAACGGAGGTGAAAACCGAATCTTGCATCGATGAAGACGGCGCGAAAAAGATCGAAGCGATTCAAGAAACAATAGTCGCAGTCGCCATGCCGGCGGAGCCACCAAAGACGGAAGAAACAGAACAACCAACACCACCGCCGTGTGCGGCGGAGGAAACACCGATCTCACCGGAAGAAATCTCGATCTGGGGAATCCCGTTACTCGCCGACGAACGTAGCGACGTTATCCTCCTGAAATTCCTCCGAGCGAGAGATTTCAAGGTGAAAGACGCCTTCACCATGCTCAAAAACGTCGTCGCATGGCGGAAAGAGTTTGGGATCGAATCGTTGATGGATGAAGATTTGGGAACTGAGCAAGAAAAGGTGGTTTTCATGCATGGAGTCGATAAAGAAGGACACCCAGTTTGTTATAATGCATATGGTGAGTATCAGAATAAAGAACTTTATCAAGAAACTTTCTCCGACGACGAGAAACGGAAAAAGTTTCTCCGGTGGAGAATTCAGTTTCTTGAAAAGAGCATCAGGAAGCTTGATTTCAGTCCCGATGGGATTTCCACCATCGTTCAAGTCAACGATCTCAAATATTCTCCGGCGCCGTTCAAGAAAGAACTCCGGCAAGTTCTTCAGTTGCTCCAAGATAACTACCCCGAATTCGTCGCCAAACAGGTACCTCGATCGATTTCAAACTAAAAGTGTTTTTTCCGATCTGTTTTTTTATTTTATTTTACATGTTTTAAATTAGTAATCTGCCAGTTCAAGTTTTATGTTTTTGGTGTTCTGACTACATGTTTCTGATGTTTGTCGTTTTGACCTGGAGTCAACGGTGACCCAACTGCCACATGGTTTTGTTCTTAATTTAATTCCCATCTGGGTTTTTGTGATCAAATGTTAATCTGACATAGGGTATTAAAAAAAGACTGTTTTTGTTTGTGGGTTTTGATTTTGAGATGTGTTTTTGTTGAAGGTGTTCATCAATGTTCCATGGTGGTATCTGGCTTTCTACAAAATGATAAATCCATTCTTCACCCAAAGGACCAAAAGCAAGTTTGTGTTTGCTGGCCCTTCAAAGACCACTGAAACCCTCTTCAAGTAAGTTCTCCATCAATCTTACATCCCTTATTTCATGGGTCTTAAGAGTCCTAGATCGGATAATTCTCTTAACATGGTATCAGAGCAGAGTCTACCATTTCGGGTATTCGACACTATGAAACAATCTATGCCTCCGTTGAGGACGTGTTGGAGTCCCCGTACGGCTAGACTTGGTCTACAACATATGTTTTTATAGTATGAGCGCTGATGTCTACCACTTTAGGACTCAAGAGACAATCTACATGTCTATTGTTGTAGTCCCACATCGGCTAGACTTAACTATATATTTTTCCTGAACCTCCATTTTATCGTCAAAGGCTCTTTTAAAGAATAATCTAGTGAGGTTCCACGTATTCTGACATTATCTTTGGTAAATTTTCTAACTTGTTTGATGCAATGTCAGGTACATATCACCTGAGCTGGTTCCGGTTCAATATGGTGGGCTTAGCAGGGAAGGTGAACAAGAATTCACCACCAATGATTGTATCACCGAGGAGATCATCAAGCCTTCATCTCAACACACAATCGAGCTCCCTGCTCCCGAGGTATCGTAAATCAAACAGTTTTTGTTTTCGTTTTTGCATTTTCTTTTGAACGATGTTTTAAAACGATGTGGTTAACTTGTAGACATGCACGTTGACATGGGAGGCTCGAGTGGTGGGATGCGACGTCTCGTATGGGGCTGAATTTGTGCCAAATGCAGAAGATGGATACACGATTATCGTTCAGAAATCGAGAAAGATTAGCGGAAACGATGCGGAATCGGTGATCAATGGGCGGTTTAAATGCGGAGAAGCGGGGAAGGTGGTGCTTACATTCTATAATCAAAGCTCCAAGAAGAAGAAGGTGTTGTACAGGTTGAAGAACAAGGTCTGAGTGAAAGTTTGTTTCATACTTCTTTGATACATTATATTATTAAATATTGAATTTATATTGTTCTTTTTGGTGATTTGTTTTGTTTGTTTGTTTGGTTTGTGTTACTATAGTTTTAGCGTATTTTTCATTGTTGAGAATTTGGACAAATGTATTTGAATATATAGTAATGGATTGTGGGTTGAATTCGTTTGGTTTATGGATGTATTGTCTTTTTATTTTATTTTTTAAAATTGTATTATATGATTTCACTATTCATTAATATTTTACATTTCTTCATACAATATAAAGTTTGATTGCTTCACCCTAAATTTACATGAGTCAACTTTCCCCAGGGGATCCCGATAAGGGAACCCTAGGAGTCGCTGACAAATTGGTGTATTACCAAATTACGCTCTACATTTTCATGCTTCTCGTGCAAATGGATATTTCTCATGGGAATCCAACCCCTCGTGTAAAAAGGGTATAGTACATATAGCAACACTTGTTTATGAAAGCGTATAATAATGTCCTTTCTATGGGTCTTGAAGATCCCTTTTCATAGAGTTGAGGTCAAATTTTGCTAAAGACCAATACCTCCTATCAATCGTGATGTCGGGTTTTCTCCTTAATCATTCAAGAAGAGCGACAGAGGAATATAGATGATTTTCTCAATCTAAGCAAATCATCCGAAGACATGGCTTTTGTTGTCAAATTGAGTGCAAGAAAAAACAAGGGGTCTAGTTTACAAGGTTCATGACATGAATCGTGACAAAAATACTTTCAAGAATAAAAGATAAACAAAACCCAATGTACGCATAACAATTTATCAAGTTGTTGCTTTGAATGAGCGATTAGGCGTTCTTAACTTTTAAATCAATTTAAAGATTTCACAAGAATTAGAAAATGAAGACAAAACCAATATAATTCATGGTTTCTCATAGTTGCACAACCTAGCCCAGCTTAAAATTCTTCTCAAATCAACGATGTTATGGGTACTTGTCTTTTTATGACTTTAAACACTTTGTTTTTTTCAAAATGATTTTGGGTTTGTGGATTCAGGAGTTACCCGACATATGTGTTTATAGAGGCGTAATTTTTTTTTGAACAGCGAAATTTTATAGAACTAGCAAGAAGCTAGAAAAAGAAACAATTACATAGAAGTAATGACAAGGGAAGGATTAGTAAGCCAACCAACCCAATTAATAGACACATTGCTACTTCTATGATTTACCCAAAAATAAGCACGAGTTATAATGTTCTCAAAAGGCATCGACTTACTTGGCTTCGGGTTGCCAAAGAGACTACCATTCCGAAACACCCAAATAGACCATAAAGTGGTAAGCGCAACGGCCTCAAAACACAAAAACACCTCCCTCTTCAACTGAATTGAGTCGATCCAAGAGATCCAATCCGAGTAAGTATGGAGATTCGGAATATCCATACGCCACCAGCGACCAATAAGAGCCCATAGGTCTTTAGCGACAGGACATGAAAAGAAAAGATGATTGCAGTCCTCCACTCCTATATCACAAATAGGACATAGAATAGACGAAACATCGATACCTCTTTTATCCAAATTTATCCGAGTAGGGAGCCGGTTGAGATGCATCCGCCACGCGAACACATTAACTTTGATGGGAACAAGTTTATTCCATCTAGTAGGATGAGAACCCACCTCCAAATGACTAGAATCAATTAAACACCTAGCTGAAGCCACTGAAAAATCACCCGACCCTTCTAACAACCACACCCATCTATCCTTTTGACCGGATGTAAACCAATTGAGAAACCTATAAAATGAGATCCAATGTAAACCAATCATTGATGTAATTAATGTTATCTAGATTTAATATGATTTATGGTTGAAATTGAAACTCTCAAATCTCAAAATATTCAATTCTCCCCTTGAATAGCTCCCTCGGTTCATAAACAAGTGTTTTTGCATTTATGGATGCAATTCATCTTTGTTAATCAACTAAGTGGAACTCAAAGAAACTAGTGGATCTTACTAAGGGTATTTTTGTTTTAGCACTGTTTGGTAATGACTTATTTAGTAAATTTTAAGGAGGACTTTATGTAAAAAAATTAATTTTTTTTTCAAACCTGTCATTTAAAAAACATGCTCTTTCCATCTATGAAAAACCCTCTCGGACAAAAATCTTCTCAATCTATACAGACAGTTTAATTCACACGATCAACCTTATCTATACAGTACTTAATGGAAACCAACCAAACAACCGCTAAAAGAATAATAATTTGAACTTTAGATGGTTTGGGGGGGGGGGGGGGGGTTGAATGTTTGAGAGAATATTAGAAGTGTATTCGATGTTTTATATCTTGAATAAGCCTTTAGGACGTTAATTTAAACAAAGTGATCAAAGTAAACTACAAGTAAATTCCAAGGGTTATGGAGATCATTATAATGTTTAAAAAAACGGTCATGTTTTTGTTTGTTGAAAGTACTTTGTCAGGAAATCAATTTGGATCTATATTCTGATCGACAAAGTTTGTAATTAACCAATATTTTGATAACTTTCTTATATATTCAACCGTCATACACCTATTATCAGAATTATACTATAAAACAATGTAAGTTATTATATGCTGACAACACGTATCACACAGAGGCATTGCCAACGAGTATATAAACCTATATGGTCGTATAAAGAAAAGAAATCTATTCTATCATGTAAAACATATATTAGATCTTAGGTTTTGGGCTAGCACCCAGTGGAGGTGTCAAACGTGTTCATGTGTGGACTACCGATAGAGGAAGTCTGTTTGGTTTCTAAATGCTTCGTCAAAACCGACTACAAATCTAAAAGATGCAATTGTGAACACCCTATGGTGTGTTTGATATCTATTTTAATTGTTGTTGCATCCGGCTTGATTTTAAATGTTTAGAAAAGTTTTCTAAAAATAACTTAAAATTATTTTTCCACCGCATTTTTATTGGTTACATAATTCTTCAAAACCCTATAAACAATACTAAATACAACCGTGATAATGTTAAAGCATGGACAAATATGTAAAAAAATCACATTTCAAATTTAATTATATGAAATTTGGAGTTTGAAAATCAAATCTAGATTTAAAAATAAATAAATTATTTAGTAAAGTTCAATCTTTTATACAAAAGTTCTTGCAAGACATGATTAGTTTCATAAAGTTACCATCATTTTATTTAAAAGTAAAGTGATTTTTATGATTTTATAAATTGAACTTTGAAAAAAAATCTCATTTAATTAAAAAGTGATTTTTAAAATTAAAAAAGTATTATTATGTTAGTTCTTAAAATTGTGTCTGATTTTATTTGTTATAATCTTGGGATTGTCATGTATATATATTTAAACAACATATTTTTCATATAATTGGATCAACAACCAACAATTGCAAACTAAGGGGTCGTTTACTAAATCGCTTATCAGGTAAGCGTTTACCGGTACTTACAAGAGATTTACCTTATCGTGTAACTCCTTAGGGTGGCACCCCAGAAACGCCTTGTAGGTGCACCCCTTAGTCTTCGTCTTGTTCCCATCACCCGTCGAATTTTCAACCGACACCACAGCTGGTCCACCCGACCCCATGACAATGTTTTCCGCCATTGTCTCCGGTTGTCGGTTACTGGCGTCTCGATCCTCTAAAAGCTTCATGAAAAACTCTTGTTGTTGGGCCATGGCTGAGTTCATGGCCAACATCATGCTATCCCGAATACGGGTCTCCATGGTCACTTCTTCCATGATGGCATTATCCGCGTTGAGGTTCCGACGTGGAATATTTTCAGGTCCTCCTCCCAAGATTCTGGGTACGGGTGGTCCATCGGCAGATACGCCCGCAGGAGGCCGATTAGCTACAGACTCCACTTCCAATTGACCATCCGGAGTATCTGGTAACCTACTCCAAGTGTTTACCATTTTAATCTGCCATCCAAGTACGAGAAATTATTACAACAATAGTAAACCAAGTATGCTCACGTAACAATGCATTCATAATAGCAGTAGCTAAGTGAAATTATGAATGAACCATACACAAGAATTATTGTCACCATCATCATAACTTTCAATTAAAGTAATTCCGTAATCCTAACGCTCTCCCCACCTAGGATTCCTACCCCAAGTGGACAGTGAAACTATAAAGTCTAAAGCTTAAGTCTAGATATGCTAAAACAATACCTAGTTCACTTAAACTAAATCTCTAATACCAACTTGTAACACCCTAAAAATAGGGATAACAAAAATCCGAAAAACGGACATAAGGTATACTAAAATTGCCATAGCAAGAGCCTCCCAAAAATGGAGAATATATATCTAACCTGTTTAATTTCAATTGTAATTTAACGGACGATAAATAACAACCAACTAATCTAATTTATACAACTAGAAAAGAGATTACAAAAGGGTTGTCATCTATAAATCCAACGGTTCGTTCCCAAAAGTATTAAGCGTCCAAGTGCAAAATTCTCAAGCTCTCACCCAAAGCAACTAAGCCTGCTTAGGACCGGCATCGCTAGAACCTGAGATACACATCGACACCAAACAAGTGTTAGGCCAAAAAGCCTAGTAAGTTGAACAATAATAAGCATGCATGAACAGTTACAATTCTTATCAGCATTTAACCAGAGTTCAATATATGTGGAGTCAATAGGGGAGACCCATAACACCAATCAAGTTCCACCCAAGAGTCGATATACCTTGATGCCCTTCAATAAGGAACACCCGAAAGGCCCGACACACCCAAGGACTACAACTAAAGAAATTCCTCGAATGGCGGAGGTCTAGGCACATACCATCACTGTGGCGCCCAAGACTACATCCTCCTAGTATCTACTGACTTGGTTCGTCCAACATATGCATATAGGAGGTCCTTTAGGTATATTTCAACCCAACATGTTTCAATACCAACTACGGGTACAATGTTACCATCCTAATCACGAGAAGTCTAACAAGAGACCCAAATGACAATCATGCTCATCATACATATGAATATATCACCAACATGGTATTCCAACTAGAAATCATCTTATCACCAAGACATGTATACATTTATCATATAAAAGTACACCATTATTGTCAGGATCTAATTCTTAACAAGAATAATGAACTCAGAAACAATATTAAAAGAGTTTGCGGAATAACACTTTAATATTCAAAGATCAATATAACAGTGAATCAGAAATCACAATCTTGTAAACTTTATTGAATGATTTAAAGCTACAAGATTTCACACAAAACCTCAATATTGATGAACAGGCTCACCAATACGAATTCTACTTCTCTAGAACTAGGGTTCTAAACCTTGAGGTTAATTCTCTCTATCAAAAACAAAAACTCAGAATAATCTGCTAACTTGATGTATTATAAACTATTCTCAACATGTCTATACATATACTGAAAATAAAAGATAATTACAAAAAATAAAAGATCTTCAGTATATTCTTCAATCATTATCTTCAAACCTTCCATGATTATCTTCAGTCTTGATCTGCACGGATCTTGATTATCTCTTAAGTAGTATTAAGTTGTAGCAGCATTAACACTCTGAGCAGTACTAATTTCCACCAGCAGTAGTAACTGTGCTCAGCAGTATTAACTTTGATCTGGCAGTACTAACTATTGAAGTAGCAGTACTAACTTGTCAAGCAGTATTAAATCTACTAGCAGTAGTAATCAGTTGTGCTAGCAGTATTAACTAAACTTGAACAATTCTTTAATTCCCAACAATCTCCCCCTAACTTGACTTTTAGGAAGAGAAGTCAAGTTCTTCAATCATGGTCTTCAAGATGCTTTCAACACTACAGCCTAGTTGCCCAAATTTGGATCCAGACCCAGACTTTGATTAATTGTCCTTCTTACCACAATTCTGGCCATTTCTGATTCCTTTGCACACACTAGCTTAGCTTTCAGCATCCCATTCAGCTTCTCCTTGCTATGATCATATACTTTGTCCACCAGGTAGTATTTGTTTATGCCAAAAATCTCCCAAGGAAAATTTAAGGTAAACGTGAAGCTTAATCCAACCAAAGAAAGTAGCTTTAATAATCGTACGAAAATAATAAAAATAAAGAAAATGAGACGAGAAAATTGGTGACGCGGAAAACCCCTAAAATGGGTAAAAACCGCGGACGAGTGTAAGTCGTCGTGCACTATGGACGTCAATCAGGGACGTCGTCCTTTAGAACAAGTGTTACAAATAAAATGTAATGTAAAATAGTACAAGAAAGTAAAATCGGTCGTGCGTCGTGTGTAATTAGTCTTTAGTCGTGCGTCGTACGACAAACGGCAATGGATCTTATGAATTTCGAGAGAAACTGAGTGAGCTTGATAACGTAATTTGTGAGCTTTTAAGGTCTGAGAATCAGATGCCCCAATGTGAGATTTGAGCTCCATATTTATACTCCATCTTTCCGTTTCCCAAGTACTGAATGTGTAAGACCGTTTCTGGTATTGATGACAACGTCTGTTACGCTTATTGTTATTGATGACGATTTCCGTTACATCCTTTGGCTATGAATACCTTTGAATTCTGCATGTAAATATAATATAACATATATTGTGAGTGAGTAACGGAAATTCAATCGTGCGACAGTATTTGCTGGACCAATATTTGATTGTTTAGTCGAAGTCGCCTAAAAGAAGGGTGTCGGTTATCGTCAATCGTACGACTAAGGCCTGGTGGAATTTTCTACCCAAACAGTTTACCCCCAAATTTAAAATTCAAGCGGCAATTTTTTGAAATTTAAATTTAAAACATGACATGTGCTATAAGGGGAACGCGGGTAATTTGAATAGAACCAAATAAGTTCGCTTCCAACTAAATAATGACGTCATCTCCTGCAAAAGTAGCTAATTAGGGACAGATGTCATGCATTCAAAGAATACACTCGAGTACTTTGCCTGATACGAGTGACACGTTTCGCGTGACGATTGGTGATCCAATTTTTCCCGGCGATTCGGTTTCCAAATTACAGTATAAATAAGGATTTCCCTTAATCTTCTCCTTTTTCTACGCTTACCTTTTTCTACGCTTACCTTTTTCAAAGAATACATATCTCTGGCGAGATTCAGTTTCCGAGCGACTAGAATCCTTTCCATTCTAGATTCGAGGTTTAGAACACTACTTAAGGTACGACTTCTAGTTCTTTTCTTTTGTATCAATTTATGCATAAGAAATCTTTAGCTAAGAAGCCTAGAAAAGCTTGGGATTGTCTTAGTTACTGGAAAGCGACTGTGAGTGTTCCTGATTTCAATATGTCGAGCGAGCCTATTAGTGTTTACAAAGAAGAAGAAAATCTAGAGTATTTTAAAAAAATTAGCTAGGATTCCTAACGAAGTTAATCTGGTGACACCAGAGGATCTAAGGCCATACGAAGTTCCGAAGGGATATGGTGTTTTATACGAGTATCCCTTCAAAATAGGCTTTTCTTGGCCATTTACTCCCTTAGTCAGGGAGTTTTTAAATGCTTTCGACTTATCGCCTGGACAGTTGATGCCTCAATTCTGGCGAATAGTCCATGTGGTCGATCGTCTTTCGGCCGACTGGGGGGCTCCGTTCAATTTGAACGACCTTTTGACAGCTTATAGTGTTCGAGCGGATAACTATCATAGATATAGTTTATTTCCTCGAACGAAAGGAGATACCGTACTGGTGCATAATACTGCGGTGAACGACCGTGGTTGGAAACGCCACTATGTTTTCCTCCAAGTGGCATCCTTGAACGATGAGGATAGCCAATGGTTTTCATCCGGATGGAATGAGTTGGGTAGGTTATTATATTTTGTCGGGTGTTTTTAGTTCTGCCGTTGATATCTTGTTCTAATGTTTTTCTTTGTTTTGCTTTATCAGTTATCGACTTTACCAAAATTAAGCCAAGAAGGGATTCTCTTGACAAGATTCAAAGAATTTTGGATAAGAATATTGTCGACCGTTCTTTTTCCGTTCGGTCGAACGACGAGGAAGACGAAGTCGTCTTTGTTGCAGAAGTTCCATCCGTCGAAGGTTCTCGTCAAGGAGAGGAGAGAGAAGAAGAAGAAGAAGAAGAAGAAGAAGAAAAGAGAGAAGAAGAGATGACTGGTACGTCGTTCGACGATATTTTCGTTATTTTTCGTTACATGTCCCTTCTAACCCTTTTATTTCGTTCAGAAGATTCATCTATGAAGTCGGCTGCTCAGAGACGGGCCGAACAACTGGAGCTTGCCCGTCAAGGCAGGGAGAAATCGAAGAAGAGATCTGCTCTTCCCGTGGGGGTGGACCCAAAGCGTCTTCGAGGCAAACCCCGGACCTCACCAAAGAAGACGGGTGAGGCTTCTTTGTCATCCCTTTCAGGGGCGATACCGGCGCAAGTAACCGTTGCTGGTGTCGAGCTAGGAAGCTCGACTAAGGCGACGAAGGACATTCCCTTGTCGGGAGTGTTGGGCGTTGAGAAGCCTCCTTCCTCCTCTAAAGGTGAGGGGAAGAATAAGGAAAAAGTGGGAGAGATGACTTTCAAAGCCACTCTCCCAGCTGATTTCATGGTGAATGACGTTCTCGAAAGAGACGTTATTTTTCCTCACTTGGCGAAATTCCTTCTCCCAACCTTTTACGATCGTTACAAGGAGTCTAGGTTGGAAGACACGGGAGCCCATGCCGCTGGTCTCTCTTTCATGGTAATTACACTTTATCTTTATTTCTTTCGTTTACTTGCTCTGTTTTTAATCTTTTTGCTACCGTTGTAGGCTTTTCAAGCTTGTTTAAGTTTTTATGCTCAAACAGAAGGTCTGAGGGCGTCTTTTCCTGAAGTAAAGAAGAGGGTTGATGAGGCTCTTGAAAAGGAAAAGGTCGCTTTAAAAGCGGTCGAGGTTGAGAAGATGAAGGTCGAGAGCCTCAAGGCTAAACTCGTTGAAGCACAAAATGAGAAGGTCGAGTTTAGGGATCGTGTCCTTGAACTTGAGGCGTTAACGACCAAACTGGAGATCGAGAAAATAAAAGCCACCACCGATGCTGCTTCTTATGTTGATGAAGTTGCGTCTCTCCAAAAGAAAGTCGAGGGTTTGGAGGGCGACGTCAATGATTTGGAGGAGGAAAATCAGCAGCTTGAAGCCTTCTCCCGTCTCACAGCCAGGGCTGCTTTGATGAGACGTCATCTGAGTGGGAAAAATCCCATGGCGTCGGCCGCTGAAGAGCTCAAGACTTATCTTGAGAAGGTGGGGACTGAAAGGGACCTCGACGAGGATGACGATCTAGACGGGAGTGATGGCGGAGAAGAGGAGATAACAGCAAGGACTGATGACGTGCAAGAACAGCCTAGAGTTCCTCCTCCTCAGCTTTAAGGTCAAAGATCAATCGCTGCTGATCCGGTGGAATATCTTCCTTGTCTTGAATCTTGGCCTTGACATTGTCGATGGTGTCGCTGTTCTCGATTTCCGAAATAGTTTTGTCTTTTGAATCTTCTAAAGGTCGATCATCTATGGTCGATTCTTAACACTTGTAACTTCCTCTTTTAAATAACAAGGTTTCTATTTATCTACCAATGTTTATATTATGTTTTTATACTTGATCGTACGTCGAATAATTTAAATAAATGGACAATTATATTATATCAAGCATTCAACCATACCATCACTTAAAAAGAAATCAACTGAAACTTTCGATCATTCTTAGATAATTTATAGTAATGGTTCTAAATTCTAAATAGATTTTAACAGGTTCTAACCTTTGAAACCCATTAAGATCGAACATATACGTATGATCGCGTGAGTTTTATTCGACATAAAGATTTCAAATAAGTCGTGCGTCCCTGCGAAGAACAATATTAGTGGGGTGGTCGTTGGTTTGACCAACGACCCTTCGATGCTTAAGTTAGTAATTTTCCTCAAGAAATAATCAAAGGAATTAATTTCAAAGAATTAAAAGAAATACCTCTTTAGATGAACTGCATTCCAACTTCGTGGGATATCTCGACCATCGAGGGTTTGGATCTTATAAGCTCCTTTGCCCACGACATTAAAGATTTGATAAGGACCTTCCCACTTAGTGGAAAATTTACCTGCATTAGGTTCTTGAGTGTTTTGAAACACTCGACGTAAGACATAGTCGCCTTCTTGAAAATTTTTGGCTTGGACATTTTTGTTGAAATGTCGTTCAACCGCTTGTTTTTGTGATGCTATGCGAATGTAAGCAGCTTCTCGAAGTTCCTCTAAGGCGTCAAGGTCATAGCTTAGGTCGACTAAGTTATGTTCAACGGACGTATGCCTTGAAGTTGGTAATCGTACCTCGATAGGTAACACAACTTCACATCCATAGACTAAGGAAAAGGGAGTTTGTCCTGTGGTCGTACGAGGTGTCGTACGATTGGCCCATAGAACGGAAGGCAACTCTTCCACCCACTTCCCTTTGGCAGTTTTGAGTCTTTTCTTGAGTGAATTTATGATAGTTTTGTTGCTCGACTCGGCTAGACCATTCGACTGTGGATATCGAGGTGTTGATGTTACCAACTTAATGTTCCTCTCTTCACAAAATCTTCTCATTCGTTCACTGATGAATTGTGTCCCGTTGTCGCACGTTATTTCAGATGGAACTCCAAACCTACAGATGATGTTAGTTTGGATGAAAGAAATGACTTCTTTATCCCGAATCTGAGAGAAAGCCGCTGCTTCGACCCATTTAGAGAAATAATCTGTTAAAACTAAAAGGAATACCTTTTGCCCGGGGGCAGGTGGTAATTTCCCAACAATATCCATTCCCCATTTCATAAAGGGTCATGGAATCAATGTCGAGTGCAAAGGTTCAGAAGGTTTATGAGACATACCTGCGTGTCTTTGACATGCGTCGCACGACTGTACATACCTGATAGCATCTTGCCTTAATGTTGGCCAATAGTAACCTTGTCGTGATACTCGGTTAGCTAGACTGCGACTTCCTGAATGATTTCCACATTCACCGTCGTGCATATCTTGTAGAATTTTCTGGACTTGCATCTTATTGGTGATACATTGTAGATTCAAGCCAGTCGAAGATCTTCGATATAATTGTCCTCGGATAATAACGTACCTTGATGCTTTAAATCTAACCTTTCTTGCTTCCATTCTGTCATCAGGCAGTTGATCGTTCTCCAGATAATTTTTAATGTCGTCCGACCAAGAGTTTTCTTCCTCAATCGGTGCGACCAAAATATTACCATCGTCTTTGATGGATGGTATTGTGAGGTGAACTATTGGGACATTGTCGAACGTCGTTTGATTAAGTGCCGACCCCAAATTGGCTAATGCATCAGCTTGGGTATTCTGATCTCTTGGTATTTGCTCGATTACAAAGCGACTGAATTTCTTTACTTCCTCCTTTACTATTTTATAATAAGCAATCATCCTTGAATCTTTTGCTGCGAACTCTCCATTAACTTGGTTAACCACTAGGGACGAATCACTCCGGACATGCAAATGTGTTGCCCCTAAATCGTGATCAATTTTGATTCCTGCAATTAATGCTTCATATTCTGCCTCATTATTGGTAGCTTTGAAATCGCACCGTATGGAGTATACTATTTTGCCCCCTTGTGGGGACTGTAGGACGACACCCAGGCCTGTTCCGCGTATGTTCGACGAACCATCAACGTCGAGCATCCAAGTGGTGTCGTGCAAAGTCGCCACAATTAACTCATCAGACGACATTGTGCTTTCCAGTTCTGGACTGAAATCTGAGACAAAATCTGCTAAGACCTGCGATTTGATCGCCGTTTTGGGCTTGAAATCCAAATCGAAATTGCTGAGGTAGATGCTCCACTTAGCTAGTCGTCCTGTTAATTCAGGTTTTCTTAACATAGATTTTAATGGAAAGTTAGTTACCACAACTATAGGATGTGACTCAAAATAATGTCGTAGCTTCTTAGCGGCCATGACTAGCGAAAGTAAAAGTTTTTCTATAGACGAATACCTAGTTTCTGCGTCTAGTAGAGTTTTACTTACATAATAGATTGGCAATTGTCGTCCGTCAGTTTCTCGTATAAGAACTGCACTTACTGAATTAATGCTGACGGATAGGTAGAGTTGAAGAACTTCACCTTTCTCAGGTTTAGAGAGAAAAGGAGGCGACATCATATATTTTTTAAGTTGTTGCAACGCCTCTTCGTGCTTATCAGTCCACTCAAATCCTTTATTTTTTCGTAGGACATTATAAAATAAGTGACATCTGTCGGACGATCGAGAGATGAACCGGTTTAGAGCTGCTACACGTCCTGTGAGACGTTGGACTTCTTTAAAATTTCTAGGCGATTTTAGCTCGACAATTGCTTTGATTTGGTCTGGATTAGCTTCGATTCCTCGTCGTGTAACCATATAACCGAGAAATTTGCCAGCTCGAACTCCGAAAGAACATGTGGTTGGGTTCAACTTCATCTTATACTCACGCAAGATATCGAACGACTGCTTCAAATGTCCAATATGATCATCTGCATGTTTCGATTTGACAAGCATGTCATCGATGTATACCTCCATAGTGTCGCCCAAGTGCTCTTTGAACATCATATTCACCAATCGCTGATACGTCGAACCTGCATTCTTAAGACCAAAAGACATTACTTTATAACAATAAATACCTTTATCTGTCATGAAGGCCGTTTTTTCCTGGTCCTCAGAATGCATCAATATTTGGTTATACCCAGAATACGCGTCCATGAACGTGAGTAATTCATGTCCTGCTGTAGCGTCGACCATAGAGTTGATATGTGGCAATAGAAATGGATCTTTCGGGCAGGCTTTATTAAGATCGGTAAAATCAATGCATACTCTCCATTTACCATTTTTCTTTTGGACGACAACAACGTTAGCAAGCCAATCTGGATACTTGACTTCTCGAATTTTTCCTGTTTTAAGCAAATTATCAACTTCGTCGTTGATAACTTTATTTCTCTAAGGAGCAAATTTCCGTCTTTTCTGTTGAACGGGTTTGAATGATGGATCGATGTTGAGTTTATGAGAGATAATACTTGGATCGATACCCACCATGTCTTCGTGCGTCCAGGCGAAACAATCATAGTGATCCTGCAAAAAAGAAATTAGTTGCTCTTTGAAGGAAGGATTGAGTGTCGAACCTATGTAAACCATCTGATCAGGCTTATCTTGGTTTAGGGCGACAGCTTCCAAGCGATAGTCGTCGTTAGTCCCAGGAACGTCCTGGTTCTGTAATTGCTATACTGTTTGCTTCGAAGGCTTCAAGGAAACTTTGTAACATTCTCTAGCAACCTTTCTTTCGCCTTTGATCTCCTGTACTCCCCATTGCGTGGGAAATTTCAAAGTTTGGTGGTACGTCGAAGGTACAGCCTTCATGTCATGAATCCAAGGTCGCCCAAGGATAACATTATACGCTGATGAGCAATCGACGACATTGAACTTCGTCTGTCTGTTGATTCCTTTAGCATATACTGGTAGTGTGATTTCCCCCATGGTGTTTGTTGCTCCACCATTAAATCCAACGAGTGTGGTCGAACGCCATGTAATCTCGGATTTGTCGATGCCCATCGCTTTTACTGCATCAAAAAAGATAATGTTAGCTGAACTACCTCCGTCGACGAGTATCCTTTTTGTTAGACAATTTCCAATACTCAATTGGATAATTAGTCCATCATGATGTTTCTGATGTATGTCATCGAAATCCGCCTGGTTGAACGTCAAGGGCATAGCCTCCAGCTCTGCGTCTTCTTTGGATCTTGCTTCTTTTGGAATTGGTCGATCGTCAGGACCACGACTAGCGTGTCTTTTAGCAGCTGAATATGTGGTCCCACAAACATCAGAACCTCCGGTGATACAATTGATTACCTTGGCATGCTCTGGGGATGTAGGACGTGCGTCTTTCTTTTTCGTCAATTCCTGCAAATAACCTTTCGAGTTGAGCTAAGACAACTCTTTCTTTAAGGCGATGCAATCATCCGTTATATGACCGAAGTCATTATGGAAGTCACACCATTTAGTTTTGTCCTTCTTGTCATTGTCTTTGTCACTTTTTATTGGCCACCGAACGTTTTGCTGGAGTTGCTTCAAGGATACGACGATGTCCTTAGCTGATCCAGGGAAACCATAAGATGATACCTTAGGATACTGGACAGATTTAAAAGTCGTCGATCCTTTCTTTTCAAACCTGACGTTTGAAATTTGTCTGATAGGCTCTGACCGATTGGTTGACTTTAGTTTGAAGTCTGGATTTTTAACACCTAGGCTTTTCCGGTCGCCCGAGTGTTTATTCCTGAAAGCGAGGTCATCCTCGACCCTCATATGGGCAAGAGTCCTCGCTCGTACGTCTTCAAAGGTTTCTGGAGGATACTTCGTAAGATCGAGATACAACCCTGAACTATCGTCCAGACCCCGTTTGTACGCTTCAATTGTTGTTTTCACATCACAATTTCGGATACTAATCATTTCCGCGTTGAACCGGTTAAAGTAGTCTCGGATGGACTCTCCATTCTTCTGTACGACATAGTAAAGGTCACTCGTTTGCTTTTCCATTTTTCGGCTGCTAGCGAATTGTTGAGTGAATTGATTCACCAACTCTGCAAAAGACCTGACGGTTTTAGGTTTGAGATTAATCAACCATTGTAAAGCTGCTCCGGTCAAGGTTGCCCCAAAACTTTTGCACATGCAGACTTCTTGGAACTGGTACGGTATCGAGACAGTCCACATAAGTTGTTTGTATTGGGCGACGTGTTCTATTGGATCAGTGACGCCTGAATATTTTGGAGTGAAGGTCGGGATGCTGTATTTCTTTGGAACGTCTACTAAACGTGATCTCATCAATAAATGGTGACGCCTGAAATCCTGTACGTGGCTCGACATCGATTGGAACTGCTGCCCCCGGCAATTTGGCCAACATCGACAGAACACGTTCATTTTGTTCTTCCAGAAGCTTTAATCTTTGTGCGACGGGATCTAACGGAACACCATTTGGAGCACCCAATGGAACATAACCTGATCCATTGATGCTAGTCTGATGTGAAGCATCAGAGGCGTATCCATTAAAGGGAATAGAAGCCATAGGCATGGTTGGTATTACGAAAGTCGCAGGATTAATTGATGGTGGACGAGGATAATTAGGCAACGGAGGGGGCACATTCCAGGCACCAACATAAGCATTCGTAGTCCCCGTCGTATTATTTCCATTATGGTTTCTTAGATGCTCGATGGTTTCAACTGCTTGTCGAGCCTGAACTGTTAGGGCGTCGATACGAGCACGAGCAACAGTCAACTCCATGTTCATTTGAGCCATGACATGATCTTGTGTTCCTTGGAATGCCATTATCCTGAATAACTGGAAAAAAGAACACTAAGAGGAAAACGTTAGTCTGTTGTAAGATTATCGAAGATTTTCTTTGGATGGGGTCCCACGGATGGCGCCAAACTGTTTATGCCAAAAATCTCCCAAGGAAAATTTAAGGTAAACGTGAAGCTTAATCCAACCAAAGAAAGTAGCTTTAATAATCGTACGACAATAATAAAAATAAAGAAAATGAGACGAGAAAATTGGTGACGCGGAAAACCCCTAAAATGGGTAAAAACCGCGGACGAGTGTAAGTCGTCGTGCACTATGGACGTCAATCAGGGACGTCGTCCTTTAGAACAAGTGTTACAAATAAAATGTAATGTAAAATAGTACAAGAAAGTAAAATCGGTCGTGCGTCGTGTGTAATTAGTCTTTAGTCGTGCGTCGTACGACAAACGACAATGGATCTTATGAATTTCGAGAGAAACTGAGTGAGCTTGATAACGTAATTTGTGAGCTTTTAAGGTCTGAGAATCAGATGCCCCAATGTGAGATTTGAGCTCCATATTTATACTCCATCTTTCCGTTTCCCAAGTACTGAATGCGTAAGACCGTTTCTGGTATTGATGACAGCGTCTGTTACGCTTATTGTTATTGATGACGATTTCCGTTACATCCTTTGGCTATGAATACCTTTGAATTCTGCATGTAAATATAATATAACATATATTGTGAGTGAGTAACGGAAATTCAATCGTGCGACAGTATTTATTGGACCAATATTTGATTGTTTAGTCGAAATCACCTAAAAGAAGGGTGTTGGTTATCGTCAATCGTACGACTAAGGTCTGGTGGAATTTTCTACCCAAACAGTATTCATGATAACAGTTATCTATTGTGATCATGTATACACCACAGTTTTCAAAGAGTATCCACTTATCAATCTTCTTAAACCCATACTCATGATGTAAATCCTTGATCCTGTAAACCACTTTTTCTAGTTCAAACATCATACATAGGTATTCCATTGCAATCTTGAGAAGACTTTCTTCAGTTCCTTTCAAAACAGGCTCATAAAGCTTCATCCCCACTTTATGCATTTCTTCTAGATCAGCCCTGGAACAACTTCTGATTACTTTCCCCCAAGTGGCATATACTTCAAATATATCACCAACTCTTTTCAGCCTGAAGTAATCCTTTCTATTTTCCCTCAAGATATCCCAGAAGACGATCTCTGGAGCCTTCACAGAAATTGGAACAACCTGAACTGGTTATATTAAAGTCATATACAGCCCCACATGCTCATCAGACTGACTTGCTTGTTGTGTACTTTGACTAGTTTGCTCAGTATGATCTGCCACAGATGATTCTGCTACTACTTCTGCTTCTTCAACTCTTGGTTTCTTGGACTGTTTCTTGGAAGCTATGGTCTTCACTCTCTTTACAGACTTTACTTCCACAGTAGCATTCTCTTCTTTAGTGTCTTCAGCCTTTTCTTTGGTAGGAGTGACTTCCTCAGGGAATGGTTGTTGAATGTTTAGATCATGTCTCTCCTTCATCCTTCTTTCAGCCTCTTCCCTTTGTGAGGAGTCCCCTTGAAGCCTAGCCATTTCCTTTTTATAGAGCTCCTCAACTTGACTGTATGCCATATTAGTAAACATCTCTCCTTTGACACCAATTGAACCTTTCAGGAAATTGATCATTTTTCTCCTTTCCTGATTGTCCAAAAAGGTCTTAGAATGTTGTCTTTTCTGCTTTTTAATTGGCATTCTTTTGACTGGTATTTTCTTGGCTTCAACAACAGTTTGCATGCTCTTTTGATACTCTCCATTTAGCTTTTTAGCCATATTCAGTGCAAGCTCCCTGTCTTTTTCATATTGTAATTGTTCCTCCTTTTCTATTTCTGCTTAAAGTTGCTTTGCCACTTCTTCATCTAACTCAATCTGACTCTTCTTCTTTGAAGGTTGTTCAGGTTCAACCATCTTTCCCTTTCCCTTTACATCCTTCAAACTTGTCTCACTGCTTTCTTTTCTTTTCTTTGAAAGGCCTCCTTCTTTAATGACCACTCCCTTGGCCTTTTGAGTAGCCTTAGGAGTGTCATTCTTGGCTTTTACCAATGTTTCTGCTATTTCCAACTCTTCAACAGATAACCCTGTTACTGCTGCTACCTGTTCTGTTACTGCTGCTGCTTGAACCTCATCTGATTCTGCTACCTGAGGTTCTGTTTCTGGTTCTTTCTCCCCCTCAAAATCAAAACCCATCCCAGATGTACTTTCCTTCTCTGCTTTAGCCTCTTGATTCTCCCCTTGTTGAAAGCATCATTAGCATTTTTCCTCTTCTTCAACACAAATTGCCTTCTCCTCTTCTTGTGCACCAATCTTGTCACCATTTTCTTTAATTTGGTAATCTGTACTTGTTGAGACAGAATTACCATTTTCATCTCTTCAATGTCTTTGACTTGTTTGATAACATCCATATTAATGTTGCCCATAGTTTCCATCAATTCATTGTAGTCATATATGTCCTCACCTCCTTTGGGTGTTTTTACCACCTTTGGAGGATCATTGGATCTTTTAGTAGTAGTGGTCTTCTGCCTAGCAGAAGCACCTGCTACCCCCTTGGTTTCTTGGCACCTGGGACCTTTGGATGATTGCTCACCCAAAATTTCCATGGGGAAGGTCTTATTGATGTTACCACTGGCTTCCTCTGTGCTAGCAGGAGTAGTGGCAGCCTTTGCACCCATATGCTCATGCATCTCCTCAGTGAGCACCTCCTTGGGGTTGGGAGACACCCCTGTGGTTTCCCTATAGATATTCTCTAATGGAGAATTCTCCATTAGAGGGCTTAAAGGCTTTGTGGGTGAAGGTACAAGAAGGAAAGGAGCCTTCTTTACCTTTTTCCCGATGTATGTATTGGTGATTGGTGAAGTTGGTTTTTGAAGAAGGGACTGAGGGATTGATAAGCTGATTGAAGGTTGGGATTGGCTTTCAATGGGATGGTCTAATGAGGGCCTTGACCCTGAAGCCATACCTTCTGGATTGTGGGACACCACCATCATTGTAGAGAACAATGGGGTGTCAACTCCTTCCGAGTCCAATGGAGATCTCTTCATATTTGAAAAGACCTTGCCTTTGGGGATTTTAGGTACATATACCTCATCAAATTGAGGCATATCCGTCAATTCATTGGTTATAACTGCCTGGACAAATCTTGGGTACATATAGAAACTCTTTTTATTTCCCAAGTTTGACATAAGGTCATTGAAAATCATTTTTGAAAAATTGTACTTTCTGGCAGTGTCCAAGCAAACCAAAGCATAAGCAATGGTACTACTGAACTCACTCCATCCAGTAGTCTTTTTGGAAATACAATGCATAAGGGTATGGACAAAGAAACGCCATTGGGGAGAAAATTTTGCTTTTGAGAACTTGAAAACACCCAATGGGCCTCCATACCCCATTCTAGTAAGAGTTGAAAACAGATCATCATTAGAGATAGATGAGATACCTGAGGCATCGTCTAGACGTAGACTGATGCGAATTACCTCTTCAGAAACTGTCAAGGGTTTGTCACACCCCCTTGTCTTGATAACTTGCACACCATTTTCAGTAACAATGGTGGCATTTGCCCATGATTGTTTCTGGTGCTCAATGTAGATGGATGGCGACACTGTAAGAGCATACTCGATATGGCTTGTCTTGAGGAAATCGACTATCTGGTGAAATCCATCAGTCTGCTTTGGCTTTTGAAGCATTGCGATTTCGTTGTGCTCATCAATGAACTCCATGGATGCCATCGAGCTTGAGTGTTCTTGCCTGAAACTTACTAGGTGCTTGAGAGAAAAAGGGTTAGAAAGAAGATGAACAGTATTCAAAGAGTCGTTATGAGCTTTTAGGCGGGCAAAGAGGGTATTTATACGATTCGGGAAAGAAGCAGTATTAACCACTAGCAGTATTAACTAACTAGCAGTATTAACTGAGAGCAGTATTAACCACTAGCAGTATTAACTAACTAGCAGTATTAACTGAGAGCAGTATTAACCACTAGCAGTATTAACTAACTAGCAGTATTAACTGAGAGCAGTATTAACCACTAGCAGTATTAACCACTAGCAGTATTAACTAACTAACAGTATTAACTGAGAGCAGTATTAACCACTAGCAGTATTAACTGCACTTACACTCTTGAATCTTGTGTTGGTCTGAACAAGGCAATATTCTTCCTGAGAAAGATGATTAGTAACACCAAAAACAACCAAATAACAGGTATACAATCACTTTTTAAACATGAGCTCATTCAGAGTTGATCATGCCCACACTTGTGACCAACAAGGTGAATCTACCCACATCAAAAGCTTTGGTGAATAGATCAGCAAACTGGTTGTCAGTATGAACTTTAGCAACTTGAATTAGCTTCTTTTCATTACAGTCTCTAATAAAGTGATACCTGATCTCAATGTGCTTTGTTTTGGAGTGCTTGACTGGATTGTTAACAATGCTTATTGCACTGCTATTGTCAATGAAGATTGGAGTGTGAAGAAAGGTTACCCCATAGTCCAGCATTTGATTCTGAATCCATAGAACCTGAGAGCAGCAACTTGCAGCAGCAATGTACTCAGCTTCTGTTGTTGATAAGGACACAGTGGTTTGCTTCTTACACTGCCAAGATACTAGTGTTGCACCCAAAAGCTGACATCCCCCTGAAGTAGACTTTCTATCCATATTAGCACCACCCAAGTCACTGTCTGAATAAGCAATCAAGTCAAAGTTGGATTCATAAGGATACCAAAGACCTAATCTAGGTTTCCCTCTTAAGTATCTGAAAATCCTTTTAACTGCTTGAACATGTGATTGCTTTGGCTTGACTTGGAATCTGGCACACACACACACACTGGAAACATGATGTCTGGTCTTGAGGCTGTGAGATACATGAGAGATCCAATCATTGATCTATAAAGATGGACATCAACATCCTCCCCCTCAAGATCAGCAGTGATCTGTTTGTGAGTTTCCATTGGTGTGCTTGCTGGCTTTGAGTCTGTTAAACCATACTTATCCAGGATGTCTTTCACATACTTTGATTGACTTATGAAGATCCCATCTTTCTGCTGTTTTACTTGAAGCCCAAGGAAGAAGGTGAGTTCACCCATTGAACTCATTTTGAAGCTCTTGTGCATCAACTTTTCAAAGTCTCTACACATCTGATCTTTTGTGGATCCAAAAATGATGTCATCCACATAGATCTTAACAAGTAGAATATCCTTCTTACTTCTTTTAATGAAGAGGTTCTTGTCAATTATTCCCCTTTCAAACCCATTTTCTAAGAGATAGGTAGACAGTGTATCATACCATGCTCTTGGGGCTTGATGTAGACCATAAAGTGCTTTCTTCAGTTTGTATACTCTGTCAGGATATGATGGATTTTCAAATCCAGGGGGCTGACAGACATATACTTCTTCATCAATTGTACCATATAGAAAGACACTCTTCACATCCATTTGATATACCTTGAACTTCATGTATGAGGCATAGGCTAGAAATAGCCTAATTGCCTCTACCCTTGCAACTGGAGCAAAAACTTCTTCATAATCTATGCCTTCTTCCTGAGTGTACCCTTGTGCCACAAGCCTTGCTTTGTTTCTGATGACTATTCCTCTCTCATCCTTTTTATTCCTGAAAATCCACTTGGTGCCAATAGCTCTATGACCTTTTGGAAGGTCCACCAAGTCCCAAACTTCTTGCAATTTGAACTGTAGTAACTCTTCTTGCATGGCTTCTATCCAACTGGAATCTTTCATTGCATCATAAACCTTCTTAGGCTCAATCTGAGATAGAAAGCAAGAGAGTACTGTATGTTGCTGATCCTGCAACTCTTGAAGTCTGCTTTGATTCCTAGTTACCATAGGAGAAGAGATGTCTCCTATTACCAGCTCTGGAGGATGGTTCTTTTGAGTTCTAGTCTGATGACTAGGTTCTTCATTAATTCCCACCTCTAGATTGGAATCATTTAAGTCAACTGAGGGGATCTCATCAGCTACTTTTGGCTCTTCATGCTCTGGATTCTCCTCATCTCTTCTTTCTTCTTCACTCTGACTTGGTTCAGTAACAGTCTCCTTTTCACAGATTTCAACAGGTTCCATTGTAGGTATGGGAAAGATCACAGACTGAGGAATAATGTCTTGTACTTGTGCATCCCCTGATCCTCCACTTCCTGAACCTGCATGATCATCACTACTGAAACCCAAATAGTTAGTTAGTGAATCAATGTCAAACAACCACTGAGGACCTGAACCAATAGGATTTGGTGTGTTCTCATTGCATTTGACATTGTCACTTTCCTCAATTATTCTAGAAGAAGAATTAAATACTCTGTAGGCCTTACTCTGAGATGAGTAACCAACAAGAAAACCATCATCTGCCTTGCTATCAAACTTTCCTAAGTGAGTTTTGGTATTGAGAATGGTACAAGGACACCCAAAAGGTTTGAAAAATCCAATAAATGGTTTTCTTTTATTTAAAAGCTCATATGGTATCTTGTTTTTAGGCTTGACCACTAGAACTCTGTTTTGGAAATAACAGGCAGTATTAACTGTTTCAGCCCAGAAAGTAATTGGAAGTTTGGAATCAGCTAACAGAGATCTAGCAGCTTCAATCAGTGTCCTATTCCTTCTCTCAGCAACACCATTTTGTTGTGGAGTCCTAGGAGCACTGTATTGCCTCTCAATTCCTTTTTCCTCACAAAAGGTGTTTAGGTCAAGATTTTTAAATTCAGTACCATTGTCTGACCTAATGACTTTTACCTTTTGATTTGTCTGGTTTTCAATTCTTAGAATAAAGGATTTGATCAGTCCACTTGTCTCATCCTTAGTCCTTAGAAAATATACCCAAGTAAATCTAGAGTAATCATCAACAATAACTAAGCAGTATGATTTCTTACCTATACTCATAACATTTGTAGGACCAAACAGATCCATATGCAACAACTGAAGAGAATTAGCAATAGTGTTCAACTCTTTGGACTTATGAGAAGTTTTGTGTTGTTTGCCTTTGAGACAGACAACACAATGATCATCACATGAAAAGACTTTTGAAGGCAAACCTCTTACAAGGTTGTTTTTAACAAGTTTATTCATTGTTTTAAAGTTCATGTGACACATCCTTCCGTGCCAAAGTGATGATTCATCCAAAGATGCTTTTGAAACAAGACGGTTTAGGGATGAATCAGTTGAAACACTTTCCATATCCAAACAATAAACATTATCCTTTCTGGGAGTTCTTAGTAGTATCATCTTTTCATCAACTACCTTGAATCCAGGAGCAAGGATAATGCATTCTGTATCTGTGAACAATATACTATGCTTTTTGTCACAAACCTGTGATACACTTAACAGGTTGTACCTTAACTGCTCAACATAGAACACATCTTCAAAGGTCATTTTACCTTTTGTTACATCTCCCTTACCACTGATCTTACCTCCATCTGGAGTATTACCAAATGCAACATGTCCTCCATCAATTTTCTTGAAATTCTTGAGGCAAGCCATGTTCCCTGTCATGTGCCTAGAGCAACCACTATCAACATGCCAGATGCTCTTTCCTTTGAGCTGTTGGTTGCCCTGCACATAGAATAAAACAATTAGTATTGATTGGGAACCCAAGCCAAAGTGGTATTGGGTCTCCCTTTCTCATCAAAGTATTTACACTCCTTTTTGATGAGATTTTTAAAATCAGAACACTCTTTACTAGAGTACTTTGTCAAGATGATTGGTCTAGCAGCACAAACACTAGCTAGTGGTAAGGCATGTGGACTAGCTAGTAGCGGTCTCATGTTCGAACCCTGGGGGACGCATCCTGGAGGTACGGGGGCTTCGACCCCGGGCTGCATGCTTTAGCAGTCGGGCTTCGGCCCATATTGCCAGGGATTAGTCTGGGCCCAATGTGGTCTGGGATACCCTCTCCAAAAAAAAACACTAGAAGCAGTACTAACTTTAGAAGTACTAACAGAGTTAGCAGCACTAACAGGTTTAGCAGTACTAACCTTGTTAGAAGCACTAACAGAGTTAGCAGTATTAACAGTTGAAGAAGTACTAATAATGTCAACAGCACTAACATTGATAGCAGTAGTATTGCTTCTAGCAGCACTAACTTTGTCAGCAACACTATTTGTGGTAGCAGTACTAACAGTTTTAGTGCTTTTAGGAACCCATATCTTGACACTTTCTTCCACAGTATTTTTCTTCATGTGGCTTTTAGATTTAGCAGATTTCTTAGCCACATGGTTCCTTTCATCCTTCCTATAACCAAAGGGTTTTTGCATAGCTATTTGAAAATTCATCCTTTGGTTAATAGGATTATAGTAACAGTGTTTGGCAAGATGATTCAATTTGCCACATATGAAACAAGGTTTTGGTCTGATGATTCTACTCAGATCAACTCCTTGTTTCTGAGCCCACTGATTATTCCAATTCCTTTGATTTCCCCTCCTTTTATCATGTTTTAGGGGCTCAGACTCCTTACAAGCACACTGTTTGCAAGGAACAGGATTCACAACTGTGTTCTGTTTATAATGGACCTTCTTAGACTTTCCCTCAGTCTTCTCTATGTCCTTAGATTTTACCCAAATCTTTCCACAACCCTCATTGGTAATAATGTGATTCTCTAGAGGAATCTCACCACTCACATTGTTCTCCTTACTCTTACCAGCTTCTTTCTCAGTCTTGTCCTCAACAACTACTCCATCTAAGGGATCTATATCAGTGGCTCCCTCCTTCAAGTCTTTCCTATCCTTGGTCTCTAGTAAGTCTGATGTAGGAGGGATGTAGTTGTTGTTGTATGGTGGTGGTGTGGTATTGTACCCAATTCCTCTTCTCAGTTTGTCATGAAACTGGGTTTGTAGTAAAGAGTCCATTGCTTTAGAAGCATTGGAAAACTTTGCCACATCTAGCTTAACTTTGGCTAGCTCTCCTCTCAACTTTTCATTCTCCTCCTTGGACTTTGTCAGTTGGATTTCTAGATCATTCTTCTTCCACTTCCAGTAATTTATATCATATGTGTGTTGCAGTTCATTGGCTTGGAAACTTTTAATTTGTTCCTCAAACCTCTCAACAATTTTCACATAGTCTTTTA
Organism: Arctium minus; assembly: GCA_954870635.1. Classification (NCBI taxonomy): domain Eukaryota; kingdom Viridiplantae; phylum Streptophyta; class Magnoliopsida; order Asterales; family Asteraceae; genus Arctium; species Arctium minus. The sequence continues at coordinate 55,961,856 of OX941093.1, forward strand.
TATCTTTTTCTAATCTCTTAAGGTCATCACTCATCTTCTGGTTGTGATCCCTGTACCTTTTAACAGTGTCCATGCAAGTTTGAGAACAGAGATTAGAAAGTACCTCAGTTGGGAGATCTGATACTTCTGCCATGAGAGCTTGATTTTGAATGGCCTCTTCAGCTTGATCACTCCAGTCAAACCCCATTCCTTGTTGAGAAATAAGAGCTTGAGCAGAGTTTATGTTCTGGTTAAAGCTTCCAGTCTGAGCTTGTTGGTGGTTGTTGTGAGACACTCCACTTCTGCATTCCCTGGCAAAGTGTCCCTTTAGATGACACTTATAGCACTCCACCTTTGACTTGTCAAAGCCTGCTCTATCTTCTCTTCTTTGGGAGAAGTTGTTCCTCCCAGTCCTCTTGATGAACTTCTTCACCCTCATAGAAAGCATGGCCATCTGCCATTTAATATCCATCTCTTCAAGATCATCAGGATGAAGTTTTTCCAAATCATCATTGATTAAAGAGGAGTTTCCATGGCTGGAAAGAAAGGCTTCAAAAACAGATTCAGTGCCTTTTTCTTGATTTACTCCATTAGCAGCATTAACTGATTCAGGGTTAGCAGTAGAATCAATTGATGCTGATAGGAGTGCAGCATTATGAACATACCCAGTAGGCTTCTTCTTTGCCTCCACCTCAGACTCAAACACTCTCAGATCATTGTACAGATCATCCAGTTCCTTTTCTTCCAATTGTTCATTTTGTCCGAATGAAACAATATACATGGTCCATTCATCTCCAAGGGACCTTAAGAACTTTCTGTTTACATCATCTTGATCAATCTGTACTCCCACAGTAGCTAGTTCACCAATCAGCTTATTAAACCTGTCAAAAGTTTGAGTCATAGACTCATTCTTAGTTGACATAAAGTTTTCATACTGTTGTTTCAATATTGCCTTCTGATTTCTCTTGGTACTTTTGGTACCAGAGAATCTCTTCTCTAGAGCATTCCAAAGCATCTATGCATCAGTGCAATTGCAGAATTGGTGTTGATACTCATTGGGAATAGCCAAGGGCAGTGTGCTCAAGGCTTTCATCTCTGTCTGCCTTGTCTTCCTTTCTGTATCCGTCTTTGGTGGGATTCTTTTTCCATCTGCACCAATCTTTCCTTCATCAGATGGGCCATTCTCAATGATGTCCCACATAGAGTAATCTGTGAGGAGAATGTATTGCTTGATCCTAATCTTCCACATGTCAAACTCATTAGATCTGAGCATTGGAACCTTTGAGACAAGAGTACTGTTTGATTCAACTGTGTTTTCCATGATGAATGAAGGTTTCTGAGAATACTAGCTCTGATACCACTTGTCAGGATCTAATTCTTAACAAGAATAATGAACTCAGAAACAATATTAAAAGAGTTTGCGGAATAACACTTTAATATTCAAAGATCAATGTAACAGTGAATCAGAAATCACAATCTTGTAAACTTTATTGAATGATTTAAAGCTACAAGATTTCACACAAAACCTCAATATTGATGAACAGGCTCACCAATACGAATTCTACTTCTCTAGAACTAGGGTTCTAAACCTCGAGGTTAATTCTCTCTATAAAAAACAAAAACTCAGAATAATCTGCTAACTTGATGTATTCTAAACTATTCTCAACATGTCTATACATATACTGAAAATAAAAGATAATTACAAAAAATAAAAGATCTTCAGTATATTCTTCAATCATTATCTTCAAACCTTCCATGATTATCTTCAGTCTTGATCTGCACGGATCTTGATTATCTCTTAAGCAGTATTAAGTTGTAGCATCATTAACACTTTGAGCAGTACTAATTTCCACCAGCAGTAGTAACTGTGCTCAGCAGTATTAACTTTGATCTGGCAATACTAACTTCAGCAGTACTAACTTGTCAAGCAGTATTAAATCTACTAGCAGTAGTAATTAGTTGTGCTAGCAGTATTAACCAAACTTGAACAATTCTTTAATTCCCAACAATTATATATCCAAGAGAAAAGCCCCAAATACTTGTACATATAAAGTAAATCATGGCATTTCACCAATAACCACATTTCCAACTATCTTCATAAAGAAATCTCAAATACTTGAACATATAGAGATAGAAAATGATGAATAAAAGATTATGATGTGTATCTAGTTTTAACAAAGGTTAGTAAACTCACTATCTAGGTTTTGAACCAAAACCTAGAAAATAGATGAAATGGAGAAGAATGAAGTCTTGAGACTCCAAACACTTGATTGCTAGGTCTTGAATGCACCCTTGAAGTAGTTGATAAGATACTTGAAAACCCCCAACAACCTCTATGTGATAAATGAAGTAAGAGAGTGGAGAAGTGAAGAAAATCGCCCCAAAATGCTCTCAACCAAACCCTAGTTCTGATTTTTGAAGTTATGAAGTGAAAAGAGGCTGAAATGGTGTTTTAAATCGACCAGACCACGCGGGCGATAGTGCCCTTGGCACTATTGCGAGTTACAATCGCGAACCCAAACACACCCATGGTACATCTTCCGCGAGTATGCCCGACGATAGTGACAATTGTCACTATCGCGTGTCACTATCGCGAAACTCCCCTCACTCACGGTACATTCTCAGAGATTGTACCCGGCGATAGTGACAATGTCACTATCGCGTGGCACTCTCGCGCCAACCCAAAACAGCCCGAAAACTTAACCAAATTCGAAAACGAGCGCGAGGTATAAACACATGCATCTTTAATACTAACCAGATAACATCATATCATTAAAATAAGGTTCATAAGCATATAAAGGTTCATATTTCCAGATAAACACAATTAATGAAATAAGGGAACAAATACCTACCTTAAGAATTTTCGGGTGTTACATAATCCTTTTGTGAAAGGATCTGCTAAGTTCTTACTTGATCGTAAGAAACTAATGGTGATCACCCCATCATTTATTAATTGATTTACTTGCCTATGTCTAAGTCCAATATGTCTGGACTTACCATTACACACTTGATTGTATGCCCTTGATAGTGTAGCCGCACTATCACAGTGTATAGAAATTGGCGGCATTGGCTTTGGCCATAAGGGTATGTTAATCAACAAGTCCCTTAACCATTCTGCTTCTTTACAACAAGAAGCTAAAGCAACAAATTCCGATGCCATGGTAGAATCTGTTATGCAACTTTGTTTCTTTGATCCCCAAGACACTGCACCTCCGCCAAGTATGAAAATCCATCCACTTGTAGATGCATAGTCTTCTTGATCATTTATCCAACTTGCATCGGTGTATCCTTCCAATATTGAAGGATATCCACTATATTCCAAACCATAATCCATGGTTTTCTTCAAATACTTGAGTACCCGATTTACAGCATCCCAATGTGCTTTTCCAGGCTTACTAGTATGTCTACTTAATCTTCCTACAGCATAGGCGATATCAGGTCTAGTACAAGTCATGGCATACATTAAACTACCAATAACTTTAGCATATTTATTTTGAGCTAATACCCTACCAGTATTAGTTGTTGTTCTTGAAGTTTCCATCTTTGGTGTTGTCACTACCATTTCCTCTTCTTCTTTTGAGAAGTCGACAATTACGTTTGTAATGTCCAGGCTTGTTGCAATTGAAACAAACCACGTGCTTCATATTCCTTTTCTTTTTACCATATTCCTTGTGGCGTTTCCTTTTCTTACCACCGGCTTTGGAAGTCTCTCCTTTTTCCTCGACCATATGAACTTTGGAGGCATCTTCGTTAGATTTATTTTCCAATTGATATTGTTCTTCAATGAGAAGATGCTTACCAAGTTCTTTTAAGGACATATCGTCCTTACAATGTTTAAGATTTTTCTTAACATCTTTCCAAGAGGGAGGGAGTTTGTCGATGATCGATGCCACTTGGATCGATTTATCCATTTTCATGTCGTGTTGTGTGAACATACTAAGAATGTGCTCAATTTCATACATTTGATCCATAATAGGACGTGAATCCATCATTTTGTAAGAATTAAATTTGGAAATGATAAATTTCTTACTTGTTGCGTCTTCCGTGAAGTACTTTTGTTCGAGAGCGTTCCAAAGTTCCTTTGCCGTTTCGATGTTTTGATAAACATCGAATAGAGGGTCAGACATAGCGTTGAGGATGTGACCGCGACATATGAAATCGTCGTTCTCAAACTTAAGTCTTTCTCGTGCCGAAGCAAGTGTCTCGTCATCGTGTTGTTTCGGGTATGGTTTGGTGAGGACGTAGGAGACGTTTAGAGTGGCCAACAAGAATTGCATTTTCTTTTGCCACCTTTTGAAGTCTCCACCGTCAAAGCGGTCCAACTTGACGATGTCACAAGACATTTGTTGAAGATTTTTCGTTGCCATCTTTCTTCGAAATTGCTTTAAGATTGTTATTTTTGGGGTTTTAAAACTAAGGAATAGAATAACAAGGAATTCTACTACTTGTTGCTTTCAAGGCGAGTGATCTCTCTACTCTTAAAGCAATTTCGCCCCCACCATAGGTGCTTTGGGATTTGGCGAATTGCTTCTCAAGATACAATGAAGCAACGTATGTAGATTGATTATCAACACCGCACAAGTGGTGATAATCCTGGTTAAACTATTGAGTTTCAAGGATTTCGAGAAACTAGAATATTATGTTTCTATAGCAACACAAATTCTAGCAATCTGGTGTATTGAAAAAGATGTATCATTTCGGTGTCTAGAGGAGGATATATATAGAGGAAAAAATGAAAAGGTGCAACCTTTCATGAAGAGGTGCAATGATTCAATTTCCCTCCAAAAATAACCGAATTAACTAACTAACGGAGTTAACGAAAAAATTAACTGACCGTTAATTATAAGGACCAAAAATTCACTCTTACTATGTGGGACAACAAGAGGTGAAAAAGTACCAAAATGAGACTTTCTCATCTTCCTAAGACTTAGGCTATGTTCGGCAAAAAAAGCTAGCTTTTTTTCCTGGTAGACGTTCGGATGACCATAAGCTAGGTTATAAGCTACTCAAAGTAGCGTTTTGAAAAGTTAGCTTATCAGCTACAAGCTAGCTTATAAGCTAGTTTACCGAACATAGCCTTAACCCAAAATATTTTAGACTCTAACTTATTTTGAAAATTTCCCCAACAGTACATAAATTTTCACTATCTATAAAATCTAAGTCGATGTTCTATAAAAATCTTCATCTAATAACTCCTATTAATTTATTATTTCATCTACCTACTTCTTTGTATTTTAATTGACATTTCTCTCTCTTTTTTTTCTTTTTGCATTTGCAGGGTTTTTCTAAGCATTATCTGTTATGCCTTCTTGTTCGTGAACGAAAATGGAAGGTGAAAGCGGGAGTAAATTAGTGTGTTTTTTACAATGTAAATAATACACACGTTAGAGCTTTTACATTGTCAATTACTCTCTTCATCTTGAAACACAAGGATTCTACATCATCTCACTTAACTACTTCCTCACAAAATGAATTATAGGGGAGGTTTATTTTACAAACCATGTAATTCTTACAAAGTATGCAAACCAATCTTAGCCGTTCATCTAGTCTAATAAATATTTGATTCCATTTTGTTTTATTAATCTAAAGTCATGATCATAATGAATGGAATCTTATCATCTTTCATCTATATCTCAATCATAATTAATGAATCATGATAGTTGTCCATAAATATCTCGATTGTTTCCTAATATAAGCATTGATTATGGTTTGTAAGAATTATACGGTTTATATTTGAAACCGCTCCATGGATTATATATATACACACACATAGGGGAGCTTCAAATTGTTGATGATTTTAGTGTCATCAATCATTTTGGTATGATTGTGATTTACTTGAGATCGATTAGGTGACAAGCAAACATAAAGTGAGTTGGGTGGTGCGGAGTGCACACTCACAAATGTTGTCCCTATCATTTTAGATCGCCTTAAGACGGGGTCAAGGGGGCTACGCCCCTTTGCAGGGTCCAAGGGTAGCGCGCCAGGCGTTGGTAACAAGATGAAATTTAGAAGGTTGGCAACCTTCTTGAATTAGTTGCTTAGTAAAATTTGACTAAGGGGCTGTTTGTTTACTTCTTAATAGTTCCATTAAGAGGTAGCCTCTGAATCGATAAAAGGTGAATCTTGTTTGACAAAAAAAAATCTGTCTCTTAATGATTCTAAAACCCTCTGAATGATTTTGTATCTTAAGTCTCCCTTAACCATTCATCTCTCTAATTTCATTTTGAACAATTACCAAACAAAGCATATTTCATTTTGCACTATATCATAAGAACCTCTTAATCATTCTGACCACTTAATCATCATGCACCAAACCATTCAACAATTGTCAAACAACCCCCAAGTATTAATCAAAAGCCTTTTGACTTGGAGCTTCTGAGAAGCTTTTGGAGTCGAAGCTTCTGAGCCTGTTTTCAGAGCTTTCAGCTTAGAGCTTCTAAGACTTACTAATTAGGTGCTTATGAACTCTTGCTTTTGAGTTTGGCGCTTTAAACCTAGAGCTTCGGAGTCAGTTGTAACCGTTGTTGAATCTTATCCGTAAGTGGTTGCAACTGCCGTGCAGTTACAAATTAACCGTCGGCAACTGCCGATTCTCATATAAATATGTAAAAGTGGAATCTGGGTATACAAAATGAATCGATTCTACAACCTTTAGGATCAGAGTTTTATTTGGGTTATCCCAATACTAAATTCATTATAGCCAACTTACAGTTGTAGATACAAGTCAAAACTACCCAAAGGAGTATCAAATTAGAGATACTTTAGCATTCCCTATTTGCAGATCAACATCTTGAACTACCATACATCCATCTTAAGATCCTCATCTCAACCATTCTCATCACATATCAACTAGATTCATTTTCATGTTTGCTTCTTGATGCAATGGATCAAATGTATATTTGCTTTAGTCATTGGTCATTTCAATCTTACAAATCTATAGGTATTACCAGCTTTGAAATCCAATCTAACCAGTAATCATCCAGAATACCAACCATCCCTGCAAAACAAATGTCCAGATAAAAGCTTTAAAAAAAATTAATGTGCAAGACAAATTTTGAGCCAAAGATAATCTTGATCTGAAACTAAGGTTTAAATAATTAATTACATCATATTTAGGGGAGTAAGGAGTGATCAAGAGATTCATAATATTAGATGTTCAATGCAATCATCAATAAGAAATCCATCCAACCACAAATTGTATGTGATTCAAATATGACCAAATCCTTGCATTCTTCAAACATGATCAACTTTCTTTTGCCACCATAATCATAATAACACAAATTCATCTCTGTTATACTTGGAAATTCAATAACCATAAATCTACAAGATATCATGTATACCAATCAATCGCTTCATCATCATTGTTGCTCCGATACCAGTTGTTCGTCTTGAAAGGACTAACCTTTTCACAATCCTAGGAAAAATAGTTTTGTAGAGACAGGGGTGAATACAATCTTTGAAAAGTTTAAAGGTTTTCAATTAAAAGATCTGAAGTATAGATATACAAAGCTTAATTACATCAAATTCTTAGATTGAATCTTCTCGGTGTACAAATCTAAAATAATCCAACTCTTCAATAACAAAATTCTTTGAACTTTAAGACTTAAGGGTTTAGATGTAGGAGTCGCCTAAGTTCTATATTGGAAATTAGGCGCAAAGTGTGTTTGTAGAAAACAAGTTGATATAGTACATAATTGTCAGCGCCTATAACATGCACTCTTCCTATTTAGTTGATAAGTAGTTGATTCTCATTTAATGCTCGGATTATACCGATGCTCTCCATCGAGGAGCGGTTGAGTTGCCACGTAGTCCTTTTGTCAAGACTCCATGTTGTCAAATAATCTATTATCTAAGTCTTCAACGGGTTTGAACTCATTAGAGTTTGGACCATTAGGTTGTGTATTCTTCAGCTTTTAAGCCATCGAAGTTGTAGTCGTCAGAGGTTGGAACTTCAACAATTGATCTTCAGTTTTAGAGTTCTTTCTGCTTTCCATTTTCCTTTGGTCAGTTTCAGGCTTTGGATCAATCACTCTTGATCTTAAGGGTTATCAAGTCTTCAGGTCTTGCATTACAGTCTTCATGCTATCCAATGCATTGATTTCTTCACGTGTCAGGTTTAGACTTATTAGAGTTCGACCCATCAGGTTTAGACATCGGCGACTAATAGTAATAAATCCTTAAAAATCAAGTTTCCACTAAACGGCTTCATTGGATCTTGATCACGTGTAAGTCTAATATGATCTACTGATTATAATAGAACTTCATCAATATTTACTTGTTATCCATCAAATCTAAAATTAGAATCTAACAGCCTCCAATTTTGATTATATTTTCATCATAGTTTTAAACAGTTTGGAGAAATTAGTTTAGTTATACAGATAAAGATATATTAAGTTAGTAAAATATTTGTGCATCACATTTGACCAATTTACCCTTAAAATCCTAATATTAAATAAGGAAGTGGACACCTCAATTCTTGAGACTGTGCATCAATTTATTAATATTGATCTAATGGACTTAAATACTTCACACAGTTCTCACCAAATCCAATTTTCCTCACATGATCCCAAGTCTATATACATATACACACGCAAATGCAAACACCACATCCCAACTCCCAAGTCTTCTTCAAACACCACTGCTAGTCTCCGACCTTCGCCAAGACCTTCCTTGTCGATCTCCGCAATAATACCTACAACTTCTCCTAGTACACGTACCAAGTTGTCATGAGCTGGACTCCGGCCATAACTTAGTTGACAAATCTAAGATGTGACCCTAAACCCTAAAGGGGATCTGAATACAGATTGGTTGTGCTCTAAAAGTTATGAACCTATTGAGTCCATATCTGACAAGACCTTCCTTGTTGGTATGACCAATGGTTGAAAACCTACTATTACAAATCAATTAAACCTTAAACGAAGTCGATATCCACCTTCCGCTTCTCTCTGGTTCATTCTCCGCGTTTTTGTAAACCCTGACTTCCCTGCTCTTCTCCTCGATCTCGTCAGCAACTCTATGATGTCGAGTAGACTAAGGGGACGTTTACCAAACGCTTACTCGGATAAGCGCTTACCAATAAAATTTAACACTATCAGTTACTTAGCGGGTACGATTTTAGTCCACCAAAACAATATATCGTACGCAACAATTTTCCCGATAAGCGTTTACGGGTAAAATTTAACACTATCACTTACTTACCAGGTAAGATTTTAGTCCACAAACAGTATCGTATGCAACAATTTTCCCGGTAAGTGCTAACCGTGGTAAGAGTCTTCGCCATCACTTACCAGGGTAGGGTAACTCTTGGTCCTTGCCTTATCTCTTATCGGGTAAGATTTTTGGTCATTGTCATCTTCATCCATAAGGTAATATGACTTGGTAAGCACTTACCCGGGTAAGCGTTTAGTAAACGGCCCCTAAGAATCCCAAAAAGGTGTCGGTAAGCACTTGGTCGCCATTTATAACGAGAGAGGTGGGTTGGGATCAGAAAGAGAGCATGCATTGCGTTTAATTAGATCCAACAACACATACATCAAGATTCAACCCAATAGAATTGTTAAAAGAAAAAGGGTTTGGAGAATTTAACCATATATACTTAGGATGAGGATGGAAAGGGGATCTCTGGTAGCCACATGCCTCCACCATGCTACATTTCCTGTGGGAGACAATCATAGATTGTTAGTAATGGCTATCGCCTATGGGAGACAATCAGCAGTCTCGAAGTGCTGATAACCTTCGTATTCTTCTTTATTTCTCGTTTGAGTAATCAAACTAGCCGAGTTTGTTGACCAATTGAGTCTCGATTGATCATCGTCTCCTCCACCGGTGTACCTTCTTTCGCCATAATCATATGGATTATGATGCCAGCATTGCTCTACATGCTACTAGCTTGATCTGATCCCTCCGTATGATATATGAAATATTACCACTCCATAAAAGCAAGCATCATATTTTGACTTTAAACACATATCATGATATGAATTAAAGTTAATTGGCTAAATATACAATTTATGCAACATATTTTACAGCTACTTCACAACTTAACCACATACATTTGTTGATTATTTGCTAGCAAAAGATCTCATGATTTCATCACACATACCACATTACCACCTTAGGAAGTGTAAGCTTATAAGAAGCTTTAAGCCATGTTGAATTAAAAAGCATATTTGGGAAAACTATTTGCTACAGGAAGCGGTTAGGTTGACCTGCTGAAGCCATATAAGCATAAAATATTTAGTCTGACCTGCTGAAGCACATTTAAGCAGTTAGGCTGACCTACTCAACTGTCCACGAGGACCACCTGTAATGCATTAAGATACAAGCATTGAAAAATGACAGATCGCAGCAAATGATTCGGACCTGTCAGCTCCGAGTATAAGTTTTACACTTAATTTGTTAAAATCTGCCAATCCAACAATGAGGAGATATTCCTGCAAGTAACAGAAGTTGGAACTTATCTGTTCAGTATACTACATTCTCACAGGTATTGCTTTCACGGAGTAAATGATAAACACAGATTACCTGTCATTAACAAGTAGCTGCTCTGCTTTTCTGATGAGAGGTTTTCCTTCCTGTCATATCGAACAATAACCAAGGCAACTCAAAGTCTCAAACATTGTTCTCAAATCTCAACAAATGGTTGTTCAGAGAAGACAACTTTTAATCAGCAATATTAAAAAATCTCAAGGTGGAAGTAAAGGATTGAATTATTTGGGTTATGGGTTGAAAGAACATGGATATATGCAACTTTTGATCTGGATTTTTTCTATCATTCACAGATTCTAAAAAGATATAAACTTACTTCCCAAACTCAACAAAATAAAATAAATAAATAAAATTTAAAATATTGGAGCTAAGGTAAAGAAATGGACCCGCCTACTCAAAATGAGTAGGTGCAGCAGCACTGGCTCCTAAAGCTTCCTCCTGAACTCTGATCAATTCCTTCGGATATGGTGGTATTTTGTTGACTTCTTCCTGCTGCTTTATGGCCTAAAATGATCCGGTCACTTCATCTTTCTTCCTTTGCCAATGCTTTAAAAAAGCACCCCATGAACTCATTCTTTTGATTCTCCATTATCTCATTCCACAAGACATCTTGCTGCTCAAATCTTATCATCATCTTTGTTTGGTTGTCTTCCAAGGCTTTTACCAGATACACAAAAGAGGTTGTATTGATGCTGCTCTCTGGTTGTGATACTGCAGCAGGGGTAGAGGTTGCCGCAACAGGTGTTGATGTTACTATAACAGAATTTGATGGTGTTGCAACAATGTGTATTGGAAAAGCCTTATCTTGAGAATAACTTTTTATACGGACCACGATTTCTTGTCAATAACTGCCATCTCATCAACTATCTCATTTCTTGGAAAAGCCTTCACCTTTGCTTTCTTCATCAGCATTAGGGACCAAAATTGAACTTTACTCTTTTCGCAATCACATAAAGGAAAAACGTAACATACACTTTCATAGTTATCTCAATTACATTATATATTTAATCAAATTAACTAACATAACTAATACAATAGAACATGGACAAAAATAACAATTTAATAGAGAAAAGGTTGAAGTTATGTAATTAGATCAAAATTGAACAAACATAATGTAATATAAATATACAACGTTAATTTTTTCTACTAAGAGATGCGATTTAAAAACATTATGTAATGAAAATATTCAAGATATCATCAAGGGAAGCTTTTTAAGGTTTCAAATTATGGAAATATTCCTACCAATAATCTCCACATGAACAATGACCTTGTTTGAAATGATGAAATCTACTAGCATCTCGTACAATGATCTCCCGATTTCTGATTGCAGATATGTACTTGATGGCAACATGGCAATCGTTGCATACCCGTAAATTCTTCATCACCCTGATCGGAACACAATCTGGTGTGTTCATTAGAGCGAAAGCAATTGCCAACTTCTCACTGTGGTGCACCAGATCATCTTCCATTTCTTCAAGATTCATGTCATGCAAAATGGAATTGGTATCAGGCTTATAACCCAACAATTTCATCTCTGCAATCAGCTTTTTCAAGTAAAGATTGATTTTTTTTGAATCTGGATGAGATTTATCTTTCATACAGAACTGATGAACTTGGTTCTTCATCTCAAACCAGCTCACACCTGGTTCCTTTTTAACACTCCTATCTCTCATTGCCTTCCTTAAATCAGACACATTGTGCCATTGTTTAGCAGACGCTTGTATGTTTGCAAGCAGGACATACGATGCTGAATCCTGAGGATCCACCCTAATGACTTCTTTGGCTATTCTTTTAGCCATATCGGCATTTTTGTATATGCTGCAGGCAGATAACAGGGTCTTCCATATAATAGAATCTGCCTTCACAGGCATAGATCTAATAATGGCTTCTGCTTCCTCCAAACGGCCAGAACGGCCAAGGAGATCCACTAAGCAAGTGTAATGTGGTAGTTGGGGCTCCAATCCATATTTATCTGTCATCAAATCAAATATCTCAATCCCCTGATCCTTCAATCCACTATGACTGCAAGCATAAAGTAAACTCAAGAAAGTGACATTGTTCGCTTCCAATCCTTCTTTCTCCATCCGATTAAATAAAGCAACTGCCTCCTTTCCCATTCCATGAAGTCCATAAGCTGCAATCACTGAACTCCAGAGGACAACATCAGGAATGAGACTTTCTGAAAATGCTTTCAAAGAGTCTTGCAGACATCCACATCTTGAATACATGCTAACCAAGGAACTAAGGACAGAAACTGATGCACTAGCCCCGGATTTTATTGCCTCTGCGTGAATCTGCTGACCTTGTCCAAGTGTTGCCAACTCCGAACACAAACTGAGCACAGTTACAAATGTAATTTTATCAGGTCTGAATCCCGCCATTTTCATTATATAATACTGATTTAAAGCTTCCTCAGAACATCCACTTTGAGCTCTCCCTGAGATAAGTGTGTTACAAACAGCCACACTATGAACAGGCATTGCTTTGATCACCTCCTCTCCTTCTGCTAGATTTCCGGACTTCATGTACATGTGAGCAAGTGAGCTCCCAACAACAACATTGATTTCGACCCCAGATTTAACTGCATAGGCATGAACCTGCTGGCCTGCACTTAAACTCTTTAAACCAGCACAAGCTCGAAGCACGCTGCCAACAAATCATTCTAGTTGTAAGAAAGGCAGAAACCATACTCAGAAAATTTCCCAACTGGGCAGAAAACTACAAGAACCATTATTCGTTGAATTGACAATGCATCTCACCTGCCAAGAGTAAATTCATCCGGATAAAAACCCAAAACGTGCATCTCGGAGAGAAGTCTCAAAGCCGCCTCATTATATTCAAACTCGGTCAAACCCGCAACCATGGCATTCCACGTCGCGATATTTCTATCGGGCATTTCATCAAACACTTTGAGTGCTTTATCCAAGTCGCCACTTTGCACAAACCCACCTATCAATATGTTACAAGACATGAAATTTTTCTTGGGCATTACGTCGAACAACGAGACAGCGGTCTGAGACTGACCAAGTTTCAAGTATGTATTGAGGAGGTGGTTGGTGACAAACCTCGTGGAAGAACACCCAGACGTGATTATCAAAGAATGGAGTTGTCGAACAAGTGAGAGCGAGTGGATTTGTATGCATGATTTTAGGAGGTAAGAGTAGAGAGATGGATCCAAATATACGTCTGAAGCGAAGGTCCTGAATGCTTCATTGATGCGGCCTTCTGCACAAAGACGTAGAAATTTCTGTGGTGGTGGCTTTGATGAAGGATATTGAATGGTTCTGGTGGCAGTAGAATAAAGGCGATTAATGGAGCTTAGACAGCCATTGATGAGCTTCGGAAGGTAAAACTTGCCCATGCATCTCAATTCTCACAGTATAACAAACTCTTGTCCGTTTTTAGGGTTGGCTTTTGCTGGACCCAGAGTATCGGGTTTTGAAGCTGAAAAATGATAAAGGAAAACAACTGTAAGATACTATATACTAAAAAAGTTACTGCCAAATATGCAGCTGATTGACTTAACTATTAAGCAGGGTCGGCCCTTTAAAATCAACACTTTAAAATCGAAGAGTCGATCAAAGGTGAAATATGATGTTCGTTTAATCGGTAACAATGGGCAAAATCGAGAGTCTAGGGCATAAACCAACAATTCAGAATCGAAGAGTCAATCCAAGATGAAACCCAAGCCTAGGGCAGAAACCAACAATTCTTTTTGTCAATCGCTCAGTTGGGTAGGATCAAGATCGTTATTTCTTTAGGGCAGGGTCGAAGAGCGTAAAAAATATCCTTTTGATAATTTGGACTGAGCCTACCAAAGGTATAAAGGCAATGGGCCGGTGATGCCCTCTGGGCTTTTGCTGCCCATGGTCGTCGCCCTCATGGCCTATAGCCAGGGTCGGCCCTGCCTAGACCTCTTGATTCGAAAGTGTTAATTTCTACCCTAGACCTCTCGATTATGAAGTGTTGCTTTCACCTTGGATTGAATCTTCAACCGCACAAGTATGTTTTATGTTCATAAGTTTCTAATTTGATTTTTTGATCTGTTAATGTTATTTCTCGATTCTGGAGTGAAAACAAAGTTGACAAAGTGAATAACCTAGAATATTATCTTTTATTCTTGATTTGTTTCCTTCATGTTTGCAAAGGTTGTAATCTAGTTGCTTTGTTGATCTTTACTTTTTCTATAACATGATTCATTTCTTTGTTATATCAGTCAGCACCTGTTTTACCTATCCAATTTGATGCACAAATAAGACCTATAAAATTTAATTGGATGTGCATAACTTCTGTAGATCACCAGAAGTGTACCTTTTGGATAATGGAAGATAGGAATTTTATGATTTTGACTTATTTGTTATGTGAAATCATAGTTGTGAAGTGACTTGAATTAATGGTTGTTTTCTCACAAATCTCAGTAGTAGGCATATGAGTTCAACGGAAGATGGTCTTTTTTATCTTAAAAATCTGTAGTTTGACACAATTATATGTTAAAAAATCTGTAGTTTGACACTCACCAAAGCTGGAAGTTCTATTTGGGGCTAAGCATAACCATTGGCTAGACATGCGCATGTTCAGGTTAAGGGTATTCAAGATATGGTTCAATAGTCAAATAGCATCAATGGTAGTTACAATGAGAAGTCAAAAGGCAGGTTGTCCCTACAGAACTAAGCATGATATGGTCCAATAGTCAAATAAACATGATATTGCACTTGGTATTTTGTGGTTTTTACCTACACAACTACGGCAACTATCAAAATTTCATGGAAACTGCAAGAATATTGATATTTTGTGGTTTTTAGTTGGATCATAGTCCCAATGTGTGTTTTTTATGCCATTTTTTTAATATGCAATTTGTAGCGGTTGTCATAGTTACTTGTTGTATCTAACGGTTACTTGTTCACGGTTATATATTGTTCACTAGCAAGAGCCTGCAAATGTTACTTTGGATTCTCTTTTTGTTATTGATCTTTTTGGATTAAGATCTTGAATGAAATCCATTAATGTATGAGATTTTCGATCTTGGTTGTCCTGTCTTGTTTGATTCATTCACATACTTATGATCATACATACTAATTATTAACTATTTGATTTATATGTAAATACATAAATGTATTAGAGGGCATTTTTTTGGCTTTCCGTCATGGGCATCCGAAATCTCAGGACCGACCGTGCTGTTAGGTTGTGCATCAAAAGCCAAAAAGAGTTCAAATATGAAAGCATCACTCTAATCAGAACTAAAAACAATTATAGTTCAGTATAGTAGAACTATAATTGGCATAACACCCTATATATATATTGCCACTACAACACTACCATGCCTAAAAAGTGGAGTAACTGCCAAAAAGAGTTTAAGTATGTCATACTGAATAAATACTACAGAAATTATGGTATTCATAATTTGTTCACACCTTTCAGCTCCATCGGGTTTGCTAATGAGATCGCGTCCACACAAAAGTTAACAACATGAGTCGATTACATTTTTCCTTCCATGTGGTTTACAGCAAAATGACCAAATTATTGATTTTATCCTTAAAGTAAAATAATTACATTTACTATTGATATGGTTTTCATTCTCTTGTCTTAACACGGTTAAAGTTAATCAGTTAATTGGGAGGCATTTTTATCTTTTTAATCATTAATTATTATTTTTAAAGCATCAATAAGATGATGTCATGTGTCCCTTTCCTTCTGTCTTTTTCATTCTAGCACCCCCACCGTGTGCTAACCATCCCTCCTAGGCGAAGGCGGCTTGGTATTTACGTTAATCTCTCTTTCAAACCCCAACTTACCAATAAATGATGTCGTTCACAGTGTCAACATTATAATCGTCTATGTTTTCCCAAATAAATGCGATCTCATCTCTATGTCATCAACATTCATTAATCTACAATTTCTACGATACTATCTATATACATGGCAAAATTAAAGCTAAAGAGAGCGAGAGAAAATGTCGCGTGGTGGAGCCTTTTGTGGCTACCAGAGACCCCTTCTCCATCCTCTTTCTTACTATATATGGTTAAATTCTCCAAACCCTTTTTCTTTTAACAATTCTATTGGGTTGAATCTTGATGTATGTGTTTCTGGATTTAATTAAATGCAATACATGCTCTCTTTTGGACCCTACCCCAACTCATTATAAATGGCGACCAAGTACTTCCTGACACCATTTTGAGATTCAGAGTCTACTCCACATAAATTTGCTGACGAGATCAAGGAAAAGAGCAAAGAAGTCATGCTCTACAACAACACGGAGAATGAACCAGAAAAAAGTGGAAGGTGGATATCGACTTCGTTAAGGTTTAAATGATTTGAAATAGTAGGTTTTTAACCATTGATCGTACCAACAAGGAAGGTCTTGTTGGATATGGAGTCAATAGGTTCATAACTTTTAGAGAACAACCAATCTCTATTCGAAACCCCTTTACTTGTAGGAGCACATCTTAGATTTGTCAATTAAGTTATGGTTGGAGTCGAGCTCATGACAACCTAGTCCAACTAAGAGAAATAATAAGATGATTCAAGAAGTAATTCGAGACTTTGTACCCATATATACATAAGGAAAGAAATTAGAAGATATTTCTTTCAAAGACCGTTTGAGTTCGACAATTAACAAAGATCAAGAAGGAAATTATTCAGGCGTCGTCTATTCTTTCGGCTCAATTGCATGACACAATGTGTAACATCCACCCTCCTAAATATGCTTCACTAGTGAGTCTAAATATGTATTATATGTTAAAGCATGTTTTATGTGTTACTATTGTAAAAAGAGAATTTGCTAAGATGTTAAGTGTGCTAGTGAGCTATAAGTAGAGCCTATTTTTGGAATGAGATATAGGAGGTAATATTGGTGCTAACACCTCACAAAAGACATAATTAGTTGATGTGAGGGTTCAAAATACAAAGTGCATTGCTCAAATGGAAATCGGGTAGGTCACTAGAGTGCCAAAATGGGAAAATTTACCCAAAACTTGAACGAATGATCTAAATGGTGATGTAAAGGTTGGGACACCTTTGAATAAGTAAATATGAAATGCTAGAAGTGACAAAAGTCGAAAAGGTCACGTAGGTTGTATTTGTATCCTTTTTTTGCTCCATCTCCGGGCACCGCAATTTCCTCACTATATTTCCAAGCGGGATCTCTCCGTGATGCCATTTTAAATTCAAACTACAAAGAATCTAAGTATGTTTTAAGTTTTGACATTAGCCATTAGGTTTCAAACATATTACACCAAAATAAATAAACTCAATATGATGGTAGAAAAACACATACAAAACTTTACTGTTTGTATGTGAAATTAACACATGATGTCTAACTTTAAAGGTGTCTAACTTTAAATGATACACATTAAATATACCATCCATGCAAAATTAACACATGATGGTAGAAAAAAACATACAAACAGTAAAGAAAAACTTCAAATGATAAAACTTTAAAGAATAACAGTAAAGAAAAACTTTAAACATATTCAATGTACAACAGTAACATACAAACAGTAAAGAATAAAAAAACTCGGTATATTCAATTAACGTTCAGTGTACTTGTTAAAAAAACTCAAAAAAAAATTAAATAAAGACAAAGAGTATATTCAATGTAAAACAACATAGAAGCTTTGAAAGTGGAGAAGAATATTCAAAGCATAGGACCACCAAATAATAAAAAGTACCTGTGACCAGTGGGAAAGAGCTTTGAATGCAAAGAGGAGAAGTTGTTGCCTTGTTGGAAACGTGGAGACAATATGTAGAAGACAACTTTTGGTCTTCTTATTAATAAGTTATATAAGTGTTAGGGTTTGACTTTTGGTATTTTAAGTAAATATATACTATAAAATCTGATGCAAAATTAAAAAAAAAGTGGCATGTGGTTTACTTTACAGCTGTAAAAGTAAGTTGTAAACAGGCTTTTACAGGCTGTGGTTTACAGCTGTAAAATTAATTCAGGAAAATATAATAATCTTAGAGGCGTACGCCTCATGGACGCCTCACCGCCTCATGGTAACAAGGCGTACGACTCGCATCTGGGCAGAGGCCTTGGGGCGTTTTTCCACCGCCTCGCCTCGAGGCGCGCCTCGATCGCTTTTCTAAACCATGGTGGTGGTGATGGTAGTAGTAGGTAGGCATGGGAATGGGGCGGGGATGGGGTGGAGACCCCAATCCCCGTCCCCGTTCCCCCATATCCGTCCCCATCCCCGTCCCTGTCCCCGCCGGGGATTATGATCACATCCCCATCCCCGTCCCCAACGGGGAGCGGGGATCCCCGACGGGAAACGGGGATTTTTTTTATACCAAAAAACAATGAAAATATTCAATATATATAAGACTTAAAAAAGAAGAAGAAACTTTCTTCTTTCTTCAAGAAAGAGATATTGTATGGGAACAACACAATAACAACCAAAAGAAATTACTTGCACCAAAAATTCTACCTCTGCATGGGAATTCGCTGAACAACAACACAGTAGCAACAACAATATTACAACACCAAATTTTTTAACTAAATTAAAAACTAAAACACCACCAAGATTTAAAAATTAAATGTTTAAAACCATTAAAGTTGACGTCATTCACTAATTGTATTTTCACTTGGACTTCACAAAAATTACATATCAACATCCAAAAAATTAACATCACTACTTGTTACTCGATATCCGCATCATATGTGATTGTTTCATCAAATGCTTTAGGCTCTTCATGTTTTTTATCTACAAAAGGTAAGATAAGTTAGAAAAAAAAAATATAAATACATGTATGGCTAAAAATTTAAATATTTTTTACCTTGAAGTTCTTTCCGTACTTTGAGTGCACATTAATTTATTATAAATATAATATATATATATATATATATAAATATATATATATATTTAATTTATTAAATAATATATAATACGGGTACGGTGCGGGGCGGGGAGTGCCATACCCGTCCCCGTCCCCGTCCCCATCCCCGGTTTGAGTAAAGCGGGGATCGCCGTCCCCGATACCCGGTTTAGCGGGGAATCCCCGTCCCCGACCGGGGCGGGTGGACCGGGTTACCCGACGGGTCGGGGCCCATTCCCATGCCTAGTAGTAGGGGAGTTAGAGAACCTATAGATCAATATTTGGGAAAAATAGACGAAGGAATCATGGGTGATCAAAAAGAGACTCCAACAAGTGCTAAAGAGCATCGAAATCAAGTTTGCATGGGTATCGGGAGCTTTTTCTTTGAGAATGGGATCCCGTTTAATTGTGCAAGAAGCCCCTCCTATTTTAATATGTTACGTTTGGTTGGCAATTACGGGCGAGGATTGAAAGCCCCTTCAATGCATGAGATGCGGACTTGGATCTTGAAAGAAGAAGAGAAGACAACATCTCTCACCGTGAATGAAATAAAAGCAACTTGGAAAAAGACGGGAGTTTCATTGTTATCGGATGGTTGGTCTGATATGAGAAATGGGAGTTTGATAAACTTTTTGATCAACAATCAATATGGGACGGTGTTTTTGAAAACTATTGATGCATCGGATTATGTCAAAGATGCTAAAAAGTTGTTTAAGTTGCTTGATGATGTGATTGAAGAGGTTGGTGAAGATATTGTGGTTCAAGTGGTGACCGATAATGCAAGTGCATACAAGGCCGCGGGGACTTTATTGATGGAGAAGAGGAATCCCTTGTATTGGACACCATGTGTCGCTCATTGTATTTACTTGATTCTTGAGAAAATTGGAGAGTTGCCACAACAAAAAAGTGCTTTGCTCAAAGCAAAGAAAGTAAGCAACTTCATCCATAACCATCAATGGGTGTTGAGTCCTTGTAGAAAGATTGCGAAGAAAGATCTTCTTCGACCCGGTGCCACCCGATTTGCCACCGCCTTTCTAACTCTAGAAAGTATGTATGAGATGAAAGAAGTTTTACAAATTATGTTCGTTTCAAGAGAATGGAATAGTTGTGCATGGGCAAAAAAAGACGATGGGAAAGCCGTGAAAAAAAAATTGTAATGGATGAGCACACTTTTTGGCCTAGCGTGGTTTATTCAATTAAAACCACAAAACCACTTGTGCACGTTTTACGGATTGTTGATGGCGATACTCCCGCAATGGGATTTATTTACAGGGCTATGGATGAGGCCAAGGAAAAGATAGCGAAGAACTTCAATGATGACGTGTCTTCTTATAAGGAGATTTGGGATATTATTGATGCTAAATGGGATCGTCAGTAGTTGCATTGTGACTTGCATGCAACCGCATATTACTTGAACCCCCGATATAGATGGAGTCACGATGTTTCGGACCATATAGAGATCAAGCAAGGGTTGTTTAGGTGCATAGATAGACTCATCAAGGATGGCGCGACACAATCAAAGGTTGATAACCAACTTGAAATGTTCAAATACAAACGAGGAATGTTTGGATATAAAAGATGTTTGGCCCCATACATGACACACCCTCCCGGTAATTACCATATATTCATACTTTTATGTTTTTTTAAACTATATTCTATAGTATATTTATATCTAAAATATATTATTCATTTTTTGTTTGTTTTTCTCTAATATATTACTGAATGGTGGGACTCTTATAGAGATGAAACACCGGAGCTAAAGGCATTTGCAATAAAGGTTTTGGGCCTTACTTGTTCGGCATCGGAGTGTGAACGTAATTGGAGTACGTTCAATCAAGTGCACACAAAAAGGCGAAACTGTCTAAGCACTAAAAGAATGAATAGTTTGGTGTACATCATGTACAATAGGAAGTTGAAGCTCAAATTTCTAAAGAAAAGGTCACCAAAAGTGGAAGATGATTTGTTGTTTGATGTGCCTTCCGACGATGAATGGGTAGCCAACCCAAGTGATGAAGAAAATGATGTAGCAATTGGAGTTGATGAGCCAATTGAGGTTGATGATGATGAAGAAGAAGATGGAGATAGGATGGAGATGGAGATGAGGATGGAGATGAAGGCCAATGTTTAGCATTAAGGAAAAGAAAAGGTGTTCAAGTGCATTTGGAAGATGAAGATTATATTTATCATGGATACGAATACGATGGTGGAGCTATGCAATTTGATCATGTTACGGGGAACTATAACTTGTAGATTATTATGTTTTTAGTCTTATAACTAGTAATTTTATGACCTTATGATGTTTAAAATTTGGTATGGAATTATGTTTTGCTTATTATTAGTAATTATGAATTTTATTTGGTATGGAATTATGTTTTCTACCTTGTATTATACATATATATATTATAATATATGCATATACACGCCTCGAGGCTTACGCCTCGCCTCGTGGAGGGAAAACGCCTCGAGTCCCAAGTTAGTAAACATGCAAGTCACAATGCAACTGACGATCCCATTTAGCATCAATAATATCCCAAATCTCCTTATAAGAAGACACGTCATCATTGAAGTTCTTCGCTATCTTTTCCTTCGCCTCATCCATAGCCCCGTAAAAAATCCCATTGCGGGAGTATCACCATCAACAATCCGTAAAACATCCACAAGTGGTTTTGTGGTTTTAATTGAATAAACCACGCTAGGCCAAAAAGTGTGCTCATCCATTACAATTTTTTTCACGGCTTTCCCATCGTCTTTTTTTGCCCATGCACAACTATTCCATTCTCTTGAAACGAACATAATTTGTAAAGCTTCTTTCATCTCATACATACTTTCTAGAGTTAGAAAGGCGGTGGCAAATCGGGTGGCACCGGGTCGAAGAAGATCTTTCTTCGCAATCTTTCTACAAAGACTCACCACCCATTGATGGTTATGGATGAAGTTGCTTACTTTCTTTGCTTTGAGCAAAGCACTTTTTTGTTGTGGCAACTCTCCAATTTTCTCAAGAATCAAGTAAATACAATGAGCGACACATGGTGTCCAATACAAGGGATTCCTCTTCTCCATCAATAAAGTCCCCGCGGCCTTGTATGCACTTGCATTATCGGTCACCACTTGAACCACAATATCTTCACCAACCTCTTCAATCACATCATCAAGCAACTTAAACAACTTTTTAGCATCTTTGACACAATCCGATGCATCAATAGTTTTCAAAAACACCGTCCCATATTGATTGTTGATCAAAAAGTTTATCAAACTCCTATTTCTCATATCGGACCAATCATCCTATAACAATGAAACTTCCGTCTTTTTCCAAGTTGCTTTTATTTCATTCACGGTGAGAGATGTTGTCTTCTCTTCTTCTTTCAAGATCCAAGTTCGCATCTCATGCATTGAAGGGGCTTTCAATCATCGCCCATAATTGCCAACCAAACGTAACATATTAAAATAGGAGGGGCTTCTTGCACAATTAAACGGGATCCCATTCTCAAAGAAAAAGCTCCTGATACCCATGCAAACTTGATTTCGATGCTCTTTAGCACTTGTTGGAGTCTCTTTTTGATCACCCATGATTCCTTCGTCTATTTTTCCCAAATATCGATCCATAGGTCCTCTAACTCCCCTACTACTACCATCACCACTACCATGGTTTAAAAAAGCGATCAAGGCGCACTTCTTGAGGCGCGCCTCGAGGCGAGGCGGTGGAAAAACGCCCCCGAGGTGCTGCCTCTCTGCCCAGATGCGAGTCGTACGCCTTGTTACCATGAGGCGGTGAGGCGTCCATGAGGCGTACGCCTCTAAGATTATTATATTTTCCTGAATTAATTTTACAGCTGTAAACCACAGCCTGTAAAAGCAAGCCTGTTTACAGCTAAAAGTAAACCACATGCCACTTTTTTTAATTTTGCATCAGATTTTATAGTATATATTTACTTAAAATACCAAAAGTCAAACCCTAACACTTATATAACTTATTAATAAGAAGACCAAAAGTTGTCTTCTACATATTGTCTCCACGTTTCCAACAATGCAACAACTACTCCTCTTTGCATTCAAAGCTCTTACCGATCACAGGTACTTTTTATTATTTGGTAGTCCTATACTTTGAATATTCTTCTCCACTTTCAAAGCTCCTATGTTGTTTTACATTGAATATATTGCTTTGCCTTTATTTAATTTTTTTTTTTTGAGTTTTTTTAATAAGTACACTGAACGTTAATTGAATATACCGAGTTTTTTTTATTCTTTACTGTTTGTATGTTACTGTTGTACATTGAATATGTTTAAAGTTTTTCTTTACTGTTATTCTTTAAAGTTTTTCTTTACTGTTTGTATGTGTTTTTCTTTACTGTTTGTATGTTTTTTTCTACCATCATGTGTTAATTTTGCATGGATGGTATATTTAATGTGTATCATTTAAGTTAGACACCTTTAAAGTTAGACATCATGTGTTAATTTCACATACAAACACTAAAGTTTTTCTTTACTTTTTGTATGTGTTTTTCTACCATCATATTGAGTTTATTTATTTTGGTGTAATATGTTTGAAACGTAATGGCTAATGTTAAAACTTAAAACATACTTAGATTCTTTGTAGTTTGAATTTGAAATGGCATCACGGAGAGATCCCGTTTGGAAATATAGTGAGGAAATTGTGGTGCCCGGAGATGGAGCAAAAAAAGGATACAAATACTTGAAGTGTAAGTTTTGCCATAAAGAGATCAAAGGAGGAGTAAAGAGAGCTAAAGAACATCTTGCACAATCGCGTAAAAATGTTATACCATGCCCAAGCGTTCCTCAAGAAGTCAAGGACGAGATAGTCCAATACTTGAGTAAATTCAAAGACACAAAGGTTGCTTATCAACGGAACTTTCAAGAGACGATGGATCAAGGATCTTACTTTGGTAGCGGAAATGCAAGTAACACTCCTTGTCCTAATGTTGGTGGGAGTTCTCGCGGGGTTAGAGGTCCCATGGACCGATTTGTGGAGGATGTCGGAGATGGCGAAAATGTGTCTCCAAGTCCAACACATCCTAAGGAACACCGCAACCAAGTTTGCATGGATATTGGAAGAATGTTCTTTGAGAATGGCATTCCATTCAATGTGACAACAAGTCCTTCATTTGCCAACGCAATCCGATCGATAGGAAATTACGGTCCCGGATTGAAACCTCCCACAATGTACGAGTTGAGAACTTGGATATTAAAAGAAGAAGTCAAGACGACGGATGAAATTGTAAACGAAATTAAAGCGACATGGAAAGAAACCGGGGTCTCATTGTTATCCGATGGTTGGTCGGACATGAGAAATAGAAGTTTGGTCAATTTCTTGGTTAACAATCGCCATGGGACCGTTTTCTTGAAGACTATCGATGCATCGGATTGTGTGAAAATGCACAAAAATTATTTGAGTTACTTGATCAAGTGATCGAAGAGATTGGGGAAGATATAGTCCTTCAAGTGGTTACCGATAATGCTAGCGCGTATAAAGCGACGGGTCACATGTTAATGGAGAAGAGGAAAAAATTATATTGGACTCCATGTGCCGCTCATTGCATCGATTTGATGCTTGAGAAAATCGGAGAGTTGTCTCAACAAAAGAATGCTTTGCTTAAAGCAAAACGAGTTAGCAACTTTATCTATAATCATCAATGGGTCTTGAGCTTGACAAGAAAGTTTTGTAAAAAAGATCTTCGCCCCGCCGCCACACGATTTGCCACGGCTTTCTTAACTTTAGAAAGTATGTTTGAGTTGAAGCAAGGATTGCAAATGATGTTTATTTCAAATGAGTGGTCGGATTGTGCATGGGGAAAAACCGAAGGAAAAGCAATCAAGAAGATTGTAATGGACGATCGCAATTTTTGGCCTAGTGTGGTTTATTCTATTAAAACCACAAAGCCCCTTGTACATGTCCTACGAGTTGTTGATGGTGAGACCCCGCGATGGGATTTATCTATGGGGCAATGGATGAAGCAAAAGAAAAAATTGCAAAAAACTTGGATGATGATGTTTCTTCCTACAAGGAGATTTGGGACATCATTGATACAAAGTGGGAGTATCAATTACACCGTGATTTACATGCATCCGGGTACTTTTTGAATCCTCGGTTTAGATGGTCTCCCAATTCTTCTAACCATCCGGAGATTACAAGAGGGTTGTTCGCTTGTATGGAGAGATTCATCAAGGATGACGCCATGTATACGAAGATTGAACAACAAATTAATAATACAAAAATAAACGAGGATTGTTTGGCTTAAGAGGATCTTTGTCAAGTTACATGACACGTTCACCGGGTAAATACTCGTACTTTTAGAATTTTTATTTATAAATTTGTAGTTTTTTGTAAATATTCACTATCACTCTTTTTCATTGATATATGTAGTTGAATGGTGGGATACTTATGGAGTTGAGGTGCCCGGGTTGAGGTCGTTTGCAATGAAAATTCTTAGGCTTACTTCTTCATCTTCCGCATGTGAATGCAATTGGAGTACTTTTAATCAAGTACACACGAAGAGAAGAAACCGCCTAACTACGGATAGGATGAATAGCTTGGTGTATATCATGTACAACAAGAAGTTGAAACAACGATTTCAAAAGAAAAAGACACAAAAAGATGAAGAAGATCCTTTAAGTGTAGAAGACGTCTCTTCCGGTGATGAGTGGGTAGCTAACCCAAATGACGATGAAGACGGTGATGAGATAAGTAGGGGTGAAGGCGAGAGTTCGAGATCAAGAAAGAGGAAAAGTATTCTAGTTGATTTAGATGATGAAGAAGATGATGAAGATGATGATAATAGACTTGATTATGGAAGTTTTAAGATGGATAATGTTTCATGAACTTATGATTAGAACTTTTAAGTTGATGCTTTAAGACTTATAATTAGTAGTATTATTGAATTATGGATTCTATGGTTTGGATATTTTGGTATGAATATATAAAATTATGTTTTTTTCTTAAGTGTTGTGAATTTATGATTTTTTTTGTTTTATTTTTTTTTTTGAGGCTTACGAGTTACGCCTCGACCGCCTCGAGACTCGTTTCCGTTTTTTTAAACCTTGACCACCACTAGTGGGAAAAGAGTTCACGGCATCTCCACCATCTATCATCTCCTCAAAATCTCGTTGTGAAGCAAATTTCGTACTTTGAAAGTTCTTCAAGTACAAGTTAATCTTGTTTTTCACTTCTTCGGGGACATAAGGGCATGCTACAACATTTTTATGAGTGCATGCAAGGTGGTCTTTCATTCTTTTAACCCCTCCCTTAATCGTCTTGCTACAAAACTTACACTTGATATATTTGTATCCTTTTTTCCCGCCTTCCCCTGACACTTCAATTTCTTGCCCATATTTCCATGTCGAGTCTTTACGTGATCCCGTTTTTAAACTTACACTAGTCATCTTCCCACACCTTACGAAATGGTAAAATAGAAAATAAAAAAACATAAATACATTAAATAGTTGAACGCATACAAAAAATAAAAACAGTAGGTCAGTAGCAAAAAACAGCAGCAATAATAATAAAAAACAGCAGCTAAAATAGCAATAAAAAACAGCAGCAATAATAAATTAATAATAAAAAAATCAGCTAAAATAGAAAAAAAACAGCAGCAATAATAATTAAAAAAACAGCAGCTAAAATAGCAAAAAACAGCAGCAATAATAATACAAAAAACATCAGCTAAAATAGCAAAAAACAGCAGCAAAAATCTTGAAGAACAATAAAAATAGTATATTGATCCTATAATTTGCTAATGGAACTCTAATTTTTGAACCAAGAAATACAACACCCAGACCCAGTTAGCAATACAAAGAAAATATCCCATGACATTTAACACACAGACCATAACGAGTCGTTATACGGAGTAATGTGAGCAAAAAACAGAAGCAAAAATAAAAGACTTACCTCTTGGGTGGTTGTTCCTTGAGAGATTATTAGAAACCTTCTTGGGAGAGGAATGTGAGAAAATGATAAGAGAAAAGATGGTGTATGAACTTTTAGGAGAGAACCGATTGAGAGAAAAGTGGAGATAAAAAGAAGATGGTCAGCCTTTTCTTTCTTGTTGAGAAGAGGAAAGGACACCCAAAATGGGTATTTTGTACTTTAAAATTAATTAAAGTACAATAGCTTTTTGTTTTGACTTTTCTACCATTTTAAAATAGACCAATGGTTATGAAGTAGTACAAGTCTATTTAAAAAAAAAAAGTAAACATCAGTATTTATCAAGTCTATGCAAAAATGTATCAGTTTATGAGGCTTGCGCCTCACTAGCGCCTCATGCCTCACCGCCTCGAGGCACCACCTCACATATTGAGGCGTAAGCCTCGTCCAGGGGCCATGAGGCTTAAGCCTCAGGAGCGGTTTTGGACCGCCTCACCTCGAGGCGTACGCCTCGAGCGATTTTGAAAACCATGCGTAGGTGTTGAAATTTCTTTTAATGACACCATTTTGGAGGATGATATCTTTTTGTGGTTAATGTGTTGGTGGTGGGGTGGTGGAGACTGGAGAGAGGGCGGCGCAGTGGCGGAGATCTTGGACGGAGGAGAGATGAGAAAGGAAGAATTGGAAAGAGGTCATATGAAATTCAATGAACATTTTCTTGGGGTTCTTGATTGCATTTGTGTTGTCTTTCACCATTTTTAGGAGGATAATAGTCCTTTTTTGGCAATTTTAAATTTAATTAATTATTTAAAAAGTATGAAATTTGTTTTTTTTCTTCCATTAAACAATTGAAATAGGGGTCCCTAAAATGAAATATCTATGGCTTGCATCCTCGTGGTTTGCATTTTATAACGCCTTGGGTCCTTAAAACCAACTCCGTCCAAAAAATTCTGTTAAATAATTTAAGTAGAGGGATATTTTAGTCTTTCCATCCCTTTTTTATTTTATATTAAAATAGCAGGGACCAAGAATGTAATTTACTCTTTCATGTCATCTCCCCCACCCCATCTCCATATGCGTCTCCTAGCCCTCCTCCATATCCGGTCGTTATCTTCCTCCTCCAACGACTAGATACAGACCCTCCTCCGCCGGCGGCTTCATCTTCCACAGACCCCCTCCCCCGGCGACTTCATCTTCCACAGATCCAGATCGACTAGATCCACGGTCGTCGTCCATTGCCGCCCATCGCCGCTTCCTCCTCACGACCACTTCTCCACCCCACCACCTGTCTCTTCGTCTTCATCACCACAAGAGCTTGGATCTGCTCAACAAAACTTCAATCAACAGAAGCTTGGGTTCATGAAGGTGATTTGGTTTTCTCTTCAAAAAAAATGTTCTTATTAAACCTTCTTCAATGGCTATTTTAACCATCGTCTTTCTTCTTCTCCTCTTCGACTCTTTGTAATCGGCCTTTTTCGACTCTTTCCATAATACCCACAAAAACGATGGTTGCTTTTTTTCATCAGTTTCAGTCTTCATCCCATCAGGATTCACTCAAAAGTCAAACCACTAAGGATCAAAAGATGGTGATGAACAAGAAGGGGATCTGTTCTTCTTCTTCTTCTTCTCTTTTTAGATCTCTTCTTCTCTTTTTTTTTATATTGGAGATCTGGTTCAACTTTCATATAGAATCAATTGGAGATCTATTGTTCTTCTCCTTACAAATTTTTGGAGATCTGTTTGTATTATAAATTTTTGGGATCTGTTTGTATTAGAGAAATTTTTCTTAATTTGTTCTCCTCGATCTGTTTGTGTTAGACAAATTTTTGTTGTGTTGATAATGTTAATAATTAATGTTTAATATTGATCTGTTAATTTTAGATTTCATTTAGGTTATGATTGTTGTTTGGGTAAGGTTTGATCGGAGATGGAGGTGGGTAGCCGGAAAACGGAATAGTTGCCGATCGGAATAGTTGTCGGAAAACGAAAGGGAGGAGAAGAGGAAAGAGGAACACATGGCAAGATCTTATTGGTGTTTGTTTTTTTAGTTTTTATTTTTTTAATGTAAAATGAGGAAAATGTGAAATATGACCAAACTACCCATCATGTGCCTTGCATATGACCACTTCAACAGAGATATTTTTAACGAAGTTAGTTTTAGGGACCCAAGGTGTTATAAAATGCAAGTCATTGATATTTCATTTTAGGACCCAAACTGTTAAAACCACCAAACCCCAAGGACCAAATATGTAATTTACTCTAAGAGTAAACTCTAATTTTGGTCCCTAAGGTTTAGTGAAATCTTTGAAAGTGGGACCCGAACTTTGATAAGTTTAGAAATCATCCTCGTCATTTTCATTTCATTTTGAAAGTAGTCCCTCATCACTAACTCCGTTAAAAACATTTGTTAGGATAAAGGGCATTTCTGTCTTTTATCTATTAATTTGTCTTTTTCTATTTTGTCTTTATCTATTAGTTAATTATTTTTTCAGTTTTTCTTATTAAAAATAATCAAAAAGATTATTTATATTTAATATTATAGGCGAATGATCGTGTGAAAAGTTGAGTTAATGGTGAGAAACGTGAGAATTGGATCTGAACCATTGGTCTCTTTTAATCTCAAGCTCTTCCATGAATGAATTGCTGCTTAGAAGAGAATGGATCCGATGCATCTTATCCTAATGTGCGTCAATTTCTCATCCAACAGTTGATAACCACTTCTCACGCTTCTCACCATTAATTCAACTTCTCACCGAAACCCAACCCTAATATTATATATATATATATATATATATATATAGTGGAAGGATATTTTGCAACCCTTAAAAAGGTTGCAACCCTTGCAACCCACATCTTAACCGTTGGATTTATGAAAAACGGCTATTTTGTTTTTATTTTTTTGATTTTTTTAATTGAAAATATTGGACCCACATGTATTGTAACCGTCGATAATTAATCCAACGGTTAAGAAGTGGGTTGCATGGGTTGTAAGATTTTCATGGGTTGCAAATTAAACTACCCCTATATATATATACATACATCATCATCACAAGTAATCATCTCCATACCACCGAGTGGAGTTCCTCCACAACCATCTATGACACAAAACACTTACAAACACATACAAACATATACAAACAATGCAAGGCGGAACACAAGCTATAAAACCGCAGGGCCGAGCCTAATATATTATATAATTTCAAAAATACAAAAAATACATTATCCAAAATTATAACGTAGTAAAAACTCTAAACTAGACATTAAATATGAAAATGTTAAACATGTTTTCTTTTAAAAAAAACCCA
The DNA here is from genome assembly GCA_954870635.1 of Arctium minus. Classification (NCBI taxonomy): domain Eukaryota; kingdom Viridiplantae; phylum Streptophyta; class Magnoliopsida; order Asterales; family Asteraceae; genus Arctium; species Arctium minus. The sequence continues at coordinate 55,992,315 of OX941093.1, forward strand.
TGAATTGTAGTTTGGGTTTTCATCTTCATCTACATGTGAAACAAATTTAATCAAACAAAAACAATGAAACAAGTAAATATCCTAATCCTATTATCCCAAATTCATTACTAGTTGGTAGATATTTCATATTTCATAGACAAACAATCTCAAATTCTCAATCAAACAATCTTAATTAAACAAACAATCTCAATCAAACAAACAATGTCACATTTCATGGACACAAATCACACAATGTCAATCCGGTCAAAGCAATCAAACAATGTCAAATAAATCTAAACCTAGATAATCAAATAACTTAAAACTCAAACGAGCAAATAAGCAATGGGCAATGATATTATTATTTTAACTTAATTGTTTTGAGTTTAAATCATGGAGATTGGACTTGGAGAATCAAGATTCAAGAATGGAGGAGATTGGAGAGTGACCTAGTGGCTACTGACCTGTTGTGTTCCCGAGAGGCTGAGACAGAGAGTCGACGACTGTCGAGAGAAGTCGAGCTGCTGCTGCTGCTGTGTGATACTGCCTCTACAGCCTACTGTGTGTCATAGAGAGGGGAGAGCCGGATAGGAGATGAGCCATGAGTGATTGTCGATTCAGCTGAGTGAAAGTTAAAATTTACACCATAAAAATGTCGTCAACCATGGCTCTATATGTGTGTTTGCACCTTCGGTTAGCTCTTCCCCTTCGGTTAACCTGTGTTTGCAAGGGGCGGAACACAAGCTCTAAAACCACAGGGTCGGGCCTAATATATTATATAATTTCAAAAATACAAAAAAATACATTATCCAAAATTATAATCATAAACTTGAGGGCGCAAACTAGGGTATCGTTCTAGTGTACTAAGATCGATATCATTACTTCCATTTGAGCTTTTTTGCAAGGTTTTTTTGGTAGTCAGAATACTAGATGGTAGGGGTATTATCTACATTTGTTGTTTCTTCGGGATCTTAACATGTTTTCTTTTAAAAAACACATGAATAGTAGATTGGGTTTTCATGTTCTTCTAAATGTGAATTTTTTTTGAACAAATTCAATCAAACAAGTAAGCTTCATTGCCAAAAAAAACTACTTCTAATTTCTAAAACTAATGTCTATTGTCTATGTTCTATCAAAAATTCAAACAAGCCAATAACCTAAAATCCTAAAGTAGACATTTCATAGAGGCATAGAGATGCATCAAACAAATTAAAATCCAATCAAAGTAAGTAATCAAGCAATTTCAAATAAAGTTAAACCTAGCTAATCAAATAGTCAAACAATTTCAAATAAAGTTAAACCTAGCTAATCAATTAATCAAATAATTTCAAAAATATTAAACCTAGCTAATCAAAAAAATTCAAACTCAAACAAGTAATGAGATTATGAGCAATGACACTTTAAAATTTAAACTTGAATATAATGAAAAAAAAAACTATGATTTAGGGGTTGTTGGAAAATTGTTTGATGAAGATGAAGTTAAAATCCTTGGAATTTCATTTGGATTTGGAGGATTCTCCCCTGATTTTGGTTACTCTTCCATTGGCAGAAGCTTACCGAGAGAAAAGATTAGAGGCAGAAGCTTTCCTGTAGGGCGGTGGCGGTAGTGTACTCGATCACTGGTTAGAAACAGGAGCAGGCGAGCAGCAGTCTTCACTTTTGATTTTTGAAGGTCGGACGAAGAAGTTGAACTCGATGGAGATGGAAGTGGACTTCCCAATTCCCGTTTTCTTGTCGGCAGAAGAAAACCTCAAATTAAACTTTGTACTTCCAAGTGGACCTTAAGTGGGTGGCCCAAAAGAATTCTTTTTCTCTTTTACACATCAAAAATATTTGCTGCTGTTTGGAACATTTAAAAGCCCAGGGGCCATGGCCCCTGGTAGCCCTCAAACGCGTCCGCCGGTATGTCATATGTGTGTGTTTGTGTGCGTGTTTTGATTTTTGAAACACTGGTTGTGTTAGCAAAAGGTGTGTGTTTCTACAACTATCTATGTACATGTGTGTCTGGATTCATGCAGTGGATGGAGATTGAGACGAAGGAGAGAAGAGAGGGCGATGGTGAGGAGTGGTGGATGATGGGACTTCCGGTGGGGGAACCTCATCGTGCTTTGCTTTCATATACAAAGTAAACGAAGCATGAGAGATTCGATGGTCTCATAATTGAGCCAGCATCCTCTTCACCATCATCCAACATTGAAAAAAAAAAAATTGAACAGGTGTGTTTTGGTCTTCATCTTCAATCAATCAACCTTGGTATGTCAATCACAGAATCACTAAATATGGTCTATTTGCCTGTGATGATGATGAAGAAGATGAAGTTAAAATAGCTACTTTATGATGGGCTTCAAGTCAAAGTGCTAACTTCACTTTCATCTCCTCGAAACAAAATGTGAATCCCGATTGTTATGTGATTGTTCTTGTGTTATAACATAAACACAATATATTGTATATTTAAATTTTTTTAAAGAGAATCAAGAAATTAAACTAAATGGACAAAAATACCCCTGTCACTAACAGAAAAATAAACGAAGTTAGTGATGGTGGGACCATTTTCAAAGAAAAATGAGAACCACGGGGACAATTTTTCAAGTTATCAAAGTTTAGGTTCCACTTTCAAAAATTTCACTAAACCACGGGACCAAAACTAGAGTGTACTCTAGAAATAATTACGTTTTGTTTAACATCAAATTATAAAAGGGTTATAATGGTCATTTTTTTGTCGGTAAACACTCTTATCCGATACAACAGTTAACGGGAAGAGCACTCTTACCTGATAAGAGTTGATAAACGACCCCTTGCTTTAATATCAGGTGGACTCAGATTCAGCTGCAATAAAAATCCCTTAACCAAATATTTCAAAACACATGAAACACCCCTTAAATGATTTGATTTCAACAACACTAGTCAAACTGAGCCATTTACACCACTACACAATTTTCTTAATATCTTACAAGCCAAAATTTTGAATAAGAATACGAAAATATGTGACTATTACAACAAAAATGTGTTGTTTCATCAATCGATCATCTTGCTCGATTATATATGTAAGATTTTGCAAAGTATACATAGATTACAAATGCTATTGCACTAATACCAGCTAGAAACCAGTAGAAATAATCAAGGTGACCACGGTTCAAGTTATCCGAAATCCAACCATCTTCACCATTTCCACCCGTGGTTCTATCGACCACCGAGATCAGGAAACTGCTAATGAAGCTACCGACACCGAATATACTGAGATACAGCGCTAGACCGATGCTTCTCAACTCGCTCGGTACTTGGTCGTAGAAAAACTCTTGCAGACCCACCATTGCAAACACGTCAGCAGCTCCCGTTAACAGATATTGAGGTATCAACCACCATATTTTCATCGGGATTGTTGCGTTTGGATCATCGACTAACCCGTATTCCTCTGCGGTTTGAAGGCGTTTGGTCTCGACCAGTGCTGAAACCACCATTGAAAGAATGGAAATGAAGATTCCGGTTCCGATTCTCTGAAGCATTGATATGCCCGAGGGTTTTCTTGTAATGGATCTAGCAACAGGAACCAAAATACGGTCGTAGATGGGAATAAGGATGACGATGGTGATGCTGATGAAGGTTTGTAGTGTGGCAGCTGGGATGTCGAAGCTTGATCCGACTGATCGGTCCATGGTGACTCCTTGCTTGGTGAATAATGTGGAATATTGGGCAAAAACAACTGCAAACACTAAACAGCTGGCCCAGATTGGAAATAGTCTAAGAACTGCCTTCGCCTCTTCCACCTCAACGGTGCTACAGATCTTCCCCTCTTCCTTTGATCCATCGGGTGAAACTAAGGCTTTGTTGAGAAATCTGTAGCAATCCCAAGATTATAGTTATGTTCATGATGTGTGATCTATGGATCCAAGTGTTTTAGTCAAGAGTACAAAACACTCCATGGTAGTTTGAAAAAGAAAATCATCTATTGATGGCCTAAATTGAAAATATATATTTTCATATATATGTATGATACATCCTTATGGGGGTGTATTGGTACTCCTTGTCCCACATCGTCACAAAGCCAGAGGAGATGTTGGGTTCATATAGTACTCCTTGGCCTAATTGGTAAGACGCGTTTTGTAAAGTCGTGCGGGTTAACCCCAAAGTGGACAATATCTGACCCGGTTGGCCAAGGTGCGTATCAGTGGTATCAGAGCGGCCTCTTGCTCGTCTCGTTGTGGGAGACAATTCTCTGGACCACCATTCGGGGTCGAATGGTCTCCGAGAAGGGAGTATTGATACATCCTTATGGGGGTGTATTGGTACTCCTTGTCCCACATCGTCACAAAGCCAGAGGAGATGTTGGGTTCATATAGTACTCCTTGGCCTAATTGGTAAGACGTGTTTTGTAAAGCCGTGCGGGTTAACCCCAAAGCGGACAGTATCTGACCCGGTTGGCCAAGGTGCGTATCAATGTATATAGAGTCAGGATCATGTGAGAAATTTGAACTTTTGCTAGAAAGTGAGGACAGATGAAGATATTTTTATATTTTATGAATGTTACATTACATTGTGTTGAAGATTGTAACTTCACATCACTTTCAATAGTGTATTGGAATGATAAATTATAATGTATAAATGTTGTAAGCTTCACACAATACAAAGGTATCTTCCCAATTCACACGACAAACCTTCACACAATACGAGGATGCATTCACTCTCTCACTCGTGAGAAGTGGTTGTTCTGACCGGAACCAACCCATGAGAATGAATTTTTTGGTGAAAACGTGAGAATATAAATCTTCATCTACCTTCATCCACCTGCATCTACTTGCATTTCACAAATCTTCATCTACCTATTTCTATCACCATTACTAAAACTTTAACAAATTCATGCATGTGAAGGTGATTGATGCATGTAAACATGATTGAAGGTATGTAAAAGTTGTGAAGGTGACCGAAGGTTGATAAAGGTCCATGTTTTTTGTCAGCTAATCGACAGGCTCAAAAGTATTCTCACCTTCTTAAGAAAAGGGGTTGTCCTCACATGATCCCAACTCTCTCTCTCTCTCTCTCTATATATATATATATATATATATATGTGTGTGTGTGTGTGTGTATATAAATCTGTGTGTGTATGGACAACCAACCGCCAGGAAAGAAAGAAAATGTGATGCAACGAACAGTAAGGCCAAGTGGTGTTTAAGATAATTACTCTTACCTGAACTGGTGAGAACCATGATGAGGCAAGGTTCCACAAGCTTCCTCTTCCAGGGTTATAGATGAATATGTAGTTCTCCGATTGTGGTATGCTCTAACAAACACCTGCCCAATTCTGAGAAACGCGCCTTTTTCCTCAACTTTCTCTCCAAACCGATATGTCAGGGTTCCAGCCAAGAATATAAGCAGTGCAACACTCATCATGATGCAAGGAATCCCAAATCCAAGACCCCAACTAAGGTTATCCTGAATGTAGTTAAGAACAAATAGTGCCACCAATGGACCACCGCACAGTCCAAGATACCACCAGTTGAAGAATGAGCTTTTGGCTTTGCATTCTTCTGGATTCTCAGCATCAAACTGATCAGCTCCAAAAGCTTGAACACAAGGCTTGTGCCCTCCTTGGGCAAATGCCACAAGATATAGTGAAACGAAGAACAGAATAACTTGGAACCGAGGAGGAGAACATGATGTGTCACTTTCACAGTCAGAATAAGGAAGCAAAGCTGAAAGAGTCAGCAGCCCAAGTGCCTGTTAATCATCCCAATCCCAATCCAAGTTAATTATAATTATTATCGAGTGTAATCTCTGCACCAAGCTGGAAAGCATTTTATCAGGTATTCTAGATGCAACGTACAGCATTATACTCAGAGTAGAATTCTCCAATTATCTAATTGAATTTTCTGTGTATATTCTATATAAAATTATTTCTATTTCCTTAATTTTTTGGGCAAACCTTCTCTTTGGGGTAGATGTAAGATCTGCATACATGATACACCCCACCCTCCAAACCCCACCTCCAGGTGGGATCTACTGGGCTCATTTAGTTTGGTTTTGCTTCAAGCAAAAGAGGGGTCATCATTTGAAGAACAACATGCTCCCTAGTTAAGGATGATCTAAGAGGGCAGTAACATCAATAGTTAAATCCAGCTAAGCATGTGAAAGCTTCCAATATAGTTGCATTACTATTTTTACTTTATCCATAAGGAAGGAGGTCAAACTGTAACATGTACAAGACGTAACATCCCTTGTGAAACCGAGCCTTGAGTAAGTACCATGCTACCCACTGAAATTGGTGATTTCCCAAATCAACCAAGGATTCAACAACTCATGTCAAAGTTTCAGTAGTGCTGAATATGCTTCTATAACTTTTCTCCCTCAATCCCCGAGAAAACAACAATGTTTCTTTTGGGTCGTCCTAAAAATGCCACATTCTTTTTTTGGTAAGTTTCAATCTAAGCTACATTTGTTCATTAATATCCATTGCATAATATAGGTACATTTGATTTTGGTCCATAAGTTTCCTCTATGCCTTGTTGACGGGGCATTCAGCGTATTTGACTAATAGTAAAACATGTTTATTAATATATATATATATATGTCAAGTCAGATATTGCAATATTTTTAGGATGGAAGGAACAGAGAAGAAAGGGAAAGTGAAGAAATCGGGCATGCCAATGGGAATGATTGATAATTTCTCTTCTTAAGCACTTCATCACAATTCACAATAACCCTTCCATATTTATATGACTAATTCTAGAGTCCTAATTAGTAATTACCACTAGTTAAGCAACTGATGCTGGCAATTTACCGTAAAGGTGACACGACCACCATCTGCTACCATATCAGCTCTCTGGAAAAGAAAAGGCTTATTTATGTGCTACCAGGAGTTTCTGCTTTAAAGTACGAAATTTTAAAAAGTAGACTGGGAATGGAGTAAGCATGGCATTTAGAAGTAAATTTGAAAGAAATGGAATCTCAAGAATGTTTCAACACACCACATGTGGGGTGTATTCATTTACCCCATTGATGAAATGAGCATTTTTTACAAAAGACATGAATGAATATGGCATTCTAAAGATGTATGCATATGCCCAATTCCATGGATCAATACAGAGACTAAGCTTATTCACACACTCGATAAAAGCATGTTCATTTGTGCTCAAGGAGGAAATCCGAAAGTGAAGAGGTGCAATCATGATGTGCCTTCTGCATCGTTAGTGTTATTTAAGACGTGAGGTGCAAATGTACACCAGGGGACTAGGCTTGTACCTCAACCAAGAGAGACCAATGAATTCAAAATACATATATACATAACTCCACTGATAAGATTAAAAATTTATTGCAAAAAGAAAAGAAAAACAGAAATTACAAAATTTGATCACTAGTCATTCTACATAATTAATTGGCAACAAAATAACTTGCTACACAAAATAAAATATCAACAAAACAATGTATATTAGCACTTGGTATCAGAAAATAAAAATCAATGCCTCAACAAACCATTTAATTTAATCAAGCAAATGACTAGATGTTGAAACAACAAAAACAACTCTTTTCTAGGAAGAAAAAACAAAGGCACAACCAGCAACGAAGAACAAAAAGAAGAGTTTGTACTATGCTGCCAAGAATTTTGAAAAAAGCATTCAGTTGACAGAACAAAAACGAAATGAGAAGAAACCATAAAAATGTCTGATGAGCTAAAGAAAAAAGAAGAGAGTTGAAGGTCCTTGAATTCGACACTTGTTCATTCAATTTTGATTCAAAAGACCATTAATGCACCATGGTCTCCATAACTGAACCTTCGGTTAATCATCCTAGATTTCGCCATTTTACTACACCTACTTAGCGGTTGTTTGGTAGTTGATGAATGGTTTGATGCAGAATAGGCCAGAATGCTTAAGAGGCGAGGCTCTGTATGATGATGTAGTGCAGAATGAAATATGGTTGTTTGATAATGTTCTGAATGCAATAAATTACCATTTTAACCGTGCTGAATGAAATATAGTTGTTTGGCAGATATTTGAATAAAACAATTATTTTACAAATATAACAACATACTCAATATTATTAGTTCAAACAAGCATTTCATATTAATGACACCATTAAGAGCTGAGCTGAACAAACAGCCCCTTTTGAGCTTTGACCACCAACCAATAACAGGAAACTCATTCAACAAAAGTATGAGAAGATGACTAACCAGAACATAAAGCAGAGACGCAATAATAATGGTGCGATATCTCCCGAGAAAAGCATCAGCAACAAAAGCGCCGAGGAGAGGAAGAAGCGACGCCGTTCCAGACCAGGCGTTCACATTTTCCGCCGCGGTAGCCGTCGATTGGCCCAACGGTCCGGTCAAATACGTGATTAGGTTGGAACTGATCCCATAGTATGCAAATCTCTCAGCTACTTCGACACCTGTATACAACCTCAATTCCTTTCAATCTTGGAATAAAATCCACAAAGAATTCGGCTTGACTGTAAGAGATAATAAAGTTACCAATTATAAAGTATGCGGATCTCCAGCTACCAGATTTGGATCTGAAAACTGGACGACTTTTGTAGTCAACGAATCCATCAACAACTTCGTCTAGCAATGGAGTCTCAACTTCAGAAAAGTTGGAGGCGGAGGCGGAGGCGGAGGGGGAGCCGGCGGCCTCCATGTCGGCGTAAAAATGTTGAGACTTTACTCCACCAACCACACCCAATTTCGCTAGCGATGGCGGGAGGATAATGGTCCCGGTTAGCACCGGTTTTCTGGCCAATAACATATAAATATTAGATTTTCATTTTCGAGAATAACTTTAATATAATATTAAAATATTTCATTCCTGTATCAAAATATTAGTTCTCTTTCTAAATATCTATTTTTGTTGGTGTTGTCGTCTATTAATTATTTATTGGGTTATCTAAAAAAAACTCTCCTACTTTCTCTATTTTGGGATAGTATTGGAGAAGTTGTTAGAGTAAAACTATATATCTCAAAATCCTCATTTTCTCCTGAGAAACTATGGGTGATGCTCTTACAATTAAAAAAAATACATAAATTATAATATCTAAAATATTGTAAAAACATAAATAATAATATAAAATTTTGTAAAATAAAAAAATTTTAAAAAATCATATTTAAAATAATTAGCTTTCTATATCGTAAAACCTTTTAATACCAAACATGAATAACGTGGTTCATAATCTTTTCGTAACATATAACCCTGTCGATGCCAAATAGGAACATTTAGACAAGTTTAGTCATTTTTTGTTGCTTAAACGGCCTTAATCTTTCTTTTTAAAGAATCAAAGAGCATATATACATCCAGGCGTTGCCAAAGCCCTTGTGGCCATGGAGGTTCACCCGCGATGACTCCAGGCCATTTGTGGTCGCCCGGGGATTAGTCGGTACGCGTAAGCTGACCCGGAAACCCACGGTTACCAAAAAAAACATATATACATCAATTAATTTTGTAATCAACAGTTTTAAATGGTAAGTTTATTTTTATACACAACATATCTATGTCAGTGTGCGGAAATATAATTTAGGTTGGAACCTTATGTTGCAGCGAAATCAACTTAATTTAACATGAAATGCATGTATATGAAACATCGTATTTTAGCATGTATCTTTTTTCGTAAAAGCATCATGAAACTCACCTTGATAACATTGCTGCTCAAAGTTATGTCAACCACCGGGATTATCTTACAATTATCAATAATCTCTATTAAACAACTTTTCCTCGATATCACTGTACTTATTTTATAACCTCTACTTATTAATCCAAATCCCAGGTTCATATTATCAACTTTGTGATATTGTAACTTAATTTCGATAATTCTTTAACAATACTTGATGTTCGTATAAAGTTATTATTTAACCATCACATATTTCACGATAGTTCACTTTTTTAACATTTATATTACATACAATAGTACAATATCTTTCACTCGTAATTTAATAGTGATTTATGCACATCTTTAGTAATTCATTTTATTGATTAGATCATATTTTATATCACGATTTGTTTAGCACCAAATATTCTAATAATTCATAATATTTTTATACTAAAAACGTTAAGACTCATAAAACAAACCTTTTGTTGATAATCATTAAAATAATGTTATTTAATCATTGTAATAAAACTTATTTATTTTAATCAATTAGATAAATTGTGCTAAATAATATTTAAAAGACTAATAATATTTATAATAGTTTCATTCGACTAAAAATAATATTAATCCAAAATATTTTATAGCCCAAAAACAATAAACACTAAGCTCAAGTGAAAGTTCAACCTATATCAGAGCCAAACAGACCGGGTACCAATCAAAGACGGATTCAGAAAAAATTTCATACGGTAGCACCACATAATTAATATAATAAAATATAGACTCAAAATACATTTACAAAAAATATTGTTTTTATATGATCGATAAATAACTCCTAAATGTGTACCCGACACGTCTTCATCTTTTTAAAACGGTTAATATAGTTATTCTATTATTCAATAATCACATTCACATTTCACAAGTTATACAAAAAGTAGGCGCAAGTACAGAGCAAAACCAAAACCACTTACATTCTATTTCCCATCACACGAATTACACAGTTGAAAAAACAAAAAGAACAGAGACAAAAAGTCAAAAACACAGAGCAAAACTCAGTAGCAAACACAAGTAGAAAAAAAACTCAATAGCAGCAAGCGATTGGATTTCAAAAACAGAGGAAAATGCGATTGTGATAGACTAGCAAACTGTTGGTCCCAAATAGCAGATAGTAAAGAAGAAAAGTATTGTAGAAGGGGGGTTGAATACAATACACACAGTTTTTCACTTACTTTAATTCTTATTGATTTGAAATCAAGAATTACACATAGAAAACTTTTGATTGTTGCGGAAGAGAATAGATGAAATCTATTCAAACAATCTTACACTAAGAGAAATGAAGAACAATTGTAAAACACTTAGAAAACAATAAGAACTTCTTAGAGAGAGAATGCCAGTGCACTTAGAGAGCTTGAATGCTTGAGAGCTGGTGATCTTGCATGTTGAACCATCCTCCATATTTATAGTGCCTTATGCATTAAATGCATGGGACACCTGTTGAGCAAAGGATGGACACAGGTCTTCAGCAAGGTACAGGATGTACCTTTTGTCTTGAGGTGTTTTGGCTTGAAGTGTTAACCTGTGTCCATCCTTTGCTCAACAGGTGTCCCATGCATTTAATGCATAAGGCACTATAAATATGGAGGATGGTTCAACATGCAAGATCACCAGCTCTCAAGCATTCAAGCTCTCTAAGTGCACTGGCATTCTCTCTCTAAGAAGTTCTTATTGTTTTCTAAGTGTTTTACAATTGTTCTTCATTTCTCTTAGTGTAAGATTGTTTGAATAGATTTCATCTATTCTCTTCCGCAACAATCAAAAGTTTTCTATGTGTAATTCTTGATTTCAAATCAATAAGAATTAAAGTAAGTGAAAAACTGTGTGTATTGTATTCAACCCCCCTTCTACAATACTTTTCTTCTTTACTATCTGCTATTTGGGACCAACAAGTGGTATCAAAGCGGTTTAGTCTAACTCAATAAACTAGATCCGTGATGGCAGCCTCTTCTTCTTCTTTAAAAAATGATTCTTCTCAAAACTTCAATGTTGTTTCATACGACAATGGCTCTATAGCCAAACCACCAAGGTTTAACCCCAATAACTTTTTCTTGTGGAAAAGTCGTATGATACTCTTCCTAGAAGGAGTTGACAGCAGATATCCAACTATTTTACATGAAGGTCCTTTTATTCCTAGAGTTTGGGACCGATATAATGCAGACAAGGGAAAAGCTGATGAGGACTCTTCTGAAGAAGAAAGAACTTCAGCTACTGGGAGATACATTCTAAAGGACCCCATTAAATACAATGATGAAGACAGACGTCTTATAGCTCTTGATACTAAAGTCAGAGCCATCATTGCCCTCTCTCTGCCTGATGAGGTCTATCATTCTCTTGTTAACCTTTCTACTGCAAAAGAAATGTGGTCCACTCTGTGTGTTCTTTATGAAGGTACGTCTGAAGTGAAAAAGAGCAAAAAGATTGCTCTTGTAAGAAAGTATGAACTCTTCTCTCATGAGAAGGGTGAGTCTCTCTCAGACTACTACAATCGCTTTAACAGTCTTCTCAATGATCTTAAACTTGTGGGTCGCATATATGACAATGAGGAAGTCTTGTGCAAGTTCATGGACTGTCTTCCTGAGTTTTGGGAAAACATCTGTACTTGTATCAAGTCTACCAAGGATCTTGACTCTATGCCTCTCACTGCCTTGTATGGCACCCTCTTCAACTATGAACAGTCTAAACTGCTTAGGAAGTCATTCACAAAAGACATCAAAGGCTCTTCTCTAGCCCTTGTCGGTGAATCTTCCAAAAGTACTGTGTGTGTCCCTAGGATCACCTATCCTTCTGACTCTGACAACGATAGTCAAGAGGACCCCAATGACCCTTCAGAAGTCTATCTCAGTGAGGCTGATAATGAAGGAGAGGAGACCTCTGTGGCTCAGCTGCCAGATGGTGTTGCCATGCTGGCTGGCTTTTCTAAAGGCAAACCTCACTTCACTTCTAGAAAACCTAGGTTTTCTAGAAAACCCTTTTCTACTCTTTCAAAAAATGCTTCCTCTGACAAATCAAATGAGGAATGTTACAGATGTGGGAGGAAGGGACACTTTGCTTCTGAGTGCAGAAGCAAGTCCTCTGATAAGTCTAGACTGCCTTCCTCCAACCGTACATCCTCTAGGTTTGTCAGAACCAAGTCTGATTCCCTTCAACCCTCTTTTCAAAAATCAAAAACTTCTGCTCCTTCAAACTCTGACCGTGCTGAAAAGTACAAGGCCAAATACAAGAGAGAGAAGGAAAGGAATACTCTTCTAGCCAACAAAGGAAAAGGTCTTCTCGCCGAATCTCATGATTGGGCAGATGAACCAACTTCCGAAAGTGATAAGGAAATGGCCAATCTCTGCTTTATGGCTAAAATAGATGATGCTGATGATGGTGAAACCCCTTCCACCTCCATGGCTCTTGTGTCTGCTGAGTGCTCCACATCATCTTCTCAGGTACATCCATTTTTCTCTCTCTCTGATGCTGAGAAAATTGAAGCCTTTGACTCTTTGACCATTGACTTCTATGAAGCCAAGGATGCAAAGAAGAAGGCAAATGCTCAGATAAAATCTCTTTCTTCTCAACTGCAAATCTGTCTTTCTCAACTAAAACACTTTGACAAAATCAAGGCTGAGCTTGAAGATTTGAAAACTATAAATTTTACTCTTGCTAAAGAGAAAAATAAACTTCTTAAAAAGTTTAAAAAGGAGCAAGAAACTGTGAAGAAGTGGACAAGCTCCTCCAAGAACTTAGAAAAGATTTTTCAGGATCAAATATCTTGTGATGACAAATCTGGACTAGGCTTCGGAAAATATGACCTTGAACCTCCTTCTGACACCCATGCTCCTTTCTCTCTTCCCTCATTCTATGAATCCTCTGAAGAGAACTATGACAACTCTGAACCTTTGGACTCTTCTGATCCCTCTAAAGATCTCAAGTTTGGAATGTTCATCAAAGCTAAGAGCATTGATTCACCCAATGAGAGTGAGGAAACCCAAGACTCAAATGACCCCTCTAAACCTATTACTAAGTCTATGTGTTCCTTAAAAATAAATGAGCCTTCCTCTTCTGAACCCAAACCTTCCAAAGTTCCTAAGCCTTCTTCAAACAAAATCTCTTTCTCCAAAAAGGGAAAATCTGTTGCCAATCTTCCTCCCCAAAAGAAACTTCCCAAGAAAAACTCAAAGAAACCATCTTCTCTTCCAATCCCCAGAGTTGTGATGTTAAATAAGCTAAATTCCAAGACACCCTCTTCTATTCCTTCAACTGACTCTGGCAAAGGTATCTTGGGTCCTAAGCCTCTTGACTTTCCTCTAACCTCCAAGGCCATGAAAGTCAATGTGACCAGTCATCACAAGGAATCTGGTCAAAGCTCCAAAAAGGTCTTTACCTATAGAAAATGTTATAACTGTGGTAATACCTTTCACCTTGCTAAGAATTGTCCTCTGGAGAGAATTGATAAAAATGCTTCCAAGGATACTTCTTCTCCTTCTAACTCAAAAGGACCCATTTCCAAATGGGTACCAAAGAACTGATTTTCTTGTGATTGCAGGGTCTAGGGCACCAACAAATCTGGTATCTCGACAGCGGGTGCTCAAGACATATGACCGGCAACAAATCTCTCCTTGTTGACTTCGTGCCTACCAAAGGTCCTTCTGTCACCTTTGGTGATAACTCTAAAGGAAGGACTAAAGGTTATGGAACACTCTCAAATGGTTCCATCACCTTTAATAAAGTAGCTTATGTTGAAGGCTTGATGCACAATCTCCTAAGCATAAGCCAACTGTGTGATCTGGGATACAAAGTGATGTTTGAATTATCTTCATGCATCATTTTCAACGAAAAGATGGAAACCGTACTCTCTGGATACCGCAAAGAGAATGTCTATGTCATAGACATGGGACATAGCTCATCCTTCGGAACAAACATCTGTTTTGTCTCTGAAAACTCTGCAAAAAGATGTTGGCTTTGGCACAAGCGTCTCTCTCACCTCAACTTCAAGACCTTGAATGTCCTTTCAAACCAGGAGCTTGTTACGGGCATGCCAAAGTTATCCTTTGTGAAAGAAAAGCTGTGTGCTGCATGTGAGAAAGGGAAACTCACAAAATCTTCCTTCAAGTCCAAGCAATGCTTCTCCATCACTCAGCCTCTTCAGATGCTCCACATGGATCTATGTGGACCAGTCAGTACTCCAAGCCTTGGTGGTAGAAGGTACATTCTGGTAATTATTGATGAATTCACTCGTTACACTTGGGTAATTTTTCTCAGGTATAAAAGTGACACTACTGAAGAAATCATAAAGTTCATCCAAAAGTCTGAAGTGTTGAATGGGCAGCTGGTAAGATCTGTAAGAAGTGACAACGGAACAGAATTCAAGAACAGCATGTTGGATGACTTTTTCAATGAAAAAGGCATCTCTCAGAACTTCTCTGCCGTCAGAACTCCACAACAGAATGGTGTAGTGGAGAGAAAGAACAGAACGCTATGTGAAGCTGCCCGATCCATGTTGAGTGAATCTCATCTCCCTACCTACTTTTGGGCCGAAGCAATCAACACTGCATGCTTCACCCAAAATAGGTCTATCATTGTAAAAAGACATAATAAGACTCCTTATGAAGTCTTTTATGGTAGAAAACCCAACATTGGTTTTCTTCATGTCTTTGGGTGTGTCTGCTACATTCTCAATGATAGAGAAAATTTGGGAAAATTTGATCCCAAAGCTGACGAAGGAATCTTCGTGGGATATTCTCTCACTTCCAAAGCTTTCAGAGTTTACAACCTCCGAAGGAAGTGTATTGATGAATCCATCCATGTCAAGTTTGATGACCTCAAGATATCATCACTCTCTTGTGATGATGAAGAATTGAACAGATGGATATCCTCCTGTGTTGATGATTGTCCTCTTCCAACAGCATCAGACATTCCCTACACAGTTCCCACTTCTCTCTACCAAAACAATGAACCCTCTACATCTCACAACCCCTCTTCTCATCAAGAGGATGATCCTCGGCCTACCCAACCTCAACATACACTCCAAATCATCCCGGTCTCTCAATCTGACATTCCCCCTTCACCTATTCAAGCCGATCTTCCATCTATCTCTCCTCAAAATTTCCACTTCCAACTCTCCTCTACAAATCTCTTACCCTCCTCCTTTACCTCCTGCCCTCAAGTGGACAAAAGATCACCCCATTGATCAAATCATTGGTGATCAACAGACTGGTGTACAGACTCGAAGAGGTGTTGGTAACATCTGTCTCTATGTTAACTTCCTTTCTCTCCTTGAACCAAAGAAAGTTGACGAAGCTCTAGTTGATCCATGTTGGATCACTGCCATGCAAGAAGAACTTTCTCAGTTCGAAAGGAACAAAGTCTGGAGATTGGTTCCTCGTCCTTCCAGAAAAACCATCATAGGAACCAAGTGGGTCTTTCGGAACAAAATGGATGAAGAAGGCACGGTGATCAGAAACAAGGCCCGACTGGTTGCACAAGAATATAGGCAAGAGGAAGGAATTGACTATGATGAAACATTTGCTCCAGTTGCCAGACTTGAAGCCATCAGAATCTTCCTTGCTCATGCTGCCTACAAGAACTTCAGAGTCTTCCAGATGGATGTCAAGAGTGCCTTTCTGAAAGGGGAGCTAGCTGAAGAAGTCTATGTGAAACAGCCCCCTGGCTTTGAAGATCCAGTCCATCCTGACTATGTGTACAGGTTAGACAAAGCTCTCTATGGTCTAAAGCAGGCTCCTCGTGCCTGGTATGACACTCTTGCTGACTTTCTCCTGAAGAACAAGTATACAAGAGGTAAAATTGACAACACTTTGTTCATCAAGCAAACCTCAGGTAATCTTATCCTTGTTCAAATTTATGTGGATGATATCATTTTTGGTGCCACTGATGAGTCACTGTGTGATGAGTTTGCCTCTCTCATGAAAAGTCAATATGAGATGAGTATGATGGGGGAGCTTACCTTTTTCTTAGGACTTCAAGTTAAACAATCTTCAGAAGGAATCTTTATAAATCAAAATAAATACATTCGTGACCTTCTGAAGAAGTTCAATTTTGAAAACTCCTCCCCCATGAAAACTCCCATGGCACCACCTTTGAAACTCCATGCTGATCCTGATGGTGTATCTGTGGATATCACCAGCTACCGAGGCATGATCGGCTCTCTTCTTTATCTTACTGCTAGTAGACCAGACATTATGTTTGCTACTTGTCTGTGTGCGCGTTACCAAGCCAATCCGAAAGAATCTCACTTGGCTGCAGTCAAACGCATTTTTCGGTATCTGAAAGGTACCATGAATCTGGGTCTTTGGTATCCCAAAGACTCAGGTTTTGATCTAATAGGGTATTCAGATTCTGATTTTGCAGGCTCTAAGATTGATAGGAAGAGCACCACTGGCAGCTGTCAACTCCTTGGTGGCAAGCTTGTTAGTTGGTCTAGCAAGAAGCAGAACTCAGTCTCAACCTCTACCGCTGAGGCTGAGTACGTAGCTGCTGGAAGTTGTTGTGCTCAAATCCTTTGGATGAAGAACCAACTGAGAGACTACAATCAACTGTACTCTCATATCCCAATTCTGTGTGACAACTCAAGTGCGATCGCAATCGCAAACAATCCGGTGCTGCACTCTCGTTCCAAGCACATCGACATCCGGTATCATTTCATCCGGGATCACATCTCCAAAGGTGATGTCGAACTCCATTTCATCCCTACCGACCTCCAACTGGCGGATCTCTTCACCAATCCTCTTGACGAAGCTAGGTTCAAGTTCCTCATCGGAGAACTCGGTATGTTAAATGCCGATTTTTAATTCAAAAAAAAAAAAAATGAGAGAAAGAAAAGAAATACAAACAAAAAAAAAAAGAAAAGAAATAAAAAAAAAACAAAAAAAAAACTCAGTATTTTTTTCCTTATTTTTTTTTCATCTCACACACTCTCTCTTTCTTTCTCTCTCCCTTAGCTGAACTCCCCCCCCCCACCTCCCTCCCTCTCCCTTCGGCTCTCCCTCTCTCGGCCCCTCCCTCTCCCTTCGGCTCTCCCTCTCTCGGCCCCTCCCTTTCCCTTTCGGTTTTCCCTCTCTCTCTCCCTCTCCTTCGGCTATCTCTCTCTATCTCTCACTCTCACTCTTTCGGCTCTCTCTCTTTCTCCCTACCCCTCTCTTTCTCTCGGCCTCCCCTCTCCCTAGACGACCCCCTCCCCTCCCTACCCCTTCGGCTACCGACCCCCCTCCCTTCCCTCCCCTTTTCGGTAACCGAACCCCCCTCCCCCCACCCTTCGATGTCTCTCTCTCCTTCTTCGGCTCTCTCTCTCTCTTTCTCTCTCTCTTTCGACCGAGCCTAACACCACCCTTATAACTCCCTAGCCGAAAACCCCCCCAACCGCCTAACCCTCTAGCCGAACTCCCCTTAGCCGAACTCCTCCACCCCCTTACCAAACACCCCCTTCGACCGAACCTTTTCCCTCCCCTCCCCTCCCCTCCCCTCTAGCCGAAATCCAACCCCCCTCCCCCACTCCATTTTTTTTCGGCCATACCCCCCTCCTTCCTTTGACTTTTTCCTACATCCTATTTTTTTTCATTATTCCCTTTCCCCAATTTTTTTTCTTTCCCTTTTCCTTTCCCAAGACTCACCTACCCATCCCATCCCTCCTTTTTCTTACACCTCCTACTTCTCTTCTCATCCTACCACTCCATACTTTTTTTTTTATTTTTTTATTTTTTTTCTTTTCCAAGACTTTCACCCAACCATCCCATCCTTTCTTCTCCCCACATCCTACCTTTCCCCTTTCCCCTTCTTCCTTCCATATCTCCTTTTTCTTTTTCTTACACTTCTCTCCTTTCCCCAAACATATCCTCCCCCTTTCTATCACCTTTCCCATCCTTACCATACTTACACAACCCTCTCTATTATCTTCTCCCTACTTAGCCTACCCATTTCAAATCCCTTCCATTTCTATTTCCCTCCTATTTTCACTATAAATACCACCCTTCCTCCTTCATTTTTTTTCACCACCACCACAACAAACACCCATCTCATCTTTCTCTCACTCATCACCTTTCTTCCTCCTTCTATATTTTTCATGGCTTCCTCCTCTTCCCCCAACCTTGGCAAGAAAAATGTGTTCACTTCCCCCACCTCTCATTCGGATCTAATTTTCAACCCATGCAATCATGTTGCACGGTTGGAAAGTGATCCCAAACATAGTGAGTTTGACCCGATTGCTTCCTTCCTCATGAAGTCTCCTCTTCACTATGCCTTGACATACAATCCACCAAAAATAAGCAAATTGCTCATTGGCAATTTTTGGCTTACTTGTATTTATGACGCTACATCCGAGAAAGTGTCGGCTTCCATCCTCTCCGATCCCGCCTCGCCGGATCTCTCTTTCGGGGTTGAGGATGTTCGTTCGGCACTTCATCTTCCTATCTACTCACCCTATGAGAAATTCCCTCTTGGCACTGAGCATGAGGAAGTTGTTGCGGCTCTGAACTACATCCGTGGAGAACATGACAGGAGTCCGGGCACTCTGCTTCGCAAAAACATGGGAGGTATCTGGCATTTCTTCTTCTCTCATGTTATTTTATGTCTTAGCAAGAAAACTACTGGACATGATCAATCTCCCTCTTCCATCACCCAACTGGCACATGCTCTTATCTTTCAAAGAAAGATTGATTTTGCACGGTATTTCTTCCGTGAATTAGTCAGTGTCATCACCCCTCACAAGCGGCCCCATGTCGCTTTTCCTCGGTTTATATGGCTCATCATTTATCAGAAATTTGCTACTGCCATTGATGCCTCTCATAGCATCACTTTTGACTACAAGGCGCCGATTATGACCAAACCCCTTCTTCATAAGGGGCCTTTGGCAACTGACAACCCTCTGCTCCCAGGTATGATCTCTTTCCTTACTTCTCCCAATCTACAGTGGGGAGATGCCAAGGACACTCCAGTGTCCAAAGGTCCCTCCTCTGTAGTGGACCCTTCCCCCTCACCTCTTGTGATGTCGGCTAGCACTATCTCATCATCAGTTACCGACACCGCCGCACCTGCCCAAAGGGCCATACCACTGAAAGGACCTTCGGTGGTTACCCAGGCCTCACCCACCACCTCAAAGCGGCGGCACTCTACCTCTTCCCCTCCCTCTTCTCCCAAAAGAACGAGGAAGGTTTCTAGGGCCATCCCACGTACTCCATCCTCCGATTCTTCACAATCGATGGATGTTGATATTTTCCCATCCGGGCCCGGGGATTCCGACATACCCACTGCCACCACCTTTGTATCCTCACAAAAGGATGCAACTGTAATATTTGGGGACCCTCAACTACCCTCTTCCACTCTCTCCTTGGTGGATGAGGATGACTTGGTCTTCTCCCCGGACCAAGGATCTGCCTTCTCACTGCACGGCCTGTCACCCGACCAATTTTTGGTCGATGCTTATGCACCGCCCGGTGAAACACGGGTCTTACCAAAGGCCAGTGTGGAGGGTATTTCACATTTTTTGGCTTATTTGCAACAGGGAAACGAGCAGGTGTCACCTTCCCCACTTCCTTCTACCTCTACTGTGCGGGATGCTCCTACCTCTGCTCCCATCATTCCCCCAGAGGTTCTGGCCGATATTCAGGAAGCCAACCGACAGCACCGCCTCATTGGTGCTCAGTTTCGTGAACATCAGACCATTCTAGGCTCTCTTGTCTAAGTCACTTGTGACAAACTGTTATCTCTTGAGACCTCCAATCAGCACCTCACAGCCTTGGTCACTGCTCTTCAAGCAGCCTCTAGTGCTCGTGATAAGGAGGTTCGTCGGCTTCAAGCGGCTTCAGAGTCTCATCGGGCCCTCACTACTCAAATTCTTGAGTCCTTGCAATCTCTTCATCAAAAGGTTGATTCTGTTTTGGTTGCTCCCCCGTCAGCCGCTGAGGGGGAGAAAGAGACGGTTCCCATTCCTTCAGACAGCGGCTGTCAGGGTCCCACTCCCATCACCAATGCTCCAACTGAGGGGGAGCATTCTAGACAAAGCAGAGACAAAGGAAAGAGCAAGCTATCTCCAGATGAAGAGGCCCTTTTATCTCAGCAACAAAAGTCTGATTCTCTAAAGGCTTTTGTTTCTGAAGCTGATAGGCTCAAACTTCAACCACCAAACAAAGTCACCTCTGACTTTGGCCTTTCTAAAGCTAAGCTTGATTCTCATGACATCCCTTGGTACAGAAAGACTTTAATGGAAAGAAAGTTGAAGTCTAAAATTGTTGAAATGAAGCTTGGCACCACCAAATGCTCAGATGAGGTTCGGATGTTAATCATTAGAGAAGACAAAAGTCATCACTCCACCAAATTCAGCGATCTTGAAGACTATGGACTCTCTGAATGGTACGAACTCTCTGAACTCTTATCTAAATCTCTTAGTAGGCACAAAGTTTTGGCCAAGAAGACCATCAATCGTCTTCTTGAAAAAATGAAAGACATTGCAAAAGATTATAAGCATTCTCCTGAAGAAGAAGCTCAAGTTCAATGTCTCAAAAAGATGTGTCTCTCCTCCTCTCCACAACTCTCCTCTTCTGTCTCTCAAAACCTCTTCAAGGACATGGTTGCCAAGGGAATGATTCCTGATATAAAGAATCTAAATCTGAAGACTCCAGGTGGTCCGTGTCCGACCCATATTTCAGGCACTACTGGTACTGTAGTGTTTAGGCCAACCAAAGGAGTCTTTTTCCTTAATGAAAAGGAAACTCCCATGTTCTTCAGACATAAGGAGATCCCCTTTGCTGACACCAAATTTCTGGTTGCTATCCTATCTCTTATCCCCATAAGTTCTGAAGGTTCTCTCTTCCGTCGGGATATTCTTGCTGAGCTCCACAAAAGACAGAAGAAAGAATGAGGTTCTTCTCTAAATCCTTTTATCTTTCTAATGTACTTGTAACCGTTGTTTTGCTAAGTGATATTTAATACAAATGCATTTCCTCTATTTAGTTTGTACAAATATATTTCATTCTCTTATTCTTTTGTAAATGTTGGATATACTTTATAAATCCTTATACAAAAAAAAAAAAAAAAAAAAAAAAAAAAAAAACTATGTGAAAAGAACCCAAAAAGAGTAAAGATGGGTCAAAATGAATTTATTCAGTACACTCTCTGTTTTATTCTTTAAGTATGGATGTCATCCTCAAATAGGGGGAGATTGTTGGGTCATCTGAAGATTTGAAGATGACCTCCTGATCTTTCATCTTATATCATCCTACTTAGAATATGTTTAAGGTTCTGTTAGCAGCTTGGTTTCTATACAAATGTTCGGTGAAGTCGAAGATCAGCCGAAGAAGACAAAGAAGGAGTACATCTCTCAAAGCGGATTGAAGATAGTCTCCTCAGCCTAAAGCCAAGCATGCCCAAGTGATCAACACCATCAGCCAGGATGGTGTCAATCACATGTCTCTCAGGAGTATGAAGGTGTCCTCACATCTTCAGGAGTCGAAGACCTCTCAGGTCTTCGGCAGCCGATGATCTCATCTCTCCTTAGAGTATGAAGGTGTTCTCACATCTTCAAGGAACAGCCGAAGATTTCTCAAGCCTTCGGTAGCCAATGATCTCTCCTTAAGACATGAAGGTGTTCTCACATCTTCAGGAGCCGAAGATCTTTCAAGTCTTCGGCAGTCTATGCTTAAGGATTTCTTTCAAACACATTGTACTTTTCTGACAAAGTATATTGTGATATCTTGCATTGACGTGGACCTCATCTCGAGATCAGATCAAGTAAGTCTTGTCTACTACACCATTTTAAGGAAAGGTCTCTACCATCCTTCTGCAGGTCAACACTTCAAGCCAAAACACCTCAAGACAAAAGGTACATCTTGTACCTTGCTGAAGACCTGTGTCCATCCTTTGCTCAACAGGTGTCCCATGCATTTAATGCATAAGGCACTATAAATATGGAGGATGGTTCAACATGCAAGATCACCAGCTCTCAAGCATTCAAGCTCTCTAAGTGCACTGGCATTCTCTCTCTAAGAAGTTCTTATTGTTTTCTAAGTGTTTTACAATTGTTCTTCATTTCTCTTAGTGTAAGATTGTTTGAATAGATTTCATCTATTCTCTTCCGCAACAATCAAAAGTTTTCTATGTGTAATTCTTGATTTCAAATCAATAAGAATTAAAGTAAGTGAAAAACTGTGTGTATTGTATTCAACCCCCCTTCTACAATACTTTTCTTCTTTACTATCTGCTATTTGGGACCAACACAAACACAGAGTAACAGACTAACAGACTTTCGATTGGATTTCAACAGTCTTCTTTCGATTTTTGTTGTTCTTCAATTCCAAACAAAGAATTATACACTATAAAGTAAGAATTATACCTAAATGAGATTATCATAAATGAGAAAATCTGAGTTGATCTTGATCGAGTGAGAAACAGAGACCGAGTCGACGACGAGTCCACACACAAAATCACTGAGTTTCGTCCCTGTTTCAGAAGCTTTTCTGAGTTTGATCGATGAGTGGAGGACTGGAGGAGGGTTTCAATTCCCGCTGATTTTCGTTTTTGAGGAATGAGGCATAAATCAGTAAGTAAAATCAAGTTTGGGTTTGGGCTAAATCAGTAAATCAATTACTTTTCAGATTTCATGGGCTTCTGAGTTTCAGAATTTAGAGTACACGGTGCACCGTTTGAAGTTTCGAAAACGTTACGGTAGCACACTCGAAAACGATACAGTAGCACACTCGAAAACGATACGGTTGCATCTTTCACGAACCTAAAAATTTTACCCTTCGCCGGAGAAATAATACGATGGCACGTGCCACCGTCACCACCACAGTAAATTCGTCCCTGGTACCAACCTGTGATTTCGATCCACCCTAAACCGACCAGAAATATGTTTCTTCTTGACCCAAAACGTATTGTACCAATGCCCAAAAATAAATGTTTTCATGATAATATATTATCAAGGTTCTAAATGACATGAGACGTGATGTAAGACCTTGAGGTGTAACCCGACGGGGTAAGCATCAGAGGCAGAGACGGTTTGAGGATTGTGATGTCCGACGTGGCATGGGAACTAGAAGCGAGGCTGGACGGTGAAATCCAATCCAGATCGCGGGTTACCCCGCTTTATATGGAAGATATTTGTGTATTAATTGTACAGGAAATTGCAATGTCCCGATTGGGAGGTTTGACTTGATCTAAATGCATGGGAGCCGGTAACATTTAATTACAGTTCCATTTACATCAAAATTGGTATCGGCATAATAACCAATAGACTTCGTTCTAACACTTGTGTTCATGTTTAAATGGTTCACAGGTTTCGTTAGCGGTGCGAGTAGGATGTCTTGATCTGTCGGAATCGCACCTAGGATTCCTCCTTGGACCGGGCATTTTTGGGAGAATTGAGAAAGAGCGTTTTGAAGTCATAGTGACACCCACCTTAATCTAGAGTTGATAATTGTTCTAGATTAGATAGGTTGTCATGTATATGTCTTATAGTTCCGCTACTCCTTTATAGAACCATCCCAATTCTTGGGTTCTAGTCTTTATGTTTACAGGTTTTGGATTCGCCTTGTTTTAGGCGTTATATTGCCGAAATTTTAAGTTTTTGTTATCCCTATTTTTAGGGTGTTACAAGTTGGTATCAGAGCTCTAGTTTAAGTGAACTAGGCATGAATGTAAGATGTCTAGACTTAGACTGAGTACGTTAGGCAATGATTTGCGAGATGGGTAGAATTTCTAAGATGGGTTAGTCTTAGAGTCGACGGAAACTATGGTTATCAAGCGTTGTGGCGATGGTAACGAGAACCTTTATGTATTGTATGTTCATAATCTCACCTAGATAATGTTATTATGAGGATATTTATACGTGATGGTGCTTGAAGTGCCGTTACTGTGACAATTGATAATGTAGTGATACGTTCTCTTGTGTTTTGTTTGCTAATGTTATGATATTTGGTAGACGTGGTAGTACGTTTACTTCCTGTTCAATTCTGTTAATCTCTTTATTATTCATCCTCGTGCTTGTATGAACTGCCTTGGTATGTCGACCGTTGGAGTAATAAGAAAGTTTCTGAATGGGTAACTATTAGAAAAAGTTGATGATTTTATTATTCGTTACTTGTAGTAACGATAAGTATGGTGATTGCATTAAGTGGACAGTTTCGAGTCGGATTAATTGGTTGGATTAGGACCATAGACTTTTTGAATCGATGTATTCGAGGAGAAATTATAAGGTGAACCTAGGAAGTCCGTGATCTTTGCCTTAATATGTTGAGCATCTGGATGATGATAGTGTAACTATACAAATCGAGGAGCGTGAGTTCAAGTTGATTTGTTAAAATGGTGTACATGCCAAAATGTGTATTTTAAAGTAAAAGTATGTTTTACTTGGTATTTGTCAATGTATGAATATTTTGATAAGTTTTCATATTTGGTAAACTCGGGTTGTTTTAACCTCCTAAAATGCTCAGATTGGATTTTGAATAGTTCAACAACTAAATAGCATGATTTACGTGTTCTTGGTGGCTTTGTACAAGTAAACTCTGTTTTTATGAGTTATGCATCTTTGACGATTTTGTACAAATGAAGTCTATTTTACGTTATATGCATTTTGGGCGTATTTGCATCCATAAAACCTTTTGAAACTCTTTGGACCCAATACATGTTAAGTTTTGGGTTATTTGGATATATTTCACTTTATAAACTTATGTAACACACATCTTTGTGATTTTTGGGCATTTTGATAAATAAATCATTTTGATATATTTCTTTTACGACGTAATATATAAATGGAAGTCATTTTATATAATTGTTCATTTGGTGCATACGATTTTATAAACCGTTGGAAAATGCATATCATTGAACTACAAGTCATTTTGGCAACATGAAGAGAAATAGTTCATTTGGAAAAACATTTTGTTTCAACCAATTAGAAGTTTTGGTTATTTTTTGAAATGTTTAGTTTTATGAACATGTTGAGACACCCATTTTGGGATCTTTGGGTATTTTGGGAAATAAATCATGTTGAAATGTTTCTTTGATGATTTTACATATATATTTCGAATTCAATTGACGTAAGTGTCATTTTGTGTATTTGATCGTAATACTCTTTTTAGGAAATGCATATTATTGTATTATGAGGCGTTTTGAAAACATAAGGGTATGAGTCCAATTGGGAAAATGGTTTGTCTCAATCATCGATGAGATTTTATTTATTTATACTTTTACGGTCGTGTGAGTTTGGGTCGAATGTCCGTGTTCATGGCAAATTTTTATTTATATAGATTTTATCTATATTCTATGAGTTGTGTGTCATGTTCCACCGTGTTGGGTATTTCGATATATAACCTTTTACCCGCGTTTTATAAAGATTGGGAGTTCTCTCTCTATTCTCATTTTGAGCAAGTTTTGGGTTAAATCTAAGTTTATGAAAGAACGTTTTATATTGAAATCTTATTTCATGCCGCATTGTGATTAAAAGAGAGAAAACTTTAAGACTTCGATATTATAAGCATGTGGTCTTGGATTTTGCGAACATTTTATTTATACAGTTTGGAATTAAACTAAATGCTCTTGCAATTGCTCAAATCGCATGCATATGTCTTTACTAAATCTTGGGGAACAAACCGATGTATGCGAGTCACTATGGGAAGTTTTATTTCATGACATTTCATGGTTAATTGCAGAAATTTTGGGGTTCAATTTTGTGAATTTCCCTTCTGTAGTTTTGTATGAATGATTTATGGTATTTCAGATAGAACTTTTGCCCATAACATATTTCAGTTATTGATTTTACTGATAGGAGTTTTTCCGCAATGCATGAAATGAATTTTCGGTTTGCATGTCGTAGTAATTACAATTTTGGGCAAGTACGTTTTATCGGTGAGGCCTAAATTTGAAACGCGAATAAAAATATATATACATATATATATATATATATTTACGTTTCTATTGTGTTGCTACATTTGGGAAATGATCGGACGTATATAGGTCTTGTTGGAAATTTTATCTTCCGACTTTTTGTGTTAAATTAAAAGATTTTAAAGTTGAAATTGTGAAATCCTCTTTTGTGAGTTGTACAAACTTTTATTGCTCATGTTAGATGATGGAAAGTTAATTTCATATGCATGGCATAAATTGATGCATACTAAGACCCTGGTAGTTCGTTTGAAAATTTTGTTACGCATCTTTCGTTATCGTTTTACTAGCGTAAGTACTGCTCAAATGAGTTTTGAAAATGGTTTTATATGTGTGGCATTGGTGATCAACTTTGAAATCTATCGAATGCACGATAGTGTATTTTCACCGCACGTTTAATTGTTATAAAACTTATGTATTTGAGAGTTTTATAAATTTCAAATTGGCATAGTAGTGTGAAAAATCTTGAACTCATTGGGCTATAAATGTGAGCCCCCTCGTGTTAGAAGTCGATATTAAGAATTAAAAGAGTCCTCGGAGTTGGGGGCGTTAGACATGTGTTTTCTCCCAGTTAGTTAAGTAACGATCTTTATGCTTCGTTAAACCTACGGATTAAAATCGTGTTCGGTTGTTTGGGTATGGTTGGTTTTGGAATTGTGGGATTTTGATACGATGGCGTGTTACGTGTTGGTGGTGTACTATATGGTTGGGTATTCGTGAATAATGATGAGGTTATGGTTGACTGGTAAGGATGTTGGATTTGGGTGACTATTTCTAAGAGTAGGTGTCAACTTTGAATCGACATTACTAATCGGGAAGGAAATATTTGGTAGTATACCCACGGTTGCAGAATGGTCATTCTGAGGATAGGTGTCGACACTCTATTTTGAAGACAATAACTGTTGGTGTGCTTCAATGTATTTCCGTTAGATCTGGTGCGTCTGTAGGACGAGCGGTAAACTTAAGGAAATTAGATGTTGATCATTAATAAATCAATCATTGGTATTTTGATAATTGTCAGGACTTTCGCTGGTTTGAAAATCGATGCTTGAGTGCATGGTGGGAATTTGGTGGTAATGTTTATTGGATACATTTGGTGAGAATGTCGAGGTGGACTTTAAGTACAAATCGATTATCGAGGAGACTTTGACGCATTGCGTTTAGAGGTATCTAAGGGAAAGGTTTGTTTTGGGGGTATTCTTGGTGGAAATGACTCAATAAGGTCGTAAGTTGTTCTTGAGGTAATATGAACAACATAAGGTTGGGAGGCAACCGAGATTTAATGTTAAGAATTTGATTAAGCCAAAACTTAACGTTTATCCCGCTTTGGGTGAGTTATATGGAAAGTTGAGGTTGAGTTGGCAATGGTTCGTTACGAGGAACGCAACGACAACCTCAACCGGGATGTAATTGGGATCATATATGAGCTAAGGTTTAGTGAAGGTATTTCTTTTGGATAGGGAATCATTTGACCTCGCCAAGGGTGATATTGGGTGATTGGTTAGTGCTAGATTTCGAGGACGAAATCTCTTTTAAGGTTGGGAGGATTGTAACACCCCGATTTTCGAAAGGTATCAATCCAAGTTTATACAGAAATCGATATATTAAGAAAAAATAAGATATTTGATTTTGGGCTTGAATCCTTGATTTTATAGTCTTGATGGATAAATGATTCAATTACGAGTCCAACGGTTCTTTCCGGAGCAAAAACGGAGCTATAACGAAGAAGTTATGACCAAAACAGTGTTCGGGCATATTGTTGGTCGAAAGTTGCACAGCTCGCGCCCGCGCAGCAAAATGCTCGCGGCCACTCCCATCGCTCACGCCCGCGTAACTTATTGAGCGCTCCCGCGAGCATCTGCGCTGTGAATCTCACTTAAATCGCGATTTTCAGCCCCAAACTTCATTTCCTCATAACTTTCTCATCTTAGCTCTAATTTGGGTGATTCAAGTTGCTACGGTTTCGTTTTTGAGAGCTCTTCAAGGATCTAGCAAGATATTGGAAGTCTATTGAAGTATACTAGAGTATTTTGTGGTGGTAAGCTTCTCATCTCTCCCTATTCATCTTCTTCACCAAAGTTTTCTAGGGTTTCATCCACCCTTTGTTCTTCCTTTCATAGATTGAAGGTTTGTAATCATTTTGGTGAACTAGAGGTGTTTTGATTGGTGGATTCAAGTTTGGATTAAGGTAATCTTCTATTCTCTTCATTTATGGAAGTTAGGATTTCGGTATCAATGGAGGTATTCATGTATAAGGTCGGGAAATGATTCTTTGTGGTTGATGATGTTTATTTAGGGTTGGAACCTTGTGGATCTAGGGTTTGGATTTCTCTAAAACCTACTTGTGAGTCCCCTAAACCTTAGCTATTTATACTTGCTTTATTTTGTGCTAAATGATTATTGTAAAGTGCTCAAGTAAGCTAAAACTAGGGTTTAAGCATTTGCCATGTTTTGTGGGTTTTGCGATTGGGGAAAGTCCTTTAATGGGGTGAGGAGTGTTAGGTGTAAGCCATGATGTATTAATAAATTCTTTGGTGAGGATGTATATGGGGTATAAAAAAATGGGTAGAACCATTCTTATCAGCAGTTGGAGTCAAATTATTACTTGTGGACTAATATATGGCTAATGAGCTTTAGGTTATTATGAGGAGTATATAACATGTATGAATATGTTGTTTATCAAGATTATGCTTGCATGAAAACTGTTAACCTTACGTGCTCATAGTCTACATGGGAGGTCTTATGTTTATTTCCTTGTGCACGAGGATTTAGATGGTATGCATTGTTATTTACATACTTATTGTCGTTGGGCATTTTGAGTAAACAGTAGGGGGCGCAAGTCCCTTAGTTGTGTACTCGGCTGGATTGGATAGGCACCCTTGTCTGTAAGACCTTGAGGTGTAACCCGACGGGGTAAGCATCAGAGGCAGAGACGGTTTGAGGATTGTGATGTCCGGCGTGGCATGGGAACTAGAACCGGGGCTGGACGGTGAAATCCAATCCAGATTGCGGGTTACCCCGCTTTATATCATTGTTATTTGCATACTTATTGTCGTTGGGCATTTTGAGTAGACAGTAGGGGACGCAAGTCCCTTAGTTGTGTACTCGGCTGGATTGGATAGGCACCCTTGTCTGTAAGACCTTGAGGTGTAACCCGACGGGGTAAGCATCAGAGGCAGAGACGGTTTGAGGATTGTGATGTCCGGCGTGACATGGGAACTAGAACCGGGGATGGACGGTGAAATCCAATCCAGATCGCGGGTTACCCCGCTTTATATCATTGTTATTTGCATACTTATTGTCATTGGGCATTTTGAGTAGACAGTAGGGGACGCAAGTCCCTTAGTTGTGTACTCGACTGGATTGGATAGGCACCCTTGTCTGTAAGACCTTGAGGTGTAACCCGACGGGGTAAGCATAAGAGGCAGAGACGGTTTGAGGATTGTGATGTCCGGCGTGGCATTGGAACTAGAACCGGGGCTGGACGGTGAAATCCAATCCAGATTGCGGGTTACCCCGCTTTATATGGAAGATATTTGTGTATTAATTGTACAGGAAATTGCAATGTCCCGATTGGGAGGTTTGACTTGATCTAAATGCATGGGAGCCGGTAACATTTAATTACAGTTCCATTTACATCAAAATTGGTATCGGCATAATAACCAATAGACTTCGTTCTAACACTTGTGTTCATGTTTAAATGGTTCACAGGTTCCGTTAGCGGTGCGAGTAGGATGTCTTGATCTGTCGGAATCGCACCTAGGATTCCTCCTTGGACCGGGCATTTTTGGGAGAATTGAGAAAGAGCGTTTTGAAGTCATAGTGACACCCACCTTAATCTAGAGTTGGTAATTGTTCTAGATTAGATAGGTTGTCATGTATATGTCTTATGGTTCTGCTACTCCTTTATAGAACCACCCCAATTCTTGGGTTATAGTCTTTATGTTTACAGGTTTTGGATTCTCCTTGTTTTAGGCGTTATATTGCCGAAATTTTAAGTTTTTGTTATCCCTATTTTTAGGGTGTTACATTAGGTATTCTAAAATTCTTCTCCCTCCTCTCTCCTCTCGCCTCTCTCCGACCATGGTGAACCTTATTTCAGCAAAATTGTGGCACCACTATGATATCATCTATGACACCTATGATACCCACTATGATACAATGTGATACCAACTGTGATACCCACTGTGATACCAATATAATACCAACTATGATACCACTATAATACCAATTGTGATACCCAACATACATACAAGATACAATGTGGTACCAACTATGATACCCAATACTCATTTTGATACCCACAAATCAAAACTACAAAGTAGAAGATTCAACAAGTGTTTTTTTTAAAGAGTTATAGAAAAGGATGGTAACTCAAGTTCATACAATTGAATTCGACAGTACTATTGAATTTGCCAAAAAAAAAATTGTGTTGTGGGTCTAAATCAAACCGAGCACAAGAAGTCGAACATCATCACGTTTCCCTTTCAGCGAAGAAACCTCATCACCGGTGAACCTTCATCTCCGATTACCACCGTACTCCAGTGAAACCCCCTCCCCATCTTTATCGATCGACACCTCATTTCCTTCTCCACCGATCAGAAGAAGCATATCCGAATCAATGACTATTTGTATCCATCTCATAGCATTACAAAAGAAATCAACCTGCATCGATCCCCACTCGTCTCTCCTTCGTCCGGTTCGACAATCCCCACCTTGCTGCAGAAACCCAACGGTTGTTATTCGGCCTCCTGTATCCGACCGACTTTCATCTCCACAAAAGCAACAGAGGTTCACCTTTTAGGGTTGCGATCTGGAGAAAAAATGGTTTTGTAAATGGTTGCTGTGGGGAAAAATGGTTTTGTGAATGGTTGTTGTGGGGAAAAAATGGTTTTGTGAATGGTATATGGTGCAGCGACTGGAGGGTCAATTTCTAGGGTTTTATGAGTTGTTTAAAAGAAATTAAATTACCAATTTACCCTTTATTTTATTTTAGTAAATAACATTAATTATCTAAAACGATTGACTCATATTGGATCTTACGGTTACCACAAAATAGTCAGTTCTCATTTGATTACGTCCCTATGTAGGTATATATATATATATTAGTGTTTTGAATAATTCCGTAGAACAATTTAAATTCATATAAAATTATAAAACTAAGAAAAAAGAAAGAAGAACGATTTATGTCAAATATATCAAACTTATTATAAAATATATAATTTATCATCCAAGGTTCAATTTCCACCACTAACTTATGGCCCAAATGCCATTGTATATATATATATATATATATATATATATATATATATATATATATATATATATATATATATATATATATATATATATTCAAGCATGCATGCCCATCATCTTCTTCCCTTAAATCGAATATAAAATCTTCAACGAAAAGTTAGAAGAGTTTCATACCCAATTGAAATTTAATTAAGCCTCCAAATGAATCATCAGAATTCGTTCAGTTGCTTATTTATTGGTGTTGATTCGATTTTCAGAGAACGAATTCTGAATTCATTTGTCACGTTTTCCTCAAATCAAACATGTGTGTCCCATTCATTTTTCAATTTACAAAACAAGTCCCTAAAGTTTGGGATTTGTTTTAATAACTTTAATCAAGTTTTTTGAGTATACACGATTCTCCCTTCAGTTTACAATTTATTTTTAGTTAAGCTTTTGTTTTTAAATTCGGGATGTTAGACATATTTTATGTTTAATATACTCGGTCTTTGCATGAAAACATTATTAGAGCATATCCAACGGATACTTTAAAATGGAGAAGTAAAAAGTGAAAATTTTAAAAAAAATCACCTTTGTCTTCAACAAGTTCTCTATTTTGAAAATTACACAATTAATTACGTTATTAAAATATTATTTTTTTCTCATAAACATTTAATTTAAATGAGGTAGAATGAATAAAAAATCATTTATCTCTCACATGTAATCATTTTTCATCATCTCTCTCATATTTTCTCTATTTTGGAGAAAGTTTTGGAAAATCTGTTAAAGCAAAAAATCTCCAAAATCTCCATTTTGGAAAAGTTGTTAGAGATGCTCTTATAAGTTTAATTATATGCTGAAAAAAAGTTAGAACGTAATAAGACACCAAAAGTCAAGGCATAAATAGGCGTGTAAATAATTCGAGTTTTTAACCATGCTCGGACTCGTTTATCTCAAGCACGAATCAAGCTTGAACCCAAAATAAAACTCGTTAACTTAACGCGTTAAGCTTAATAATACCATTGTTCGACTTGGCTTGTTCGAAAACTCGATTAATTTTTCAAGCCGAGTCGAATCAAGTTGTGCCATTCGATCATATACTTTTTTGAGCTAAACATGCTCATATGTCTATAAATCATATATTAAAAATATAAAAATTATCTTAGCTTGAGCAATAAATGAACCAATCGATCGTAAGTATGCATCAGAGCTCGAGCTCAATAATTCAAAATATTTAAAAAAGTTATTCAAGCTTGTGTCATTTTTCAAGCCAAGCTCGAATAACCTATTACCGACTCCTTTCCACTTGAGTGTATTCAAAGATTAAGGGGGCGTTTGGTTCGTTGGATTCCGCCGGAATCTGGTGGAATTGGAATGGTTAATTCCATTGACCGAATTCCGTCGTGCTGTTTGGTTGCCAAGGGAATGGAATTGAATTCCATGAAATCCTTAGATTAAGGAATTGGTCATTCCATTTGAAAATGGATGGAATTGAATTCCATTCCATCATGGTTTTTTAAAAAGACAAAAATACCCTCCAAACCTTTTCTAACAAGAATTCCATTCTCTCTCTCTCCTCTCTCTCTCCTCTCTCTCTCTCTCGACATTTAAAAAAAATAAAAAAATAAATAAAAATAAAAGAAAGGGTATTTTTGTCATTTTTCAGAATTCCATTCCAATTCCTTTGTAAACCAACCAGACATATTCCAATTCATTTGACTGATTACATTCCATTCCTGCCAACCAAACAGTTGGTCAAACCTGAAAACATTTCATTCCAATTCCATTGACAGATTCCATTCCATCAGAAATCATTCTGCGAACCAAACGCCCCCTAAATCTAAGACAGTTGGATGATAGTGTTTACAATAGATCTTGAACTAAAAAAGAAATCTTCAAAATTTGATATATGTCAATTGATATGAAATAAAATGTTTATTCTTTTCGCTTCATGTCATTTTACATTGTCATTTAACTTATCAGCTAATTTTTATCAAACATGACTAGCTTATTCGCTAGTTTGCCAAACATGGTCCCGATACTACACTTAAAATATCAAGTGTTCGTAAAGAAGAGCATAGATCATCAGTTCCGTCTAAACCATGATGAGAATTAACATCAAAATTCTTAGTTAATCTCGCTAAATACAAATCATTACACGGTCCTTTTAGACCAAGTTACAACCGAATGACTTACTTCCCATCATCTACGAGAGCCGGCTAGTGAATAAAATTGGGGAATCTCAGCTTGCCCATAACTCCGATACCCCAAATAGGACCCTTCGGGGAACTTCCCACGAAAAAAAGAGGATGAACGTTTTAATAAATGGACAAGAGAACTAATTTTGCTCCTACATACCTGGAGCAACCCTTTTGGAAGAACGTAACCATTCTGAAAATTCGGTAGTTCTAACCGTATGCACATATTTTTGCCACTCCATCTCTCAAAGACGCCTCATGGTCTGCTGCTAGGGATTGCATCAACCACTGCCTTCTTTCCTGTGTAACGCTACAAACAGATGGACACATCCCAATCACTTACGAATTCTAGAGGTTACAAAATTGGCTACAACATACTAGTAACGTACTTTTGTATAGAAATTAGATAAGATCCCACCCCGGAGGTGGGGTCTGGGAGGTAAGATGTACGCAAACCTGACCTCTACTCTAACAATGTGTTAACAAATTTGGGATGACAGAAAAGAAAGGAAACGGAGGGAAAAGAATGGAAATGAAACAATTTTTCATGTTTTTTAAGCCAAGAGAAAGGAAAGAAAGGATGTCATTTTTACCGATATACCATTAAGTAAACTATGACTTTCGTCCCTGTGCTTTGTTGTTTATCACTATTTTCGTCTCTGGCTTTTTATAAATTGTTTTCTACGTCACTTTAGTTTCCATTTTGTTTCGCTTTTCACCCCTGTTAAGTTAGGGATAAAAATAGTTGTTTACTATTTATATTTGTTTTTCTCACTTTTCCTCATTTTTTACGAGGGTATTTTTGTCATAACAAATTTCCAGACTTCCTTTCCTTCCCTTTCTTCCCACGTTTGGGAGGAAACATATCATTTATTTTCCCTGTTATTCCTTTTCTTTCCCTCCTAAAAAGTTTCGAGACCACTAGTTTTTTTGTTTTCCCCTCCTTTCCTTCGTAAAAATGTTTCAAGAACACAGTGTAAAGAGTAGATCATCTGTTTCTGTGAAGATCACCCGGGTAGTGAAAAGTGTGTGAAACAATGAAAGTGAGAGATACAGATTAAACTAAATTTTGAAAAGCTAGATACGAGTAAGCAATATCAATACATATAGAAAGAGAGAGGCAGATATGCTAAATTTTGAACAAGTAGATATGAGTAAGCAACACAACAATATAAATAGAAACAAACACAGGAAGAAAAAAAAACATAACCAAGGTGTGGAAACTACGAGAATATGTTGTTACCTGCTTGCCAAAAGAGAACGGAACGTATCTATACTTGATCATGTGCATTATTTGTTTCTTCATTGTTGCAATAAACAGCACCATCCAATAGAATAACAAAATTGGCCAAAATACAGGCACATCAAACATACCGAAGAATGTGAGCACAAAAGCAATGCAGAAAGCTTTGGTGATTGAATACCTATAGCAGACCAGAAGAACAGATCCCATAAGAAAAGGGGAAAACATGAAAGTAACTACAAGCTAGTTAAATTACAGTCTCAAATGGTCATAACTCGTAGCATTTTGAAGCCAGAAATCATTAACTATAAACTTTATAAAATGAAATCCAGCAAGAAATCATTATAGCCATTGAAACCATATGAAGTTAAGTTCTAGTCTAGGCTTGGTGAAGTTATATATATACAGCCGAATAAGGCAAAGGATCGTGTGAGAATTTGAGGTTAATGTGAGAAGTGTGATAAGTGGATCTAAACCGTTGATCATTTTTAATCAAATGCCCTCCCATAAATTGCGGCTTAGAAGGGAATTGATCCGGTGCATCTTGGTGCATCTCATCCTAATGTTCATTCATTTGTCATCCAACGGTTGATAACCACTTCTCACGTAAACCTCAACTTTTCACTGTAACTCAACCCATGCAGCAAAACCTAAGCATCATATATTGATATCACAATTTGATTAACCAAACATCAACAAATGCATGTGTTTTACAATGAGAATGGTGCAATGAACCTAATATACGAACAGTGAGAATTTTATTATAAAGAACATCATCATTTGTAGTTGATTACTAATAGCCAAGAAAACAGATCAACGTACTGTGCTTCCACAAAATGAAACAATT
Organism: Arctium minus; assembly: GCA_954870635.1. Classification (NCBI taxonomy): domain Eukaryota; kingdom Viridiplantae; phylum Streptophyta; class Magnoliopsida; order Asterales; family Asteraceae; genus Arctium; species Arctium minus. The sequence goes on from OX941093.1 coordinate 56,028,298, forward strand.
TCTCTAGCAGAAAAAATAATGTACCCTCAAAAGAACGAGATCTAACAATTTCTAAGGGTTTCTAATCGAAGGCCATAAAAGAACACGACACAGGATCAATGATCATCATCTAGATTTCTAATTATAGCATCACATTTTCCCAATCAAATCATGTCAATTGCTAAAAATTTCTACATGAATTTGGGAAATGAATAGGCACGCCAAGATAAAATACAAATAAAATTAAAGCACATTTACGCACCAGAACTTAAATTCAGGAAGACGGCGAACAAAGGGGCGGAATTCTTCGGATCCGTGGGTAGGTAGGGAAGGGCCGTCGGAGATTTCTTCGAGTTCGGGATCGACCTGAGGGGAAAGGAAAGCGAGGAAGAGCTGAAGGATGTAAATCCCAAGGGCGTAGGTGATGATGTAGTAGCCTTGAACAAAGTAAACACGGAGAGCGTAGATGAAGAAGACGACGGTGAAACCGATCCAGCGGTGGAAAACGAGCGGCGTTGACTTATCGAGGATGTATTGGTATCGTCGGGATAGGGTGTTGGTCCATTCTGAAACGCCGGAGGATTTGAGATCATTGTCCCCTCCGACGTTCATACTTCGTCAATTTCAGTTTTGTTTCGATGATCGATGGAAAATGGTGGAGGAGGACGGTGGCGGAGACGGCGGTTCAACCGTGCAGGTTGGGTGGTGGATCTGGGTGGGGCTCCGACGATTCAACCGATAAATTGGGAACGTGATCTCGTTTTTCCTTCCTAGATAATGTTGTATCTTTTTTAATGATTTTATATGGTTGTTGCTGTATGCATCCCATATTTGTAACACCACGGTTACGTAACAAACACTTATCGAACCACCGTTAAATTAATTTAGTTTCAAAAACCTCAGATTACGGGATAACAATATACAACCCAAAATACATAATTTAAGGCTTAATAATTACAAAACAAACCATAACATAACCATCGGGGACATATTTACCCGGAATGTTCTAACTATATACAATCCCAAAAGTTTGATGTATAAATACCTAAACCAAAAGTAAGTATCACGCTTCAGTCCCTACCGATCAACCGACCTTGTTCTTACCTTTGTCGACTTGCCCTGAAAAGTTAATAACCACTATATGGGTAGGGTGCAATTATGGTTAAAAAAAATTCCGATGCTTTTTTTTAATGATAGTTACAATTTTGGTCCCTGAACTCATTTTATTGATTTACTTTATATCATTTGGTTTTATATTTTACATTTTACATTTTTATTATATTAACACATATAAGCGTATATTAACTAATATACATTAAAAAAGTAATTTTTAATTTTAACAAGTTACACCATTATAATCGTTTTGTCAATACCTTCGAAATGAGTCCAATATTGAATATTTTTTGATTTAATTGTTATAAGAAGAAAAATACAAATTGTACAAAGTCCAAAATTAATTTTTAAAAACTAATCCGCTATATTTACAAAAGTTTTTTGAGTTGGTTTAAGTTGTTTATAGAATTCTAGACGTGACATATATATGTGTGTTTTGATTTTATAAATTTATAAAATTTATAACTTTTGATTTTATTTTATTTTATAAATTTGTAACTTTTGATTTTCTTATAACTTTATAAAATGTATTTTTCTTTTTGTAACAATTACATTTTATTATAACTTTGTAAAATAAAATAAAATCAAAAGTTACAAATTTTATAAATTTATAAAATCAAAACACACATATATATGTCACGTCTAGAATTCTATAAGCAACTCAAAAAACTTTTGTCAATATAGCGGATTAGTTTTTAAAAATTAATTTTGGACTTTGTAAAATGTATTTTTCTTCTTATAACAATTAAATCAAAAAATATTCAATATTAGACTCATTTCGAAGGTATTGACAAGACGATTATAATGGTGTAACTGTTAAAATTAAAAATTATTTTTTAACGTATATTAGTTAATATACGGTTATATGTGTTAATATAATAAAAATATAAAATATAAAATCAAAATGTATAAAGTAAATCAATAAAATAAGTCCAGGGACCAAAATTGTAACTATCATTAAAAAAAATAAAAAAACAATGTGTGAGGAGGAGAGTTCGGAAAACAATGAAGTCATTATTGGGTTTTATTAGACTATGGTGTAATTGGTAATTAGACTAGGGTGCATTTAGTTTGACCCATTTAATATCGGTATAAAATATTTATCAAACTAAATCTATTTTATTCATATTAATAATTATATTACTTTAAAATAAATTTATCTCGTAATGTAAAAATGGATTAATTTAATGGATAAATAAAAAGTACGCTAGGAAAATGAGTGGAAAAGAAATTGATTGAATAGTTTAAAAATTGTTTAAACTTTTGTAACCTAAATTATTTTATTTCGAATCATTGGATTATTATTTTAATCATAATATACATAAATATATTTAATATATTAATTATTTATGATTTATAGAAAAGAAAAAAAAGTGACAGTGGGTTGTTTATTAGAGCTGTTCACGAAGAGAATGACTAGGGCTGGAAAAAAAATATAGTGAGTTTATTCGTTAATGTTCGTTCATTTATGTTTGTTTACGTTTGGTTATATCCGTTTACGTTTGTTTATATATATAAATATATTTATATATTATGACACTAATATGTAAAATCATTAATTAAATTAACTCTTTATATCTTAAGTTTACTCGGTTTTTCATTTTATTATGTTATTTTTTACGAATGAAAGTGATGGTTGTTTTTTGTTCATTTGTGTTCGTTCATTTAGGGTGCGTTTGGTATGCAGAACAGAGTAGAACAGGACAAAACAGAACAGGCTTGTCCCATGTTTGACGTGACCATATGTGGGACAAACTAGAACTAAGTGGAACAAGCATGAGACACACTTGTCCCACTCCAACCCCCTGGAACTAAGTAGAACAACAATACTTTGACTAATATACCCTTTGTTAAAAACATAAAACATGTCTTCTCATCATCCACGTCTCTAAGCTAGGGTGTGTAAAACCCGAATAGTCGAAAATCCGAATCCGCATCCGAACCGAAAATAAGGTGTTTTTGCAAAACCCGAATACCCCGAAATCCAATAATCAGAAACCCGACATTTGGGAGGATATCCGGGTTTGGATTGGGTTTGATCGTTGGCCACCCAACCCCTCCGAAAACCCGAAATAACATAAATCTATATTTTAAATACTATATATACATATATAATTATTTTTTGAAAATCATAAATTATAGTTTGTTGAAATATTTTCTAAATTTTAAAGTTGCTATCAATTTCATCAATCTTTCAATCGATTGTATTCATCCTAAAAAAATGATTGAATTTATGTATAATTTTTGCATTATATAATACCCGAACCCGACCGACATCAATCCGAAACCCGACCAACCCAAACCCGAAACAACATAAAATCCGAAACTTAAAATTTGGGTTTTGATTTCCATATCCAAAATCCAATCGTGATAAATTAGTTTTATGTTTTTGATAATCCATTGCACTATGTATTAGTGATGTAAATTAGTTTTATGTGATGTAATCTATGATTTTTCATCAGGGGTAAATTCGTCATTTAACCAGTCTAGTCCTGTTCTGTCCAGTTCTATCATGTCTTGCCAAACGCTGGACAACTGTCCTGTTCTGTTCCGTCCTGTCCTGTTCTGTCTGCGTACCAAACGCACCCTTATATTCGTTTATATTCCCTTATGTTCATTCGTTTAGATCTTAACGAACGAACATGAACAAACATATTTTCTTAACGAACAAACATGAACACAAAAAATTTCGTTCATTTACGTTCGTTTTGATCTTAATGAACGAACATCAACAAACATATTTCCTTAACGAACGAACATGAACACAAAAAATTTCGTTTGTTTACCGTTCGTGTTCGTTCGTTTGTTCGGTTAAGTTAAACGAATGAATAGGAACAAGCCTCCGTTCGTGTTTGTTCGGTCCGTTTACAGCCTTAAGAACGACTCCTTAAATTTGATCTCTTTGATTTGGGAAAGTAGATCTGGATAACAATTCTCTGGAAAATTATGTAGGCCTAAACCAACTGTTAACACTTAAGACACGACCGTATCTATGTATGTGCAAGTAGACTCCCATATATCCTGTCAACTTATTTTCATAAGTAGAATTTTGTTTGAGTTATGAAAGTCTCAACATCAACCAAAAAAACTAAAAAAATCCCTTGAAATCAACCAAAAATCTTTAAAATCTCTTGAAACGGCAAAATTCGGCTAAAACACACGGATGGTTTTGCAGGCCTTTGATCTATATTAATGGTGCACCCGCTTGACAAAAATTTGGTCTATGACTAAGTTATGATTAATGGACAAATGATAATGCAAAAATAATTTCGGATAAACCCCTCCACCCTATATATTTTCCTTTTCACAAAACATAATTAAAAAGATGGAAATAACTAAAATCAAACTTCATAATTGATATTTTTGTTGGATACTTCACTTGTGTGTTAAAGTTAAACAAACGTTTTGACTTTTTATTTAGCTTGTGAAAAATATAACATAAATTGTCAAATTTGTTAATATAAGTTGCATATGTTCTATGTTTTTAACAAGTAAAAGACTTTTTAGGTCTATGAATCTATGGGAAAGCCGAACTGGCAACCTATCTTGATAGAACTTGCCTTAAGGGTGCATTCAGTATGCAGATTGAGTAGGACGGGATGGAACAAAAAAATAGAAATAATGATTGATATGAAATAACATTAAACAACATTTAGGGTAATCTGGTCATTTTAACATTTTTGTCATATCCTGTCCAGTTTCCAAACACAAGACAAACAATTAGGGGTTGTTTGGCAGTTGCTGAATGGTTGAGTGCGGAATAGTTAAGAGGTCAGAATGCTTAAGAGACTCTGTATGATTTAGTGCAGAATGAAATATGATTGTTTGGTAACTGCTCTGAATGGCCAGTCTGAATGACAACAATTTATCATTTTAACCCTCTGATGAATAACATCAACTATGGAATATCCATTACTATTTACAAAGAACCAGCAAAAAAAATCAGATTCAACAACATTCAACATTCAAAGCAAAACATCCATTACTAGAAAAGGAAAAAATCAACATTCAACATTACAAAAATTCAAATTCAACAACATTCAAAGCAAAAAATTCAGATTCAAACAACATTCACCATTCAATAAGATCCATCAAATCATCAGATAAATAACAAAAAAATCAAGATCTATTCAACAGTATGTAGCAACAAATCAATAAACAAAAAATCGAGGGGTACGACCTGCAACTGGAAGAAAAGAAGAAAAGAAGAAAAGAAGAAAAAATCGAGAGGGGTCGATAGATGACCTACAACTGTGGAAGAAAAGAAGAAAACAAGAAAAAAACCGAGAGGGGTCGATGGATACCTGCAGCCGAGAAGTGGAAGGAACGCCGGCGAGAGGTGAGCTCTTATGAAGGGTGGAAGGATGCGGCTATGATAATGAAGGAGAGGGCAAATGTGGAAAAGGTGAGGGTCTGAACCATTTTGCATAACCCCATACACTCAATCGTTAAGAGGTTATTGTAATGGTTCAGAGGTGTTTTTATTTGCCAAACAACCCTTGCCTCTGACCGATTCAGAGGTGAGCTCTTATTGTCACCATTAAGAGCTATCCAAACAGCCCCTTAGTCAAGTCATGTTCTAGTCTTCCCAAACGTAGGACAGACAATTAGTCCAGTCCTATCTTGTCATGTTTATATTATACTGAGTTTTACTCGTTACTAACACGTCTCATTATGCTTTCTTCACCGCAAAATTACACCATAAGGAATTGATGGTGAATTGACAATATTACACGTCTCATATGCCTTCTTTTTGTTTTGTATTTGGAGGTCTTTAAGGAAACAAACTCTCTACCCCTTGTGATAGAACCATGATCTACATACAACCTATACTCAAGCCCTAGACTCTACATTTGCGTGGAACTCACTTGAATCCCTTGATTTGGTTTGGTTTGGTTCTTGTTAATTACGTCGTCACAACTTTTCTGCAAATGTAACATTTTGCCTCTATTCAAGACGCCAACTACGATATATATACTCTTTGTAGCATAAATATTTGTACGACTTTAATTTCTCCTTTTTAAAATCACAATACAAGATTGTATTTTGTCAAGTAACATAACATAGTCTTGCTAAAATTCAAAAAAGTAAGTGTGTTTACTTTTCGTAAATTGTTGAAACTAGAAAAGAAAATTACATTTTACCTAAGAAAAAAAAACGCCTTTTAGTTTTTAGAAAACATAAGGATTTATTGAACACTTATTATTTGTCCCAATGACACTTTTAAGAAAATAAAAATCGTAGGATTGGATCGGACTAATAAAAGCAAGAAATGACCACATGTGTCCGATATTCTTTTTCAACATTAAAAGGGTTTCGAGATACGAAAAGGTTTAGTAGAATCAAACTCGACCCTTAGCCTTTTTGGATATTCCTCAATGTCCCATCTATTCACAAAATATGAGCACATAATTATGATCAATAATCTACAGTAATCTACTTTCAAAGCTTTAGATATTTTGCACTATATGATGTTTGATAGGAGTTCTTAAAAAGATAGAGAAAAGATAGAGGATGAGGGTAGTATTAAGGGCCCGTTTGGTTTGCAGTATTTGGTAGGATTTGGAAGAATTTGTAAGTGAATTCTTTACAATCCCGTATTTGGTTTAAAGGAAAATCCAAAATTGAAATCTCAGGAATTTAATAAAATCCCATAAACATTGGATTTAAACTCTCATGAAAGTAGTTGGTAATTCATAGGGCGCGTTTGGTTTGCGGGATTGGAATGGATTTGGAGGGATTTGGATTCCAAATCCATTCCAATCCTGTGTTTGGTTTGCAGGAAAGGATTTCGTTGACCGGATTTTAAATCCGTTGACCAATTTAAAATCCCTCATATGATGGATTTGGAAATCCTTGGCATTGGGCATGGATTTGAAATCCAAATCCCATGGATTCTAAAACGCAATGTTTTAAACACCGTTTTTTTGGTTGACCCGGTGTGGTGACCGGGTCACGGTTCAACCACCGGGTCAACCCGGTTTCAAGAACTTTTTTGTAATTTTCATTTTCTTACATACATACATATATATATATATATATATATATATACATACATATAAAACCAAAAATTTGATGTTCACAAGTTAAAACATTAAAAATACACATAACAACAAGTTTTACATCATTAAAAAAACACATAACAGGTTTTACATCAATCCAAAAACATCAAAACGAAACATAACGATCAAACCAAATCATGGATCTTGAGACATTGGAGTGTTGGTTTTTAATGCTAATACGTATTGCCTATTAGACTATTGGTTTTTAACTTTTGTTACCGGGTCAACCGGTTCGATACTGGTTCGTTATAACTGGTTCAACCGGTTTTTTAATAGAACCGGCCGGTTCAAATCCGGGTCATAAAATGGCATCAACCCGATCGCAATTGACCCGGTCTCTTCATCGGTTCCTGGTTCGACCTGGTTTTTAAAACATTGCTAAAGCAACAATTAATTGATGATTAAATATATAATTTTAGAAAAATCGATAAAAAAAAATTAATTTACCAACAAAAATAAATTCTTTATAAAACGAACAAATAAATAAAAAAAAAAAACTCAATCCAAATCCTAGAAACCAAACAAGACTTGTAAAGCAATGGATTTAAAATCCATTCCAAATCCTACAAACCAAACACATGAAGGGATTTCAAATTCCCCCAAATCAAAATCTCTCCAAATCCAAATCCCTCCTTGAAATCCAATCCATTCCATTCCAATCCCGCAAACCAAACGCGTCCATAGGGTTTCATTGAATTTATTTGTTATAATGGCCTAAGATAAATTTTAAAAAACATTCATTTTATAATAATCAATAAAAAGAGATTTAATATTTTTTATGATTATTTATACTTGTTTTTCTAAAATATCTATAAAGAATATATAATGTTCAATTTCATTCCAATACAAATCCTACAAACAAAACCCACCAAATATTTGAAATAATCTTTTAATGTTAAAACTTACGGGTTGGGTTGAAGACTTTTTAACAACTCAACCCAATATAGGTGGTTTGAAAATTTTACAACCCAATTCAATCAAAAGTACAACCCAACCCAAACCGTTCGGGTTGGTCGAGTTGTGTTTAAACAAGATGAAATCAACTTTAGAAATATAAACATAAAGAAAACATTCCTTTGAAATACAATCGAATGACAGATAATTCATGAGAGTATCTAAGTTCATCAAAAATACGACGATATTACATATAAAAATGTCTAAACAAAATGATAATATGTCAATCAACAACAATCGTTTTAAACGTCTCAAACCCCAATGCTTTCGCTTTCTTGGCCTTGAGGTTGGTCGTGTCATCATCAACAATTTGGTACAACTTATCCATACTTTTTTTTTTCTTCTTAAATCTTAAATATATCACATTTAGTTAATTTTTTAGTTTGCACACACACACACACACACATATACAAAGGAGTTATATAGAGATGAATAATAGATTGAAAATATATGTAAATGAAGAGGGTATGCAATAGTGTAATTGTCTAATTTACATATTAAGAGTGCGTTTGGTACGTAGACAGGACAAGACAGGACAAGATGGAACAGGACAGGACGGAACAGAACAGGACAGCTGTCCAGCGTTTGACAAGACATGACAGAACTGGACAAGACTGGTTAAATAACGAATTTACCCCTGATAAAAAATCATAGATTACATCACATAAAACTAATTTACATCACTAATACATAGTGCAATGGATTATCAAAAACATAAAACTAATTTATCACGGTTGGATTTTTGATATAGAAATCAAAACCCAAATTTTAAGTTTCGGATTTTAGGTTGTTTCGGGTTTGGGTTGGTCGGGTTTCGAGTTGATGTCGATCGGGTTCGGGTATTATATAATGTAAAAGTTATATGATGAATACAATCGATTGAAAGAGTGATGAAATCGATAGCAAGTTTAAAAATTTAGAAAATATTTCAACAGATTATAATTTACGATTTTCAATAAATAATTAGATAAAATATATATATATATATATATATATATATATAGTATTTAAAATATAGATTTATGTTATTTCGGGTTTTCGGATGGGTTGGGTAGTCAACGATCAAACCCAATCCGAACCCAGATATCCTCCCAAATGTCGGGTTTCGGATTATCGGATTTCGGGGTATCGGATTTTGGGGTAGTCGGGTTTTGCCAAAACACCTTATTTTAGGTTCGGATGCGGATTCGGATTTCGGACTATTCGGGTTTTGCATACCCCTAGCTTGGAGGTGTTGATGATGAGAAGACATGTTTTATGTTTTTGTTTTTAACAAATGGTATATTAGTCAAAATATTGTTGTTCTACTTAGTTCCAGGGGGTTGGAGTGGGATATGTGTGTCCCATGCTTATTTCACTTAGTTCTAGCTTGTCCCACATATGGTCACGCCAAACATGGGACAAGCCTGTTCTGCATACCAAACGCACTCTAGTAGAAGTTGGGTTAGATACATGCCCAACCCCAGTCCTGCTGCAAGATCTACTACAAATCATAATTTGTTGAAGAAACAATAACTTTCTTTTTTCCCCAAAGTATACACACTTGGAAAGGGGCCAAAAATCCACATAAACCTCACACAATAGTTACCGTTTGTCGTGTGTAGATGAATATAAACGAATACAAGACGTTAAAAAGACAAATCAAACAAGGATTTAATCTCACAGTTGGTGATTAAGAGCTTGAGCATCTGTGATCTTGTCAAAATGGCATACCTTATGGTTGCAAAAGCATTGTTCAAACCATGTTGCTTTCATTAAAACAAACAACAAAACCAACAAAATTATCTAATAAAGATTTCCGAACTAATCATGAGGATGACATTGTCGATAAGAAACTAGATAAACGCTAAAGAGCAAATGGCATAGCAAAACATACTCAAAATTAAGTCTTGAAGTCTACGAGCAGATCGATGAGAGAAGCCTTTTCAAGTACGCACAGGAGCCGGACCAGCAGCACCACCTGGGCGGGGTCCTTGACCAGGTTTTGGAGCATCATCCTATAACCCAACCAAAAAAATGAATTCAGTTACCAGAAGAGACAGCAGCAAATCACTAGGGGCAAATAAACCAAATCATCGCATACAAGAAAATTCAGCACAATATATAAAGAAAGGAATCATACAACGAAGTTGAATCGATGTAACAAAGTTCCAAAATTTCCTATTTGCACACCCATTTTAAACGGTAACCTACTGATTTTGCAACATTTGATGACGTAAATGTGAAGTTTATAGTCCACTTCATGGTAAGTGGTAACCCTTTAATAAACCTTTCGCAAACATGTATTCATGTCATCAAATGTTACAAAATCAGGAGGTTATCGGTCAAAATAGATAGAAATTATATAAAATTTTGAAACTTTTTATAAATTGATTGAGAAAAAAAATTCCTTCGTTACACCAAATAGGAGCTAAACCAAACCTTGTTGCATTTTCATGCAGTTTGTCTTATAAAGAATTATAAAAATACACACGTGTGACGTGTCGGAAATAAAGTGAATATCAAATGCACGGGACGATCACGCACTTTAAACATTAATCATATACAAACTCCTAATTGACTTATCAAATAGGAAACCCAACAAGAGTTGGGCATTCCAACTATCACAAGACCACTTGACACCTAGCAAAAACTACGAGCACAGGACTTTTCAAAAGAAAGCATATGCATCTAAAATAATTTAAAAATATGTAGCAGATGACATATCAATTATAATGATGTAACTAGAAAAAGAATAAGCAGCATACCCTTGGACGAGAGAATCGCTTTGGAGGCTCACGGTTCCTCCTGTCAGTCCGAGAGCGGACCCTGACAACCTTAGAGTGAATTGCACAAGAAACACAATATTGCATCTTCACGTACAACTTGGGAAGGGTGTACTCTACAAATAGAACAAATTATATGCTTTAATCAAATCAACAATAATATCTAAAGCAACCAATAAAGCATTCATGCTACAAACTACAAAGAGACTTACGGTCAAAAGCACAAGCTTCTTGGACATCCCTAACAGCAGCTTGTTCAACTATGTTCCTCACAAGGAATCTCTTGATAGCCTTATCCTGATATCAACAAATGAAATTGGTTAAATGGCTATCAATGTTAGCACCTTATTGCCAATTATGTAAGAAGCAAGAATACAATCTCCAAAAAACAGGAAACAGGAAAAAGGTTTTACTTAACAGAATCATTAAGTTCAAGTAGCTCACTACATTTAACCACAATGACAACCGATTCAGTCTGGTGCACATTTCAGCAGATTTACGACAAAAAATTGCAAGCCCGTCTTAATCATTTATCAAAAAACTGCTTCATAGAAGGGTTTAACCATTACATAATTTTATACTGTTCAACAAATTTTGTAACTTCTTAATCCCACACAAATTGCAATGTTTGGTAGCACATATGGTTTTAATGTTTAACAATTGGTCAAATATCCTTCAACAACAAAAAATTTGAAAAATCTTGTGAGCAAAACCAATAACATCAATCATTCTAATGATGATAATAGGCAAGGTAAATTCATATTTTTTATTCAAATTTTGTAATTAAAGAAGAACAAAAGTGGCAACATTCTGAGGCCTTGTTCGGTAAACCATATGTTTAATATTTACATTTTTGTAATTTAAATAGAGGTATATTTTTCGTTTGACAACAAAAAACGCATTTGACAATAATTCTTTTAAAAAAAATTAAAAAAATTAGAAATTTTTACTTGGTGGGTATGAAACTTTAAACAAAAGTAAATTAGTCAATGCTGACATTCTTCGTTTATATTCATTTCAAATTCCATGCATTGTTCCTAACAGCCTCCTCTAACGTATTGAACTTTGTAAGACTTCAAGAATGTTGCATCACAACATTATTTTTTAAAAATGCTTTGAAAATTGTAAATTGCGTTGAACTAAATTTGGTGCATCGCAACGTTAATTTAAAAGAAATGCTTTGAAAATTGTAAACTGCGTTGAACTAAATTTGAATGTTAAATGAATGTAAATACAAAGATTAGATGCAATAAAATGTCCTACATCAAATCCTCAGTTAACAACAAAAGCTTAAATGCCTAATCCATGCACTCACTCTTCCTAATAACCACCCTTCCCACCAATATGATTGATTTTACAAAGCTATAGTTCCAATTGCTGAACCAAAATTTCATGAAATCTTCAATAAGAACAGTAATCTATGATAAAATGTGCAGATGATCAATTTGATTAGAATAAACGTGAACATTGACCGAAAGTAAATACCAAAAATCAGATGCAATCAAGGTTCTTATAAACACAGGAGTTTACAAGCAAAATCCACTATCCCTCCAAAAGTTACCCGTAACGCATAAGATCAGAGACAATATATTCATCTATATACAATTTAACAGAGGACTACACAGAATTTATATGGAAAAAACTATTCCCTATCGCTAAATAACCTCAATTTCAATAATTACAAACAAATATAACAAGAAAAAACTTCATAATAAAAACAAAATCGATAAGCGAGAGTAAGATGAGACCTTTGGACAACATTTACCACAATTGGAGCACCGAATGAACTTCACATGGCCACGACCATGCTTGTTACGTCCGCCATTTCTTCTCTTAAAAGTCTACACATTTTTTTTCAAAGAAAACATCAGTCTACTGAAAAGTGAGATCGCATTTATCGACAACGGTGATAAAAGAAAAACGCCGAGCTCGCAAACTAACCATATCGCCGAGATCCTTCTATGGTTCCAAGTCGAGAAAGCGTTCCGCCGTCTGCTCCTCAGCACTGGAAGAGAAACGACGAAGCGAGGCTTTTATACGGTGGATCTTTTGAAACCCTAGGTGGCCCATTGGATAATATATCCGGTCCATCAACTAAGTGGACAAATGTAATCGAGGATCCAATAACCAATTTTAATTAGAGATGGTCAAATGCGTCCAACCCAGCCCGGGACTGGTGGAGGATCGGATCGGGACCGATTTAAGACTGGCCTGGCCCAGGACCGGTTTGGGTCCGTCGATCCTTAACCGGTTAGGGTTTTCATCTAAAAACAAGGTCCGATCTGGCCCGGCCCGAGACTGGTTATGGGAGCAGCTCGATTTTTTATTTAAAATTTATTTTAAAGTATATTTTTAAATGAAAACGCATTTGTTAGTGTATTTGATTGACCTAATTATAACAAAACATATTTTTTGTGTATTTGATTGACTCAATTATAACAAAAACATATTTGTTAGTGTATTTGATTGACCCAATTATTATAATAAAAACGTATTTGTTAGTGTTTTTGATTACCAAATTCTTCAAAAAATGTTTTTTATAAGTTAATAATCAATTTTAAAATAATTAAAAAAAATTAAGTGGGACCGGTTCTCATAACCGAACCTTTATATTTGGGTCGGGACCGGGACCGGTTACGCCGGTATCGGTTTCTGGCAATCTCTAGTTTTAATGGGTGTAGCGTATAGGTATAGATGGTCAAATTGGGTCGCGCCAGACCCGGGATCGAGGATCGGCGTAGTCCAGGACCGATTAAGATTGAGACCGGTTATAGGGTCCGAAGGTCTAGAGGTCGTTTACAAATTTTACGAAATTTCATGGTTAGGTTTGGAACCGTTTATTGGACAGAAAGCGGTTATGTATAGGATCACTTTTTAAAAAAAATATATTATTGATTATAGTATTAGTTTTCATTATTTTTTACAATATTTTTAAGTTTTTTTTACAAAATTTTCAAGTGTTTTTTTTTTTTTAATTTTGAAGATTATTTTTCAAGTAAACGCATTATTAAAGTGTATTACAATGTTAAATTTCAAATTTTGTAAGTAATAACATTTTTGCAATGTTTTAAAACCCGGGTTAACCCGACCGGTTGAATCGGGAACCGGTGAAGAGACCGGGTCAATTACGACCGGTTTTTTGGGAAATTACGGCCCGGATCGAACCGTCGGTTTTTTGATAGAACCGGTCTTATTGAACCGGTAAAAACCCGGGTTGACCCGGTTAAAAAATCAATTTCGTATAACTGTAAGGTAACGGCTAGGGTTAAAAAATCAATTTCACAAATCATCGACTCCACGCTCGATTCCAATGTCTCAAGATCCATGATTTGGTTTGAACGATATGTTTCGTTTTGATGTATTTGGATTGATGAAAAACTTATGCTTATATGTGTTTTTTATGTTTTTGGGTGATGTAAAACTTGTTGTTATGTGTTTTTTTAATGTTTTAACTTGTGGACATCAAATTCTTGGTTATATATCTATATCTATACTATATATTAAAATTCTTAAACGGTTATTGAAAAAAGTAGTTATTGGAAAACGGTTTTTGGAAAGTTAAATTTTACATTTATCACCCTTACAATTAATTATTTAATTTACTTTCTATCACTTGTTTTTTCATTTTTCATTTTACACCCTTATTATTTTAACACAAATAATCGTATATAAATAAAAATGCAATGAAAAAAATACGTTTCTTTTTTTATAAATTATACCATTATAATCGTCTCGTCAATACCTTCAAAACGAGCCAAATATTGAATATTTTTAAATTTAACCGTACTATTAAATATCATGAATATCTACGAATTAAATCTCTACTACTACATAAAAAAACTAATACAGTTATTGTACAAACTTTTGTACAATAACACTTATCACTCTAAGCTTTTATACAATAAAACTTATTACCCTAAGCTTTTATACAATAACACTTATCACCCTTGTAATGTTACATTTGTCACTCTTACAATTACTTATTTAATTCATTTTATATCCCTTATTTTTTCATTTTTCATTTTACACCATTATCATATTAACACAAATAATCGTATATGAACAAAAATGCAATGAAAAAATACGTTTCTTTTTCTACAAGTTATACTATTATAATCGTCTCGTAAATATCTTCAAAACGAGCCCAATATTGAATATTTTTTAATTTAACCGTACTATTAAATATCATGAATATCTACGAACTAATTTGTTTTATATCCATACGTTTTATTTTTTTTCCACCGTTAACACATTAAAAATACATAATCGTAAAATACGTTTCATTTTTATTATAAATTATATCATTATAATTTTTTCTGTCAATAATTGTAATATAAACTAATTATTGAATATATTTATGGGTTTAGGGTTTAGGGTTTTATAAATTGTGATTCATAGGTCATGGTTGGATTGTTGATGACATGTCTATAAGGAAGTAACATTAATTGTTTGTTATTTACTTACATCCCGCTGCATCGCGCGGGTATATGCCTAGTATATATATATATATATGCAGGGAAATGAAAAATACATAGAATTTTTTGAAATCGGGTCAACCACCCGGTTGAACCGTGACCTGGTAACCACACCGGGTCAACCAAAAAACCATTTTTTAAAACATTGCATTTTTGTGTAAAAATAATTTTTAAACCAGCTTGGACCTAGGACCGTATTTGGGGCTATCTCAATGGGACCGGGGCCGTTACGAGGCTTAGGATCAGTCCAAAGATTTTTGGTCGGGATTGGGACCGACCAGACCGATTTGTATCCGAACCAACTTAACGGAAGATTAATTTTTGGCCATCTCTAATTGTTGGTTCAAAAAATTTAGGGACCGTTTACCAAAATGCTTAACTGGTAAGCGTTTACTCAGGGACGAACCTAGAAATTTTTTCATACGATGACATCATATAATGTAAACAAAAAATAATTACAAAACACACGGTTTTTATCGACATGTCTTCATTTTTTTAACACTCAATATTTCTTGGTGTGTTTTTAGCCTCATTCCACCATTTCGAGGGATTTCTTAAAGTTTTTTGCTTGATTTTCGAGGGTTTTTTAGGTTTTTTTTATCGATTTCGAGGGATTTTTTCGATTTTTTGGTTGATTTCAAGAGTTTTTTTCGGTTGATTTCGAAAGTTTTTTTTTTGTTTTTTGGTTGATTACGATATATAGTTGCACCTTCTTGGAGTTTCTGAAATAATACGGTAGCACCTTCCAAAACGATACAGTTGCACATTTCACGAACATAATTTTTTTTACCCTTCGCCGGAGAAATAATGCCACCATCATGCTAGGTCCGTCCCTGCGCTTACCAACAAAGACATTACCCTCACTTACCTTATCATATAACATTTTAGACCATCAAAATTGATTGTTGGTAAGTATCTTAAACCCGACAAACGTTTACCGGGTAACAATTATTTTTCTCATTTACCGGGTAAACCTCTAGGTTCTTGTTATGGCTTTTACAGGATAAGATTCTAGGTAGTTTTCATACTCAATAGATAAGAACCATAAAGTAAATGACACCGATAAACACTTACCCGAATAAGTATTTAGTAAGCGACCCCTTAGTTTGTTAATTGATTCATATATGTTAATTATTTCAAAAAGAATACAAAATTGGGCCTATCGATGGTCGTGCAAAGTTGTGCCATAACATCACTCGTTTCATTAGAAGAAAAGTTTAAAGTATATCTACTTTATGTCACTTATTTTTTTACATTTATTTATTAATACAATTTCATTAGGAGTCGGGCACATTCAAGGAGTTTTTTTTCTCTTGCCTTTTTTTTTAATGTATATAACATTTATATACGACAAATGAACTCAGAACTTACACATCCTTCTCATCTTTGACGACGTTTGGACCATCGACTTTCTGTATAGGTTAGACTTTAGCAGTAACTCGGATACAGCTAGGTCAAAGTCTTTTCTTATCCACACATGTAATAACATCATTGATTCTTTTACGATGACATCCTACATCCTAATAACAATATCCTCAATTGGATCATTTTGATGTTCGTTTATCAATGCAATTTCATTCGTTCCCAAAAAAAAACATGGTTGAAATCCACTACGACAAGCAAGTACCTACAAGCAACAAATCCTACAAATGAAAATGTTGTCATTTTTGGTTTTTTTACCCTAAAGATGTTTTCATTTGCTCTTAAAAAATGAAAATGTAATTTAAAAACATTGGTTTGATTATGCATTATTCATAAATATATTATTTTCTGATATGGCTCTTGATTTGTACAAAATCAGAAAAAAATCAACTTTTAAAGCTGATATTCAAAAATCAAGAACAAAAACCACCCAAGTAATGCTATGCAATGCATTGAGACACACAAGATAAAATCTAATAAAAATGATAACAAAAATCATATTTATACTAACGACGACTTATTGTCATGTCTTTGTGTAAGACGTTCAATTATCGGTCTTAAAGATTCAAAAGTTTTATCAACCACTATGCTAGGACGATTGTGGCCTTTCTCACAGACTGCCTGTTTGAATTTGAATATTTAAGAAGTGTTTTTTGGGGAGGAGAGCGAGCAGGAGTGTGGTCTCGGGAAGAAGAAGCAAATTGAATTTTGAATCATACGAGAACTCTACTGCAGAAAGGAGAAAGAAAACTATTTAGGTACCAAATTTGGTGTACCTTTCTGGTTCAGGTATGGATCTGAGTCCTGAGACGTAAACTGAAATGTAGAGGATATTTGGTAGAAGAAAGCGTGTGAAGAAAGCCTAATAGGTATGGGCCGGAGAAGGGATGGAGACTTGAGGTCAGAAAGCATGGGCTGGACACTGGAGGGTGTACTACTCTCTTGATTGGCATGGTTTTAATATCCTTGTATTAATGAGTTGTACATTATGCATTAAAGGTAGGAATTAAGAGATTTTTGAATTTCATGCTTAAATTTGTTGTACCTTATGCTTTAAGATTTGTGTTTAAGACATTTGGTCTAAATGTATATTAAGGTAGTATAGATAAGGGAACAAATATCTTTACAAATGTTGAAAATTATACTTTACATATATTAAGTTTAAAATATTGACAAATAAACCTCCATTATTTTAACAGACTTATTTAAGAATGTTGCAGATCAAAAATATAGGTTTAAAAGGAAACATTTATAGCGAAATCTTTTGAAATTAATATCGGAAATCGCCATAATTGATATATGCCAAGCATCATAATAACGGTTTTGAAGATTATGTGGCAAATTAACTTTTATTTGTAAGTGATTTTTAATAGTGTTGAAGAGTACTACAGAAAATTAGGATATTTTAAGTAATATTTTGAATGAGGTATTTTTTTTTTATTCAGAAACACACTTTTCAACATGGAAAAAGTCAAATAAATTTGTTGATTTTTTTTTGGAAGGCATAGCGGCATCGAACCAACGAATGACTATCACGAACACACGCACGCACACCTCCCCGACGGTATCGGGCATCCACGGTGGTAACGAGGTGGGTATAGATTATAGGAAGCTGATTTCTATGCATGAAGCATGTTCGAGACGAGGTTGAGGATGAAACTCTCCGTCTATAATTTGATTATGATTTATATATAATGTTCTATTTTTATTAAATGGGTTCTTCATATCTAATGGAGAGTCTTTATCCCTAGACTTAGGGTCCGTTTATTGGAACACTTAGGGGTTGTTTGTTTTTTTAAAAAAACCTCTTAATGACTCTTAAGTCTGAATCGTTCAGACCTTTTTACACACCACCTCTTATTAATCATAACTAAAATAAGACTTCAGACTTTAGACCTCTTAAAAAACAAACGACACCTTACTCGCTTATCGCTAAGATTCAACATTATTACTTACCTTACTGGGTAAGATATTTACTTCGTCAAAACGACATTGTATGCAACAATTTACCCGGTAAGCACGCTAAGTCGTCACCCTCACTTACTATATAAAACTCTTGATTCTTGTCATCGCTCTTACTAGGTAAGATTCTCGGTCTTTGTTATGTTCATCCGGTAAGATAATGTGACTTGGTAAGCGCTTACCACGTAAGCATTTGATAAATGGCCCAAGGTGTGTAAATGAGGCGAGACAACTCGCGAGTTACTCAAGATCGACTCGGTCAACATTCGACTTGAACTCGAACTCGACTCGACATACCTGAACGAGTCGAGTCGAGCTATCTGATACTCAATTTTTTATATATAATTAGTTTTATAATTTAATTTGTAAAATATAATGTAAAATTTTTTGTAATAAATTTACCAATAAAAAAAAAATGTCGTATATTTTTAGATATTTGAACAAATATGTATATTATTTTGACCATAACAATTAATCAATTATTTTTTTATTAAAATCATAATTAAAAGAGAAGACAAAAATTTATATAAGTGTTGTTAAAGTTGTCTCACATTAAAAGAGAGATAATAAATGAAGGGTGAAGAAGTGTTATAAAAAGAGATAAAGGTGTTTGAAGTTGGTAACTTTGTCTACTTGATGCTTAAATTTGAGGGACACGAGTTTTATAAATTTCAAGAGTACACCATTTAAGTTTATAATTTATAATAGCAGACCCTTAAATTTCATAAGTTTAAACGAGTAAGCTTGTTTCTAGCTAGATTCGAGTTCAAGTTTGAGGTTGATTTGAGTTTGAATTCGAGTTTCGAACGAGTTTGACCTTGATTTGATTTTGAGTTCGAGCTTCAAACAAGTTTGAGTTCGAGTTAAATTTCGATTTTAAATACTAGCGAGTTTTCGAGCTTGAAAAATAGCTTTCGAGTTCGAGTCGAGTATATCGATACTCGAACTCGACTCGCATTATTTACACCCCTAAACAGCTCCTTAGACACCGCCTAAGGGGACAAAGATGGAAGGTATAATTATAAATAGCCAGGGATATTTGGCCGCTCTTTTATATCCCTATTGTTAACCGAACATCCATAAATATTTATAGATGTTTTAAAAGTAATCAATTGGTATAAATAAAATCCATTTATGGCGAAGGGTCAGGTCAACCTACTTTTATTTTACAGGTATAAATACCAACCGAAAACTTCAATTATTTTAAATTTATTAAAGCTTAATTAAATACCCATCCTCCTAGTCTCCACTCTATATTGGGGAAGTGGATTTCATTTCATCCATTATCCTTATATTGGAGAAAACGAAAGTTGTCAAATGACCAATTTGTCACTTAATTAAGATAACCTTGACAAAAGAGGAATTGATGTGTATTTCCTCTTATGTCTGGTTTGCGATTTGGAGATTGAGTCAGTGAGTCATTTGTTTTTCTCTTGTCAAATGGCTCGAGATGTATGGAAGCAAATTGGCCGATGGTGAAGTTTGGATATTTCAGAGTTTAGGTCCAACTCGGAGTGGATTGGTTGGTTAGCATCGTTGCGTTTGAAGAAAATGGAGAAGGCTTGTTTTGAGGCTGTTGTTCTAACGGCTTTATGGACTATTTGGTCTTCTCGGAATGAGACTCTTTTTAGGCCCCCTAAGTCTAAGAAAGCAACGTTGTGGGATAACATTGTGTCACATTCGTTTTTTTGGGTTACAAATAGGAGTAGAAAATATAACATTAATTGGGTGAGTTGGTTACAAAACCTTCTTCTTACTATCTTTTATATGTAATTTGTTTTTTCTAGCTTCATGCTAGTTTTTAATATTATTTCTGCCATTAAAAAAAATTATAATGAAAAATTGTTTATTTGGACCAAAACCGGAAAACCATGTAAAATAAAATTTTGTTTTTCCCAAGTTTTGTATCTTTTTGTTGTTTAGTGTTGGAAAATTTTAGTAAAAAATGTGGTTTTTTACTAACTTTGGACACATTTAAATACATGTATATGTATTGTATATATCTAACTCTTAGTGGGTTTGTGTTCTCCTATATGAGAGCTTCAAAACGATATATTATGTGTCCAAAACGAAATATGTGTGAATGAGATATCGATGCTCAAAGTTGAGTGTTTGGGATGAAATTGGCAAAAGTCAAGTGGGTGTGGGATTGTGTCCCACATAGGAAGGAGGAACAAATTTTTTTGTGGTTTATAACCATGAATGTGGAAGGGGCTTACAAGCTCTTGTTTGGTTTTACTCTAACACCTACCCATGCGCAGAGAGGTGCCGATTGAGACTTTTGTAGGCTAAAATCGGCAAACTTGTGCATGTGCGCGACCTACGAACACGAAATCAGTGCACCCCGCGCCGTGCACTGCCATGGGGACGAGAAACAGAGCATCACGCCATGCACTGTTGAAGAGTCCGTTTGTAACTCCCCAATTGATTCTCATTTATATAAAATATTAATATGTTTAATGATCAGATAATTACTGATTAAATACGTATTAATTCGTCGGTTTTTATCTCAAGTATAAAAGGTGGAGTCCGGTTGCACTCAACACGCCGATATACCGAACGATACACACATTATCTGAAATCTCTTCTGCGTACGATTCTCTCCGGCATTTTCAGGCAAGTGGTTATATCCGACAGTACTTCTGCTTACGCTGTTGTACCCTGAGAACAGACGGCGAATCTGTTTAAGGAAATCGTGTCATACACGAGCCTCAACGTCGTTTTAATCTTATACGGTTTATTCGTTTATATTTCATCTGTTGATTCCGTCAATTTCTTTTGTATTCGTGTTATTACTAATCATTTGTTGATTTTGTAGTTTATTACATATGTTATAATATTATATGTATTATTAAATACATATTGTTTTACTAACATTTAGTTGTCTACTATCATGCAAAGACACATTACTTTAACAAGATAGTAAATAAAAAAATAAATTAAATAAATTATATTAAATAAATAAATATATATTCACGTGATTAATGGAACAGAGAGGACAAAGATGTAGGAACAATATATTTTATTCAACCATGTAATAGGTTTTTGAATGTTCTCGGAAATTTTTTAAGAAGGAAATGGAGGTGAGGTAAATGAGAGGGACAAAAAACTCGTGTTTTCGAAATTTTCTCAAGAGATAAAAAAAAAAGATGATTCATAAGGAACGTAATTGATAACTTTCCTTCTAAAACTTTCTTCCCACAAGTGAGAAGAAAACAAAGAAAACAAAATATAACCCTTAAAAAGATTTGTAAAATTACAAAATATAAACTTGTGACCGGATTAACTCAACTGATAATAAGACTTGAACCTTTAAGATTCTCCTCAGAGGGTCATCGGTTCGAGTTCTGCAGCCCTCATCCAAAAACCCACAGTTAACAAATGGAAATCATAAAATTACCCCTTAAATTACAAATTGTTGGACACAACACAGCCTCAAGTTGGTTTGGTTCATATAAGACGGAGAGTGTTTTACCTTTTACGTATAATGGGGTCAAAAGAAACGAAATAGTATAAAGTATAATCACATTAGGTTCGCAAGAAACTTAACAAGGATCACAAGTGTCATGATCAAATCGGAGAAGGCGCCGGTTCCGACAAACCCATCGGAGCACCACTGAAATCCGGCAACCAACACGGCAGATAATGGTACGTCTGCATATAAGAACAAAACCTCGGCTTCGCAAAGAACGCCACGCACTCCTCCACCGGTCTCTGCGACGGCAGCCCCGGAATGCAGTTATTCGTCACGTCAACCACCCCTTTCTTCATCAATCGTCGACAAATCGGACCCAATTGGATAAAATAGTTGTCAGATAACGATAAATTTGTCAGACCATTAATGGCACACACCACCTCCGGCACCACCCCGCGCAACAAGTTTCCGGCGAAGTTAATCACCTCTGCTTTCTTCATACACCCTAACGAAAACGGTATCGGACCCGTTAAAAGGTTGTTTCCGGCATCGAAAACGACCGTTTCTTCCAAGAAACCGAGCTCGTATGGGAGGCAGCCACTCAACATGTTGTTCAACAGCAAAACCTCGGATAAACCCGAGAAATATTTAGCGATGGAACGAGGAATCGGGCCGTAGAATTTGTTGTTGGCTAAGGTGAGGTAGAGGATATGCGAGTTTCCGAGGACGTCCGCGAGTTTTTGGATGAAATTGTTGTTGTTTACGAACAAGATGTCTAAATCTTTTGTGAAGAGTTGAGGTGGGATCGAACCTGTGAAACGATTAAATCGGATATCGAGAAACGACAAGCTGTTCATTCCGAGTATCGAATTCGGAAACGGCCCGGAAAATAAGTTGTTGCTGATGTCGAATTCGTAAAGGTAAGGAAGCTTGGCTATTTTCGGGGAGATGGTGCCGGAGAAGAAGTTGGAATTGGCATGGAAGAGCGCGAGATCAGGTAACTGGTCGAGGAAGCCGTCGAGGCTCGGGGCTGCGAGTTGGAATCCGTTGAAGTCGATGGAAGCAAGAGTGACGGCGGTCTTATTGTCAGGTGGGTTGTCACAGTAAAACCCTGTATAACTGCATATATCTGACCCCACCCAAGATCCTGTAATGTTGAGGGGGTCAGATGATATGCTGTTCTTGAAGTTTTGTATCAACGGATAGACAATAGAGAGTCTCTGGTCAATGAAAGCCAGTCCATCGAGTTCGTCTTTGATTACTTTCAAAGGGTTTCCGTTTACTATCGAAGTTATATCTCCGAGACTTCCGTTAACATGCAAAGCAACGACAACGACAACAACAACGACAAGCTCGGAAATCGAAACGATCGTTTGCATTTTATAGATAAATTCCGTTCGAGGTCGGATGCAAGAACAATAGAGAAATGTGGATAGAAATCATAATCAAAAGTATAACATTATATACTACTCATTTTAGAAGTCCACTTTATCATTTTAAACGTTCATAGTTGTATATTTTATGAAAAGTAATTATATAACACACTAATTAATAAACATGTGTTTGTATAAAGGACCTAGAGCATCACATTCATTTTACCTTACAATATTACATAACATGTTCATGTAGATTGTGAAATTGCGTACACTTATTAATTTAACAAGACCATTTACAATTAATTCATTTATTATAATTTGTTTAAACATTAATTATTAATATTTTTATTAAATTTAATTCATTTATTATTTTATTTGAACATTAATTTTTATTAAAATTTCTATTCACATTTTATTTTAAATAAAAAGATATTTTTTATGGAATGTTATTTATTTAAATTACTAATTTCGTTACTATAATAAAAATACATTAAAATTAATTTTATTGTTTATATTCTTTAAATTATAAATAAATAGATCATGTTTAGTATTTTTTTTTTGTAAAATTATAAATTATTAAAATATGTAAATGTAAATTTAAAATAGTTGGTAATGTAGGAGTGAGGACCACTTTTGATAAAAGAGTTTAGAACTTTCGTTGATATGTAAGATATTATTACGAAACTGATATGACACTTTAAAATGGAGTTTGGACTTTCATTGATGTGGATACTCGGGGCGGCTGCTCTAATTTTATTAAGTGGTGATATTATTTGATTATAAAAATTAATTTTATAGATTTTTTAGTAAAATCATTATAGATAATTAGATATGTTGGTATGGTTATCCTTGATACAGATTTGTCGGCATTATTCGACCCTTCTCATCATCTTTTCTTTGAAAATTGTTAATTTAAAAAGCAAATTAGAGAAATTTGATAAATGCATGATTTGAATCCGTGCCCTTCCAAATATATTATTTCATAATCACTTTATTGTAAATATCTTGCAAGTTATAATTTACTCTTGTAGGTTACGATTCTCTCAAGATGTACATATATGCCACTTACTAGTAATAATACAATCAAGTTTTTAAACTTCCTAGGGCCTTTTTGTTAGTAGCGGAATAAGCTTCATGTGACTGATAACTTATCGGTTAGCTATACATGACTGATTGTTAGTACATTGATGATATATAAAGTGACTTATTCAATAAGTTTATAGGGTGAAGCTTTATGCAGAAAATCAAGTTTATTTTCTTCTAAATCTGTCTTTCTCAATTAAAAAACACGTTCCATTCATCCGTGAAGATACCATCCAAACAAAAACTTTCCGAATCTATAACAAATTAATCCACACAGATAGCTTTATCCATACAAGACTTAATGAAAAACCAACCAAACATCCCATTACTTTTATATGGTATCAGAGTCAATATCTATCACTCTAGAAACTCAACACTCTATACCCGACTAGCCTCCATTGGAAACATAATGGAATCCCACATTAACTAGACTTTGACTATTCTCCCTCTTTCTATATATATATATATATATTGAAACCTCCTTTCTTTTGTAAGTGCTATTTTAAACAACGAAAAATAAACTGCTTTCAAATTAAAGAAATGGTTTTAAGAATCTGGAGTTGAATTAAATACCATAAAATCGAAAATTTAATTGGCTGGTATTGTTTGTTTCCACTTACAAAAGCAAAGGAACGCTTTTCAATTCAAAAGGATTGATGATTGGTTATTATTAGCAATGCTTTTAATTGTTAATGGGGTTGATAGACTCCACCAATGCCACTCCATGGTCCATGCCAATTGTGCATTCAAATGACACCCACTTGATGTCATGCCACACTTGCCAACTTTATTGCCTCAATTTTCATGTGTTATATATATATATATATATATATATATATATATATATATATATATATGTATGTATATATATATATATGTATGTACGAGTAAACTACGATTTTCGTCCTTGTGGTTTGTTGTTTATAACTATTTTCGTCCTTGATCTTTAAAAATTGATTTTTTGGTCCTTGTGGTTTGCAACTCCTTTTGCTTTTAGTCCCTGAGAATATTAGTTTTAGGGACGAAAATAGAAATGAATTGCAAACCACAATGACCAAAAAAGTAACTTTTAAAGTTAGGGACGAAAATGGTTATAAACAACAAACCACAAGGACGAAAATCGTAGTTTACTCTCTCTCTCTCTCTCTCTCTTATATAGAGGGAGGATCATGCGAGAAGTTAAACATTTT
The DNA here is from genome assembly GCA_954870635.1 of Arctium minus. Classification (NCBI taxonomy): domain Eukaryota; kingdom Viridiplantae; phylum Streptophyta; class Magnoliopsida; order Asterales; family Asteraceae; genus Arctium; species Arctium minus. Next base: position 56,054,094 of record OX941093.1, read on the forward strand.
GCGAGAAGGCGAGAAGTGTTTAATCATATATGATTACACGGCTTGTAAATGTGTTTAATCATGTATGATTAAACATCTATGTATTGTCAAAATAACATGTGTTTAATCATATATGATTAAGCTTGTGTATCATATATGATTAAACACTTCTCGCCTTCTCGCAAAATGTTTAGCTTCTCGTTTGAACCTGCCCCTATATATATATATATATTAGATATATTTGTTTGATTTATTGGTTTTAATTTTTAAACCATTTACATGAAAATGTAGGACAATATGCATTAAATATCGAAAAAAATTACAGAAATACTTAAAAGAGTTATCAGTCAAGGTTTGTTTTAGATATAGTGTTTAAAACAAATTCGTTTTGTGTCCAATGGTAAAGATCGTTTCTCATGATACAACGACTTACACAGTGCTTTCATGAAGAATTGAATTTATGTTATCTTTTGTTATAAATAGATCAAATGGATAAAAATGAAAGAAAAACCTAGTGAAAGGAAAGGAATCAAATAAGTTGGTAAGCGTTCTCAAGATTTAAAAGGCTTTTAAATGAAAAATTGAATCAATATATATATATATATATATATATATATAAAGAGAGAGAGAGAGAGAGAGAGAGAGAGAGAGGAGGGGTGAAGGATCGTGTGAGAAGTTGAGTTAACATGAGAAGCGCGAGAGTGGATCTAAACCTTTTGTAACGACAGTTATCACCATTTCACCCTAGTGTGAGTTAAGTAGTGTGGAATGTGTAAAATTAGAAAGTTTGGGGGCCTTTTCAAATTTGCCATAAAGGGAAGTAAAACCCTAGACTCTCCCTCATTTTCTCTCATTCTTTGGTGGTGTGCGACAAGAGAGGAAGAGAAGAGAAGAAGGGAGAAACCTTGCTAGAGAGTGATTATTGGAAGGGATTTGTCAAGAAGTCAGAGCATAGCAACTAAGGAAGTCCTTCTTTTAGAGGTAAGTTATCTAATCTTGTTTTTGATTAGAAATCATAGTCGATTATCTGTTTTGAACCCCAATTCTGGGAAAATTGTAAGGAATGAATCAATGTGGGAAAACCTAGGTGATGATTAGATTTAAATCTTAAACTAGGATTTGTTTTGGAAATAAACCTTTGCTTATGTGCGTGGAATTGGTTTTTAGCTGGGAAGAAACCGATGAGAATGTCACTCGAGACCTTGAGCCTCGTCGCCATTGAAATCCCTTCGACCCGGGATGTGTCGTCCACACCTGGGGGTAATCGGGATCACACGGGAGTCAATCGACTAGGGTCACCCGGGAAACAATCGACCGGGGTCACCCGGGCTCCACCCGGGGCACTCAACCGGAGAACTGGGAGTTCATTACCCGGCTCCACCTGGGAGTTATTATCACCCAGACCCGGGTCTGTTCCGGGCGGTGTTAGTCACGACATGGGCGCGGACATTAGGCCCAGTTGGGCGGCCCGTGGCCCAAATCCGTTTGGGTTTTCCGTTATGGGTCGGGACTTAGGCCCCTTCGTTTTAATGGAACTTAGAGTTTTAGTAATCCCGAGATCTGTCAGGATTGGGAATGGATCCTCTAGGGTTTTTTTCGGTGTAACACCCTAAAAATAGGGTCAATTTAAAACTAAAAATTCCGGCAGTATGACGTCTATAATACAAAGGTATATATCATCCTGTAAATATAAACAACTAAAACCAATAAAGTTGGGGTAGTTTGCACCAATTATAGTAATGAATGATGAGACATAATACATAACAACCTATTTAATCTAGAACAATATTCAAGGCAAGATTAACGTGGGTGTCGCTATATCTCCAAAATGCTCTTCTCAAAAGTCTCCTAAAAAGCCCGGTCCTTCAAAGCTCCTAGGTGCACGACCGACAAATCAAGGTTCCCTAAGCACACCGCTAGTGGGACCTGTGAGCCAACAAAATACCAAGACAAGTGTTAGATCAAAAGTCTAGTGAGGTCTTAAAGGTTGAACAATTTATAATTGAAATAATAGCATCATAATTAATTGTTACCGATATACCCAAAGGTTGAACCAACGCCAACATTCAATGTTGTAAAGATATCCCACGCCTGAACAAATACACACAAGAGATACCTCTTGAAATACGGGGAGACCCGTTTCCATCGTGGGTGACAAGAACACGTGAATGGAGTCACCCGTGATGTTATTGGATTACACCTCATGCCTCGGTTCTAGTTCCCATGCCATCAAGACATCACAATCCTCAAACCGTTTATGCCTTTATTGCATATTCCATGGAGTTACACCTCAAGGACTTATGGGCATTATTGCCTATCCAATCTAGAAGAGTTACACCTCAAGGACTATAAAGTCCCCCATTGCTTACTCGCTAGTGACCCAACGTGGCCAACAATTATAACCAAGTATATTATGCCATCTAAATCCTTATGCACAAGGAATTAAACATTAAACTTCACATTTATGATCATGACTAAATAAGGATAACATCTAAATTCTTTTTAACGATATATTTATTAATGTTGAAAACTTTTGAACTCACTAGGCGTTAGCCTAACCTTTTTATTTGTCGGCATGTGCAACAGGTTTCGTTGGGAATAGTTCTAGTGACACTGTGAAGAGATGAGTGCTAGTTGCATGCTCGGAGAGTGATCAACTTATTGAAATCTTCCGCCTTTGTTTTGGGAAGATCAACTTGTGTTTGGGGTTAAGTAACACCCGACTTCGGCTTAGTATTTGTATATTATTGGAGATTATATTTTTTGAGGTTAGTTATATAATTTTAACTTGAGGAATATACTGAGTTTTGAATTGTATGAGGAAGTTTTGTTCCTTATGTTGATATTATACCGAAATTTTAATTAGTTGCTCTTACCAAATTTGAGGGTGTTACAAGTGGTAAAATACTGGATATCGTCCCACAGAGATTGGTGTAAAAGTTCGATATAAGTGTAATAAAAGAAGAGATTTCAGATGACGATTTTGAAGACTTTGAATAACAAGATATATAAAGGTAGTATGGGTGCAAGACTTGAGGTGAGGAGTAAACACAAATTCTGGAGGGCAATGTTGTAGGGATGCTACAACATTAGTTCGACAACAAGTTCCACCATGTACTTTAAAGAGTATCCTTCCGGACATCCACCATTAGGGTTGTAAACGAACCGAACGAACACGAACGAAGCCTTGTTGATGTTCGTTCATTTAACTTAACCACACAAATGAACGAACATGAACAATAAACGAACAAAAGTTTTGGTGTTCGTTCGTTTAAAAAATGCGTTTGTTCGTGTTCGTTAAAATGTTTAAGGAACATAAACGAACAAATATTAACACGTAAACGAACATACTTGAATAAACAAAAGGTGCACCCACTTTCATGGGGTGCTCCAATCAACATTTTGCATAGGCTCAAGCCAAAGGGCTCAAACCAAAGGCTTAATCCAACGTGGGAAGGGCAAGGATGAAGGGTTATATAAATAGTGGAGATGAACCATGGATTTGTTATAACCAGCGATGTGGGACGAATTCACTGAGGAATAACTGAAGACAAAGGCGTTGGCTCATCTCTATCCCACATCACTAGAGTTAATAATTTATTTAAGGCCACAACACCTATATAAACAAATAATACTGGTGGTATGCATATGTCATCCTAATCATCCTTTTCACTAATATTTTCTTTTAAATTAGTAAATTTTTATTAATTATTAATTCATTGTTGATTTCCTTAGTATTTAATTGTTAATTTAATATAATATTTAGTATCAGTAAACGAACAAAACTTAGCGAACGTAAACGAACAAAGCTAAACGAACGTAAAAGAACAACACTAAACGAACGTAAACGAACATTAGCAAACATAAATGAACGAATGCTCACGAACGTAAATGAACGAACAAAACCTTTGTTCATGTTCGTTCGTTTAACTAAACGAACGAAAAAAACTTGTTCATGTTCGTTCGTTAATTAAATAAACGAACATAAACGAACTTTCCGCCGAAAGGTTCACGAACGCTTCGCTGAACGTTCGGTTCGTTTACAACCCTATCCACCATTGCACTATTATTTAGTCTTCAATCAACATATGCATATGAAATATCCGAACCAGTGTGAGTGTCAAATGGTGTCTTTAAAGTATATGGATAAACAAATGCCTTTGTTAAAAATCACTCGTCCGTGTCGATTCCCATATCATTCAAGTTGACGTGTTCTTAGTGGCTCATTCCTGAGTCTATTACACTTTAACACTTTGACTAGTGATCAACTCGTCAAGAATCAATCGGTTTGAAAAACATAGATAGCAAGTTCCCTTGCTAGCAACTCTTGCAAGTATAATTCCCGTATCATTCAAACTGATGTGCTTAATCATGGCTTATTCCTAAGACCTAGCACTTTAACACTTTAAGAAGTGATCAATTCGTCAAGAAGTGCCTTAGATTTTATAAAACTTATAATGGCATAGTGGAAGAATGTTATTGAAGAACAAAGTCCACTAGTTTTTGGTTTACAATCTCTTCTTTTGTCTCACACACAAACTATAAAATTTAGCTACTCATTACATAAAGTAAATTGCAAGGAAAATAAATAAAATAAAGTAAAGACATAAATTAAATAACAGAATTTAAAGGACGGAAAGTAAAGACAATAAGCAATAAATAAAATAAAGAAAGCAAACCTAGATGATGAAGAACAAGAACCTTAAAAACTTAAAGACTTAATATTAAATTGCAAGAATTAAAAGAGAGCATACCAATCAGTTTTAGAACTGATTGGAATTAAGTTATAACAAAAGACCTTCCTATCCCTATTTATACAAAAGATGGATGGTAAAATTGTAAATAAAAAGCTTAAAATATTAATAAAAGTACAACTACTACATATTTATCCAAGATTACAATCAAAAGGTGTCATCCATTTGCCTCTAACCACCAACAGGTCTAGTTCTATCTTAACAAAAGGTTGGAAATGAAGTAATTTGGTTAGCTATCTTCATCAAAAATCCTCCATGGCTTCTCCAACCATCAGACCTGGATGCTGTAGCATCAATATGGCAGCAACATAATCATGAAACTTTTAGTTAGACTCCACATTTAGCAAAATACAGGTAAATCATAAACTTAGCTCCATGAAATAAAAAAAATAGAAAATAAGATTACAAAAGGACTTAGATGTTGGGATAAAAGGAAAATTATAGTCCTAAAAGATAAGAAAAAGTGATTTATGCATTGAAATCTCAATGCATATCAATAATACATTCCATTCTAAAACATGATAATGCATATTTCACATTTATATTATGAATAACCCATTTCATCACCAACAAAGGACACAAATAAACTATTGTAACAAGTCTAGCTACAAGCATGGTTACTTGGGTTAAAACCCACTTTTGTAAGAAATGACTCTCCACCAACACATGGCTCATTTTACATTTCTACATGCACATAGGATTCCTCATGACATTTACGTCATTCAAGATGAACAAATATCCATATTCTAACAAAATCCACCAAACCTTAACTCTGGGTTATCTCCAAAGTGTCTACAATCCTCACATAAGCAATTAATAACACATTTATATTATGGTAAGAGTTAGGAGACTCACCAAATGAGTTTGTGATGTAAAAACTCTAAAACGGCAAAACCCAAGAAATGGAGATGGAGTCTTGAGGTTGAAGATGAAGATGAAGATGATGAGATGGTAGATCTTTGAACCATAGTTTTCCAAACGTTTGGATGATGATTCCAACTTGAAGAATTGAATGAAAAAGTAGTAATAAATGTTGTGGGTCGGATTTAATGAAGAGGGAGAAGAAGAGATAGTTTTTGAGAAGTGATTTTGGTGAATATGGAATTGGGGACCGATTTCCCCCTTTTAACACCCAGTGGTTGTGCGTGAATGCCCGCACGGAGAGGCGCGCCAAGGATGGAGGCACGGCTCGAGTCGCGCAGAGGGCCGCGCGGAGTACTATTGCTTATTTTGCCCTCTTTTTCGGCTATATCGCTTAACCCTCAAATAAGACAGAATTCAAGGTAAAACCAAGAACTAAACTATACTACAAGCGAAACACGGATTTAAGGTAATAAATGCTTACCCATAAATCGGGGTGTTACAATCCTCCCCTCCTAAGAAATGATTTCGTCCTCAAAATCTTGCATCAACCGAATAAATGAGGATATCGTCTCTTCATGTCCTCTTCCGCCTCCCAAGTTACATTTGCACCCCGATGATGTTTCCATTGTACTTTCACCACAACCACCTCCTTGTGACAAAGTTTCTTCGTCTTCCTTTCTAGGAGGGTTTCGGGATCCTCCACGCACCTGTCGTTGACCACTCTTGTAACACCCGTAATTTTCAGTAAGTAAGGATCACCCGAACCTCTTTGAAACTTGTAAGTAGTGGGATTCACGTTGGGAAAACATTATTCAAAACCCCCAAGAGTGACGAAGGTCTTGGTGTCGAAAAAGGTCAAATTTCGGAGCTCGGGGGAGGCTGGGCGATAGTGCCCACGACAGTGACAAGTGTCACTGTCGCCGTGTCAAGGTCGCGGGGGTGGTACCACCCGCGGTACACTCTTATCAAGAGTTCCCTGGGCACAATCGTGGTCGGCCCCCAACTTGTTTTAAAACCCGATTTTAACCCCTTTTCACTTGTTTCATCCCCCACTTTCATCCTCCTCTCTCAAGAACCGAGCCCTTATGCTTCTATTGTCGATTTTGGGCTTTCGAGGTACCAAAAATAAGGAATCCAAGTGACTTCTCATCATTTAGCAAGGTTGGAGGCTAAGGCTAAAATGTGTTCATCTTCTTCATCACACCTTATCAATTTATAGGGTTTTTACCGAACCCTTTTTATCAACTTGAAGATTTGGAATGAATGGCTCATCTTGGTGATCTAGAAGTATGTGGTTGGTGGATTCAAGTTGTGATTGAGGTAATCATCTCTTTTCTTCATTCATGAAAACCAGGGTTTTGCTCAAGTTGGGAATGTTGATGTAAAATGTTTGGGGAACGATTGTAGATGGTTGAATATGATTATTTATGGTTGGAAACTTGTGGATCTAGGTTTTTGGAAGGATTTACTCGTGGATTCAAGTTTGCTCCAAGGAATCTCAAGTTGGGTAAAATCTAGATTTAGCCTGAATCTAGCAAGGTGAGTTCAAGTTGATTTGCAAAAACGTTGTACATGCCAAAATGTTCATTTTAAAGTGTTTTGTGTTTTATATGAAATTGTTAATTGCTGATCACTTGATAAGTTTTGGTTACTTGAAAGTGTTTAACTTTATAAACTTATAAAACACCCACATTCGGGATTTTTGGGCATCTTGATAAATTAGACGTATATGGACGTATTTTGGTGATTTATTGCATAAATGAAATTATTTGGTTAAAAGGCATTTTTAGTGTCTGTTTGGGTAGAAGATTTAATTTTGTGTTATGGGACGTTTTGAAAGGATAAAGAGTATAAATCTATTTGGAAAACCTTTTGTCCCGACTTAAACTGTGTCGGAGTCCATTTAAGTATTTTGGAGCGTGTGATTGCATGGTATGGGTTGAGTACGTTTATTATTTGAAAAGCGTTAATCATTGGATCAAAAAGAGGTTTTGATGTATTTTGGCTCGATGTCGTTTTAAGGAGTCTTGAGGACACTTGTCCGGTTTTATATGGCTCAATGTAGAGTCCAATTATGACGTACGTACTAATGCGTTGTGTTGCGTATTGAGGTTGATTACGGGCTTGAGTGCTTTGGTCATTCATGTGTAGTCCGGTAAGGTTAGATTGTGTTGCATTGGATTCATAGGCACGTAAGTCAGTCTATTTGGGATGGTCAATTGGGTATTGCAGGGTTAAACTCCGATACCCATGTTTAATGATCGAAAACTTTACAAGTAGGCACTGGAGAGTTGAGTCTGAGGGTGCTACATGAGAAGTAGGCACCGGGACCTACGCCGCTTGAAGTAATGCCTAAGAGGTAGTCTTTAAGTGTGTCGGACCTTTGGGGTGGAGTTCTTAGGAATGATCCATCAAGGTCAACTATCTTCTATGGTGAAACTTGTTAAGAAGTCGTAGGGACACTTGGGCTATTATGTCGTGAGGTGTCATGCGATTAACGTTGCATGAGTGACATACTTTTGTGTTACTCCACTCTCAACGGATACGGGTCTCCCCTGTCGTCGGTCAACGGTGTCTTATAAAGTTGACATTTTACTTTATTATCTTTGGTCTTATGTCGTCGACAGTAAATGAGGACCTTAATATTGGATCTTCCTCCTCGTATATTAAGGTTTGAATGATGTATGTCTCCCCCATGTTGGGTGTTCGGCTTCCTTTTAATTTATGGTCGTGTGAGTATTAGGCCTAGTGTCCATGATTTTCTGACGTATGGCATATATGGATTTTAACGAGGACTTATGGGTTGAGTGTCATGTTTCACCCGTGTGTTGGGTGTTTTGGGATACAATGTTTTACTTACGTTTCTTAAATCGGGAATTAATCCCTATTCTTGTATCGAATAAGTGTGGGTTGTATCATTTATAAAGAATGTTTGTAATAAGACGTTTGTTTTCGAAAATGCATGATATTAGGAAAGAGTGGTCTTTGGGTTTAAAGTAAAATATCGGAAAGGACGTAATTTTAAATGGAGGTTATTCCTTTTAAAAGATTTGTTTATTCATATAAAACTCTTGAACTCATTAGGCAATAGCCTAACCTTTTTGTTTGTCGGCATGTGCAACAGGTTTGTTTGGGGATTGGTTCTAATGACACCTTGGAGAGAGATGTGTTAGATGTGTGCTCGAGGGTGAGTAGTTTGGTGAAGCCTTTCGCCTTGTCTTAGGAATAGCAACTTGTATTTGGGTTTTAGTAACACCCGACCTCTAACTAGTATTTGTATAAAAATTTATTTACCTTTGTTGATGGTTAGACCTAGTTTAATATTTCAAGTATGAACTTGTTGTAAGTGATCTTGTCTATTTTGAGGCATTATCGAAAATTTTAATCTAGTTGCTCTTTCCAGATTTGAGGGTGTTATAAGTTGGTATCAGAGCATAAGTTTGATAGAATTAGGTGTTGATTTTGGTTCCCTAGACTCAAACCAACGTTCTTTTTAAGCGATCGAAAGTGAAATTGCACCATTTGGTACCTTAAGATAGGATATTTGGAGTTGATTGGGTCGTTAGAAACGGGAAACTTGTCGAGGATAGCAAGGATGATCATGTACAATACGTTCATAATGGCACCTAGCCAGTGTCATGGTGAACCGACATGCTACATGTGTATACTTGTACTACCTTGGCCTGATGACCGTTGGGGTAGTAAAGAAGTTTCTAAACGAGTACCCAAAAGAAGAGTTGATGTTTATGGCATTGTCATTTGGAGTGATGGTTAAGTATGATGAATACAGTAAGTTGACCATTTTGGGCCGGGATTATTGGTTGAATTAGAACCATAGGCTTATGGAATTGACTTTCTTTCAAGAAGACATTATAAGGTTAAACAATTTAGTGTGATTATTGCCTTAAGACGTTTGAGCATCCGGATGACGATAGTGTGGCTAGGGAATTGAGAAGCGTGGTTCTAAGACGTTGAGTGCCGACCAAATTCATGCACAAAGATTTATTTCTGAAATAAATTGCATCGATTATTTCTCATATTTCCAAATCACCATGTGGATTATATTACGAAATCTTGGAAAAATGTTTAGCACATATAAATAGTTAAACTATGATTTTTTTAACATGCATAAAATTATTTTATTGCATGTGGTTACAAACTTTATCAAGATTTTCCTTATCCTCGTTGTTGTCAAACACCATTTTTGGATATTGTGAGGTCCTTGTTTTGATGTTGTTTAGAGTCTTGGGCAAGTGACTGCAGTTTATGACTTTAACATTGGATCTCCTCCACATATGTTAAGGTTTTGGACGAAAAGTTACCTTCCATTATTTTTGGTGTTTGAGTTTTATTGGAATTGTATTTCATGCGAGTTTTGTTAAATTGTGTCACTTCATATCATATTGCAATAAAAGGGGAATTTTTGGAATTTTGACATTTAGTCATAACTTTGTCTCATGCTATTTGATTATTGAAAACGAAATTTTTGGGCACCATTTGATTTTTGGGTGCCATTGAGTTTCATTGGGGTTTTATGGATGTCTTGTTGAGTCTCCACGAATCTTATTTTACGACATTTTGCGTCACTTGAAGGAACTCTGAAATGCGTATATTTGATTTGTTGTGTGCGTTAATTTATGAGTTTTATTGAACATGTTTTTTTCCTCATGCGAGCTATGTTGAGAAAATGTTACCTTACGTTAAAAAAAACAGTAGTTTTAGAATTGTGAAACCACATGATTTTCTCTTTCGATTTTGTGCTAGTACGTTTCATTATATACTACATGGAGTACAAATTGGTTTATACTTATGGCGTGAGTAAGTGTATGAGAAGTCGGCGATAGTTTATACTAAATGTTTTGTTCTATGTACTTCAGTTGTTGGCACTTTTATTATCGTCTCCTAAGAGTGCATTATATTAATTTATTGGCATGCATGACATTATAGCCACTCTTTTTGAACTATCATGTGTATCGTTTGTACTTCTTGAAACTTGAAGTCGATTTAAATTATTTTACGTATCGAACGAGTCACATGCATTTATCGTTTTACCAAGTTTGGAAAAATAAACTGATGAGTGTGGGTCTTGCTGGAAATTTTACTTCACGTCATCTTACGGTTAAATGGGAAATTTTTGGAACTTGATTACGTAAATTTCTCCTTCCGAAGTTTATACAAACATTGGTTGTACACCGCTTTAGTGCGGAAAATTATTTTACGTACATGACATAAAGTGATATGCACATTCGGACCATAACGGTCCATTTAAAAAGGTTGTTGCGTATACTTTATTATTGTCATTATTAGTATGAGTAATGATCAAACGATTTTCGAATGGTTTTATATATGTGGCGTTTGTGACCACCTTGCACAACTGTCTAGTAAGCGGTAACGGGTTTTTACATGCACAATTAATTGTATAAAGATTTTGCATTTGAAAAATCTTACAAAATTTTCAACTGGCATATTTGTTGAGTCCTATAGTTGAAAAACATTGAACTCATTAGGGCTATAGATTTAAACCCCTATCGTGAGAGAAGTTGTAACGAGGGGATAGAGAAGTCCTTGGGAATTGAAGTGACAGATGATCTGACGATGGTCAGTCTTAATGTTTGGGTTCCAGTTCTGAGTTTGTAACACCCCCGTCCCACGTGACCGGAGGACGGTGTGTTACGAATAAAAACATAACAACATAACTAGCTAACATAAAAGGAAAACAGAGTTGCTACAAAGTTCCATCAAAATAAAGGTTCGGGAGAGCAAATTCAAGACGACAAAATTATACTACAATATTTACATAATCAAAAGTTATATCATCCAAGGTCGTCTTCAAAATGGTTACACTCCATAGCTCTCATTCCCGAGATGATCCCATCTGCGATCCAGCACCTGCCGAGGACAAAACAAACCTCGGCTGAGCCAAATGCTCAGTGAGCAGATAATTTATATAAAAAAAATCACAGATATAAGTGAGTTAATAAAAAGAATATGAGTAAAAGAGCAATAATGACTCAAAACCGAAACATAAAGTGATATGTCACCAGTTAACACAAAATATCTCAACTGGTAACTAAACATATCATCACATCAAGAGTCAAGAATAATTAAGAAAATCAATTGGGTTCGAGGGTTGTATGGACCACTCGAACAATAAGAAATGAGTATAGGGCAATACACTCAATTCCCTTCCGATAACCGGCTCCCGAAAACGGTTCCCGAAAACGGCTCATAGGATCGATCCATTCGCCCTCAAGTTGGCCGGTACCAGGCCAGACCCACTTATTGACATTAGTGTACTAATAACAAGGACGCCATGGCAATTTATAGCCGCCATGGAGGCGTCACAACATCGTTGCCCTCGATGTCGTGCCTTAAAACACGAAGTATTCAAATCGTTGAAAACATGTCAAGTCGATGTGTAAAGAGTAATTTCATAAAATATGTAACTTTTAATCACTACATATCAAAATAGAATTCCGAAAACGGTTCTAATCCAAAAACAATTCAAATCCGACAACGGGTCAATCATCAAAACTAATCGGATCCAAAGGTAGTTCAATTCAAAATCCGATAGCCAATAACGAATATATCAAAGAAAAGTCATGGTGATAACTCCAAATAAATACCATGATCATAAACATTATGATATCGACAATTAGATGAGTTATCAAACTCACAATATCCCAATATGATTTCATGAATTGAATGTGAAGAATTATAATCATAATAGAGTAATAGATGTCTAGATGGTAAACGGAATACGATATTACCTCAATAATAGACTAATGTCTAAGGAGATTCGCAAGAATCGGATATCCGTACCTTATATGGTAATCGGTATAATGTTACACGTTCCGGATGTTCCGACTTTAAGCCACGTCATTCCAAGTTACCTTAAGGTTTTTCATATATACGAAGCTCCTATCCCATTGGTAAGACTCATTTCTTATCATAAGTTTGGGCCTGAATAAGATTAAACATGATTGGGATTTTATTACATACGTTACAAGTCCTTAAAGCACAAGGTACAAACATATAATGCAACATAATCCCCTGCACCTGACAGCTTTGTACCAACTCGATTTTGAGTCTTTTTATCATACTTAGAGGTACATTCAGGTGTTAATGTCTAAACAAAACTTGTACCACTATTTCTTAGGGTTCTAATCGTTTTGGATTCATCCCATTTGATACAAATACCAATTTTATATAAATTTTCTAAAAACAGTGCACAAATCCCGTTTTTCACAGGACCAGATCAAGAAACTCACTGTTTTGAGCCTTATAGAGTTAAAATCAGCTCTTGACCTAAACTACAAAGTTGAAACAGATACACAGACCTTTCCAACGGTGTATTACACACCTCAATCGGATCAACGAGCGATTTTATATGATTTTTCAAACATCCTGTAAATTCTGAAACTCTTATTGACAGCTCAAAACACATTTCTTTTTCATAAGATTTCTACCAAAATCATCATGAATCAACTAGGTACCATTCCCATATCACAAACATATGTTTACAACTTAATTTCCAACTTATTTAAACAACAATTTGATGTACATACCTTGGTTTGTCTTCTAGAACTAGCACTCCTTCAAGATTTATACCTCAAGTTCTTAATCCTTCAACCATAAATCAAAATTTTAGATTAATCTATTGTATAACTTTCTAAACTTCAACATACCTTGAAATTAATAGATTCATACCTTAATCCTTTATCTTCTCTTCAATTAATTAGCTTCAATTCTTCAAATTGTCAACATCTTCCTAGTTGCATGTGTAGAGTTAGTCAGTCCAACTTAGGGTTTGGGATAGAGAGAAAAATTTGATTATAGAGAGAGAGAATTAAGATTTCAAATGAGAATTTTGGCTGAAAATTAGGGTTTAAAAACTTGTCAAAGAGGGTTAAGAGTTTTCATTTTGTCCAACAATGATCCCTCATCTATAGCCTAATTCACTATTTGTCCTTATATGAACATTTCATAACATTTCAAGTCCTAAGCCAAGTTTTATTTGTACATAATTGACCCCCACATAAGATTTTGACTTATATTAATAGTCTAAAATACAACTATTTAAACTATGGTTACAAGTAGGTAATGCATCGCATAAATCAATATACCGGTAACGAAATTTTGGGTGTTATATTTCCCCCCTCTAAGAAAAAGATTTCGTCCCCGAAATCGAGTTAAGGTATAAAAATTATGTACCTGGAATAGATGAGGATATTCTTTACGCATCGAATCTTCTGTTTCCCATGTAGCTTCTCGTTCTAAATGATTTCGCCACAATACTTTGACAAACGGGATTACTTTTCGTCGCATCACTCTCTCCTCTCGATCAATAATTGCTTCAGGTTCTTCAATATATGAGAGATCACTTTCAATTTTATCACACGGATAATCTACCACGTGAAGAGGGTGATAATTGTACCCACGGAGCGACGATACATGGAAAACATTGTTATATGTGCGATAATTGAGGCAGTAGGGCTAGACGATACGCGACTTCTCCAACACGCTCCAACACTTCGAACGGACCGATATATCGAGGGCTAAGCTTGCCTTTAATTCCAAATCTCCGGATGCCTTTGAATGGCGAAACTTTCAAAAAGACATGTTCACCCGGATGAAATTTGATAGGCCTGCGGTGTTTGTCCGCATAGCTTTTATGGCGCGATTGAGCCTCTTTCATTTTCTGGCGGGCAATATTGACTTTTTCGGTAGTGATACGAACCAAATCGGGTCCCTCGATGACTTTTTCTCCGACTTCATTCCAACAAGTTGGTGCGCGACATTTCCGTCAGTATAGAGCCTCGTACGGAGCCATCCCAATACTAGATTGCCAACTATTATTATACGAGAACTCCACTAGATAAAGAAATTCATCCCAACTACCGGACCACTCCAAAACACATTCCCGCAACATATCTTCGAGCGTCTGTGTTGTTCGTTCAGTTTGCCCGTCGGTTTGAGGATGAAATGCAGAACTCATAGTCAATCTTGAACCCCAAGCTTTATTCAGTCCGGTCCAGAATCGTGAAGTGAATCGTGGGTCTCTATCAGAAGTAATAGAGACCGGCGTACCATGTAATCTCACGATTTCCCGTTGGAAGATTTTTGCAAGTTTACTGGCTGAATATGTTTCTTGGATCGGAAGAAAATGAGCAGATTTCGTCAATCGGTCCACCACAATCCAAATCGCATTATGTCTCCTTGGCATTCTCGGTAGCCCGGTTATGAAATCCATGGAAATGTGTTCCCACTTCCAGACAGGGATTTCTAATGGCTGAAGTAAACCACTGGCCCACTGATGTTCAATTTTGACTTGTTGACAAGTTAAACAACTCGCTACATATTTGGCGATATCCCTTTTCATTCCATTCCACCAAAAATACTGTTTCAAGTCTCTGTACATTTTGGTAGAGCCAGGATGAATCGAGAAAGACGAGTTGTGGGCCTCGTTCATGACTGCATTTTTGAGATCAGAAACATTAGGCACGCAAAGCTGATCTTGGAACCAAATGATACCATCACCGTCAACCCGAAACTCAGATTTGGGATTATCTTTCAACTTATGCACAACCGCCCATAATTCACCATCTTCACTTTGTGATTCTTTAATTCGAGAAATCAAAGTTGGTTCAACCATACAAGCGGATAACAAACCAACATCTCCGTGAAGATAGAATTCAATGCCCGACCTTTCTAGATTTGCAGAAATTTCAGGTGGCACCATCATACAAGATACATTACCGAAGTTTTTGTGACTTAAAGCATCGGCGACAACATTGGCTTTACCTGGATGATATTGAATTCGAACATCGTAGTCCTTTAAAAGTTCGAGCCATCGTCGCTGTCGCATGTTCAACTCTTTTTGGGTAAATATGTACTTCAAGCTCTTGTGATCTGTAAAGATGTCACAAGTCTCTCCATACAAATAATGACGCCATATTTTTAGGGCAAAGATAACGGCTGCCAGCTCCAGATCGTGCGTCAGGTAGTTAGCCTCATAAGATTTCAATTGGCGAGAGGCATACACAATAACCTTTCCATGTTGCATTAAAACACATCCAAGGCCATTTCGGGAGGCATCACTGTAGACCTGAAAACCTCCTGACCCGGATGGTAATGCTAATACTAGAGCTGATATCAATCTGTGTTTGAGTTCTTCAAAACTGCATTCCTGATCACTACTTCATTCGAATTTAACCCCTTTTCGAAGTAGTCGAGTTAAAGGAAGGGCGATTTTCGAGAAACCTTCAACAAATCGTCGGTAATATCCCGCTAGACCCATAAAACCACGAACTTCCGAAACATTGGTTGGTCGTGGCCATTTAGTGACGGCCTCTACTTTAGCAGGATCAACTTGAACTCCATCCGCAGATATGATATGCCCCAAAAAGATCACTTGATCAAGCCAAAACTCACATTTAGAGAACTTTGCATATAAACTTTGTTCTTGAAGAGTTCTCAAAGCTATCCGCAAATGATTTTCGTGATCCTCTTTTGTTTTAGAATATACCAGGATGTCATCGATAAAAACGATAATGAACTCATCGAGGTAATCCTTGAAAATACGATTCATCAGATCCATAAAGACTGCGGGTGCGTTTGTCAATCCGAACGGCATGACAACGAATTCAAAGTGGCCGTATCGAGTACGAAAATAGGGATGTCTTGTTCTCGTATTCGCAACTGATGATATCCCGATCTTAAATCGATCTTAGAGAAATAATTAGCGCCTTGTAACTGATCTAATAAGTCGTCAATACGAGGTAGGGGATATTTATTTCGGATAGTAACACAGTTCAACTCTCGGTAATCAATACAGAGTCTCATGGAACCGTCTTTCTTTTTAACAAAAAGAACAGGAGCACCCCATGGAGATACACTGGGGCGGATAAAACCTTTATTCAACAGGTCTTCAATTTGCACTTTAAGCTCTTTCATTTCCGAAGGAGCCATACGATATGGAGCCTTTGAAATTGGGGAAGCTCCCGGAATTAAATCAATAGAAAATTGAACTTCGCGTTCCGGGGCAACTCCAGGGAGTTCATCTGGAAAAACATCCAGGAATTCATTAATAATATGAATATCCTCAGGTTTAAGTTGTACCTCACCCGGATCTTGAAGTGTAGCTAAGAAGCCTTCATAACTTTGCCAAATCAAAGCTTTAGCTTGGACAACCGATAAAACTCGGGTTCCCGGTTTAGGAGAGACGCCCTGGAATACACATTCTGGATTGGCTTTATCCCCGAATATCACTTGCTTTAAATCGCAGTCGATCACATCCCGGTGCTCAGATAACCAATCCATACCAATAATTATATCAAAATGGTTCATCTTCATCGGAAGTAGAGTGATCTTCCGAATTCGATCTCCAATAAGTAAGGGACAATCTTTGAATTGCGCAACAATACAAACAGAGCTCCCCATAGGGGTAGAAATAAGCAAGGGAAATTCAAGGGATTGCTCATATTGCCTAAGGTTATTTTCAAGATGTTCCACAACTATAGAGTGAGTTGTCCCTGTATCAAACAAAACATATATGCTCACATCATCAATAAAGAGGTGACCAGAGACCATACCAATAGTAGGTTTGTCTGCTGATAATGCGAATACTCGACCTCCAGCGGTGGACTGTTTTCCTTTCTCTTTAGTTTGACTCGTCCCTGGAGCTTTAACCGCTTGACCCACTTTACAATCCCTGGCTAGATGGCCTCGTTGACCACAATTATAGCATGAACCGGTCATCCGAAGGCACGGACCCGGTCGATGAGGTAAATTACATTCTTTACAAACAGTTGGGGGAGTCGTGACCGAAGGAGTTGAACTGGATATACTCTGAGATGACCCTGAAAGTCTGTTACCACCGAATCTCCTTTTATTTGAATTGTCTGACTTAAACTTATTAAAACTGCCCGATTATCCTTCCCGATTTCTCTTTTTATCTTTGTCACTCTTGAACTGAATAGCATCGAGCCGTTCCCTTTCTATATTTCGTGCGGCGTCAGCAACTTGAGCAACTGTGGTAAAAGTTTGATTGATCAGCTTTGACCTTTACTTCCCATTGAGTGACCATTTGAATTTTTCAGATTGTTGCGATGCAGTTCCCGCCATGGTACCCGCGTAATTAGCCAAACGCATAAATCTGGCCATATAGTCGGAGATCGACTCGTCATCATGCTGACGAATATTAGAATATTCTCGACTATACGCATCTTTGTCAGAAGTAGAAAAATATTGTTGATAAAAGAGTTCTTTAAATTCTTCCCAAGTTAAAGACCCGATATCAACGACCCCATAATTAGCTTGCTTCCAAGCGTGCCGCCAACGGTAGGCATCGCCTTCTAATTTATATACTGCCAATTCAACACATATATGATCTGGGCAACCTAGAACTCGAAATATCTTTTCCAAATGTATGATCCAGTCTTCGGCATCGACTGGAGTAGCTGCAAAAATAAATACTCGAGGTTTTTGTTTGTGAAAACGTTCAAGCCATAGATGGATCTCTTGAGAATATTCCCCAGTGTTAATTCTTTGACCCTGAGTCTCTAGTGGTTCGTTCACAATATTTGGATTTGGACCCTCGTTAGATTGACGGAGTGCTTCCACCGTTTGTGCTACAAAACTTGGTAGCATTTCAGACATAATTTGGTGGATCGTTTCTGTAATGTTTGGGTCAATTGGTTGGGTTGACGGGGCATTAGACGCATTTTCTGGCCCAGTTTGATTTCTTCTGGGTCGTCCCCGTCCCCATATGGGTCCTTCCAATCTCGGCGGTGTCATGAATTACTACATTCGCCACATAAATTTCATTAAAACCAACAATGTATAAAAACAAGAGGCATATATGTAATGCAACGAAAAGCTCAAATTGAATTAAAAGAATGAGAATAATGCAATTAAGGAGGGAAACCTAAGTTACCCGATCCTAATACTACCCATTCCTCACAGATCAAACTTAGTCGTACTACAGGATCATAACCTATAGCTCTGATACCATAATTTGTAACACCCCCGTCCCACGTGACCGGAGGACGGTGTGTTACGAATAAAAATATAACAACATAACTAGCTAACATAAAAGGAAAACAAAGCTGCTACAAAGTTCCATCAAAATAAAGGTTCGGGAGAGCAAATTCAAGACGACATAATTATACTACAATATTTACATAATCAAAAGTTATATCATCCAATGTCGTCTTCAAAATGGTTACACTCCATAGCTTTCATTCCCGAGATGATCCCATCTGCGATCCAGCACCTGCCGAGGACAAAACAAACCTCGGCTGAGCCAAATGCTCAGTGAGCGGATAATTTATATAAAAAAATCACAGATATAAGCAAGTTAATAAAAAGAATATAAGTAAAAGAGCAATAATGACTCAAAACCGAAACATAAAGTGATATGTCACCAGTTAACACAAAATATCTCAACTGGTAACTAAACATATCATCACATCAAGAGTCAAGAAGAATTAAGAAAATCAACTGGGTTCGAGGGTTGTACGGACCACTCGAACAATAAGAAATGAGTATAGGGCAATACACTCAATTCCCTTCTGATAACCGACTCCCTAAAACGGTTCCCGAAAATGGCTCATAGGATCGATCCATTCGCCCTCAAGTTGGCCGGTACCAGGCCAGACCCACTTATTGACATTGGTGTACTAATAACAAGGACGCCATGGCAATTTATAGCCGCCATGGAGGCGTCACAACATCGTTGCCCTCGATGTCGTGCCTTAAAACACGAAGTATTCAAATCGTTGAAAACATGTCAAGTCGATGTGTAAAGAGTAATTTCATAAAATATGTAACTTTTAATCACTACATATCAAAATAGAATTCCGAAAACGGTTCTAATCCAAAAACAATTCAAATCCGACAACGGGTCAATCATCAAAACTAATCGGATCCAAAGGTAGTTCAATTCAAAATCCGATAGCCAATAATGAATATATCAAAGAAAAGTCATGGTGATAACTCCAAATAAATACCATGATCATAAACATTATGATATCGACAATTAGATGAGTTATCAAACTCACAATATCCCAATATGATTTCATGAATTGAATGTGAAGAATTATAATCATAATAAAGTAATAGATGTCTAGATGGTAAACGGAATACGATATTACCTCAATAATAGACTAATGTCTAAGGAGATTCGCAAGAATCGGATATCCGTACCTTATATGGTAATCGGTATAATGTTACACGTTCCAGATGTTCCGACTTTAAGCCACGTCATTCCAAGTTACCTTAAGGTTTTTCATATATACGAAGCTCCTATCCCATTGGTAAGACTCATTTCTTATCATAAGTTTGGGCCTGAATAAGATTAAACATGATTGGGATTTTATTACATACGTTACAAGTCCTTAAAGCACAAGGTACAAACATATAATGCAACATAATCCCCTACACCTGACAGCTTTGTACCAACTCGATTTTGAGTCTTTTTATCATACTTAGAGGTACATTCAGGTGTTAATGTCTAAACAAAACTTGTACCACTATTTCTTAGGGTTCTAATCGTTTTGGATTCATCCCATTTGAAGCAAATACCAATTTTATATGAATTTTCTAAAAACAGTGCACAAATCCCGTTTTTCACAGGACCAGATCAAGAAACTCACTGTTTTGAGCCTTATAGAGTTAAAATCAGCTCTTGACCTAAACTACAAAGTTGAAACAGATACATAGACCTTTCCAACGGTGTATTACACACCTCAATCGGATCAACGAGCGATTTTATATGATTTTTCAAACATCCTGTAAATTCTGAAACTCTTATTGACAGCTCAAAACACATTTCTTTTTCATAAGATTTCTACCAAAATCATCATGAATCAACTAGGTACCATTCCCATATCACAAACATATGTTTACAACTTAATTTCCAACTTATTTAAACAACAATTTGATGTACATACCTTGGTTTGTCTTCTAGAACTAGCACTCCTTCAAGATTTATACCTCAAGTTCTTAATCCTTCAACCATAAATCAAAATTTTAGATTAATCTATTGTATAACTTTCTAAACTTCAACATACCTTGAAATTAATAGATTCATACCTTAATCCTTTATCTTCTCTTCAATTAATTAGCTTCAATTCTTCAAATTGTCAACATCTTCCTAGTTGCATGTGTAGAGTTAGTCAGTCCAACTTAGGGTTTGGGATAGAGAGAAAATTTTGATTATAGAGAGAGAGAATTAAGATTTCAAATGAGAATTTTGGCTGAAAATTAGGGTTTAAAAACTTGTCAAAGAGGGTTAAGAGTTTTCATTTTGTCCAACAATGATCCCTCATCTATAGCCTAATTCACTATTTGTCCTTATATGAACATTTCATAACATTTCAAGTCCTAAGCCAAGTTTTATTTGTACATAATTGACCCCCACATAAGATTTTGACTTATATTAATAGTCTAAAATACAACTATTTAAACTATGGTTACAAGTAGGTAATGCATCACATAAATCAATATACCGGTAACGAAATTTTTGGGTGTTATAGAGTTGGTGCACGCATGAATGATTGTGGTATTAGAATTATGCATTCTCCCAGTTATGTAAGTTATGATATTATCCTTTCGGTAAAATTTTGGGTTAAATTATGCGATTGTTTAGGGATGGTTGGATTTGAACTGATGGGTTAAATATGCAATAGCATGTTATGTGTCGGTGGTGTATCATCTTTGTGGGAATTCGGGAATATTGAGGATGTATGGTGTGTTGTAAAACTATATGTTTGGAGTTTTACTTCCACGTTAGGTGTCAACTTTAAATCTTTTGGGGGTCGGCTCAGTGCAAGCCGACTTGTTAATTTGAGGTCAGTAATCCTTGGAGGGTTTGGAAGTATTCCAGTTGGATTGCGGAAAATGTTAGCCTCACGGTGGTGGGACTTAAAGGAGGTTAGGTGTTGGCAATTAAGTGTTGATCTGTATGATTTTCTTGACTGGTAAAGGGTATATCGACTAGATGATTGGTGTTATGTTCGATTTGGAAGTCGTGTAAACATCGGACTGTAATTGACCAACCCCCGTAAAGCGTATCGGTGGGTCCTTGGAAGGAACGCTTTACCAATATCAAATATATATATATATATATATATATATAAAAGGAATTTTGGGAATTCTTTGGGTTGGTATGACCTTCGGAATACGAATCCAGAATCGTGTTGAACTAGTACAAGGTTGTCAGGGAGATATTGAGGTCACAAACTACCCTTGAGGTGGTACAGGTCACCCAAGGATGGGAGACAACCTTAGAGTCATGGTAAAAAGCTACTTTAGTAAGTTGAGCAATCACTTGGATGTAGAGGTGTGAAGTTCCTAGGGGGACAATTTCGGTAAGTAAGGATCACCCGGACCTCTTTGCAACTTATAATTGGTGGGATTCACGTTGGGAAAGCACTATTCAAAACCCCCAAGAGTGTCGAAGGTCTTGGTGTCGAAAAAGGTCAAATTTTGGAGCTCGAGGGAGGCTGGGCGATAGTGACCGCGACAGTGACAAGTGTCACTGTCGCCGTGTCAAGGTCGCGGGGGTGGTACCACCTGCGGTACACTCTTAACGAGAGTGCCCTGGGCACAATCGCCGGGCACAATCGCGGTCGGCCCCCAACTTGTTTTAAAACCCGATTTTAACCCCTTTTCACTTGTTTCATCCCCCACTTTCATCCTCCTCTCTCAAGAAACGAGCCCTTATACTTCTATTGTCGATTTTGGGCTTTCGAGGTACCAAAACTAAGGAATCCAAGTGACTTCTCATCATTTAGCAAGGTTGGAGGCTAAGGCTAAAATGTGTTCATCTTCTTCATCACCCTTATCAATTTCTAGGGTTTTCACCAAACCCTTTTTATCAACTTGAAGATTTGAAATGAATGACTCATCTTGGTGATCTAGAAATATGTGGTTGGTGGATTCAAGTTGTGATTGAGGTAATCATCTCTTTTCTTAATTCATGAAAACTAGGGTTTTGCTCAAGTTGGGAATGTTGATGTAAAATGTTTGGGGAACGATTGTAGATGGTTGAATATGATTATTTATGGTTGGAAACTTGTGGATCTAGGTTTTTGGAAGGATTTACTCGTGGATTCAAGTTTGCTCCAAGGAATCTCAAGTTGGGTAAAATCTAGATTTAGCCTAAATCTAGCAAGGTGAGTTCAAGTTGATTTGCGAAAACGTTGTACATGCCAAAATGTTCATTTTAAAGTGTTTTGTGTTTTACATGAAATTGTTAACAGCTGATCACTTGATAAGTTTTGGTTACTTGAAAGTGTTTAACTTTATAAACTTATAAAACACCCACATTCGGGATTTTTGGGCATCTTGATAAATTAGACGTATATGGACGTATTTTGGTGATTTATTGCATAAATGAAATTATTTGGTTAAAAGACATTTTTAGTGTCTGTTTGGGTAGAAGGTTTAATTTTGTGTTATGGGACGTTTTGAAAGGATAAAGAGTATAAATCTATTTGGAAAACCTTTTGTCCCGACTTAAACTGTGTCGGAGTCCATTTAAGTATTTTGGAGCGTGTGATTGCATGGTATGGGCTGAGTACGTTTATTATTTGAAAAACGTTAATCATTGGTCAAAAAGAGGTTTTGATGTATTTTGGCTCGATGTCGTTTTAAGGAGTCTTGAGGACACTTGTCCGGTTTTATATGGCTCAATGTAGAGTCCAATTATGACGTACGTACTAATGCGTTGTGTTGCTTATTGAGGTTGATTACGGGCTTGAGGGCTTTGGTCATTCATGTGTAGTCAGGTAAGGTTAGATTGTGTTGCATTGGATCCATAGGCACGTAAGTCAGTCTGTTTGGGATGGTCAATTAGGTATTACGGGGTTGAACTCCGGTACCCATGTTTTATGACCGAAAACTTTACAAGTAGGCACTGGAGAGTTGAGTCTGAGGGTGCTACATGAGAAGTAGGCACCGGGACCTACGCCGCTTGAAGTAATGCCTGAGAGGTAGTCTTTAAGTGTGTCGGGCCTTTGGGGTGGAGTTCTTAGGAATGATCCATCAAGGTCAATTTTCTTTTATGGTGAAACTTGTTAAGAAGTCGTAGGGACACTTGGGCTGTTATGTCGTGAGGCGTCATGCGATTATCGTTGCATGAGTGGCATACTTTTGTGTTCCTCCACTCTCAACGGATACGGGTCTCCCCCGTCGTCGGTCAACGGTGTCTTATAAAGTTGACGTTTTACTTTATTATCTTTGGTCTTATGTGGTCGACAGTAAATGAGGACCTTAATATTGGATCTTCCTCCACGTATATTAATGTTTGAATAATGTATGTCGCCCCCATGTTGGGTGTTCGAATTCCTTTTAATTTATGGTCGTGTGAGTATTGGGCCTAGTGTCCATGATTTTCTGACGTATGGCATATATGGATTTTA
Source organism: Arctium minus (assembly GCA_954870635.1). Classification (NCBI taxonomy): domain Eukaryota; kingdom Viridiplantae; phylum Streptophyta; class Magnoliopsida; order Asterales; family Asteraceae; genus Arctium; species Arctium minus. The sequence goes on from OX941093.1 coordinate 56,078,119, forward strand.
ACGAGGACTTATGGGTTGAGTGTCATGTTTCACCCGTGTGTTGGGTGTTTTGGGATACAATGTTTTACTTACGTTTCTTAAATCGGGAATTAATCCCTATTCTTGTATCGAGTAAGTGTGGGTTGTATCATTTATAAAGAATGTTTGTAATAAGACGTTTGTTTTCGAAAATGCATGATATTGGGAAAGAGTGGTCTTTGGGTTTAAAGTAAAATATCAGAAAGTACGTAATTTTAAATGGATGTTATTCCTTATAAAATATTTGTTTATTCATATAAAACTCTTGAACTAATTAGGCGATAGCCTAACCTTTTTGTTTGTCGGCATGTGCAACAGGTTTGTTTGGGGATTGGTTCTAGTGACACCTTGGAGAGAGATGTGCTAGATGTGTGCTCGAGGGTGAGTAGTTTGGTGAAGTCTTTCGCCTTGTCTTGGGAGTAGTAACTTGTATTTGGGTTTTAGTAACACCCGACCTCTAACTATTCTTTGTATAAGAATTTATTTACTTTCGTTGATGGTTAGACCTAGTTTAATATTTCAAGTATGAACTTGTTGTAAGCGATCTTATCTATTTTGAGGCATTATTGAAAATTTTAATTTAGTTGCTATTTCCAGATTTGAGGGTGTTACAACTCTAATCTCTGATAAAGGGATAATGCTCTCTTCTTCGGCTAGGCATCTTCGTACGTAACACACATGAAAAGTAGAGTAGATTCCGTTCATCTCGGATGGTAGGTCCAACTTGTATGTTTGAATCCCTACCTGCTCAATGATGGTAAAGGGTCCAAGGAAACAGGGACTAAGCTTCCCACGTTTTCTAAACCTAATAATTCCCTTCCATGGTGAAACCTTCAACATCACCCGTTCCTCCACTTGGAATTCGACCGGTCTTCTTTTCTTGTCCGCGTAACTCTTTTGGCGGTCTTGAGCCGCCTTCAACCACTCTATAACGCTCTTCACCTTGTCGGTCGTTTCTTACACGATTTCGAGTTCGACAAACTACTTTTCTCCCACTTCTAGCCAACACACGGGTGTACTACACTTTCTCCCGTACAACGCCTCGAATGGCGCCATGCCTATACTTGAGTAACAACTGTTATTGTAGGCGAACTCCACCAACGGGAGATGTGAATCCCAACTTCCCCCGAAGTCAATGACGCACGATCTCAACATGTCTTCAAGGGTGTGGATGGTTCTCTTGCTCTGGCCGTCTGTTTAGGGATGGTATGTAGTACTCAACTTTATCCTAGTACCCAACTCCTTTTGTAGACTATCCCAAAAATGAGAAGTGAAACGACTATCACGATTGGACACAATATAGAGTGGCACCCCGTGCCTCGATATCACCTCATCTATATAAAGCTTCACCAATTTGTCCATCGGTAGAGTTTCTAGCATAGGCAAGAAATGCACACTCTTGGTCAATCGGTCCACCACCCCTCATATGGTGTCGTGATCCCTCAACGTCTTCGGTAGCTTGGTTACAAAGTCCATGGTAATGTGTTCCCACTTCTATTCCGGTATCTCTAGGGATTGCAAACTACCGTAAGGTCGTTGGTGCTCTGGCTTCACTTGCAAACAAGTTATGCATCACTCCACATAAATGGCTACATCCAACTTCATTACCGGCCACCAGTAGTTTAGTTTCAAGTCCCGGTACATTTTTGTGCTTCCCCGATGAATTGAGTACTTGGATTTATATGCGTATTCCAACAACATCCCCCGATCTTCGGCACCCAAATCCTTCATTGGAACAGTTTCAAGCCCCTTTCGTCTTCTGACAACTGAAGATGTTGCTTCCCCATAACTTCTCCTTTGAGATTTGCTTCGAGTAATGCCTCCGACTGAGACATTTTGATTTTATCAATTAGGCTTGAGACAACTTCAATTTTCGCAATAGTAGCTTGGACACCACTACTATACTCCTTCTGGCTTAAAGTGTCCGCCACGACATTGGCCTTCCCGGGATGGTATAAAAGTTCGCAATCATAGTCCTTGAGTAGCTCTAGCCATCTTCGTTGCCGCATGTTCAATTTGGTCGAAGACATACTTTAAACTTTTATGGTCGGTAAAAAGGGTACACTTCGTACCGTAGAGGTAGTCGCTATAACTTCAAGTCGAATACTACCGCCGCTAGTTCGAGATCGTGGGTTGGGTAGTTTTTCTCATGCTCCTTAAGCTTCCTTGAGGCATAGGCTATTACTTTGCCCCTTTGCATTAAGACACACCCCAAACCTATCTTGGACGTGTCGCTAAAGACCACCAAATCTTCCATCCCCTCGGGTAGGGATAAGATTGGTGCCTCACACAATTTCTTTTGTAGAGTCTGAAAGGCCCGCTATTGACTCTCGGTCCAAAGGAACTTCACGTTCTTCCTTGTCAAGGATGTCAAGGGAGAGACGATTTTGGAGAAGTTTTGAATGAACCTCTTATAGTAGCCGTCTAGGCCCATGAAGCTCCGAATTTCGGTGGGACTCTCGGGTGATTCCCAGTTCGTCATTGCCTCAATCTTCGATGGATCAACTTTCACTCCTTCCCTTGTCACCATGTGACCCAAGAATTGGACCTCGTGTAACCAAAATTCACACTTAGAAAATTTAGCGTAAAGCCTCTCCTTCCTCAATACCTCCAAAACTTCTCTGAGATGCCGCTCGTGATCTCCTTCATTCTTCGAGTACACAAGGATGTCATCGATGAATACAATGACTGACTTGTGTAGAAAAGATCGACAAACCCAGTTCATTAAGTCCATAAATACGACTGACACGTTGGTTAGACCAAAAGGCATTACCAAGAACTTGTAGTGACCGTACCGGGTTCTAAAGGCGGTCTTGGAGATATCCTCCTTTATAACTTTCACTTGATAGTATCCCGAGCGAATATCGATCTAGGAAAAACATCAGGCTCCTTGCAGTTGGTCGAAAAGATCGCCTATTCGGGGTAGGGGGTACTTATTCTTCACGGTTACCTTGTTCAACTTCCAATAGTCGATGCACATTCACATAAACCCATTTTTCTTCTTAACGAAAAGTACCGGAGCTCCCTAAGGCGAAGAGCTCGACCTCACAAAACCTTTCTCTAGCAATTCTTGAAGTTGGGACATCATCTCTTGCATTTTTGTCGGGGTGAGGTGGTAAGGTGCATGGGCTATCGGTGCCTCTCCCGGAACTAAGTCCATCCGGAACACCACTTGGCGATCGGGCGGCAAGCTTGGGAGGTCGTCGGGAAAGACATCCGGACATTCCCTGACGATCCGTACATCTTTGATCTTCTTATTTCCCGCTTTGGCGTCGATTACGTACGCGAGGAACGACGGATATTTCTTCACTAGACACCTCCTTGCCTTGATGGATGAAATGAGGGCCACTACACCCTTATACTTCTCCCCGTAAACAAAGACAAAGTCCCCGCTTGAGGTCGGTATCCTGATAAGCTTCTTCGAACACAAGATCTCCGCTTGGTGTTTAGACAACCAATCTATTCCAATCACTATGTCAAAACTCCCAATCGCCATGGGAAGTAGATCTACTTCAAAGAGTTCACCACTAATCTCTAGGTGACATTTTTCTAAAACTTCCCACAAGATTACTTTCTCCCCATTCGCTACCTCTATTACCAGCGCATCACTAAGAGTACTAGGGGCCAATTTCAAGGCTTTGCAAAACTCAATGGACACAAAATAGAAATTGGCACCAGAATCAAATAGTAATATAGAGGCAAGGGAGTTGAGTAAGAACGTACCCGACACTACGTCGGCGGTCTCCTTTGCTTCCTCTCTTGTCATTTGAAAATCCCTCCCTTGAGGCTTAGGGGTGACTCTTTCTTCGGTTGAATTCCCGAGCTACTTCCTCTTGTCACCCATTTTAACTTGGGGCACTCTCTTCTCACGTGTCCCATTTCTTTATACTCGTAGCAAATTGTCCCCCTAACAGAACAATCCGGACTAGTGTGACCCGACTTACCGCACTTGAAGCATGTTATTGGGTTGGGGTTGGGGTTACAAAAACCAAAGTGCTTGCTTTTACACTTGGGGCACAACTTCGGATCACGACGATTGTTAAAACTCTTACCGCTCGGTTGGAACCTCGACTGTTTGAACGAACTCGGCTGGCTCTCCCACCTTCTCTTCTCCACCACTTTGGTCTTCTCCTCCTTATCTCTCTCATAGACTCTCTCCATAATCTTGGCTTCCTATATCGTCTCTCGAAGATTGGTAGCTTTGGAGTTGCGGACCATTGACATCATATCCGCAGGCAAACCTTTCAAATAAGCCTTCACCTTTTCCTTCTTAGTTGAGGCCACATGCCCCACAAAGGTTAACTTCTCCATGAAGAGTCGGGTGTATTCCCTCACCGACAAATTTCCTTTCTTCAACGTGCAGAATTCCTCCTCTATCAAGTCCATCTCTTGTTCATTGCAATATTCTTCCCAAATCTTTTTCTTGAATGACTCCCAAGTCATTTTGGCTAATACCGAGTCCTCTAGAGTCGAGGTGAAAATGTTCCACCATGTCAACGCCAAACCCCTAAGCATTTGAGAACCAAATTTTCCCTTTTAGCTCTCTTCACAGTTGCATGCCTGGAAAGCTTGCACAATTTCCTTGAGCCATTTCATGCATGCCACAGGGGTTATCTGATCCGACAAATTTCGGTGGTTTGCAGCAAAGGAAATACTTGTATGAACAAACCCTCCCCGGTTGCCTGGTCTCCAAGGTCACTAGACCGTCCATATGGTTCTCATTCCCGGTACCCCTGGAACCTGCTACAACTACATTTTCCTCGATTGTCTCGTGTCGACGGTGATTAACCTCTCGGTCTTCCAGCAATTTCATGAACAACTCCTGTTGCTTCGCCATGGTCTCATTCAAAGCTCTCATCATGTCCATCATCTGAGTTTGGGGAGTCACTTCCGTTAAAACGGGGTTGGCGGTGGTGATATTTGTTCTCGATATATGCTCCATCCTCTCACCAAGTAAGGGTGGAAGTGGAGGAGGCGCATTTGTCGTCGTTACATTCGGCTGATCAGCTGTGGATTCAGTCACGTCATGGCCCTCCGTAGAAGATGGATGATGACTACGAGTGTTTACCATCTCAGTCTGTCACACAGTCGAGAGAGGAGTAAGAGATAGGTTATACGAAACTACACATAAGGAAATGTACTAATACAAATCATCGATCATCATAATCACAGTAATTCAAGCATGCTTACGTAAAAATCTATTCATAATAACAGTAGCTAAGTGCGATTATGAACATACTTTACACAAGGATTCTCGCTACCACTTTTATAATTCTCTACGGTGTAGTTTCCGTCGACTCTAAGACTGTCCCATCTTAAAAGTTTTACCAAATTCTCACAATTCACAACTTAATGGTCTTAGCTTAAGTCTAGGCATCGACTTTGTATACCTAGTTCACTTAAACTAGAGGTCTGATACCAACTTGTAACACCCTAAAAATAGGGTCAATTTAAAACTAAAAATTCCTGCAGTATGACGTCCATAATACGGAGGTATATATCATCATGTAAATATAAACAACTAAAACTCAATAAAGTTGGGTTAGTTTGCACCAATTATAGTAACGAATGAGTGAGACATAATACACAACAACCTATTTAATCTAGAACAATATTCAAGGCTAGATTAACGTGGATGTCGCTATATGTCCAAAACGTTCTTCTCAAAAGTCTCCCAAAAAGCTTGGTCCTTTAAAGCTCCTAGGTGCACGACCGGCAAATCAAGGTGCCCTAAGCACACCACTAGTGGGACCTGTGAGCCAACAAAATACCAAGACAAGTGTTAGACCAAAAGTCTAGTGAGGCCTTAAAGATTGAGCAATTTATAATTGAAATAATAACATCATAATTAATTGTTACCGATATACCCAAAGGTTGAACCAACGCCAACATTCAATGTTGTAAAGATATTCCACGCCTGAACAAATACACACAAGAGATACCTCTTGAAATACGGCGGATGACGGTGCGGCTCGAGTCACACAGAGGGCCACGTAGAGCACTGTTGCTTCTTTTGCCCTCTTTTTCGGCTATCTCGCTCAACCCTCAAATAAGACAGAATTCAAGGTAAAAATAAGAACTAAACTATACTACAAGCGAAACACATATTTAAGGTAATAATTGCTTACCGAGAAATCGGGGTGTTACATTCGAGACTTTTTAGTAGGAGCTTAACCATGAGCAATTTAACAAATGTAGGAACTCGGACTTTCTGAAAATTGCTTCTGTGTGTGTGCCAAGGTTCAACCTACCAGGTGAGTTCCCTTGTTCAAACTTTTGTAACTGAGAATGGCATACTATGATAAATTATTAAGTGTTTACCCTTTCTTATTTGTTGGGCCGGTAGTGGGGACATAATCCCTTCAAATTCTGATAAATGAAGGGAACAAATATTTCTGGGAGGGGTTATTCGTCTTCCTAGTCTTCGACACACGAAAAGGGTGTGAAAAATCCTTTTCTTGTGTCGAAATAATAAGAACTGAAACGTGACAATGGTATGATAATACGATATGATAACAATGCTGCAGTTGTGATTGATCAAGAAGGAAATCCAAAAGGAACTCGAGTTTAAAAGAACCCGACCACCTATTTCATTCGACGTTTCGGGGCAGGGGCCCGACCGATTCAACCGACTTTTGCTTTTGGATAACAAGAAGGCGAGCTTCTCTGCTTTGATCAAAGTATTTTCTACGGTAGCACCATGAATAACGCATAGCAAAGCAACACCCAATACACCGGCAACTCCCATCATCGATTCTTTCGTTTCTTTGGGCCACTGGCCATCCGCCGGGAGTTTCGGGTTTAATACCGATATTTTAGCAACAAATCTAATAAATCTAAGTGTAGTGCTTTGACTTATTAATGATATCATGCGTATGTTTGTCCTTCGCATTAATATATGTGAAAGTTGTTATACTATATGGAATGTGCACCATGGCTTATCTTCAATCATCGAGGATGGTTGAATAGTGTGCCCAGAATTCGTTTACGGCGCACACGAATACGACATCTACTAGGGGCTGGATGGGGATCTACTGGGGGGCCCCGAGTGCGGTTGTTCTATACGTTTTCGGGACTCGGTTCCGGACGCGGAATGGTTTGCATCTATGAAATGATTTGTTTGTTAAATCAAACCTTGAAAAATTGATCTTCTTACATTATTTTTTAAAATGGTCAAGGATGGGAATTCACTAGACCTTTTGGCCTAACCCTCGCTTTCAAATTTCTAAAACCCATTTTCAGGTAAGGGAGCGTTGGTGCTTCGTCAAAAAGGAAAGATAAATGTTGAGCGTAAGCGAATTGGAGGGAGTTACTTTAGTTGCGGTGTTAGTTATGGAACCATAGTTTCTTGGTTGTGATAGCATTCATTTATTTACTGATGTTGAATCTTATTATTTCCTTATGTAATGAGTTCGGGACCCGTTTTTGGGGGATTTAAATTGATTTTATGTTATCGTTCGTTTTGGGTTGTTACAATTGGTATCAGAGTCATAGTTTAAATGATTTAGGTGACTGGATAGGTCTAAACTTAAACTGTAGAATAGAGTTGGGGATACAACCGAGATGTAGGATGCCTTTAGGGAGATCACTCTAAGTGCACTAAATTTAAGGTAGTGAGGATTGTCATGTGAAGTAAATTTACATTACACCTGGCCAGTGTAATTGGGAATTTACAAGTACATATACGTGCTCAAATTGCCTTACTATGCGTACTAGCCAATAGAACGTTGGTTGTATGCGGTTAGTTTAGTTTTCGATTTGATCGGAAGGATAATATTGATGGGTTTGTCAATGAAGGGGTGGTGGAATGGAGTAAAATTCTATTCTTGCAGCGTTAGCTGTGGTTTCGTTGGAATACGTGAGGTCGCTTGTGGTATAAGTATTGACAACCCCTAGAAGAAGTAATATTCAGTGCGATAATAGACCGACCAAAGGTAGAACTTTAAGAGTTCGAATGGGTGAATGACTGATTAAAGGGAAACTCTTAGTTTCTAGTGAGTCCTCACGCTGGGAGCTGATGTGTCGATCATTTCAGATAGGAGAAGAGGACTGAGTTAGGATTTTGAAAGTTTTAACTCCAGGTCGGGTGGAGGAAGTAAGCCTATGATTCTCCAATCAACGATAGAGTGACAAGGATGTTGAAGAAAACATAGCGAGATTGAAATAAATTTTTGGAGGAGATGAATATGAAGAAAATTTGGTGGCTTGTTGATATGTAGGGGTCAAAGGTTGAAATCATATGAATTGTAAATTATTGCTCAAGACGAGAACTTTGCGGAGTGAGCAAGCAGGTAGGATGTGAAACACCTGTACAACAAGTAATTGGTAGGACGAGAAAGTGATTGTTAGTCCAAAGTAGGGCACCAATAATAACTGTGTGGGTGCAGCAGTTGACCTAGACTGAGTGAATAGCCTTCAATTGCAGGTTGAGTTTCATGCACTATGTCTTTAAGGGTATTACAAGAGCTCTTTCATGATTAAAAGTAGATGCGTACCTAACGAATTCATGTTTTGGAAATAATTCGACGCGTGCAAGTGTGTGTTTAAAGAGGGAAGACAAACATATTTTTGTTGCATAATAAAAATTTTGAATTTAGTGAATTGTGACTTATACCACCCTTTTTTCTGTTGAGATAAACTTCGTTGCGAAAAATCATAAAAACATTTGACGGCAAGCCTTTATAACCAAAATGAGTTTGACACATTAATATCTTATAACTGAATACGGGAGCCGACTGCTTTACTTCGTGCAAGTGATTTTGTTCAAAAAATTTCTAGTCGTATAGGAAATGTATCTTTCCATATTTCGGTTGTAACAACATCGTTTTAGTGGTCAATGTTGTGTTTTTTTTATCGAAAGATTTAGTGCAAACGATTCTCGAGATCGTTGAGCATGACTTGAAGTATGAGAGTGTTGAGTCGTGTGTGCTTAGGTTGTTTTCAAGTGTTGTACTTTTCGAATGTTCAAATATGATAAGTGATTTTAAATCTTCGTGTTTTTATGCATGAAGGCTATAAACTCAGTAGGTCGAGAAGTTATTGGGCTTTAAGATAATGAATGGTTTCGAGAGTGGGGATTATTCGGTCAAGCCAATGGTGGATGATTTATGACCCCGATATTCTTCTTAAAGAAGAGAGGTGAACAATGGAAATGTCAGAAAGGGACTTTGGCATTGATCGTATTATGGTGGTTTGAACTCTTGTTCGATAACTTGAAATGTTGTTGTCATTGAACGATTGTGTTTGGGGTGGAGAAACATGAGGTTGTCAAGGTACTGAGATTAGTAGCTCGTTATGTGTAACGTTGAGACGCTGTAATGAAATGTTAAAGAAATTGAGCCTCAGTTTTGGGGGTGGTCTTGTAAGTTAGACCTCGCACCAAGTAAGCTTTGAATCTCTTTCAAGGGAGGATGGTGAGGTGCTAAGCTAAATGTGATATACTGGGAAAGGGAGGTTTCGTTAGAAATCCTCGTTGTGGGGGATATTATGGAAGTTAGCAACTATTTGAGATGTGCAAAGTTACGGGCATTATCAGAAGTTAGAATGCAAGAATTCACCTTGGTGTGTATAGACGTAGGAGGTCGTTCAGAAAAGATGTATATTCGTCGGATGTTGGATCACTTTGCATGGGCGACATGATAGTGAAAGATTGCTTCTTGGAGGAGTGTTTTCCTTACGGGGTTTTGGAGGTTCGAATGATGAAGTGACTAGTACACTAAAGTGAGTGCTTTGATTATATCGACCGGTAAGGGATTATGCCTTGGCGTTGGAATGGTTTCTTGGGGATTGCAATGAATCGATATGGAATGATCATTCTGAGTAAATTGGGGAAATTTCGAGTTGTGGTTCATATAAATGTGGTAAGAGACAAAGTGTGAGATAAACTTGTTTATATATGCATGCAGGAGAGTAGAAAGGCAAGATTGATTATGTTTTCAAATGATCATGAGAACTTGGTCTGCGGTGTGATGTGGGCAAAGATTATGTGGATAAGTTAGTAGCATCTTTTGTCAAGGTAGACGTACAGGTCGACGCTATGGTAATGTGTTGTTAAAGGTAAAGCCAAGAACTAAACTATACTACAAGTGAAACACAGATTTAAGGTAATAATTGCTTACCCAGAAATCGAGGTGTTACATTCGGGACTTTTTAGTAGGAGCTTAACCGTGAGCAATTTAACAAATGTAGGAACTCAGACTTTCTGAAATTTGCTTCGGTGTGTGTGCCAAGGTTCAACCTACCAGGTGAGTTCCCTTGTTCAAAATTTTGTAACTGATAATGGCATACTATGATAAATTATTAAGTGTTTACCGTAATACTTACAACAACTTTGAGGCTATAAATTACTTGACTTATTGATGATATCATGCGTATGTTTTTCCTTCACATTAATGTATGTGAAAGTTGTTATACATATGGAATGTGCGCCATGGCTTATCTTCAATAATCGGGGATGGTTGAACCGTGTGCCCGTAAATCGTTTCCGGCGCACACGGAATACGACATCTACTAGGGGGCCGGATGGGGATCTACTCAGGAGACCTGAGTGCGATTGTTCTGTAAGTTTTCAGGAATCGGTTCCGGACGCAGATTGGTTCACATTTATGAAATAATTTGTTTGTTAAAGTAAACCTTGCCAAATTGATCCTCTTACATTATTTTTTAAAATGGTCAAGGCTGGGAATTCACTAGACCTTTTGGTCTAACCTTCGCTTTCAAATTTCTAAAACTCATTTTCAGGTAAGGGAGTTGTTGGTGCTTCGTTAAAAGGGAAAGATAAATGTTGAGCGCTAGCGAATTGGAAGGAGTTGCTTTAGTTGCGGTGTTAGTTTTGGAACCATAGTTTCTCGGTTGTGATAGCATTCGTTTATTTACCTAAGTTGAATCTTATTATTTCCTTATGTAATGAGTTCCAGACCCGTTTTTGGTGGATTTAAATTGATTTTATGTTATCGTTCGCTTTGGGTTGTTATATCTTTGATCACTTTTAATCTCAAGTTCACCCATGAATCACGCTTGATACGGGGATTGATCTGATGCATCTCGTTGCATCTCATCCTAATGTGCATCCAACAGTTGATAACCACTTCTCACGTTAACCCAACTTATCACCAGAACCCAACCCTATGTGTGTGTGTGTGTGTGTGTTAGTTTGGGTACCCGCATAATGCACCAGGATGATAAACTTTTTTGTAAATCAAAGCTATGAATTTATGCTCATTATAAAACTCTAAAATCTATAATTAGAATACAATTACATTTACAAAAACAATAGAACCTAAAGTAAATGTTATTTCAAACATAATAAAGGAACCCAAAGTTAAATATTATTTTAAACCAAAGAAAGAACCAAAATTATGATTTTATAATATTATTAAATTTAAAAATATTCAATATTGAGCTCATTTTGAATGTATTGACGAGACGATCATAATGATATAATTTGTACAAAAAAGAAACATATTTTTAATTATTTTAGTTGATATACGATTATGTATTTTAATATGATAAAGATGTAAAATAAAAAATGAAAAAGTAAGTGATATAAAATAAATTAAATATATAATATAAGGTATAAAATGTAAATTTAAAAAAAAAAATCACTACATATTTATGTTACTTAATAATATGATTAAATTAAAAAATATTCAGTATTGAGCTCATTTTGAAGGTATTGACGAGATGATTATAATGATATAATTTGTATAGAAAACATGTTTTTAATTATTTTATTTTATATATGATTATGTATTTTAATATGATAAAGGTGTAAAATAAAAATTAAAAATTAAAAAAAGTAAAGGATATAAAATAAATTAAATAAATAACTATAAGGTATAAAGTGTAAGTTTAAAAAACTAATTCACTCCATATTTATATTACTTAATAATATGATTAAAATATTGGTCTCATTTTAAAGGTATTGATAAGACAATTATAATTGTATAATTTGTAAAAAAAAGATGTTTTTTTAATGTATTTTAATTCACAACAATTATTTATGTTAATATAGTAAGGATGTATGAAAAATGAAAACTTAAAGTATATAAAGCAAATCAAATAATTAATTATAAAAATATAAAGTATAATTTATAAATCAAAAATATTTGTTTTTTAATATTATCTTGGGACATGGAAGGTTTCATGGAAGATTGTGCAATTTAAAAATTGTACAATAAACATTGAAAATTATATTTTAAAATTTAACCCTTAACCGTTATAGCTGCTTATTAATAAATTAAGGATGTGTTCAAAGGAGAATGCTAACTATTTAAGAAAACACGAGAACAAGTGTTGATGTACAAAATCATATATGATTCACGCGACTTAATTCGCGGCCAAAGTCGTCCGCGTTCTTTTTTTGCCGGTTAATGTAAAATCACATGTAATTTTATACATGATTTGTTTTTTTCTTGTTTTCTTAAATAGTTAGTGTTCTTGTTGAACCTTCCTCTAATATAGTATATGATATATATAAGTGTTTTATGTAATCATTGTAATAACCGGGTTAAAACAAAAAAGGATTAAAAGTTCGGGTGAGAAAAAAAAGGAAAAGTCATATTAGAGGGGTCTAGAGTGAAATGTGGGAAAGGAGGGATTAAACCCTAGGAATCAGTGTATTTGGTGTGGCGGTTGTTAATTTTGGAAGGGAGAGGGAGAGCGAAGCGAATCGATCGGAAGGGAGGAAAAGAAGCAGAGAAATTGGGTTCTTCAATCTTCTAAGGTAAATTCTAACTCTATTCTCTCTATTATTAAGAGTTTAGCTTTTGATTTCAGAATATGTTAGTTGTTTGTCTGAGCTATCATTTCTCCCATGGGTTTCTGAGTTTGGTTTGGAGATTGATAGAAAAAACTTATATGATTATAGGATTTTTGGTAAAATCGAGTTCATCATTTGAGTATTGATTTCTGAATTGAGTTGTACCAAATTTTAATAATGAGACTGGAAGCTGTGATCTGGTGTATCGATTATTTCTTGGTTCTGTTCGTTCGTTTGGTTTATCAATTGGGCACCGGTCGACTTGGTGGTCCGGTCCTCGGGTTGGGCACCGGTCGACACCGGTCATTGTTTGGCATCGGTTACCGAGGGGGGAGGCCCCGGTCGGTGAGGGGGGGGGGGGAGACCCTGGTCGGCGAGGGGGGGGGGGCGACCCCGGTCGCAAGCCACACACCGGACGGCCATTAAAGGCCCCGGTCCCCGGATTCTGAGTGTGGGCCGAAGCCCACCATAAGCAAATAAATATTTATTTTTGGTGTTGGGCTTGAAATATTGGGATGACCGGCCCACTTTTCTATTAATGAAAGGTATATTGTTTCAAGTGGGTATTTTAGTAGGTTAAGTAAATTAGAGAATAAGTGACGATGGACTTATGGGGTTAAGATCAACCTTGTTACAAACTAGATAGTTGAGAAAGTTCACCGATCAATATTTTCTTTATAGGTTTCGGTTTGAATCCTAAGAGTAGACGCCGGAATTAAGCTAAGGACGTCAGGTGAGTTTTTCTGAACTAAACCTTTGTTAACGAAAGCATGTGAAGTTTAATTTTTTTAAACTTTGATTTATTTACGATGGTATGATTATTGCGAAATTATTTAAGCGTGTTATAAATTGTTGATATTTAAATGTATGTATACATTATTTGTGGAGAATGTGACCTAAGTCGGGGAGTGTGGCCCGCCTTCTCGTGCCGGGGAGTGTGGCCCGTTTATGCCATTGGGGGTGTGTCTCAAAATTAAGGCAGCGCGAGTTAGACACATCGTCTTTGACGGTCGTGTGGTCAGTAGCGTGTTTTATCTCTATGTGCTTATAAATCTGTTGATTTAAACTGCTGGAAAGTTATTATTATCGCTTAACTGTTAGAGGGAACTCACTAGACCTATGGTCTAACCCTCGCTCTTTCAAAACTAAAAATCTTATCAGGCAGGCGTGATTTAGGCAGAGCTGATAAGGGCAAAGTGAAGGTATAGCGGGAAGAGATAGAAGAGCGACATTTTAATTATTCTCATTAATATCTCAGTTGTGTATAGGTTGCTCTTGCAAACCTTGAATTTAAGTTGTGTGCTTGGGGCCGTTTTGGCATGAATTTATATTTTGATTATTAAGATTTAATTGTTATCTTGTCGTTTCTGGTTGGGTTGTTACAGTTGGTATCAGAGCCATAGTTTAAGGGATTTAGGTGACCGGATGGGCCTAAACTTAAACTGTGGAGTAGATGGACACAACTGAGATATAGGAAGCCTTTGAGGAAGACCTTGATTATCGAGAGTCATGATAACGATAGTGAGGATTCTCATGTAAGGTAAATTCAAAATTGCATCTGGCCAATGCCATTATGAATTTACAGGTGCATGGGCATACTCGATTTCTGTTGTTGAGACAATCGATGGGTGTAGTTTTGGGTAGTAATTCGTATCATTGAAATGATAGTGTTGGTCTGGAGTGTTGTGTGACTTTGCTTATGGTGGTAAGGTTAATACCATTTAGGATGAATATCGTTCGGAATGTAGATATTTCGTTGAGAAAGGACCTCTTGAGTCCATAAGGAAGAGAATGATGTTAGGGGATGGGATTTTGCTCCAAGAGAGTCTTCGGTTTGGTAGAGTGGTATGTCGATTAGTGAGAAGCAGGAGAGCGTTAATGCAAGAATCAAATGATAGAAATGAAGCTTCTAAAGCTGTAGTTATTTGAAGGGTGGTTGAGAGGCGATATCCGTGTTGACTGATAATATGTAGTGAGGATCGGCTGGAAATGACCTATTGTTGGCAAGTTTGTTTGGGGCCAGAGTGAGGACGCTTGATTTGCGAATCAATAGTCACGGTGGTGACTAGTTGTTGGGCTTCCAAGGTTGTTAGAAGACGATGGTGTCGGAGGTTGTGGCACAGTAAAGGACTCCGACTGGTTGGTCAGAAGCAAGGAGTCTGGGATAAATTATAGTGAATGTAAACAGTGGACCTTGTTAGAGTAAATATCATTCAATGTCATTGAGTCCCATGCATTGTGTGTCAAATAAATTGCTGGAGTTTTTTCATATCATTCAAATCAGATATTTTGGCGTGTATGTGCCTTACGTGGTATTTGTTTTAAAAACGTGTGATGCGTGCAAATATGTGTTGGATTGAAAAGACAAGTATGTTGCATTGAGCGATAAAATTTTTATTTTTACGTGGGAAACATAATTTACTTCGTTATAAATGAGTTAGCTTTTGCTGCGAAAATCATAACAACATTGGGTCGCACGATTTTATAAGCGTGTTTTGGTACGAACGCATGTTGTTATATCAATGAGAGTGAGAATCGTCTAATTCGTTGTAAGCAATTCTGTAGTATCTGTTTAAAACACGTGGGTAATGTTTATCAACAATAAATTTGGGTATGTCAACATCGATTTTGAGGTGTGGTGAAGAGAAATATATTGTGGAGTTGAGGTTGAACGATTCTTGAAATCGTTGTGCTTGGTTAAGTCAATGTTGTGTTGTGTACACTTAAGGTTGCTTCATAATGCAAGTATCTTCTAAATTTTCAAACGTGTCAAGATTTTAAATATTTGTGTGTCATGCATGAAGGCTATGAACTCTCTAGGTCGTGGGGGGAAATGTTGCAATTAAGAATGATGGTAGTTTTTGGAGAGTGGAAGTATGATGCTCGATCAGGGGGTAGTCAATTCTTGACTTTGGCGTTCCTGTTAAGGAAATGTGGTAAATAGCGGGAGGGGGTTATTGGAAGTCTTGATCTTCGGCGTTGAGGATGTTTTATGGCATACTCGCTTGCCAGTGGCATAAGATGAGGATGTCGGTGGATGTTTATGTTCAGGGTGAGATTCGAAGTCGTTGTGATACTTTTATATGTTGTGTCGGCAGAGGTAGATCCCTTTGGGAATCCTGCTGGTCGGATATGTGGTTGAAGTACCACCATGTCGACTGTCGATGTTGAAATCAACAACCATTTTTGTGGTGAATGGCAGGACGCTGAAAATGAAGAAGTAGTTATGAGTAGTTTTGGGGGAGTTTCGTGAAGAAGCGAAGAGTTATTCAGAAAAGGTGTGTACCTATTGTGATGATGGACAACCTTGTGTGGATCTTACCAAAGTGGAAGATCACTAGTTCGGTAAGGTCGTTCCTTATCGATGAGGTTTTGATGGTTATGTGGGAGTGAAGTTTATATGTAGCAATTGGAACGGTTGCACTTTGCGCATTTAAGTCTTCGAGATAGTACGATTAATCTTTCAAGCTACTGGAGTTTGATTCCAGCAGGTCGCATTGAGCCGACAAGGAGCGATATCTTGTTGGGTGGTTTTGAAGATCATAGTTTTGCGATTTATTCAGGTTCGAGAAAGACAAGGTCGTGGAATGCCTTGAAGTCCGATTTTAGTATTATGACCAAGGAGAGGAGGACGGTATTTGTATGTGTGCCAAGTGGTTGTGGAGATTCGCAGTTGTTCTGGGATGAGGTAGTAGAGTGATGGTTGTAACTATGAGTTGGTGATGCCTTTATGACATAGCTGGGAGTGCAAATCATTAAAGGGATAAGGAGCTTCCTTGAGGATGTGCAGAAGGCGGGCGTTATTGTTATAAGTTGAGTGATAAGTATGTGGTTGGGATGTGTGAATGTTTGGTTAGTATCGGGGTATTGCTAAGTTGAGATTAAATTTTCAAATGATGGTTGGTGGTTATCTATGAGAGGAACCGTATGTTCGGGGTTACGATAAGTTTTGGGCGGGATTATCTTATATCCCTAGAATGATTGTTGAAAGTATCGAACTGCTTAATTCAGGGGGGTTGTGTAGTAGATAGGAAATCCGTGGGCATGTTGAAGTAATCTTTGGGGTGAAGGTATTCTAGCATATTGAGCAAGCCTGTTTGGAGAGCGAGAATTGTGCGACGCTTTCGAGTAGTGGGTAATGTTTTGGAGGAGTTGGGTTGACTATCTCGCATAAGAATTGCGGATAGTCGGTTGATCAAGCAAAGTAATGTAAATGTGTTTCGACACATTTGGGAATCATCGAGGAATAAAGTAAGCAATGTTGGGTGAACAGTGTGTCTTGCAACGAGAAGAGAGTAAAGATATCATGTCGGAAAGGTGGGAAATCTGAGAGTAAGAAGTTTGGCAAGTGACACAAAATGTGGAGGTATGTTTTCAGATTCTGCTGTTGACAAGTTTATAAATTCCTAGTGTGGGAATGAAAAAGAGAATATGGCGTTTGGTGCGGTGTGAGTGGTGATTAATCAAAATCGTGCATCTGGCCAAAAGTCACATCTCTAATCAGTGAGTTGGCAGTTAGAAGTGGGTTTGAAGTCTTCAAGGAGGAAGGTAGAGGTGGTTGGATATAGTGCTCGGAACGAAGGACCATGATGTCAGTTTTGGTAATGCATGAAAAGGGGATTCTAAGTGAGACAGTTGTCCAGTGTTAAACTATTTGGAATAGTTTGTATGAGCTTGGCTGCTCTGTGTTGAGCGGGTGAAGATGGGTTTTATTGCGTTTTTGGTCGAGAGGCTGTGGATGCAATGAGAAAGGGAGGCATGCTCTGCATTATTTGGCCAGTTGGAACTGGTGGATTACGAGGGTTTTGAATTGTGGAAGTTTCTACCAATATGTAAGAAGTTGAAATGATGTCATTGGGCGATGTATAGTTAACGTGTAAGATTTGGATAATGCCGAGGAGTTAGGATCAATGTGGTTCGAAAAATAAAGTGCTTCTGTGCTTGACGCATGCTGTACTTACAGGGGTTGCTTGCAATGGCAAGTTGCATGATGAAGAAACTCGTGACTGTGAGTTGTTGGTGATGTCTACAGTTGTCGACGTGTTATGTTGGCGAGTTGGGTGAGTATTTAGTCAGGGATACATGTTGTCGTGGTGTGACTCTGGCAAAATTCTATCGGTTAAGGAAGTTGATGTAATCGAGGGGTAAATCCGATGGTTGCGTACGACTTTATATTGATCAGAATGGCTTGGATAATCGAATGGTATTAATTTGGTTAGATTGAGAATTATGAGTCATTAGTCCCAAGTGGGGGACAAAGGTAATGTTACCAGTCTCGCCTTGGAAGGGTGTGAAACCGAGTTGGAAAGAAGTGGAAGTTAAGACCTAGATTTGTTGGGTTGTTTGTTATTGTGGAGCTGCGAATTATTCATCCTACACTCCATGTGTCTAATTTGGAAAAGGTGTCTAGCGGAGGTGGATGTGGTGGTACCATTGGGCAATGTCCGAATGGACGAGAAGCTAGGCTACATTGAAGAACCTGTGGCCATTCTAGATCGTAAAGTGAAGAAATTGAGGAACAAAGAAATCCATCTGGTGAAAGTTCAGTGGAAATTCCACAAGAGTCAAGAAACGACTTGGGAGTTAGAGTCGGTTATGAGGAACCAATATCCCAGATTGTTTGACGAAGGAATTCCGGGGATAGAATTCTTTGAGGGGGGATATTGTTATAACCGGGTTAAAAGAAAAAGGATTAAAAGTTCGGGTGAGAAAAAAATGGAAAAGTCATATTAGAGGGGTCTAGAGTGAAATGTGGGAAAGGAGGGATTAAACCCTAGGAATCAGTGTATTTGGTGTGGCGGCTGTTAATTTTGGAAGGGAGAGCGAAGCTAATCGATCGGAAGGGAGGAAAAGAAGCAGAGAAATTGTGTTCTTCAATCTTCTAAGGTAAATTCTAACTCTATTCTCTCTATTATTAAGGGTTTAGCTTTTGATTTCAGAATATGTTAGTTGTTTGTCTGAGCTATCATTTCTCCCATGGGTTTCTGAGTTTGGTTTGGAGATTGATAGAAAAGACTTATATGATTATTGGATTTTGGGTAAAATCGAGTTCATCATTTGAGTATTGATTTCTGAATTGAGTTGTACCAAGTTTTAATAATGAGACTGGAAGTTGTGATTTGGTTTATCGATTATTTCTTGGTTCTGTTCGTTCGTTTGGTTTATTGATTGGGCACCGGTCGACTTGGTGGTCCGGTCCTCGGGTTGGGCACCGGTCGACACCGGTCATTGTTTGGCATCGGTTACCGAGGGGGGAGGCCCCGGTCGGCGAGGGAGGGGGCGACCCCGGTCGCAAGCCACACACCGGGGGCCATTAAAGGCCCCGGTCCCCGGATTCTGAGTGTGGGCCGAAGCCCACCATAAGCAAATAAATATTTATTTTGGTGTTGGGCTTGAAATATTGGGATGACCGACCCATTTTTCTTTTAATGAAAGGTATATTGTTTCAAGTGGGTATTTTAGTAGGTTAAGTAAATTAGAGAATAAGTGACGATGGAATTATGGGGTTAAGATCAACCTTGTTACAAATTAGAAAGTTGAGAAAGTTCACCGATCAATATTTTCTTTATAGGTTTCGGTTTGAATCCTAAGAGTAGACGCCGGAATTAAGCTAAGGACGTCAGGTGAGTTTTTCTGAACTAAACCTTTGTTAACGAAAGCATGTGAAGTTTAATTTTTTTAAACTTTGATTTATTTACGATGGTATGATTATTGCGAAATTATTTAAGCGTGTTATAAATTGTTGATATTTAAATGTATGCATACATTATTTGTGGAGAATGTGACCTAAGTCGGGGAGTGTGACCCACCTTATCGTGCCGGGGAGTGTGGCCCGTTTATGCCATTGGGGGTGTGTCCCAAAATTAAGGCAGCACGAGTTAGACACATCGTCTTTGACGGTCGTGTGGTCAGTAGCGTGTTTTATCTCTATGTGCTTATAAATATGTTGATTTAATTATTTTTATCGCTTAACTGTTAGAGAGAACTCACTAGACCTATGGTCTAACCCTCGCTCTTTCAAAACTAAAAATCTTATCAGGCAGGCGTGATTTAGGCAGAGCTGATAAGGGCAAAGAGAAGGTATAGCGGGAAGAGATAGAAGACCGACATTTTAGTTATTCTCATTAATATCTTAGTTGTGTATAGGTTGCTCTTGCAAACCTTGAATTTTAGTTGTGCGCTTGGGGTCGTTTTGGCATGAATTTATATTTTGATTATTAAGATTTAATTGTTATCTTGTCGTTTCTGGTTGAGTTGTTACAATCATATTTAATATCCTAATTTCTTTTATTAAATTTAAAAAATTGTTTGTTTTAACATGTTTACCCACCTCAATTGATTCGCTTATTTTATTAATACTAGAAACTAACTACTTATGTAAATGATTACAACATATTTTATTCTAGAGTAAATTACGGATTTGGTCCCTGTGGTTTTGCAAAATTTTGGATTGGGTCCCCCAAAAGAATTAATTACAGTGAAGGTCATTGTGGTTTCAAACCTGTTTTAGATCAGGTCCCTCTATGTCTTACCGTTAACTAACGTCTGTTTAACCCCTCTCGTGCCTTTCATGTGAGGGGCATTTTTGTCATTTTAATTAACCTGTTTTTTAATAAAATTTTAAAACCCTTCTCATTTACGAGTTACGACTCCAGGGATTACTGGGAAGACATCAACTTCACTTCATCATCGACAATGGAAGAATCGAAAGCTCAGTCCTTGTTTCCTCTCTTCCAGTGCTTCACTTCATCATCGACGATGGAAAAATCGAAAGACTCTACCCAATTTAGGGTTGAAAAGGGGTGTTCAAGCTTATGCGTATTGAGTATTGAGTATATGGTTGAGGTAATCTTGATTTCGATTTAGGAGCCGATTTCAAGTTTGATTTTAATCCCCATTGTTAATTTAGGGTACAGGATTGAGAAATTTTGATTTTTGTTGATTACTCTCAGATTTTTGTTCGATTTCAATCCACATGCTTTTTTCAATTTTGATTTTTGTTAATTTAGGGTACCTGATCAAGAAATTTGGGTTTCAATTTGTTTATTTCAAGTTTGATTTCAATTTAGTTAGCCACTGGATCGAGAAAATATGGTTTCAATTTTGTTTTCTCCAATTCTGATTGCACTTTAGTTCGCCACTGGATGAGAAATTTTGGTTTCGGTTTTGATTGCCTTATATGTTTTATTCTCTTCATTTCTTTACCTTCTGATCAGGTTGTTTTATGTTAATGCTGCTTGAAGTCCACAACTTATGTGATATGACTATTTGTTTCGTGATCTAATGATCTTTAGGCCATAACTTTAGGATTACTGATTAAGCTCTTTGCTACTTTGATAATCAGATGTGAGTTACAAGCCATTAGGTTAGAGAAACTTAAATAGGTTGCAGTAGAGAATATAAAAGATTTAAATCAGTAATCCCTAAAATGTTAGAAGCAAGGAAGCCAAAACTTCAACAACTTGTTCAATGACCTGTAAGTATGACGAGCTTGGTCAAAATAGTTGCAATACATGAAAGAATCATCTTACCATTTATTTTTCCAACTTTTTTGTCCCGTCTAAAATGAAACAACCAATCAACAGGAAAGCGGTTGCAATCGACATCAACTTCAACCGAATGCCGAATAACCTACAAATGTTATAGAAGATCATTTGATGTTTCAAGGGATTAGATTATTGATGAGGCACCCACAGTATCATGTGTACTCTAGTGATGTGAGCTCTTCGATTGAGAAGACTCGGGGAGGAGGAAAGGGGAATGTGGCTGATAGATTATTGATGAGGGGAGCTGATAGGTATCCTGTTAGTAGCAGTGTTTATATAGAGGATGAATCCGATGATTCTGCAGCTAGCTCGGAGTTTTCAACTACACAAGTAGGGGCCAACATTGAGATTTTGGCTTGTAAAGATGCTTACACTTCGGATGGTTATTCGTCTCATGTTTCATCCCATGTCAACACAAATATTTCTTCAAGAACGGTATAAATCTATTGACTTTCATCTTTTTTTTTCAAGTCTATATTATTTATATATGGCAAATACTCACGCACGTTCCTCACCTTTGATGAAGTTTTAACCCTTGACCTTCAGGGAGGCTAGGATTTACTCCTTCCTATTATAAGTAAATAGAAGAAAAACATATCAACAGCCATTGCACAAATTTTACGAGCACCCAAATGATAAGTTGAGACAAGTATTTTTTGGTATTTCTTAAAGCACCATTTTGGTGACTGCTTACTAAACATTGTGTATTTACTAATAATAGTTGAAATTTTCTTGAGTTAAGTTATTTTGGTAAATATGTAATTCTAAAACAAGAAAACTATATTTTGTACTCAAAACGCCAAGTATGTCACCAAAAAGCTATGGATTACTTTTCTTTATTATGAATACAAGTGGATTTTAAATATAAGTCGAATTGTGTTAGTATAATAAATAAGTAACTCTAATATAAAGTTAATCAATACTATTTAACATGAGTGGTTAGATTTGGTTCATTTCGGTTGTTCACACCTAGGAAAACATACCAACTGAATTTATCAATTTGAAAATTTCTTGAACTAGAATAGAACCACCTGGTCTCGAAACCAAACCAAACCAAAGAAACTATTTTGGTTCTGTTGAGTGTCTTGTTTTATCAATCCTGTTATTTGTATAAATATTTCGTGAAAAGGAGTTTACTTTGATCTGATTTGGTGTTCAATTGGAGAGTCAACTGTTGCAGGAGTTGCATGATAGAAATATCCAGAAACGACGGTCATCCAAGGAAGATTTTCCCAACGCACCTCCATTTTCGGGTTCTTTTGGGGAAATCAAGCAAGAAAAGGAGCATTCTCCACACTCTAAAGCGAATTATGCGTCATCTAGAATCGATTCACATGATTCTGCAGCTAAGTCAACAGTAGAGAAGAAGACCCCTGCTGTAGATATGAAGAAGACCCCTGCTTAGATATGTAGTGTTAGGATTTATGTAATGTTTCTATTTCTTGATTGTTTGTACATGACAATCTTTGGGAATTATGTACTCTTGATATTTCATTAATGAATATTCTCAATTTGAATGATATATACTCACTTTGTACAATGTGGAATTATGGTTACACACCAATATATACACAAACCTATGCACACAAATCTGTTTTGCACCAATATATACACATACCTGGTATATACGCACAGCTGTTTTGCACCAATATATACATAAACCTGGTATATACACACAAACCTGTTTTGCACCAATATACACACAAACCTGGTATATACAATTTGTCTAAAAACCAGTTTAAACCAATAAATCTAATAAATCCAATAGATTCAGATATGTCCAAAAGGTATGTCCAATAATGAAATAAAACCAAAAGCCATTAAAGATGGTTGAAACAAACAAGTTACATAGTTTGAAACAAAAAGATCTAAATTCAACCATTAAACCCTTGACTCCCAATTGCTTGTCCCTTGCATGTTCTTGAATTATGCCCCTGTTTATTACACTTGGCACACGTAACAGTCTTCCCAACCCTCCTGAGCTGTGTCCTTGTTGCTTTCACAATATTTTCATCCAACTCGTCCAATGCTTTCCTTCTTCTTTTCTTGGGTCTGCCTACTTGAGTATGGTGTGTAGGTGGGGTCAATGTCATTGTACAAACAGACTTGGGCCACAAATTTCTTCCATTTGTGGGAAAAATCTTAAAAGCATACATAGCCTTCCAAGTATCTAGCCAATATGTGTTGTCAACCTACTTCTCTGGTAAGCCCACATTTGCCCCATTCACTGCCATGTTCCAAATAGTTGCGACTGCATGTTTACAAGGCATTCCAGCCAACTCCCACCTTCTACACGAACAAAATCTATTCTTCACATCAACTATGCATTGGTCCATCCATGGACCATTCACTTGGTATTGGTCCCCCCCATTCCAAATAGCAATGTACTTGGTAGCTTATGTCTTGATAGCATCCAACATCTTAGTGGCCACTGGTGTAAGAGGACCATCAGCCTTTTGAATCATATTTTGTACAATCACAATTCTTTTCATCAAATACTCTCTTATGTACTCTAATGCTGTGATAATTGGTTTGTCGCTCCAATCCACTAGTTGCCCATTAAACACTTCACACATATTGTTCAGCAGGACATCACTGTGGCATCTTCCTGAAATGAGATAAAGTAATTAAGTAACATTGAAATGTACTAGTATGTTATAAAGCATTACCTGTAAAGTGTGACCTTGACCACTGACGTGGAGGTATTTTGTTCAACCATTCATATGCAGACACATTGAAAGCTTTCAAATTGTTCATGGCTTGTTGAAACTCCGGTAGTGTCGATGATGTTGCACACTTCCAAAGATGCTCCTTGTATACCCTCCCCTTCCATGCATGTTTCATATTTTCTTGTATATGTCTTAAACAATACCTGTGCTCAACACAAGGAAAGACTTTTGCTATAGCTGGAATTATGCCCTATATTAAAGCATACTAAGTTAGATATAATATTATATAAATATTAAAACATGAAAGCAAAGTAAGACATATCTCAAAGCATAGTAAACATACCTTTTGCCTGTCGCTTATGAATGTGAAATTGGAATTAGAAGACATGTCCAAATCATCTCTAAGACATTCCAAAAACCAGGTCCATGAGCATGTTGTTTCGGCCTCAACAATTGCATACGCCAACGAATATATACCATGGTTAGTTTCAATGACAACTGCAGTTAGGACTTGACCTGGGAAAGGTCCTTTCATGAAGCTTCCATCAAGGCCCAACAAATCTCTACCACCTGCCATAAAACCCTTCTTCAGTGCTCATAAGCAAACATAAATCCTTCTAAACTTTCTTGTTTCATTGTTCGGATTAAGATCAGTTTCTACATCCAACTTCACTGTGGTGTCTGGGTTTGTTCTTTGCAGCTCTAGTATGTAGTCCCTTAACACACTATATTTCTCAACATAGTCTCCCATAAGCTTCTTGAGTGCCAATTGTTTTGCCCTAAAAGACTTCATCTTTGAAACTTTAATTGAATACTTTTGTTCCAAGTTAACTTGCAAAGCCTTTACAGGTATATCTGGGTTTGCAACTAGTGTGTCTGAAATCTGTTGAGATAAAAAAGTT
This sequence comes from Arctium minus, assembly GCA_954870635.1. Lineage (NCBI taxonomy): Eukaryota > Viridiplantae > Streptophyta > Magnoliopsida > Asterales > Asteraceae > Arctium > Arctium minus. Next base: position 56,103,014 of record OX941093.1, read on the forward strand.
GTTGTACATGCGGTAACTTCTCTTGAATGAAGACATTTGTGAGTTTCTACATACGTGTTAACCATCCATGTATCATCATATTTACCTGTAGATATGTGCAAAACCCATGGGCAACATGGCCTACTTGCCTTGATCTTTTTTCCCTTGCTTGAACCAACTACTTCTTTTAATTCTGGAATATTTCCTTTACACACAACCCTTATTCTACGAAGATCGTTCTTCACCACCATAATTTCCCTTCTAGTCTCAATGGCATGTTGGTCAATCATCTTCTTTATACCTACTTTACTACCAAATACCTGGCCAACATAAAAGTTGACACACTTTTCAAGTCCTGTGTTTGGTCGCTTTTCCTTTTTTAATTTCTTCAAGTAATTAAACCTTTTGATCTCAAAATCAGATTCATCGGTGTTGCTTTCAAAATCTTCCAACTCCAACATCGCATCATTATCACTCTCTTCATTTACCTCACTGTTAACTACGCCATCGTCTAATATATTTTCATCATCAATTACAAACAAACCACTATCTCTCTCTTCATTTACCTCATCGTCTTGATGTCCCATTGTTTCATCAAATAGACTAAAGTCATCAAGTAGATCAAAACCTCCAACATCTTGATTCTTATCAACACATTCAAGTAGCATCCCCCTATTTACCTTTGGACTCAATTCAGTGTAAACCTCTATTATTTTGCACTTGGGAGCATACTTTAAAAGATTCAACACATCAAGATCATTACCTAAAGATTGTAGGCCAAAATCTAAGTCTTTGCCTGGAATTTTAAAATGATAAACGATAGATGCATCATCTTTGATACCTATTTCTTTCATCATAGCTCCCAACTCTTGTACTGAAAACTCCTCAGTGTCAACTAAATCAACAAACTGATATTTACCATTTACGTTCTCCCTACCAGGACAAGTCGTGAAAACACCTCCATGATAAATCTTCAATGTAATCAATGTCGGATAATCATCTGAAAATAAAAGCAATGAAGCCTATCATTAGAACAAAAGCAATGAAACAAACCCAAATGGAAAACTTTTAAGTAGAAACTTATTATGAGTAATAAAAACAACTAAAAAAAGCAAACAAACAAACTTATATATCATCCGGGTAAGTGAAACGTATATATATCATCCACAGTTAATGAAACGTATATATCATTTGAATAAGTTTAATCATTCTTCCATTTTAATTAGCGAAATAATTATCACTTAATAGAATGTTGTTTTGGGCTTTGTCCATGAGCTGCTTTGTTGAAAACGAATGGTTTCTGTTGAAAGGATTAAACAGTTCACTAAGATACCATCAGAAGCCAAATGGGTGAAAAAAGACAACCCCCACCTTCAAATTGGCCTTCTCATGGCAACATAGAGCTCAAAGATTTGCAGGTAACTTGGAATTATCTTTAAATCCCAAAAACTAATAAACTTATGGTTGTTTTTGTGAATTGATGTTGGACAGGTTAGATATCGTTCAAACACGCCTCCGGTGATCAAAGGGATTAGCCTAAGCATTAAAGGAGGTGAAAATATTGGCGTTGTTCAAATACGCCTCTGATCCAGGTTCTATTTAGGTTGGTGGAGCCATCTGGTGGAAGTATAATCATTGACGACATCAACATCTCCACCCTCGGACTCCATATATCAATTGAAAAAAACTATGATTCGACTAACAACAATGAAAAAATCATGGGTTTCCAAAGAAGAACAATGGAATAAGTTTTAGATTAACCTACCGTAAACATCAAGGATGTGTTGTTCTGTTAAATTGCTTCGAAGTAGCCACGATGTACCCACCATAATCTTGAGTTTAGATGAACGATTGGATTGAAGATCAATATGAAGGTCTGATCGAATAGATGAAGATGAAGATCAGTGTTCGATTAGATGAAGATGAAGATGAAGATCAGTGTTCGATTAGATGAAGATCGACAGTTAGATGCACACCAAAAAAGAATAGGGTTTTAAAATTTTATTAAAAAACAGGTTAATTAAAATGACAAAAATGCCCCTCACGTGGGAGGCACGTGAGGGGTTAAACAAATGTTAGTTAACGGTAAGACATAGAGGGACCTGATCTGAAACAGGTTTGAAACCACAATGACCTTCACTGTAATTAATTTTTTTGGGGGACCCTATCCAAAATTTTGCAAAACCACAGGGACCAAATCCGTAATTTACTCTTTATTCTAATGTATTTGTATCCATTATTCTATGCATGGTAAGTTGGTATTCTTTCAAGTGCAATATTTTATTAGAGAATTTTAAATTATATATTTATGTTCTTATAATCATATTCAAAAGAATTATACTTATATAGTTATATTTTGTCAGGGATTAATAAAAAAACACTTATATAAAGCATTAGTGGCCATTCAAAAAGTTAATGTTTTTATAATCAATTTGTTTTCTTCTTAGTCCTTTTTTCTGTATTAAATAAAATAAAGCAAAAAGTAACGTAATTAATATAGATAATATAGAACGAAGCCACCACTGAACTTTGTAAGCAACTACAATATACAAGTTATGGACCGTTTGGTTGACACAGATAAATGAAAATGTGGAAGAAAATGACAGAGAATGAAAATATCTCCTCCCTTAGTTTAACCTTGATGTAGGGAGAATTCGAGAGCTATCATGGTGTTTCTTCTATCTTCGGAAAATAAGAAAACAAACTCAAAGAAGATTCGGATTTTGGCATCGAAGAAGGAGCAAACAGCCCCTACCGGTAGTTACACCGAGACTTAAGTCTCGGTACAAGTCTCGGTGACCACTAGACCAGAAACTACCGAGAGCTTCACCGAGACTTAAGTCTCGGGACAACTCTCGACAACTTATTTCCTTCTTTTAATTATTAGGATAATTATTATTAGCTTTAATTATTGATAGGATTATTATTTAGTTTCCTTTTTTTTATTAATTATTTAAAGAGTTTCCTAGTTGGTTTAGGATTAGGATAGTTTTAATTTCCATAGATATCTCTTAACTAGTTTAGCTATAAACTATAAATAGGTTTATTGTTTTCTTTGTTAATCAGTTCAATTGATCAATAAAGTTATCCTTTTTAGAGTTTTATCTCTAGTTTAAGAGTTTTCTTTTATTTTCCGGGTTCTACGTTGGTAGACTCGTTATCCTTTTGGATCCAGACGTTTGTCGATCCGTTCCGCGCTATCCTCGTTGCGTCAGTTGGTATCAGAGCAGGCTTCTCCTGTCTCTTGTTTTATTAACAATGGTCGACCGACCCGCTACCAAAGCAGGTTTAGTAGAGATGCATGTGGCCTTATCCACAACACTCGATAATCTGACAGCGGTTGTCAACAAACTTCAACCCAATTTCGTCAACGACAACAATCGGAGAAGAGATAAGATTAAAGAACCGGTTAAGGTTCCGCGTAATGGCAACCGTAACCGGCTTAATCTTTCAAGTTTCGAATTAGAAGAGGATGAGGAAGAAGAACCAGTGAACCTGAGAAGAAACACACACAATTACCGTATGAAAGCAGATATTCCGTCCTTCTATGGATCCAAAGGAGTAGAAGAATTCTTAGATTGGCAAATCAAAGTCGACCGATTCTTTGACATTATGGAGTTTTCCAAAGACAAACAGGTAAAGTTGGTTGCTTTCCGTCTAAAGAGTGTCGCCGTTATTTGGTGGGATAAACTAATCGCGCAAAGACAACGACAAAGAAAGGGACCGGTTCAATCTTGGAAGAGAATGAAGCAACTTATGATGGAACGATTCTTACCAGAAGGTTATGAACGGATCCTTAACAAGCTATATCCCAAACATGACAACAACAACGATTCTATTATGTATCCCATTTCTTCCCTTGTCAAACAACCACCTGTTCCGAAGAAGCCACCCGAAAAAGATGAAGTCTTGCCGGACAGATTTGAAGAGAAAGTCATCCCCGTCGAGACCGAGCCACAACAAGAAAACTTGACCGAAACCAAAGTGTCCGAACCAGATCTCGAACCCGCCACCGAAGAAATTGAAAGTGAACCGGTTAAGGACAATCTCGAGCCAACAAAATTTTTGTCACAAGACGTCAAGAAGGTTGAGCCCGAATATGGTGTTTCCAATATTTCAACACGTAAGGTTTCGAATCAAATTGAAACAGTTCCTACTAAAAATCTTGTCGCTTCTTACCCTTTCAAGTTGGACAAAGTATCTCTTATATGGAAACAATCACGACAACATCTTTTGAGATTTGAAGATTGGTCAAGCTTTCTGAGTTCTGGAGATCGAGTTATGGATCAACATGCTTTAAAGAAGAAAATATTATATGTAAGTAATTTGGTGTTACATCGGAATCCCAAGGAATCGAATGAAGTTGTTTTTCAAGTGAACTCGAGGTCGAGTTCTTTTCAAGTGAGTGTGTCTGATGTAGGGAGAATTCGAGAGCTATCCTGGTGTTTCTTTTATCTTTGGAAAAGAAGAAAACGAGCTCAAAGAAGATTCGGAATTTGGCATCAAAGAAGCAGCAAACAACCCCTACCTGTAGTTACACCGAGACTTAAGTCTCGGTACAAGTCTTGGTGACCGCTGGACCAGAAACTACCGAGAGTTTCACCGAGACTTAAGTCTCGGGACAACTCTTGACAACTTATTTCCTTCTTTTAATTATTAGGATAATTATTATTAGCTTTAATTATTGATAGGATTATTATTTAGTTTCCTTTTTTTATTAATTATTTAAAGAGTTTCTTAGTTGGTTTAGGATTAGGATAGTTTTAATTTCCATAGATATCTCTTAATTAGTTTAGCTATAAATTATAAATAATTTTATTGTTTTCCTTGTTAATCAGTTCACTTGATCAATAAAGTTATCTTTTTTAGAGTTTTATCTCTAATTTAAGAGTTTTCTCTTATTTTCCGGGTTCTATATTGGTAGACTCGTTATCCCTTTGGATCCAGACGTTTGTCGATCCGTTCCGCGCTATCCTCGCTGCGTCAAACCTATAATGAAAATTTAGACTTTTGGGATATTAACTCCTTATATTACATAAAACCAAATACAATCTTTTATTTTTATTCCCATTAATTACTGCTTAATACTTCCAACCAAACACACCCTAACTACAGAAATGCTAAAAGAGGTCGTCAAACTTCAAATTGGTATGGTATACGTTAAAGTTGATGAAAAGCGACCATTATACCATTTAATACAATTTTAAATTAAACTTTTATTAAATAAAACGTAATTCAGGGTATTTAGTAAAATTTAAAAGAATAAATTACATGATTGGTCCCTGTGGTTTACACAAAATCACATTGTGCGTTCCTAAATCAAAATACTTATGCAAAATGTCCTTGGGGTTTACAATTTCACACATATTTGGTCCTTGTGCCCAAACAACGTTAAAAATATCTATTAAATAGGATACTTAAGAGGGTAATTCAGTCATTTTATCATTTTTGATTTTTTTATGAAAACCACAGAGACCAAGGATGTAATTGTGATAAAATATCCAATATTTATTCCCATCATCCCTTCCCCTTCATTTTTGTCAGACACCACCGACGAACTCCATCTTTTCCCCTTCATTTCTACTAGACACAAACATCGACGAACTCCATGGCTAATTGTCCACCTCGTCGCCTCAGCTTGCCGATGAAAGATCCACCGTTACCCTCTTTCCATCTAGCCTCCCTCAACTTTCGTACAAACCATACTAACGGAAACACCCCTCTCCATCCCCTACCATAACCCCTTCATTTCTATGGTGAAACCACCACACAAATGCTACCCCTTACACCACAGCCACTACGACCACCGTCTCCTCACAATTTCATCTTCAAACTTCAGATCCACACATGTATATATATACGCTGATCGGTTCCCCAGATCTCGGTGAATCAACCCCCACCTCCTCCCTACTACCACCTTCCTTTATCCAATTGCCGCATCCCCCACAACACCAGAAGCCATTCTCCGACCTCCCCATCACCAGCGACCACCTATCCTTCAATATTGATATACGATCCACGATCTTCATCCAGATCTATGATCCACGATGTTCATCTCCGATGGGGTTTTTGATTTCTTTTTTATGAGTCTTTTAAGTGGATGTCGTCGTAGAATCCCCCTCCTTATTGTCAATCTCTATAGCAGACGGGTTTCAAAAGATTTATACATTAATTTTTGGTTTGGGTTTCTGAAAGTCCTGTTTACCTCATATTTTTTTGTATAGATTAGGGTATAGATTTATTTGTGTAGATTAGAGTATAAATTTATTTGTCTAAATCAGGTTTTGTGTATTCTTGGTTTAAAATCATGTTATTTGTGGTTCTGATCAAGTTATTTAGATAAAATTTGGGTTTTCTTATTAAGATTTCTTGATGAATCTATTTTTTTCCATATTATTTGCATTTAATTCATCTATTCGTAGATGGTTATGGTGGTAGATGGTTATGGTGGTAATGGTAGGGGTGGTGGTAGATGGTGGTTGTAATGGTGGGATGTGGTGTGTGTGTGTGTGTGTGTATATATATATATATATATATATAATTATAAGATATCAGAGAGAGAGAAAGAGGTAGACCTAGGGTATTAATAGATTACATTATTGGTCTTGTAGTTATTAGAAAACAAAATTATCCTTCTAAATTAACCTACTTAATAGATATCTTTAACGGTGTTAGGGCACATGAACCAAAGACGTGTGAAAATGTAAACCACAAGGACATTTTCCACAACTATTTTGATTTAGGAACGCACAATGTGATTTTATATAAGCCACATGGACCAATCATGTAATTTACTCATTGTAAAAATATTAGAGTAAACCTCAAATTTGGTCCCTGTGCTTTCCCAAAAATCTTGGTTTTAGTCCCTAAAGTTCATTTAATATAAATTTATCACTATTGTTTGCATTTTTGTTTGGTTTTGATCCCTGTCAGGATGTCACTAACAAATGTTAACATGCATTCATTTAAAATGAGGGGTATTCCCGTTTTTTTATATTTCTTCATTTCAATATTAATTTTTACCTTTTCTAGCATTTTGCCATTTTAATGTATTTATCTCTTTATGTTTTTGTCTTTTATTTAATATTATATATATATATATAGGGTTGGGTTCCGGTGAGAATAAAAGTTATCGTGAGAACTGAGAAGGGTAAGATACGACCTCTTTATCCATTGCCTGGGATGCGGCAACTTCTATCCACTTAGAAAAGTAATCCCTAGGGACCAATAAAAATACCTTCTAACCCGGTGCCAGGGGTAACTTTCCTACGATTTCCATCCCCCATCGCATGAAGGGCCATGGAGTCAGGGATGTGTGAAGTTGTTCTGAAGGTTGATGAGTCATACCTAAATGTTGTTGACAAACATAACAACTTTGAACATTTTTAATTGCGTCGTGCCTAAGAGTGGGACAATAATAACCTTATCATGATATGCGGTTGGCCAAACTTCGTCCACCAGAATGGTCATATCTTTAAGTATTTCTTGTGTTTGGTGCCAAAACACGCATCACAAATTTAATCCTGTCGATGATCGTCTGTATAAAGTATTAGCGATCATGACATGCCTTGATGATTTGAATTTGATCGCACAAAAAACGATCTAAGGTTTGGATTGTGAATCCTAATCAACTGTAGACTATCCTTCGAAATAAATAAATAAGTAAAATGATAAAGAAAATACAATTAAGACAAGAATTTTGGTGATGCAGAAAACGCCATCGAAGGTAAAAACCACAGACAATTAGAGATATCGTCGATATATTATGTGTAACACCCTCAAATCAGGAAGGAGCAACTAATTTAAAATTTTCAAAAATGCCTCATTGAAAGACATAACATCTTACAACAAGTCTATCCTTGAAATACTGTTCTAGATTTAACCATCAACAAATATAAATAAATTCTTACACATGGACTAATCAAAGGTCGGGTATTACTAAACCCAAATACAAATTGCTATAACCCAAGATAACGGGGAAGGATTCACCAAACTACTCACCCTCGAGCATAATCTATACCTCATCTCTTTACAGTGTCGCTAGGACCATTCCCAACCAGAACCTGATGCACAGACCGACAAATAAAAAGGTTAGGCTAATGCCTAGTGAGTTCAAAAGTATTCAACACGAATAAATATTACATTAAAAGGGAAGAATGCAGTTTAAATCCTGATCTTTCAAAATGATTTAACTTAACTATGGAGACAACTCGCTTTCCAATAACATGTGTTTTTAAGGAAGAGTGTCCCAATACAAAACATTCTTTATAAAATGATGCCGCCCAAAACTCACTCAAATGTGAAAAGAAATCGGACTACCAATTATAAAAACGCGGATAAAACTTTATATCTCGAAACACCCAAAACACGGGTGGGGTATAATACTCAACTCATGGGAAAACAACCCATATAAATATAATATGCCATTGAAAACATGTAACTAAGATTCAATACTCACGCGACCATATAATGGGATGAAATCCAATTATTAAAGCATGGACAGTTAAAAATCCAAAATACTGGTGGCCGACGATGGGGGAGACCCGTATCCGTTGAGAGTGGAGGAACACAAAAGTATGTCACTCATACAACGTTAATCGTATGACACTTCAGGACATGTAAGCCCAATTACCCCTATGACTCCCTTCAAGCTACACCAAAAAAGACAGCTGACCTTAGCGAATATTATCATGAATACCGCCAAAGGCTCGGTACAATTAGGGGCTACAACCATGGCATTGCCCCGACATGGCGGAGGCCCCAAACGCCCATCATTCATGATAGCACAACCGGACTCAACCCTCCTAGTGTACACTTGAAAAGTTAAGGTCATAAAACATGGGCCCAGAGTCAATTCCCGCAACACCCAGTTGACCATCAATTAAAGACTGACTTACGTGTCTATAGATCCAATGCAACACAATCTGACATTACATGACTACACATGAATGACCAACGCACTCGAGCATGTAATTATCATAAATATGCAATAAAATGCATTAAGATGTATATCGAACATGGGCTCTACAAAGAGCCATTAAAACTTGGACAAATGTCTATGAGACTCTTTTAAGTCAAAATTGAGCTAAAATGCTCAAAATCCATTTGACCAACAAATAACGGTCCCCCAAATAATACAATGCATTTAAACGACGTTTATGCAGACACATACCTCAAAGAGGTGATTAACCCAAAACTCATCACGGGTTGGGGCAAAAGGTTTTCCAAATGGGTTCATACCCTTATGTTTTCCAAAATGTCTCTTAACACGGAGACAATCATTTTCCAAATGATTTATGAAATCAAATACACCAAAAATGCATAAATCATAGATTAGACTTCATGTGTATAAAATCACCAAAAATGTATAAATCATAAAATATACTTCATTTGTACAAAATCACCAAATGCATAATCCATACTATTTACTTATCAAATATTCAAGTCTAAATATGGCTTTTCATGAGATTCAAATAACCCAAGTTTAATAGATATGAAAACTTATTAAAATACCCAACACATTGACTATTACCATGTAAAACATATTTTTACTTCAAAATACACATTTTGGCATGTACATAGTTTTTATAAAGCAACTTGAACTCACTTTGCTAGGTTAAGTTAAACCTAGGTTCCGAACTCAACCATTTGCCTCCAAAAGTGTAGATTCCACCATTTCCAAGTTATCACCAACAATAAGCTAGGGTTTCCAAACAACCCATTCCTTCAAGTCTAGAATAAACCATTAACAAAGAAACCTTTAGATCTACGAAGATCCTTATACTAAAGCTTGGAATATTCAAAGAACTTTACCACTTTAGATATTGAGACTTTCCACCAAAAGCTATTTAAGGAACCTATCCAACTCTTCAACCCAAGCTTCCAAATACCGAACCTTTATACTTCTTTGTGATGAACCCACCATGTATGCTCCAAATCTGAGATAAGAGCTCTCAAAAATCGCACCAATTGAGAGGAGAGAAATGGAGATAGAGGCTAATGAGAGAAAACCCTAAAATTTGGGTTTTTAGTCGATCAGGCCTTCCCCGCGGCCTTGGCCGCAACCTCAAGTCGCGGTCCAAGCCACGCGTGCTACTTGCCTACACACATACAGTGACTTACGCGACCTTGGCCGCGACTTGAGGCCGCGGGCCAAGCTGCGCGAGTTACTGATCGTGCCTTACGCTTCTTGTGCTGAGCCATTCCCCGACTGTTCCTCTCGGACGGCCGCTGACCGCTCCTTGAATGATTGTTGACCGTCCTATTATAATTTACAGGTGTTACATTATGAACATCAACTAGATACTTCAACCTTAATAATAACAAATATTATTACAAGACGTGGATAATATAAAATAAACGTTAGTAAAATGATGTGTCGTGGATAATCGTGAGTGGTTTTCGTGCGAATAGTGGAGAGTGCTTGAGAACGATTCTTGTAATAACTTATGTGTTCTTGCTGTTTGATTGTATTTTTCTGTTTAGTATTTGCAAATTCCTTGATGCCTTTTTATAGTTGGTCTTTCATAACTTCTCTTTAAATGCCTGTAACATCCCGGGGCCAACCGTACCCGATATTGTCCGCTTTGTCCTCACATCTAGATTCACGGTTTTAAAACGCGTCTGGTAGAGGAGGTATCTAGTCCCTTATAAGGCAACTTTTGTTCCCCTCCCCAACCAATGTGGGATCTTATAATCCACCCCCTTGAGTGCCTACCGTTTTCGCTGGCACACTAGTCCAGTTCCTAGCTCTGATACCATCTGTAACATCTCGGGCCAACCATACAGATATTGTCCGCTTTGTCCTCACACCTGGACTCACGGTTTTAAAATGCGACTGGTAGAGGAGGTATCCAGTCCCTTATAAGGAAACTTTTGTTCCCCTCCCCAACCAATGTGGGATCTTACAATGCCTCATAATCGTTGTCTTCATTATATTAGTTAAGAATGAAACGGTCTTGTCATGATGCAGTCGTACCTTATACTTTAAATGCCTCACATGTATTATCACATATGATAAAGGTGTTCTCGTAAAATATAGGAGTTTTTGTTTGAACCTCCACCGATACATATATCTATATATAGGCGAATGATCATGTGAGAAGTTGAGTTAACGGTGAGAAACGTGAGAAGTGGATCTAAATCGTTGATCTTTTTTAATCTCATGCCCTACCATGAATTGCGGCTTAGAGGGGAATTGATCTGGTGCCTCTCGGTGCATCTTATCTCGGTGTATCTCATCCTAATGTGCGTCCATTTCTCATCTAACGGTTGATACCCACTTCTCACGCTTCTCACCGGAACCCAAACCTCTTTCTCTCTCTATATTATATATATATATATATATATATATAGTTCTTTTGTTAACCTCATTTTTTATATTAACTTTATGAACCAATCCAAGCCCTTGATCTTGAAAATGAACGGTTGATATTTGACATATTATAAAAGGTAATTAAACGAGGTATGACGTAATAAGGGGGTGTGAACCATAGTGATCAGGGGTAATTTAGGAAAAAAATACCCCTATTTTTTCTATAATATTTTGCTCCATTAATTTCTTTGCTAAACAAACGAAACCGATGATTGTTCAAAGATTCAAAACATTGTGTTCAAATATGGGTGTTCATGTGTGTTCACCGTATTTGTAAATATAATGTTCATTATTGATTCCGTTTAGATGCATTTGGTTCATATAATGGTTATTCATGCCAGCATGGACTCATTGTACTTACACATACATGTGAACATTAGTGTGCACCATATTTGTTCATACAATTGGATCACATTGGTTTGTTCATATATGTGTGTTCATTTGTGTCCACCATAGTTATTCATGTACGTGTTCATCTTTGTCACCATATTTGTTCATATATTATTATTGTTCCAGATTAGCAGAATTTGGTTCATGTTCAGCTTATTATATTCAATCCATTGTAGTTTTAGCCCATGTGTTGCACATTCATTAAGGAATATATAGACTGGTTTTAATCCATATGAGTGGATCACAATTGATTGTTCATATCTGGTCATACGAATATCATTGGATCAATAATGGTTTGTTCATATATGGGTGTTCATTTGGTTTCACCATATTTGATCCACCATATTTGTCCTTCCATTGTTCATTATTGTTCAACATATTTGATCCTCCATATGGGTGTTCATCTGGTTTCATCATATTTGATCATACATGTTCATTGTGATCCACCATATTTGTCCTTCCATCGACATCGTTCATAAGCTTGGAATTGATCATGTTGTTCAACGATTGAGTTGATTATTGTTTGTCGGTCCACAATACTATCAAGTTCTTTTCGAAAACAACACAATATGATTATCCAACCTGTTTGGATTAATAACAAAGATTACAGGATTGATCGATTTAAGCTTTCTGTGTTTTCTCTCTAGATTACACCGTGAGTATGTGTTGTGTATGTTTTCTGATATTCGACCTTAGCTTCTCAAACACACTTACACTTCTAATACCTAACTTAGATATTATCTAAAACAACTAATATCTAATTTAGATATTAACAAACTAATATCTAATATCTAACTAATTAATATCTAATAACTTAGATATTTAAATTACTTAAACTAAAATATAATAAACAATAATTAACTTCGACATTTATTACGACATTAGACTTAATATCGAGAGTCGACTTTCCGGTATTAGCTTCAGATTGGATCTTCAGATTGGATGATCTTGAATCCAATGAGACTGTGCTCTAACATTGTTATATTCATGATGATTTTAGAATGAAAATGCATATGGACTAAAAATTCAAAACACACCGCTAGCTAAAATCATGACTCATCTAGTTTTTGTAACTCCTAATTAAATAGGTCAAATATTGTCAACTTTTAGAATTTCCCTTCATACCCTTATGCATAATTACACATGCAATCAATAACAACAATATAAGGTGAATTCCTATTGGTCAATTTAAGTTCACAAAGTTAACAAAATTTTCATGGTTAACAAAAGATCCCCCCCCCCCTCTCTCTCTCTCTCTCTCTCTCTCTCTCTATATATATATATATATATATATATATATATATATATATATATATACACACACACACACAGGGGCTAAATCATGTGAGAACCAAAAATAGATTGAGAACCGTGAGAACCGATCTAAGCCGTAATTTGGTTTTGATCCTATGATTATAATTAATAGTTTTTTCACCACATGAAAAGAGCATAATCGTCATTTTGATAGCAAAATTTACCAGATGAAACATACAGATTTATTCATCAGATGAAACACACAGATTCACCATATGAAATGCACAGATTCACCATATGAAACGCACATATTAACCATATGAAACGAAAATTCACCAGATGAAACACATGCTAACCTTATTGACCACATGAAATCAAATACAAATTTATCTATAATCTATTTTTAGCTAATGAAATCAAATACAATTTATGTCTATAATCACCGATTCATATCCGATTTCATAATCATCAGTGGACAAGGACTCCATTTTCTCTGAACCATTTTCTCCATTTTCTAAATTGGGATTTGATGATGTTAACAAATAATTCAGAAGCAAGTTCATCGTCCCAAGAGAAACAATCCCACTTGTCCATTCAAAATCCCCCTTCTTTCCTCCCAATTCAAGATCTTTGCCAACGTCTTCATCGCCATCGTCAGTGTCGACATTCTCGGCCTCCCTCACACCTTCAAACGCACTTGATACATCACCGAAACCCTCACCGTCTTCGTCGTCTCCTACTTCACTAACCACTGTATGATGATGCTCGTCATCATCATAATCCGCCCTTGAGTTACGTAACCTAATTGTACACCAACAAGAAATCAAGCAACCAAGAATGCGGTTGGGTTAAACCCAGGTTGATCAATTCAACTAGAATGCAAAGTAGAGAATGAATTAAAAATAACAAACCCTAATTTACTTACCGTCCACGAGGCTCGACCAGAAAAAATCACTCATGTGTTGGTGTTTAGAAGCATCAAATGATGATTGTGGACCGATGCCTCTGGTCAAGCCGTCAATGGTTGAGGCTCTAGAAAGTCTGGTGAAGAACATGCAGACAGGAGGGTTGAAGAGGGTAAAAGAAGAATGGTGTGGGTTTTAATGGGATAATGAAGAAGACAAAGGGGATCTGGAAAAAGGAATGAGGACCGGAAAATGGACGTGAATGCCCTTTCAATTTGGCATATATTCAACAAATGGTTTCATATTTAAAACAAATCACAAAAATGCCATTATGTTTAATGTCCATTTAGTAAAATCAATAAATGGCTTAGATTGCTTTTCACGGTTCACATCCTTTTTTGGTTCTCATTTGATTATTGTCCTATATACATATATATATATATATATATATATATATATATATATTTATATCTATATATATAGAGGCGTTCAAATGTCACCCATTTACATGGTGCAACTCATGCAACCCCTTTATCCACCACTCATTTTATTTTCATTTTTGTAATTAAGAAAAAGGAAAAAAAACTGAAAATAAAATAAGTGGTGGATAGAGGAGTTGCATGAGTTGCACCATGTAAACGGGTTGCATAATAACCTATATATATATATATATATGTATGTATGTATATATATGCACGCATGAATAGGTCAAAAATGGGTTTGTGCCGCAGGTGTTGAACAATCCACTCTACACAGGCGTGGGCTTACAGGGCTCATAAAGCCTTTTTTCATTCATCAATAGGGCCCTGGTGGGTCACTTTTCTGGACCGGGATTGATAAGTGGAATGGATGTCATAAAAAAAATATCTTGATCTTCGCACCTCATATCAAGAGGAAGGGTATAATAAGGATTTGTCACACGCGATATACCGATGACTTACTACTGGGAATCGTGGGTATCGTAGACCTTCTCGTAGAAATAAAAAAAAACTTATCGCCCAGGCAAGGGTCTTAATGAGAAAGTATAAATAGAATAAGCAGCTCCTTTTACTGCCCCGTATAGGGTTCTAGGCCTCGCATGTCACCCTTTCCTAATTGATCTAATGATAAAGAAGTAGGTTAAGTAAAATATAAGTTGCTAACTGCTTCAACTTTCGACTAGGACAACAGCTCTCTCTTGCACAAATCCCCCGAACAACCCAGATCGTCTGAGAAGTTGAGGTTAACATGAGAAACGTGAGAAGTGAATATATATATATATATATATATATATATATATATATATATATATATATGTAGGACGGTAATCAAATGAGAACCATAAAAAGGTTGAGAACCATGAGGACCGATCTAAGTCATAACTTGGTTTTGATCCCATGGTTTTAAGTGAAAGTTGTTTTTTATTAGAAAAAGGGCATAATCGTCATTTTAGTAACATAGATTCACCAGATGAAACGCTTATTCACCAATTGAATCATAATAAAAATTATTGTTTTTTATAAGGTTAATAATAACAGTGTTTCATTTACATGCTATTTCACCTCATGAAATCCAAACATAATTTTCATACATGTTATTTTCACCACATAAAATCAAACACAATTTTCATCTAATCTATTTCACCTCATGAAATCAAACACAACTTTCGTCTACATGTTATTTCACCTCATGAAATCAAACACAATTTTCGTCTATATGTTATTTCACCGCATGAAATCAAACACAACTTTAGGAAACAAAAAACCCTAAATCTGTTACAAAGTCGACTTATCAATTTCTGTAGCAAACAAAAAAATAATGAACAAACCCTAGATAAAGAATAAAATCAACTCAACCACTATTTCATGTTACTTTATTCTATCAAAAACATTAAACCGTCCCTGAAATTCAAATTTGAGAAACCAAATCACGGCTTGAGGGTGAAATCGATGGTTACTTGGAAGAAACAATATGTTTTGTAGAGGTTGAGAGAGAGATGCTTGAAAAACGAATTGTAGTCGTAAAACCCCCATTTTTCAACCGTCGCCGCAAATCGTTTAACAAAAACCTGTTTTATATAATATCAAATCCAACATCAGTTTTGAGAAGAAAAAAGTGTAAGATAAGAAGAAGAAAAGAATCTCCGATGTGGAATCGTCTTTTGGAACGAAAACCTATTTCACACAAAATCGACGGAAAGAATCTCTGATGCGAAATTGTCTTCCGGAAGCCGAAACGTTGTAGATTTGGGTTTCGTTGGTGGCCAGAATTCACCAACCGACGACACCACCAACTTGGAATTCCTTGGCGTCAACGGTGGTGGTAGCAAAGCAAAGAAGAAGAAACAAAAAAGAGGTAGTGATAATGGAAAGTGAAAGTGGAAGTTGAAGCCATTTTTGGGGGATGGAAGGTCTGAAAGCGAAGCCTGTGATTTGATATGTCAAATCACAATTTGCCTTGGATTTTCTAAATTAGACATGAGATTAGGTTATGTTTTCACAAATATTACAGTAATACCACCATTTATAATAGCCTTTGCTTAAAACCCTTTGATAACTAAGATTGGTCCTCATGGTTCTCAATCTTTTTTTGGTTCTCACATGATTTAACCCCTATATATGTATGTACATATATATATATATATATATATATATGCATGGGGTCATTCAAGGGAGAACTCGTTAATTTGAGATAATTGTGAGATCCGATTTCAACATCTCATTATTAATAATCAGTGACTAATATTAGTAATGTTAATTTTAGTAATATCCATTAATTTTCAAAAATAAATAAATTTATGGATAATATTTAAGAGTAAAGTAATTTTTTAAATTTATGGATAATTTTTTATATAATTATCCTTTTTAATGGATCATATATTGGTAATCATCATCTTTTCTCTCTCCTCTCTCTAGTGAACGTTAGGGGTGTTCGCGGTGCGGTTTGGGGTAAAATCGCAAACCGCACCGCATATGTGGTTTGAGCATTTTTCCAAACCACAAGCCGCACCGCATATACCTCAAACTGCACCAAACCGCACCACAAAATGCGGTGCGGTTTATGCGGTTTGTACCTTACGCATTTTACACCAACAATTCAATAATTATAAGATCAAAACTTCATTTTAAAATCAACGATAACGTGATTGTAGTCCCTAAAAATAAAAATATTCAATACGTCCGATTCTAAAATACATATTATATAAATATTGCAATTATTTTATATATACATATATGTGTGTTTAATATATACATATATATATAATGTGCGGTGCGGTGCGGTGCGGCTTGATAACTCAAAACCGCAAACCACATAGCATAGTGAGGTTTGGTAAAAATGTAAACCGCAAACCGCACCACAGATGTTCTAAACCGTGCTATGCGGTGCGGTGTGGGCGGTTTGTACGATTTGGCGGTTTAGATGAACACCCCTAGTGAACGTTACCGATTTCAAACTGATATCTCTTGTGATACACGTTGTGAAACATTACCACTTTATATATGATACCATTGTGATACCCTAAAGAAATCTATGAACACTGTGAACATTGCTACTATGATACACTCTAACATTGTCACTGCGATACAAGTTGTGATATAGTATCACTACAAAACAGAGGGCAATCACCGACGACTATTTTTGTCGGTAATCCGTCGGTTAAATCGGAAATCCATCAGAAATAGGCCCTCGCAAATAATATGGTCGGCGTTAGAATTTCCGATGGATCTTACCGACGGATCACCAACGGCGTGGTTTTTCCAACGACACCATATCACTGATGGATTACTGACGGCTAGATATCACCGACGGACTCGGTTTCCGACGGATTTAGCGACGGATATCCTACGGAGTAATTAGATATTTAAAAATAAAATTAAAAACATTTACCAAATAATTTTTTTTATTTAAAAACACAATTAAAATTTGACATACATATATGTGTTATATACATACAAGCAATACATATGCATGTATACAATACATCTATAGATACATACATGCATAGACATGTACAATATAGACATATATACACACACTTATATCCATACGACATACACATATGTACATGATATAGATATATATGTACTATATACATACAAGCAATACATATGTATACACACACACACACATATATATATATATATACGCACACACATGTACATATACTATATAGTCATGTACACGATATACACATACACACACTTATATACATACGACACACATACATAAATACATACATACATCAACGGATCACCGACGAATTTTTCTTGGGGAAAAAAATAATTCATAAATTTACCGATGGATTACCGACGGACGATCAAATGGCCGTCGGAAATGTTTATATTTACCGACAGATATGTTGTTCGTCTCAAATAGCTTCATTCCGTTGGAAATTGGTCCGTGATCCGTCGGTGATTACCGACGGATTTTTGCCATCGGTAATAGTTCGTCGGTATTAAGGGTTTTCCTAGTAGTGTGTGATTTCATGATTTTTAGCTTTAGTGATACGTTCTTTTGATACACCGTGATCCCCCTTTTAGTGGTGTTGGGAGAGACCCAAATTTTGTTACGGGAATGAAAAAGATTAATATTTGAAAATTTTAATTTCATGAGATAATAATGTTAATTACTTTATTTCGTTTTATTCGAATCCCAAAGTTACTTATTCAACTATTATTATATAAATAATAAATATACATAATTATCACAAATGAGTGGTTCATATTAGATCTACCACAAATCAGGGAGTTCTTATTTGATTAGACCCAAATTAGGGCAGGTTCAAACGAGAAGCTTAAACATTTTGCGAGAAGGCGAGAAGTGTTTAATCATATATGATACACAAGTTTAATCATATATGATTAAATACATGTTATATTGGCAATACATAAACGTTTAATCATATATGATTAAACACATCAACAAGTCGTGTATTCATATATGATATCACACTTCTCGCTTTCTCGTAAAATGTTTAACTTCTCATTTTATATATATATATAATTTTTTTTGAAGTATTAAATGGCGACACACATGATATGATGATAACGATATAGTAATGAGATGGGGCAAGGGTTCACATGCAACTTCCCTCTCCATACGAATCAACATGCAATTCCGCTCTTCATTTACACTCCCAAACCTTTTTATTGCATCTCCCCCATATAAACCTTCACGCTCACTCAACTCAACCACTTTCTAAATTTTCCCAATAAATAAAAATAAATTCAATATGTTTAATTAAAAACCCTAATAAACTGATATAAGCTAGCTATAAGTCTGTAACTAGGCTATTATTCGGTCGACTAAATCGATTATAAATGTAAGAGCATCTCCAATGCAAGATTCTTATAAGCAAAAAGTGCAATAGCTTATAAGAACTAGCATTGTGGAGAGTTCTTATAAGAACCTAAAGTCTTCTAGGTGCTTAAACAAGAACTTTGGTTCTTACCATGAAATGTGTGAGATTTGACATCATGTTTATTTTTTTATTTTTTTTTTCTTGACTTTATAATAATTATTAATATTATATATATTATTTATATAAATATTACAATATATTTATTTATTTATTATATATATACATATATATATAATATCGTATATATAATACCATATATATATATATATATATATTAATATCGTATATATAATATCATATATATATTACGTGAATGGAGATCAAGAAATTGTTAATATTATATATATATACATATATATATAAATGATATATGTAATTATTAACACACATATATATATATATATATTGTATATATTTAAATTATATAATTATTAGTCTATATATATGTGTATGTGTGGAGTTACACATCTCATTGTTTCATTCTCTACAAGTATTTGTGAGATTCATTTTCTCATTCTCAAGCAAATTTGCTAACATGGATAACAATGGGAATGATGTTCCAAATTCTCAAAGCTCTCAATCTCCTCCTAGTTTTCTATATCCTCAACAAATTTCATAATTGTCTTCGGGAACAAATTTTCCAAACCCATTTTACATTTCACAATACTCTCAAACATTTCCAAACGTTGCTCAACCTACATCTTTCAATATGCCTCCTCAAAGTTGGTCGAGTATGCCAATCGAAGCAGATGCATATCCTTTGTATTCAACACAACAGGGATTGAACCATTTTGATTTGAATACAGATGGTTTAGACTTAGATGCTGATATTTCTGAAAGTGATAAGTCCCAAAAAGCAGATCGTGCAACTTGGTCTGTTGAAGAAGACAAGGTGCTTGCAATGGCTTATGTAACAATCAACACTGATCCTATTGTCGGTAACGATCAAAAAAATGCAGCTTTCTGGCAGCGTGTCACAACATACTACAACATATAATTATTTTGATATTATAATTTAACATTTAATAAATTATTATGTAAATTATATATTCATTTATAAATAATAATTTATTGAAATCAAATAAAATATTGAAATCAAATATTCATTTATAAATAATTATTATTATTGAAGTTGTAAAAAATGTATGAGACCCACAAAAAGAGGTTCTTATAAGAACTACTATTATGGGTTTTTATGTGAATTTTTAATTTAATGAGGTGGAAATGATGTGACATTAAAAAATATAAAAAAGAGGTTCTTATAAGAACCTCCATTGGAGATGCTCTAACGTAATGAAAGACAACAAATTGTTTAAAAAAAAAACTCTATAACAAAAACGATAACTACCTAGGCAATAATTTCGACAAATAAAATAATCACCGCTGAGAGTGATGGATCTATGAATTCATGTTTATGATGGTATAAAAAAAATAATTATCCTAATACAAAATAAAGTAAAAATTAATTATTAAATGAAATAAAATAAGATTGTGGAGTCCTATGTGACAGTTTCGTTGTGATATATATATATCACGTCTGGACAAAGTATGGGTTAGTGAAAATTTGATCTTTCAAGTGTTCCAATTGAAGTGAATTAATTACCAATTGCAACAATTTACGGTTATAATGTTTTTATGTTTAATTATTGTTAACTATTAAAATACTCTAATTTAAGCTTTGATATGTTGTTGTATCCTCTTAGTATTTCGACGACGATGCTCAATGGTAGTATAAAATGAATCACACAATGATAGCACTATAAATGATCGTAAGTTGTTTTACGATTTGACAGACAAATTCAATAATGGCTTGTGCTACCACTCGGGACTTAATTAATAGATCTGTCCATGCACTTATATCTCGTTATTATATAACCTTTCGAACACCGAGCACATTAGAAAGCATATCCTCCCAATATACGTAGCAAAATGAGCGGGTCAAACGAGTTGTGTAACGGATGAAAAAGAGAAAAAATTTCAAGACATGTCAAAATATGTTAGGTTGGGTTGGATTGCTTATTAGAGATGGGTAAAAAGACCGCCCTTTTCAGTCCAAATCGGACTGCCACCTCTTATTCGGTCCAATTTTTTTTAAGCCGGACTGGACAAGATATGTCCACACCGTTGGTCCTTAATTAGTCCGTAATTTGCAAGATCGAGATCACTCCAGGCTTTTTGTGAATTGCTTTGACCAATTAACTATTTTAGGACCGGTTTGTGCCCATCTCTAAGCTCAACTAGTGATGGTCTTACCGAGAGTTCTTGGACCAGTCCTAGCCAATAACAAGCTTTTTGCTGCACCTCTAGTCGAAATTGTCTCATTTTC
The DNA here is from genome assembly GCA_954870635.1 of Arctium minus. Taxonomy (NCBI): domain Eukaryota; kingdom Viridiplantae; phylum Streptophyta; class Magnoliopsida; order Asterales; family Asteraceae; genus Arctium; species Arctium minus. The sequence goes on from OX941093.1 coordinate 56,124,583, forward strand.
AATCTTATTGATTTCTTATTGATTTTGCTTTCAAATTTTTCAATAATAAAAAGTAAAATAAAACTTGTAACTTGCACACACTTTTAGAAAACAAAAAAACAGCTATTGGGGGGGGGGGGGGGGGGGGGGTCAAACACAAAAAAACAACTTGTACTTACACCACAAACAAATCTAATCAAGAATGGAGGGATAAGTGAAGAAGTTGCAGGCAGGGCGGCCATACTTATTACTGCTATTCAAAATTTACAGGTGAATACATTTACTACCCCTCCAACCACCGCTATTTTCCCTTTATTTACTCCTTCTGCCAACTTTTTTCTGAATCCAATTCCACTTCCTCTTTCTCACAAACCCTGACACACAAAAACTAACAAATTTTAATGGATGGCCATCAATTAGGAAGAAGGATCATGATGTTGAGTTTTAATTGCAGGTTATTATGGGTGATGGTGGTGGTTGGTATCTTGTTGTGTGGTGGTGCAGTAGTGTGTGGACAAAGTGATGAAGACGACAGTGGTGGTTTTGATGCATCTGCGCCGGAGGCAGAGGCGGCGGCAGCGACGGCGGAGATGGTGCCGGCGATGTTCATATTTGGAGACTCGCTCATTGATAATGGAAACAACAATGACTTGGCTTCTTTAGCTAAAGCCAACTATCTCCCTTATGGTATCGACTTTGATGGAGGTCCTACTGGCCGATTCTGTAATGGTTACACCATGGTTGATGCCATTGGTATCCTCTCTTTCTCTCTCTCTCCATCTCTCTCTCTATATATATATATGTATATGCATATGTATATAGGCAAACGATAGTATAAGAAGTTGAGTTAACGTGAGAAAAATGAGAAGTGGATCTGAATCATTCATCACTTTTAATCTCAAGTTCATCCATGAATCACGCTTAATATGGGATTGATCTGGCGTATCTCATCCTAATATGTTTCCAATGGCTGATAAACCACTCTTCACGCTTCTCACGTTAACTCAACTTTTCACCGTAACCCAACCCTATATATATATATATATATATATATATATATATATATAGGATTGTATGAGAAGTTGAGGTTAACTTGAGAAGCGTGAGAAGTGGATCTGAACCGTTGATCAATTTTAATCAAATAACCCACCATGAATTGCGGTTTGGAAGGGAATTCATCCGGTGCAGCTCATCCTAATGTGCATCTATTTCTCATCCAACAGTTGATAATCACTTCTCACGCTTCTCACGTTAACCTCAACTTCTTATCAGAACCCAACCCTAGGGAGGATCAAACAAGAACAATACCTATTTAAAAGAACATAAGAACCAACAGAAAAAAAGCCACATGGACCTGAAGTCGTGGCCAAAGTTGCCCGTGTGGTTTTTTTCGCTCGTTAATGTAAAATCATATATGATTTTGTTGATTTTCATGTTCAATATGAACTGTACTCGTTTAAACCTGACTTATATATATATATATATATATATATATATATCTTTGTTTCTTTAACTGTATATATATCTACAAAAGTGTTTAAATATGAATTAATGCAGCGGAACTACTGGGACTGCCATTGATACCAGCCTATTCTCAAGCATCAAATTCAGCAGATCAAATGCTGCATGGTGTCAATTTCGCTTCCGCCGCTGCCGGAATTCTCGATATCACTGGCCGGAATTTTGTAAGTTAAACTTTCATGTAGTTTCTTTGAGCTGTATATTTGTATATTAGGCTCAAGTTAGCAAGTTTAATTAAGGTACCAGGTTTCAAGTTGTTGAGCTTTTAAAAGGTTGAATTGTCCACAGCCAGGTTTCGATCATTATTGATGGTAATTTTAGCAATATTGTCTAAAAGTGGTAGTCGTATTAATCGTATAACTCTCGGTTGTAGGTGGGTCGAATTCCGTTCAATCAACAGATAAAGAACTTTGAAAATAGTTTGGATCAAATAAGCGACGCGTTGAGGGCACGCGATCTTAGTCAGGCGCTAGCTCGATGCATTTTCTTCGTAGGAATGGGTAGTAACGACTATCTAAACAACTATCTTATGCCCAATTACCCTACTCGCAACCAGTACGATGGCAACCAATACGCCGATCTATTGACCCAAGAATACACCACCCAACTCCGCGTAAGTTTCAAATATAATATTGCATAAATACTGCATTTTAACATGTGTTGTTTCATATATGAAACAATAAATGAAAACCGTTTTGTAAATTTGTACGAATTATTGGTTTGTAAAAGAAGGGGCTTTTTAGAACTGTACAAGTTTAGTTGATGTAAGATTCTAACGGTGGTTCATGCTGTTGTATTGAATATATAGCAACTTTACAATCTTGGAGGCCGAAAGTTTGTTCTGGCTGGGATCGGGCTGATGGGTTGTATTCCGAGCATCTTGGCACAAGGAACGACAGGAAGATGCTCCGATGAAGTGAACCAGCTTGTTCTACCTTTCAATGCAAACATGAAGACGATGATCAACAATCTAAGCGCCAATCTTCCTGGTTCCAAATTCGTTTTCATTGACGTTCATAACATGTTCCAAGATATCCTCGCAAACGCTAGATCTTATGGTATCATAATCGCATTCAATCTAATGTTTCCTTTCCACCGCTACAACAAAATTGGTCTATCATTTAGTACACCCAACCTGTCATTGGGCGTCCTAATAGTGTATTTAACAAGACTTTAAGTTTGTAGGACCAAAAATTGTGCGTCATATCTAAAAACGTTATGGTAAGTTATTAATCGCTGATAGGCGACCTAACAAATTCCATCGACAAAGTTGGACCATCTAATAGGATACAAAATAAAGTAAATGGTATTGTTAACTTATATATAGAACCCGTTTAGTAATTAGCGTCCTATTACCCTTTAATAAATAGATCATTTTACAAAAGTGTCATATGAAAAAGGCTAAACGACATATTTACTTTTTGTGTTGTATTAGGTAGCCTAAGTTTGTAGATAAAACTTGTTAGGCCATCTAACTTCGTTTTAACAACTTTAGATGTTACTCTGGTTTTTGGTCATATAAACTTGAAGTCCCCTTAATTAAGTACGTCTTAAAATACCCATTTTGTTGTAGTTTAACGTCTTACAAGGGCAGAGTGATCTAAAATCTTGATGATGGATGCAGGTTTTCGTGTGGTGAATAGAGGGTGTTGCGGGATAGGAAGAAATAGGGGTCAGATAACGTGTTTACCGTTGCAAACGCCATGTCCGAACCGTAACGAGTACGTGTTTTGGGATGCATTCCATCCAACAGAAGCAGTGAATGTGTTGATGGGAAGAAAGGCTTTCAGTGGGACTCCTGATGTTGTTTACCCCATCAACATTCAACAACTAGCAAACCTTTGATGTTCAACATATCCATGTGTGAAGAAATTAATTAATCTGTGTTTCTTTGTGCTTTTTGTGACATGAAACTGAATGATGATCAAATGTGTTTGAATGTCTTGGCCTTCATTTTTAACCTAAGAGCATCTTCAATGGTAAAGGTTTTTTGCCACCTCATCATTTTTAAACCGTAGAAGAACGCTTCTTAAGGTAAGAAAGTGTGGGTCCCCATTTATTTTTTTTATATTGAATAATTAAATCTCATTGCACAATATTGTTTATCTAATGTTTTATTTTTAATATGTAAATTAATTAATTATCAACTTTCAATTATTGTCGAAATATAATCAATGTCCTAATTTTTAATTGTTATAAATTATAATTATTACTTTTATTATTAGAACTTTGTTAAAGGGAAAAACAAATGGAACAACAATATGGAGAGAATAACAATAAGACAGAGAGAAGAAGTCTATAATTCTCATTAATCATAAACCCTTTAAATAGGGAGGAGTTACAAGTAGATAACAGTTAAGAGATATTTCAGTTCTAATCTAACTATGATATATTTATCTCTATCTCTATCGTCATATCCTTTAGACGATGACACGCTTATCCTACAACACTCCCCTTGTGCCGAGTTAAAGGAGTGACAGTGCACAATTGTTGCCTCGTTAAAACCTCACGCCAAAATAAAAACACAGTGGGAAAAAATAAAAATATGACGAAGGAAAGAGTACAACGCACCGGTTTCCTTTGCAATACATAGACTTTTCCTTCAGTCTAGTTTTCTCTTAGATTCGTACTTTAATCATGAGAGTTAGAAAAACATGATGGTATATAAACAATTGCCTCATTAAAACATTACACCAAGGAACAAAACCCAATGGGAAAAATAAAATCTTGGTTGAAGGAAAGAGCACAACATACCAATATCACAAATATAGTAGACTCCCCCTTTTGTCTACTACTCCCCCTGATTCGTGCATTAATCAAGGGAGTTGAAAAATATTTTCATTTACTTTCTACACGTTTCCCAATATATGGTTTGAGGTAATGACTTGGTAAAATATGTCACATTCTTTTGACACCTTACTTGATTCACTTGAATCTAAAGGAGAGTCTTTTATTGCTGATTGTATAGAAACTTAAGAAGAATATGCTTTGTGTTATTACCCCTGATGTATCTTATGTTCATTTCTTCGATACATGATGCATTATTTCCATATATGCAAGTAGGATACTGGTTGAACCCAAAATTACTAACTCTTATAATATATGTAATGATAGTCCTTAATCATATACATTATTTTATTATCTCATGGAGAGTAATATTCTTGGATTGGTTCAAGGAGGTAGTTACAAAGGATTGCTTAGTTTACTTCCAAGCAATCGCGTGTTCCTTGTGGTAATTCTTTATCCAGTTTGGGAACAACCTTTGTATGGGTCAGACAGATACTTAATATCAGCAAACACATACCAAGACATTGTTTGGTGTTTTTCTATAAGAGCTAGTACTTTTGCTGCTTACATTCTAAGTAGGTATTGAATTTTCATTATCAATCTCATTTTTCTTTCTATAGGGAAAGTATAAGTCCATGTCAATGGATCCAAAAGATTAATTTGATATCATTCCAATGACTTTGCGTTGGCGCTGAGCTAAATCTAGATAACAAGTTCACTGAGAAATATAATATATGGTCAAGTATATTATGCTAAGTACGATAATGCGCATATTGTACTTAGATAGGGAATTTCAGCTCCCAACATTTTTCGTCATCATCATTTAGACGAAATGGATCTTTCCTTATATCCGACACTTCGACCGATCATGGGAGTGCTAACCGGATGCGTTTTGTCCATATTAAATTGTCTGATTATTTTATGGACATATGCGATCGGTGAATTAATATTTCACAAACTCGGTGTCCTAGCTCAAATATCTAGACAAAACCAAGTTTTCCCAAGATCTTTCCTCTCAAAATCATATTTCAAGTAACTTGTGGTTTCTCTTATTTCATCAAGAGTGGCTATTATGTTCATAACTTTGACATATAGAGCAACTTTGAAAATCTGGAACTTGTTTTCCATAAATACGCAACGGAACAGTTCATCGTTCTTATATATCTTTTCCCAATCAAGTATTCCATTAGGCAGGTATACCTTATCCGCGTAGATTGCTTTAATCTATAAAGTGGGCGTTTCAATTTCATTGCAAACGCATTTCGTGGTTTAAAGTTACTTGATTTTGGTAATGTAATATCATCAAACACTTTTATATATCTCTAAATCTAGATCCCTAGAGAGATATGTAGTAACCACATCTATGAGCTGCATTTCCAGTCCTTTGGAAACTACTAGGCTAATTAATTAGCAGAACGTTATAACGTTCATCACGGGAGAGTAAGTCTTCTCGTGGTCAATCCAGGGCATTGTGAGAAACCTTGCGCCAAAGGAGATCCTTACATATTAGGACTTCATTATTCTCGTTACGCTTTCTGACAAAGACTGAGTTATGTCCTACGGGCTTTACACTTGGTAGGTTAGCACTACCTGACCAAATACCCGATCCTTTTTTCAAAGAATAGAATTCTTTCTGGATTGTTTCTTTACATTTAGGCCAATATTCTCTTTGTTGATATTATTCAACTGAGTCTGGTTTGATGTCGTCGTGCTCGATCATTTTATAAGCCATCGTATATGCGAATAAATCATCAATGATTATATATGATCTGTCCATCGACTCATATGTACTCTCATAGTTCATTTGAGATTAATATTCATCTCTAGAATCAATATTAACTTCGGAGCGTCCTCCAGTGATGATTCATGGACATAATTATAATTAGAGACAATCTCATGAGAGTTTTGTGTATTGATGATAAATGGATGTGTCTCACTATTCTCTTCCTTTAGAATAGTATCTATCGAACCAAGTAGCTTCCACCACACCTCCACTATGTGTGATTGCAACGCACTTTCCAATGGCGTTATGTCCCTGTTGGGGACTTTTTAACCTTGCGAGTATATTTGCAGCTCGTATATGTGATCTTGTCACTTTTGGAATATTAAACGTATTAGGTATCGAGTCTGATTCGTTTGACTTCAACATTACGTTGTGAAGTTTTGGGGATTGAAATGAGACAGAGAGAGAATATTCAATGACACTTCCTGTCGTTCCCATGGAAAATCATTTTTCCTTTCTCCCCCTAACGACGGGAAGACTGTCTCATAAAAGTGACAACCCGCAAATCTAGCAGTAAAGAGATCACTAGTCAAATATTCTAATTAGCGGATAATTGTTGGGGGTTCATATCCAACATTTACCAAATCGTCTTTAAGGACCCATTTCGATGCGCTGTGGGGGCGCAATTGGCACATATAATCAAACATGCGTAAATGTAAAGTATCAGGCTTATATCCAGTTACCAACTGGTACGCATGAGGCTGGTTAGCAAACAGTGGGTCTAAAAACGACAAAAAAAACTGCATATAATAATTGCATAACCCTAGGTAGATGTGGGTAAATTGATGCGCATTACTAATACCCTAGATGTCATCATATTCTTTTGACAACAACTTCTATGAGACCATTTTATATATACACATGGGGTATAGGAAACTCTACATTGATCCTAATACATATGCAATTAACATCAAATCCTTATGATGTAAATTCTCCAGCATTCCAAGTCATGTAGACTTGATGAAATAATAAGGGTGGTGAGCCCTTAAACGTATAACTAGTGCTAGGAGAGCAGTATTTCATGTGGACAATAATACGACATGCGTTCATCGTGTCGAAACCAGAACCATAAAGTACTTTAATGGCCCGCATTCTAGATGTTTATGTCCATAAATATCACCTTGTATTCGTTGTAACAATGGAATATTTTTGTATAATGTCCTTAGCTTTAGGACGATCTCATTCCTGTATTGGCTAAGGATTAGGGTATATACAAAAGTTTTATGTATTCGAGAGGGCATATTATGATAGCAATGTTGTTTCTTATGCTTCAGAAGCCAACAGTTGCAATTTACCTCATTTTGCCTTTCACTCGAAAGAGAATGTGTCTATGTGTATTTTGCAATACACGGATCACTATGTCATAACCACGGTGTCCCACATGGTCATATCGAAACATATATGTGTTATTGCCCCCAAAATTTCTTTATTGATGACAAAATATGTTCCGATGACCCAATAATCTACTAGTTTGACACATTAGTTTCCATGATATATGTTTCCTTTCATATTTATGTATATATGCTCATTTTCATTTCCATTTGATACAAATATCTTTACAAGGTTCATATTAAACGTGTTCCACCAAGAAAGTGACAGTCCATCGTCTAAGTAATTTGGTTGGATGTATTATAAAACAAGTATTAGTCTATCTTTCTTTTTTTCGATTGTGTGATAGGTCAAAAAAAAATCAATTCTCCTCGATACATTCCTACACGGAACGGAGAATATTGAATTTTTTTTTGTATTTGTTTTTATGTATTTCTTTACATCTATAATGGTTACATATTCAATTTTACTTTAGCAGAGAAATTAATTTTGGTACTTAAAATTAATTTCAAAGAAACATATGCATAATCAATATTAAAATATTAAAACAAATATGTTATATTTCATTTTCAACGTGTTCCCTTTTTGATAGAAGCATTTTTTAGTGCATATCTTATTTGATTGTCCATTATCACCTGGGTAGTAGTTGTATCCTACTCCAGGTGTTGAAAAATCCTTCTTGACTCTTACCAATACCTTGACCCTTTATAGGGTCTCGTCCACATGGTGCAGAAATGTCACATGTGTGAAATTGTTTTTAACTCACAATCCTTTGGAGTTGTTTCCACCTCTAACACTTTCACTATCGATATCGGGAATTTTCTTTATCCCGACATATGTGGTGTTATTCGAAAGAACCTTGTTATGTCTCTCAACCACTTGCATTAGGTTGATGAGTTTGTCTAAAGGTTGCATTCCAACTTATATTTCTATTTACTTATATATGAAAGGTGGAAATAATGTTAAAAATCATGTCATCTTCTGTGAGTTCCTTGCCATAGAGATTGAGACGCGTTTTGGATATAACATTTCTTTGTTGACATCAGTTACCTTTTTGTAATCAAGTAAGTGGGTTTCATTCCAATGTACGATTAGTTCGGGAAGTACATATTCATGAGTACTCCCGATTATCCCTTTTGGGACATCCCACATTTCTTTGGGGGTTTCTAGTAAAGGTATTCCTATGAAATTTAGGATTTATATGTCGTCTCAAAACATGAAGATATTTGTTTGTACCTTTTCAAGAGGTTGGTTTTAGAGTCAATAGGGAGTTGGACTTTAGGTATTTTCTTGTACCTTTTCAAAAAGAGGTTTATATACTCATTTATGATACTCATATTCTTTTGAGTTTACGACGTTGATTTTGGGATGAGTTGTTTCAACCATTTACATATATAAAGGATAATATATGATTTTCTTTTTGATAAGAAAATGGATTATGGTTATGAAATTTCATTATCATAACAATATTGGATTTTGTATGCTTTAATTTTGTTGATAATACTTCATCAATATTTCAATTTTTGCGAAAACGAAATCACTCAATCTATTGGATTTCCAGGTAGTAGGGGAATCACATGTATTTCTTAAGTCCCTAGAAACCTTAGGGTTGTTTACACCCCTTTGACAAAATTCAGTCGATATCTTGTGATTTATTTCATTTAGATATAACATTATTAATTATAAAGATTTGGCATGAGGCCAAAATGACTATGAGTTTGGCATATGAAACCAATTTTAATATTTTGATACCTTAATAGTATTTTTTGGAGCTTTTGGTAAAGACCAAAGTATATGGGGTTAGAAGTGTAACTTCCAAAAATTAATTATATAGTTTAAAATTATGAGTAGGAACTCACAATCAAGAATTCAAGATAAATGTTTGATTTTAACATAAACAAACAAATAATAAATAATATTGTAAACTAATTGGATAACTATCTAAATATATTGATATTGTAATCTAATTTGATAAACATTAATAAATCATAATAATGTTTTAAAACAACAAATATTATCATATACAAAATTAAACGATAATTGATCTAAATAAAATAATATTAACGGAATTAAATTAATAAACTAAACATGTCAAAATTGTAACTAATTAATGATGCATAAATACACAATGATATGTTAAAAATTATAGCATAATTTAATATACAATATAAATAACAATATGCTAAAATAAACTCATGTAAAACAAATCGTATTAGTCAATTTAAAAAAAGGATAATGGTTCAATAGATAATGATAAGTTTTAAATCAATTATTACTTTTAAATACAAATTAAATATTAATACGTCGAATAATCATAATAAACCCAAATATAATAATTTTCTCTTTTTAATGATATGCTTAAAACATTTATTAAACATATATAAAATAATTGAAGAAAACATTAATACCCAAGTGTTGAAATTACACAAGCAGAAAAAAAATTACGTACGCAGAGAGGATGTGTGTGTGTTTCGATCAGTGTATTTTGGGGGCACAATAATCAAGAAATTAGGAGTTTGACATCGATGATCATGGAGCAAACCATCGATGTGTGTGTGTTTCAAGAGATATGAAATTCATCATATTAAAATAGATAATTAATGCATATATTAAATTGTTGTTGGCACATGCTGACATGCAACACATAGGTACATATATTTATAAACAGTGGAGAGAAAAAAAAATATCTATTTTAATACGTATATTCATAGTATTAAATTAATTATGAGAAAAAAAATGGTATGCCAAATCGGTAGAAAAAACCCTGTAAATTTCGGACGTAATATATATATATATATATATATATATATATATATATATATATATATATATAATTTTAAAGTTGGAACAACATCTTTAATATAATACTTTGATTTCATATGCATGTTTAACAAATAGTAGTAAAAAATCAACTGAGAAGGAATATTTACTTGGATTGTAGCAGCGATGGAGAAATTGTTTGATGATGTTGAAAGCTCGAAAAATTGATCGTTGAACTGTTTGATTGAGCGCACGTGCTGATAACGTGTTAAAGAGAAAAACAAATGGAAAAACAATATGGAGAGAATAACAATAAGACAGAGAGAAGAAGTCTATAATTCTCATTAATCATAAACACTTTAAATAGGGAGGAGTTACAAGTAGATAACAGTTAAGAGATATTTCAGTTCTAATCTAACTATGATATATTTATCTCTATCTCTATCGCCATATCCTTTAGACGATGACACATTTATCCTACAACAAACTTTTAATTATAATTAGTTTTTAATTATAAGAGTAAACTACTACTTTCGTCCCTATGGTTTGTTGTTTATAACTATTTTTGTCCCTAATCTTTAAAAATTGTTTTTTTAGTCCTTGTGATTTGCAACTTCTTTCGCTTTTAGTCCCTTAGAATATTAGTTTTAGGGACAAAAATGGAAAGAAATTGCAAACCACAATGACCATAAAAGCAACTTTTAAAGTCAGAGAATAAAATGTTTATAAACAACAAACCACAAGGACGAAAATCGTAGTTTACTCTAACTATAATAAGTAAATGTTGACCATTATAATTTTCGTTATTATAAATTTTTATTATATAAATCATGGACTGGTCCATGATTGAGGGAAAAGGTTTATGAAATATGTAAAAAAGAGAAAACCGATGTGACAGAGAGATCAAACTGATGCGACAAGAGGTTCATGAGTGTAGATGCTCTAATTATACACACTGATGAACCCTAATATACCCTAAAAGCTCCAAGCCTTTGGAAACTTATACAACATTTTGGACCTTAACAAATAGGAGAAACGTATTTCACTAACAATGTTACGAACAATAATTACAAAATAATACAAGTTGAACACATAAATGGTAGCCCAAATTAACGTCTTGTTATTACTTCTTCGTTTCGTGGGCGTTGAACGTATTAGGATCGTTTGATTTGTATTTCCATAATTGAGTTTTGCATCATTTCGTATATGAAGATACATGTTTTTAGTTTTTTGGTCCTTCACAATATGTAATGAATGTGTATCTATCACAAAATTCAACCTTCCACCTTCATACACAACAAACGAACAAATATCCTTGAATCTGACGGACATCCAAAATACTCGAACGTTTATATGAGTTATGACAATAACCATCACCCATTAACGTTAGAATCAAATTTTCCGAGTCCCACATTGACCTATCGAAGCATCAACTAAATGAAATAATCTTTTCCTATCAACTGTTTGGCAGTTGCTGAATGGTTTGGTGCAGAATAATTAATTGGTCAGAATGATTAAGATACTCTTATAATATAGTGTAAAATGAAATACGGTTGTTTTTTAATTGTTCAGAATGAAATTAGGGCTCTGAATGGTTAAAGGAAAACCAGGATGCAAAATACTTCAGAGGGTTTTGGAACCACTAAGAGAGACATTTTTTTTACCAAACAAGCGATTCATATATTGCCCAAACAGCTCTAAAGCGACAAAATTAAGTGTACCATTCAATACATAATAGATTTTGGTTGTGGCTTAACTATATCTTCTGAGTTAGCAATAGATCTCAACCTTCAACTCTATATTCATTGATTTGCAAGCATTTTGTTTATAATATTAGTTAAAAATGTAGCTAGAAACTATACATATTTACACAGCAAAATACCAAGGAAAACAGAGCAATCAACTAAAAACTAAACCCATATCTCTTTTCCAACCTCACATTCACTTGCTGTCACTGAAATCAGCATCAATAACTTCACCATCTCCATCTCCAGCATTACCACCAGAAGCCTTACCACCTTCACCACCACCACCAGCACCTGCTTGGCTGTAAATAGACTGACCCAATTGCATCATTTCTTGGTTCAATGCAGCCATGGCATCCTTTATGGTCTGAGTTGACCCACCAGAAATAGCTTCTTTAAGCTCTTTTAGCTTGGCCTCCACCTTCTCTTTCACTGGACCTGCAACCTTTTCTCCCACTTCCTTCAGCTGCTTTTCACATTGGTATACCGCCGATTCTGCCTGGTTCTTCGTATCAATGGCATCCCTCTTCTCCTTATCCTCCTTGGCAAACCGCTCTGCTTCCGCCACCATCCGCTCCACCTACAATAACATTCCAATCTTAATTCAAACAAATATGTCTAAACATTGAGGGATTAGCTCACTGAAAATACGGTTGGACCATTGGGACTCCTTCCATAGGGGTCACTGGTTCGAGTACCTCCGAGGCCCGGGGATTTTCCTGGCTGTTCTCCGGTGCCTCTTGGGATTAGAGAAGGTGCACCTAAGCTGACTCGGACAACCACGGTTAACAAAAAAAATGTCTAAACATCCTAATAGAACATTTTATAAGACCACATCCTAATAGAACATTTTATAAGACCACAAACAATTATGCCTCTTATGTAGAAGTGTTACAATAAGTTGATCGAACATTTTTTGGCAAGTTTTTTAGGACACCTTTGAAATTAAATGTCTTATGAATCTTTTTTATGACGTTACTTCAAAAAGTGTCACGTTTTATTGAAAAATGTGTTCACGGGACACTTCTCAAAAGTGTCGTATAGACAAGCTAATAAGACACTATTTCAAAAAATTCCCATAAATGTCCTATCAACTTATTGAAAGACTTATGCTCATGATACACAATTGTTTGGTCTTATAAAACAAAGACCTATAAGGTAGTTTATGACATTTAAAACATATTTGGCATCCTATAAACCCGGTTTTGTTGCAGTGCAATTTGCAATAAAGAGAAACAAACCTCATCCGAAGGCAATGTGCTAGCACCAGTGATTGTGATGTCTTGCTTCTTCCCAGTCCCTTTATCCACAGCTGTGACCGAAAGGATGCCATTGGCATCGATATCGAATTTGACCTCAATTTGAGGAACCCCGCGTGGTGCTGGTGGGATACCATCCAATCGGAAGCTTCCAAGAGATTTGTTGTCACGCACAAACTCTCTTTCGCCTTGTAGAACATTGATTTCCACACTCGTTTGCCCGTCAGCTGCTGTCGAGAAGACTTCTGATTTGGAGGTTGGCAGTGTCGTATTCCTTGGAATGATCTTCGTCATCACACCTCCTAAAGTTTCTAAGCCCAATGACAGAGGCGTCACATCCAATAGCACGATGTTGCTCACATCTCCCGACAAAACACCAGCCTGAAAAAATACAAAAACACGAAATATTTGAGCACACAAGAGATCCAGCAAAGAAGTTCCATTTTCAGTACCATTTTTTTGGACGTATATAATATTCATTATATGTCAAACACTCACTCAGGCTCCACACCTTTGGTTAGGTTTGAACCCTTGACCTCCTTGGAGACTGGGCTCGCTAAGCCAATGACCCTTCGGTATCATAAGCTAGCATATTTTTTAAACTTATTGAAAACACTCCGTTTACTTAGCTAGCTTTTTAAAAAGCTACTTCAAATAGATTTTCAACAAGCTCGAAGGGCCTTTTTCCATCTATATTTTTCCAATTAAGTTTTCAACTCATCCTTTTAAGTCATTTTGTATTGTCATCTACCTTCTTAGCTAGTTTTTACCAAATATGACTATCGGCTAACTTTCAGGCTTCGGTTAGCATGCAACTAGCTTATCAACCAACAACTAGCTTATCGGCTAGTTCGCCAAACATAGCTGAAATCATCAAGGTAAGCTTTTCGACACTTGAACATGAAAGGTGAAACAAAAACACCTACAAGCTAGCAGGTAAGTAGTAGACAGACAACCACCAGGATCTCCGTTTTGTTCTTGGAAGTAAGATAGAGATAGGACACAAACCTGCACCGAAGCTCCAAGAGCAACAACTTCATCTGGATTGACTGTGACATTAGGTTCTTTAGCTGTCATTTTCTTAACGAGCTCCTGTACGGCAGGGATACGTGTTGATCCACCAACAAGAACCACTTCATCAATATCTTTAAGAGAAAGGTTTGCATCCTTTAAGGCGGTTTCAACAGGCGTGCGAAGCCTATGGCATACAGACACACAAATTGAAGCTAGAAAGTCATCATCTTGAAAAGGCAGAGGAATCCATATTAAGACAAAAGGCAATCCAGAGTGGCAGATACATAATGGCAACAATTATAATTCAACAACTAAACATATAATACTTTATTAGAATCCCATATCGGCTAGACAGGAACCATATGTCTGCCCTTTTCAGTTTGAGAACCATGAGAACAAGATACACATTGATGAAACTGTTATATTCATTGATGCACATAAATTAATAAATTTACAGGGTCGGTAAAATAAGAACCGTGAGAACCAATTTATTCATGGATGCATATACACTTACATACACAGTAAATATGCATTGATAAATATACTCATTGTCAAAATACATATTTTGATAATATATATGCATCAATGAATATACTGGTTTAAAGTTCTCAAAATATTTACGGTTTGTTAGACTAATCCCGTCCCTAGGCAAGAACAACGTTAGCCAACAGTTGTGACTGTTCAGAGAAGTTGTGACTGTTCAGAGAAGGGATGCGATGGTTCACGAAGGGATGCGATGGTTGGAAAATAACCGTCATCATAGATTAGTATAAATAGAACACTTTGTTTTACGTTTTAAGTAGAGAAAAACCTGATTGTACAAATATTCATATTTGATTCAATAAACAACAAAGTTTGAATCAATCTTTTACTTTTGTTATTACCTGATTCGTGTTTGATTGAAACCCCACTGGGTAACAAATTGGTATCAGAGCATAGGCCTCGATTTTGGTACTCCAGGACCGGAATAAAAATCAAGGAAATTAGGGGCGATTTCTGTATATAGATTTTGAACCAAAACACAACTCAAGTGTTGATTTCTGGTTCGAACAGAAACAAAGAAGAACAGGGACGAAAGGGAAGAACACATCTGTGTGTTCTTGTTGGTTCGAAAAAAAAAGGGAGAGAGGACACACCAGGGCGTGTTCGGCGCTTTACAAAGAAAAGGAAGAACACTTTGTGTTCTTGGTGTTTTTTTTGAAGAAAAAGAAAAAAACCCAGGAGTGGTGCCCTCGATAGAAACAAAAATGGAAAGGACTTTGATAGAAAACTAAACATTTTTTGCAAAGTCTGACAAAAGAAAAAAAGGCATCATTTTTTTCTGTTTTTTATTTTTTTTGATCTTTTATAAATTAACAAATAAAATATTTATTTTGTTAATTATTGTGAAAATACAAAGTTTTTTTTGGCAAAGTTTATAAAAGATCAAAATTTGGGTAGTGAGTGTTAGTTTGTATTAGCATTTGAATACCAAACGGTTTCGGTATTCGGGGTTGAGATTGTTTTCAAGAAAAAAAAAACCCATCGAAGGGGTTTAGTGGTTAAGAAACCAAAGGAAGAATTGTTTACGAGCGATTCAAGAAAGGGAGGACCACGGTTACAGGAAGGAAAACAAGTCTCATCAAAGGAATCATTGGAAATCCAGGTTTTACGTTCTAATTTAAACCTGAATTTTTGATTCTTAGTATTTGAATATAATTTTCCTAAATTCCTATATCAAGTCAAAGTTTGAGATAGGAATAGTTAGAGTACAATGGGTGATAAAAACCAAAAGGAAATTATAATTCAAAAGGAGATTAATACCATTTCTCAATTTCAATGTCCCGTTTTGAAGGCAACAAATTATACGGTATGGGCTATTCGGATAAAAACCATACTAAAGGCAAACGGACTTTGGGAAATGATAGAACCTATTGATAATGCGCAACGAGATGAAAAGAAAGATATGGCAGCAACTGCATATCTATTTCAAGCATTACCAGAGGAAATGGTATTACAAGTTGCTAGTTGCAAAAGTGCAAAAGAAATTTGGGAAGCACTGCAAACCAGACACATAGGTGTAGATAGAGTGCAAAAGGCACGACTTCAAACTCTCAAAACCGAATTTGAGATGTTAAAGATGAAATAAGATGACAGTATTGATGTTTTTTCAGCGAAACTCAATAGTATTGTCACAAAGGCAAGTGGCTTAGGATCAACATTTGATCAGCAAACTCTAGTACGAAAACTTTTAAGTTCCGTACCGAAGAGATTTATACAGATTGTGGCAGCCATAGAACAATTTACTAATTTAGAGACAACAACCTTAGATGAGACAATTGGTAGGCTGAAAGCCTTTGAGGAAAGGCTGAATCTGTTAAATGGAAGCCCGACTGACAATCAGGATAAACTTCTGTTCACAAACCATGACAACAGTTCAAGTCATGAGAAAGGTTTTAAGAATGGTGGATAAGAGAAGTTTGGGTCATCTCAGGATAACAAGCAAGACGAAAAAACCAAACAATTTAACAAAGGGAAGAAATCCTCGCACAAGTTCAAGAAGAATAACTTCCAGAAGGGTGCAAAGGATTCAAGTAAGGTTAAATGTTACAAGTGTAACAAGTTTGGACACGTCAGGAGAAACTGCAAACTAAAGGATAGTGGACAAGAGCAATCGAATTTGGTTCAGGAAGATATGGAACCAACGCTCTTAATGGCAGTTCAAGGAAAAGGAGATAAGGTTGAGGAAATCTTCTTAGATGAAAAGGAGATTGAACCTGAGAAATACATAAGCATGGATGAAAGCTTATGGTACTTGGATAATGGAGCTAGTAACCACATGACCGGAGTTAGGACACACTTTAAGGAGATAGATGAAAAAATCTCAGGAAGAGTCCGTTTTGGTGATGGGTCATATGTAGAGATTAAGGGTAGAGGCTCTATATTACTCGAATGTAAAAACAAGGAACAAAAAATAATTCCTAATGTTTATTACATTCCAAGTCTGAAAAGTAATATTTTGAGCCTAGGACAACTAACAGAGAATGGCTGTAAGGTCGTTATGCAAAACAATGTATTATTGTTATATGGTCAGGATCAAAAACTCCTTATGAGAGTTGAGAGATCAAGAAACCGACTTTACAAAATCAATTTGAAAATTGGTATGCCTATCTGTTTATTGACTAATTTGGAAGACCATGCATGGCTTTGGCATGCTAGGTTGGGTCATTTGAATTTTGATTCAATTAAACAAACGACTCAGAAGAAATTAATGGAAGGGATACCCAGTATAAGTCATAAGAATCAAGTGTGCAACGCCTGCTTACTAGGAAAGCACAGTACAACTCCGTTTCCTAACCAGACAAACACTAAGTCAATAGAACCTTTGAATTTAGTGTTTGGTGATTTATGTGGACCTATTTCCCCAGCAACAGAATCAGGAAAGAAGTACATGTTCTTGCTAGTAGATGATTGTACTAGGTACATGTGGGCGTACTTCTTGAATTCAAAAGATGAAGCATTCGAGACTTTTAAGGAATTCAAGTTGAAGGTGGAAAATGAGGTCGGGAAAAGGTTAAAGACTTTCAGAACAGACAGAGGTGGTGAATTCACATCAAGGGAATTCACACGGTACTGTAAGGAGAATGGCATACTTAGACAACTTACAGCACCATACTCTCCACAACAAAATGGCATAGTAGAGAGAAGGAATAGGTCTGTAATGTGCACGACAAGGAGTATGCTGAAGGCTATGAATATGCCACAAAATTTTTGGGCTGAAGCTATTAGACATGCGGTATATGTCTTAAACAGGGTACCTACAAAAGCTCTGAGGGATTCTACACCTTATGAAGCGTTAAAGGGTAGAAAACCGAATATGAGACACCTTAGAGTTTTTGGATGCAAAGCCTATGCAAAGGTAACCAAGCCACATCTAAAAAAGTTAGATGATAGAAGCAAGGAATTAGTTTACCTAGGAACTGAACCAGGATCAAAAGCTTATCGATTATTTGATCCTGTAACAAAGGTGATTAATGTTAGTAGAGATGTAAAATTCAAAGAAAATGAAGGATGGGACTGGAAAGGTTACTTGGATAACGTTGATCCAAAGGAACCAGAATGGAAGGACTTTATTATAAATGATAACCGAACATCAAGTTCAAGGATCATGAATGAAGTTAGCACTCAAGATTCGGAAAGAAATGATGAAGAGAGTACACCAAGTTCCATGCAAAATAATGCTCAAGGTGATATATCTGATGATGAGATTGTACAACCAATAGACAATCCATCAACACCTCCACCATATACCTATGAGCCTAATTCAGAAGAATCTACTGGATATACATCATCAACAGCAAGTTCATCCAGGCCGTTTGATCATACACCAGTTAGAGGTTTCAGAAACTTATCTGAAATCTATGATCAAGCACCAAAAGTGCAAAGTAATGAATTGCTACTACTAGAGGAAGAGCCTAGAAATTACAAAGAGGCTGGACGAGATAAGAAGTGGATCGAGGCAATGCATACAGAACTTGACGCAATCAATAAAAACAAGACATGGAAGCTAGCCACCTTACCAGACAAACAAAAGGCTATTGGTCTGAAATGGGTATTTAAGACTAAACGAGACGAAAATGGGAAGATTATAAAACACAAGGCTCGTTTAGTAGCTAAGGGATACGTACAAGAGCATGGAATAAACTATGACGAAGTCTTTGCTCCTGTAGCAAGAATGGAAACAGTTAGATTAATTCTTGCATTGGCAGCTTATCATGGATGGGAAGTTCACCACTTTGATGTAAAATCAGCATTTTTACATGGGGAACTTAAGGAAGAAGTATATGTTACACAACCAGAAGGATTTATGAAACCAGGAAATGAAAATAAAGTGTACAGACTTGTTAAAGCACTTTATGGGTTGAAGCAAGCTCCACGTGCATGGAACATGAAGTTGGATCAAACTTTGAAATCACTGGATTTCAAGAAATGCACATTAGAACAAGAAGTCTATACAAGGATAAGTAAAAACTCTATGTTGCTTGTTGGAATTTATGTGGATGACTTAATAGTAACTGGAAGCAGTAAGGAAGACCTTCAGAAGTTTAAGTCGCAAATGGAAGAAAAGTTCGAGATGAGTGACTTAGGTTTATTAGCTTACTACTTGGGAATAGAGGTTACCCAAACGGGGGTGGAATCTCTATAAAGCAATCAGGATATGCCAACAAGATTCTTAAGGAAGCAAGAATGTTAGATTGCAACGAAACCAAGATTCCCATGGATCCAGGAACAAAGCTAATAAAGACAGAGGGAGGAGAACTAGTTGATGCTACGAAGTACAGAAGTCTAATTGGGTGTTTAAGATATTTACTTCATACAAGACCGGATCTCAGTTATTCAGTTGGTTTGTTAAGCAGGTTCATGCAAGAACCAAAGGAACAACATATGAAGGCAATTAGACAGGTGTTACGTTATATCAAAGGCACATTAAATTTTGGTATAACCTACAAGAAGAAAGGTGGATGCAAGTTACTTGGATATAGTGATAGTAGTTACGGCATCAACATAGAAGAAGGCAAAGGAACGACAGGGATCGTATTTTACCTTGGAAATTCACCAATAAGCTGGAATTCTCAGAAACAACCTACTGTTGCATTATCATCATGTGAATCAGAATTTATGGCGACAACAGCAGCAGCTTGTCAAGCATTATGGCTACAAAGACTATTGAATGCATTAACAGGCTGGAAGGAAGAAAGGGTTACAATCAGAGTCGACAACAAATCAGCGATAGCACTTATGAAGAACCCCGTATTTCATGGAAGAAGCAAACACATTGATATACGTTATCATTTTATCAGAGAATGTGTTGAAAAGAATCAGATAGAAGTCGAGCACGTAAGTGGAGATTTACAAAGGGCGGACATACTTACTAAAGCCTTAGCAAGGATCAAGTTCGCAGAAATGAGAGAGTTGCTTGGCGTGAAGGATCTAAAGGAGCAGGAACGAGATTAGGGGGGTGAATGTTAGACTAATCCCGTCCCTAGGCAAGAACAACGTTAGCCAACAGTTGTGACTGTTCAGAGAAGTTGTGACTGTTCAGAGAAGACATACGGGATGCGATGGTTCACGAAGGGATGCGATGGTTGGAAAATAAATAACCGTCATCATAGATTAGTATAAATAGAACACTTTGTTTTACGTTTTAAGTAGAGAAAAACCTGATTGTACAAATATTCATATTTGATTCAATAAACAACAAAGTTTGAATCAATCTTTTACTTTTGTTATTACCTGATTCGTGTTTGATTGAAACCCCACTGGGCAACACGGTTCTCACATGAACACTCCCCTGTATGTATATATGTATATATAGAGGAACCTCCTCTCTTTCTATAAGAGTTCTTTTAGAAAGATATTAAAAGGGGTTCCACATGTGACATATATGTTGATTATAAAAGAAGCACCTGTCAAGTAAATCTGAGCACAACTCCTCAAACTTCACTCTAGTTAACGTAGTATCAATATGTTTTGGGCCATCTGATGTTGCCGTAATGAAAGGTAAACTGCAAAAACAGTATCCATCGTCACCAAACATGAAAGAAAGAATCTTGATTAGGTAGGCAGAAAAAGAAAGAAAAGAATGTGAAGTGAAAAAGGGCATACCTTATGTTAGTTTGGGTCAAAGTGGATAGCTCCATCTTTGCTTTCTCAGCGGTCTCTGTGAGCCGTTGAAGAGCTTGCTTATCTTTAAGAAGATCAATGCCTTCATCCCTCTTGAAAGCTTCTGCAAGCCAATCAACAATTCTCTTCGAAATTTCAAAAAAAAAATGAACACATTAAAACGGTTCAACATCTGGATTACATGTTAACAAAAATGCTCAAACTCGGCTTCTTGAAAGATCCTAACCTTGTCAAAGTCATCTCCTCCTAAATGGGTGTCTCCTGAGGTTGACAACACCTCAAACACTCCATCACCAACCTCAAGAACTGCATAGCACAAGATAGACATGGATGTCACCAACCTATTTTATATATATATATATATATATATATATATATAGTGGAAGAATATTTTGCAACCTTTAAAAAGGTTGCAACCCTTGCAACCCACATCTTAACCGTTGGATTCATGATCGACAGTTATTTTATTTTATTTTTTATTTTTTTTTAATTAAAAATATTGAGCCCCATATCTATTGTAACCGTCGATCATGAATCCGACGGTTAAGATGTGGGTTGCAAGGTTTGCAACCTTTTTAAGGGTTGCAAATTAAACAACCCCTATATATATATATATATATATTAAGATGTGGGTTGCAAGGTTTGCAACCTTTTTAAGGGTTGCAAATTAAACAACCCCTATATATATATATATATATATATATAGGGGCGTTCAAATGTCACCCCTTTACATGATGCAACCCCTCTATCTACCACTCATTTTATTTTCACTTTTGTAATTAAGAAAAAGGAAAAAAGCTGAAAATAAAATGAGTGATGGATAAAGGTGTTGCATGAGTTGCATAATAACCTTATTATATATATATACATACATATATATATATATATCCAAAAAGAATATGCATGCCAAATACTTCCCTTCCCAACCATCTTAATGCAAATTTACCGAAAACAAAACGATTTGTTCGATATTATGGGTGACCGACCATTATGGCAACCATAAATTACCTTAATTTTTGAGCTTATTGAAAAAGTACCATTTAGGTACCTTTTAACATTTTCAATAAGCTCCACTAGTTTCTTTATCACTTTCTTCCGATTATGCCCCTTATATTTTTCCAATTAATTTTTCATCATGTCTTATTATGTCATTTTTACATTCTAGAGTATTTACCAAAAATACTAGTTTGGTAAAACAGTTGGGGGTAAAAACTAGTGGATAAGCTAGATAATAATATACAATCACTGCATCCTTTTCTTAATCCTTTTTCTAAATTTAAAACATGTTAAAAAAACTAGTTGAGGAACTATAAGGGCAGAATTGGAAAAAAGTGAATAAAAAGCCACTAACCTGGCAAAAAAACAAACTAGCTTATGAACGTCAAAAATAGCATTTTAACGGCTCGTTTATCGGTCAACAACTAGCTTATTCGTTCTATAAACCCAGATAAAACACACAATATACATATCCGATGTAGCGAAAGAGCAAAGCCTTTAAGGACAAACCTGATACATCAAAAGTACCACCACCAAGATCAAACACTAGAATCGTTTCATTGTTTTTCTTCTCAAAACCATAAGCCAATGAAGCAGCAGTTGGTTCATTGATAATGCGAAGAACTTCGATACCCGCGATGCGTCCAGCATCTTTCGTCGCAGTTCTTTGTGAATCATTAAAATATGCAGGCACTGTTACCACTGCTTTAGTAACCTTATCACTTAAAAACTTCGATGCATCATCTACAAGTTTCCGAAGAACCTAAAATGCAATTAAATGAACACAAAATCAACATGAATTCATTAACATGACTCAAATCAAAACCCTACAAACTGCTATTACGACATTAGAATCGTGGATTCTTTGCTCTGTATCTATCAATTTGAAATCGTAATTGAAGTTATGAATCTCTTTATTTTGCAGATCAATTCTTAAAGCGTACACAAATCTGTAATTTTCTGGTTGAAGAGATGAATCCAATTGAAATAAATGATTCATGAAAATTGAAGATTTGAAGTGAAGATACCTGTGCTGAAATCTCTTCAGGGGCAAATTGTTTACCAATAGCAGGGCAATCTAACTTGACATTTCCATTATCGTCTCTTACAACCTTATAAGAAACCTGCTTCGATTCTTCATCCACCTCCATCATCTTCCTCCCGATAAACCTCTTCACCGAGAAAAACGTGTTCTCCGGATTCACCACCGCCTGCCGCTTCGCGATCTGACCAACTAACCTATCGCCGTTCTTACTGTACGCCACCACCGACGGCGTCGTCCTCTGCCCCTCGGCGTTCGTAATTATGGTAGGTTGCCCTCCTTCCATCGCTGCCACCGCCGAATTCGTCGTACCGAGATCAATTCCCACCACCTTCTCGCTCACGACCTTCAAAACACGTCGTTTTTGAGGTCTCAGTACCCATGATGATCTCTTATAACTTGATGTGGGGTTTCCGAAGAAAGATGTTTTTGACGATGAAAAGGAATTGGAATTGGAATTGCGGTTGATGATGTGGGGTTTGAAGGAACAAGGGGAGAAAGTTGTTGCAGACATTTGAGTGGTGATTGGAATGAATGAATATGAATGTTATGATGAGTGTGTATGGGAGTGAGGTGGAAGGGGTTTAAGTAGTAGTATGGGAAAACCATGGAAGAATTGAGAACATCATTTCATGGAAGAAAGTAGAGGTTTCTAGAGAAGCCTTGTGATTTCATTTTTATATCAGCTCCCTTTGAGGGGGGTTTGGGATTGCTTATTTAAAACGTTTATTAATTTATTTTGGTCTAGTATCGTTGATAAGTATTTTTTAGTGTTTGAATGGGAAAAAAAATAAAACCGTTTATATTGATTTGACACCGATAATAAAGAGTTTTTAATAAGTCATTTAATTCTATCTTGTTAACTTATTTGAAACAACTTATCAGGTTTTTGGTTATTTTACATGTATAAGTAATTTCAAACACCCCTAAATAATAACTTATTAGCTTATTACGTTTTGGTACCACCATAAGCTAGTGATGGCCATCTCGGCCCGGCAAGATCGGTTAACCGGGGCCCGACCGCCTGAAGCCCGGCTCAGCCCGATGCCAAACCGGTTTGAAGCCCGAAAACATGAACCGGGCTGGGTATTTGGAGGATTTGTCGGTCCGGACCGGCTCGGCCCGAAACCGGTTCACGACCCGGCCCGACCCGACCCGATTCTCACTAATTCAAAAAACTAGTTGTTATGTTACCGTTTGTGACCATTTTTTGAACTTTTTTTGTATTTTTTACCCCTCCAAACCCCTATAAATACTTGAATTTATGTATTGTAAGTTTGTAACTTAAAATTATAAATAAAATGTATTTTTAAAGTGTATTTTAGAGATTTATTATAAATAAAACGTATTTTAAAATGTATTTTAGTGATCCAATCCAATCCAATTTTTATTTTTTAAAGTTTAGTAATTAATTATTATATAAAGAAATTATTAAAAAATATATATATACGAGGCCCGATCTTGGACCGGTTTTGGGCCTGGCCCAGCCCGATTTTTTGTAAACCGGTTTAACCCAAGCTTAACCGGGCCACACATTTTCGGGTGAAACCCGGCCCGGCCCGAAGCCCGATTGGTCCGGTTTTTGCTTTCACTGTTTGGGCCCGAACAGGGGCGGATGTAGGCTAGAATCATTGGGGGGATGGACCCCCATTAAATGGGAAAAAATAGGATTTTTTTAGGTGAAAGTATGTTTTTTCTTAACTTTATACCTTCAATCCCCCCAGTGTATTTTTGTCTGGGACCCCATCAACCAAAATAATACGTCGAAACCAACCAAAAAACCAAAAAATATTTTCGAAATTAACTAAAAAAACCAAAAAAGTTCCTCAAAATCGACAAAAAAACTTAAAATTCCTTCAAAATCAACAAAAAAATCTTTAAAAATCCCTCGAAACGGTAGATTTAGGCTAAAATGCATCGGACAATTTTACGGGCATTTAATCTACCTTAAAAGGTGCCCCCACCAAGAAAAAATCCTGGATCCGTCACTGGGTCCGAAGTCCGTTTTGGCCCGGCCCGACTCGGCTCGAGCCCGATTTTTAGTCATCACTACCATAAGCTAATCCAAACATTTTTTATAAGTTAATAAGCATTTTTACATAGAAGCATAAGTTATTTTAAATAAGCAATTCCAAACACCCCCTTGAATTACATCATGTATTGAATATGTAGAAAATTAGTCTGATAAATATTGGACGTGTGTGAGAAAGAAATTAATGGATATGAATATTTTGATAACCTACAGGAATGCATTTAGTTTACCATTGTTTTTACAAGTTAAAATTTTAAAAAGAAATGTTTACATTTTAATTTTACTCTTAATCATAAAATGGATAAATTAATTACTTTCTTTATTATCAAGAGTAAAATCATTATTTACTTAATTAAAAGTATAATAATTATATATTTCTAAAACCGTCTATCTATCTTAATATGATTTTTTTTGGAACAGATGAAGTACATTGTCTTGAACTTTTTGATTGAATAATTCTACGGTTATAATAATATATGTTCTTGTTACATATATTTTTTATAATTTTTTTGTATATATAATATTGATATATGAAAAGTAATCTCATACACACTTCTCACTTATAAGGAGACTTAAACCTCTGATCTTCATAAAGGTAGGTTAATGCCTTAGACCCTACTTCTATGTGAAATTTTACTGGAGTCGTGTGGTTTAATTTAGTGTACATGCATTTGATTTCAACGTGGATTGAACATGTGCGAACATTGAATTCGCTATAGTCATTACATGAAACTAAGAAGGTCTTAATTAAGCCAAAGTAATAAAGATTGAAAAACTTCGGTTTAAGAATCCTTAAAGTTGATTCTGAACACAACATAATTTGAATAAAGGAATCAAAGATATGGAAACGAGAGTTGTCGGTAGGGGTGCTCACGGGTTGGGTTGATCGGGTTGGAGGCTTTTCGACTAATCAACCCAATATAGGCGGTTTGAAAATTTTACAACCCAACTCAACCCAATCAAAAGTACAACCCAACCCAACCCAAACCGTTCGGGTTGATCGGGTTGGTCGGGTTGGGTTTAATACAAGATAAAATCAAATTTAGAAATATAAACATAAAGGAAACATTTCTATAAAATACATCCGAATGACCGATAATTCATTAGAGTATGTAAGTTCATCAAATATCACCATATTACATATAAAAATGTCTAAATCAAAGTCATACATAAACAAATCAAACTATTATATAATACATTACTCATTAGTTAACTATTAACTAACATACTAAAATCAAAGATGAAATGGTCACAGTAAAGTAAAGTAATAAAATTAACAGTAGCAGCTAGAAGCAATATGTGAATAATGCTCCAAATTGAATTACTAACTTGGACATTTGACAGCTCTAAAATCAAGGCAGCCCAAGCATTATTCATACCATTACTCATTAGTTAACTATTAACTAACATACTAAAATCAAAGATGAAATGGTCACAGTAAAGTAAAGTAATAAAATGTAACATCCTAAAATTCAGAGTAATTTAAAACTTCATAAATTAGGCAATATGACATCTGAATTGATATAAACTTCTCAAAAAGTGTATCAGTCCTTAAGACTTTACAAAAACCTGTACGGATTTAGAATTCATCAACAGACTAATCTAAACATAACTATCTAGATTACATCAGTTGACAATCCAAAATTCATCAAAAGAATGGGACTTAACAATGCCCAACTATCAACACACTTTAGTCATCTCAAAAATGCCTCGAGACCAAACTCGTCTCTCAAAACCCTGTGCATCCCACCGCTAAGGGAAACCTGTTATACATATCATTTGAGAAAAAGTGTTAGGCTTAAAGCCTAGTGAGAACATACAGTTCATAAATCTCAAGAGATAAAATCAAATGCATCAAAGTAAATCCTTCCAAAGGTTTAGTTATGCAAAATACAGTTCTTTGATAATATACGGACAACCGGTCCAAAACACATCTTCTGATGACGGGGATTACCCGATTTACCAAGGATTATAGTGGAACACAAAGTAAGCCACAAATCCGAGTTATGAGCTAAATACATGGAACCATGGCCACGAACGCTTCGGTCCGTACTACAATGTGAGGGAGGCCCCCAAGGAACCAGTCATACTCTTTCGTTAGACTACATTTGACCCATGGCTAGTAACTGGTCTCACATAACTGTACCAAGTGCCCCCGAAGATCAAATGTATCCAACTACAACAGAAGGGGTACAAACATCCCAACAATAAGCCGACTCGATACCTAGGGATCCACTAGTATAGTCATGACTTGTCACAATATTTCATGTGACCACTTTAAAGCTAGATAAACAGCTTTCAACACATTTATATTTCAAAATGTCATTTTCTAGACCAACTGTTGGTAAGAAAGATAATTATAAAAATGAGTCCATAAACTTTCTTTCACATATCCAATCATAATGTGCAAGTAAAACATATTTTTACTTCAAATAAGATAGAATCCATCATAAAAAGATCGGAATCCCAAAATCTCCCAAAACTCAACTTGTATCAAATATGTAGAAATCTTAAATCTGTAACCATGGGGATATATAGGAGTTCAAACTGTAACCATTTTGACATGTATAAAGTTTTAGAAAGGTAGTAGGAACTCACCCAATAGGTTTATACGAAAACCCGAAGAACTAGATATCGACCCTCTTGACAAGGCGAAGCTTTCTACACCGGAACCTCGGATCGAAAACTAGATAATAATCACCAAACTCTAGAGAGAGAAAGAGAGATATCTAGAGAGAGGATGAGAGAGTTTTGAGAAAATCTCACAAATGAGATATTTGTGGCTGAAGCCACTTAAGTCGGCTAGGGTCTTTCGCGGGTTATGTCGCGACCTCAACTCGCGGCATAACTCGCCCGCGTTCTCAAACCCTAAAACCAACAGCGGACATCGCGACTAATGCCGCGACTACCACTCCCATGCAAGTCGCAAAACACGTAAACCCATAATCAACAGTGGACATCGCGACTTATGCCGCGACTCCAAGTCGTGAGCAAGTCGCGGAACTCACTGGAAGGTTCCAACTTCACCGAACAACAAAAATTCGAACGATAAACTAAACGGGGTGTTAACGACAACGGTTAAACACAAGATTACAACGATATATGTATAATGAAAATCCAGGGTGTTACATAAAATTAACAAATCAAAGTCGTAAATAAACAAATCAAAGTTAACTAACATAACAATAAAGTAACATAATAAAATTAGGAAGAAAATACCTTGATGTAACACCCGGAAATTCTCAAGGTAAGTATTTATTCTCTTTGAATGCATTAAATGTATCTATGTGAGTATATGAGCCTTTGTATGCGTTTTATGATAGTTGTTATGTTGAAATGTCGTATAATCTGGCTTACCATCCTTAATTGTTCAAATCTCGCGTTAATTGTCGAATAAGGTCAAAATTCGGGACGTTTGGGGTGTGGGGCGACAATGACAGGCGACTATGACATGGTCACTGTCGCCGTGTCAAGGTCGCGGGGAGTGTACCGTAGGGTGTGTGTGTGGCGACTATGACATGCGACTATGACACTGTCAATGTCGCGGTGTCAATGTCGCGAGGGACGTACCGAGACCTCAGGGATGTTCGCGATTATGACACGCGACAATGCCATGGGCATTGTCGCCGGGGCATGGTCGCCCGCGGAGAGCAGACTTCATTGATTAAAACCCTTTCAACCCTCATTTACCACACTTATCATTTTGAAAACGGGAGAGCCTCCTTTTGGGCGATTTTTGAGCTTCTCAAACCCACACACACTTATTGCTAAGATTTGGGTAGTTGGAAGCATTAAAGTGGTCATCCAAGCTATATTCAAGTGTTTCCTTGAAGTGTTCATCAAGATTCTCGTTCCTCATCTTCAAGTCTCATCTTCCTCAACTTTTAGGGTTTCATCTTTTCTAGGTTTTGGTCAAAAACCTAGATTGTGAGTTTACTAAACCTTTGTTAAAACTAGATACACATCATAATCTCCTATTTGTTACGTTATCTCTATATGTTCAAATGTTTGGGGATTTCTTCATGAAAATAGTTGGAGGATGTATATATAAGGGTGATTTGCCATGATTATTGTTATATGTATCATTATTTGGGATTTGTCTCATAGATACATAATGTGGGTACCTTGATATGTTAAATGTATGCATATATGGGTATTATGATGATTCTAGTTGGAACACCATTTTGGTGATATGTTTATATGCATGATGAGCATGATTTACATTGGGTCTTTTGTTAGACATCACGAGGATAAGGTGGTAATATTATACCCGTAGTTGGTATTGAATTATGTGGGTTGAAATATACCTAAAGGACCCCTTATAAATGTTATGTGGACGAACCAAGTCAGTACACTAGGAGGATATAGTCTTGGGCACCACTGTGATGGTGTGTGCCTAGACCTCCGCCACTCGGAGAATTTTCTGAGCGATAGTCTTCGGGTGGGGCGGGCCTTTGGGGTGTTCCTTGTTAAGGGCATCAAGGTATATCGACTCTTGGGTGGGACTTGATTGGTGCTATGGGTCTCCCCTATTGACTCCACATTTGTTGAACTATGGTTAATTGCTGATAAGTAATGTGACTGTTCATGCATGCTTATTATTGTTCAACTCACTAGGCTTTTTGGCCTAACACTTATTTGGTGTCGAGGTGTATCTCAGGTTCTAGCGGCGGTGGTCTTAAGCAGGTTTAGTTTCTTTGGGGTGAGAGCTTGGGGAATTGCACATGGACGCGTTATACTTTTGGATATAGACCGTTTGGGTCTATAGATGACAACCCTTTTTGTAATCTCTTTTCTAGACGTAGAAATTAGATTAGTTGGTTGTTGTTATTTGTCCGTTAAATTACAATTGTGATTAAACAGGTTATTTATATATACATTCCCCATTTTTTGGAGGCTCTTGCTATGGCAATTTTAGCATACCTCATGTCCGTTTTCTAGATTTTTGTTATCCCTATTTTTAGGGTGTTACACTTGAAACCTGTGTGTTAATCTTAACTGTGTAAATCTGAACCTATAAAGTGTAAACCGTAAATAAGGAGAAATCATAAGAAATAAAACCATACAAGACCTACAAATAAATCAGAAGCAGAAGTCGATCGAAGAAGCAGAAATCGGTCGAAATCATAAAGGAAGCACCACCAATAAATCAGAAGTAAAACTAAAACCTACAAATAGAAAGGTAAACGGCTGTAACAATAAGAACAAGCAGAATTGCAGAAATCATAAGAAGTAAAACACTAAAAGTCTAAAACCTACAAATCTATACTATATTATAAAAACGACATAAAAAACTTTTAATTACAACATTTTAAGCACAAGGTACAACTAATTAAAGCCAATTACTTAATTTACAATTTCTTAATGCTTTGGTACAACCTTTCCAAGCACATTATCTCACATAATCATCTATTTGTGGAATGGATACTCATTTATTAATATAAATATTTGTTTTTTTGGTGGAGGATTTTATAAAATAGATTTTATATTAGCATAATCTATTTTAAATGTAAATTTTACATTTAAATCTATATTAATGAGATGTAATATAAAATCTTTTTTATTCCGTATTTTTTATATTACATCTCAAAATGATTTTTCCATATTTTATTTTATAAAATCTTTTTCCATATTTTATTTTATAAAATCTTTTTACATAATGAGATGTAATATAAACTCTTTTTTCTTCCGTATTTTTTTTGCTAATATAAAATCTATTTTATTTTATAAAATCTACACGTATTTTATATTAGCATAATATAAAATCTACACGTATTTTTTTTTCAAAGAAACAAAAATATTACACATTTATATTTTTATATTATAAAATATGTAATATTAAAAATCTACACGTTTTATGTTAACAAAAAAATAAAAAAAATAAATGATTTCTATCTTTTGTAACCGGCAACTCAACTGGTATAGTTCAAATTCACTCAATACCATTGAAAATTTATCTTACCATTGACTTCAAGACCTCATAGTATTAGTCGATAAAAATAAAGATATGTATATATATCTTATTCCCCTACTTCGAAAAATATGATTGTGGGTTTTGAAAAATATAAACAAATCCTCAGTAAATAAAATAAAATATAAACAAAAATATAGTGGAATACCTTTTGTTCAGTTGCAGGTTCTGTCATTGACACCCGACCGTTCGTCTTTTTCTTGTACTCGGATGATACATAGAGAAGCTATATATATTTATAGTGAATGTAGAGAATATTTTAAAATATTTTATTTTCATTTTCGATTTTACATTTAAATGTAAATATATTAAAAGTATGGAAGAATATTTTTATATCTACATCGTTTCTATTTTATTTTCTTTACACTTGGTTAATTTGGAAAATATTGCGGAATATTTTTATTTTAAAGAATACGATAATTTATTAGTGTATCTCGTTATTTTTTATTTTTAATTCATATCAACTTTTTTTTTTCTTCTTTTAATGCTCGTGAAAAAAAATACGTGTAGATTTTATATTAGCAAAAAAATACGTGTAGATTTTATATTATGCTAATATAAAATACGTGTAGATTTTATATTAGCAAAAAAAATACGGAAGAAAAAAGAGTTTATATTACATCTCATTATGTAAAAAGATTTTATAAAATAAAATATGGAAAAAGATTTTATAAAATAAGAATATTTTTATATCTACATCGTTTCTATTTTATTTTCTTTACACTTGGTTAATTTGGAAAGTATTGCGGAATATTTTTATTTTAAAGAATACGATAATTTATTAGTGTATCTCGTTATTTTTTATTTTTAATTCATATCAACCTTCTTTTTTCTTCTTTTAATGCTCGTGAAAAAAAATATGTGTAGATTTTATATTAGCAAAAAAAAAATACGTGTAGATTTTATATTATGCTAATATAAAATACGTGTAGATTTTATATTAGCAAAAAAAAATACGGAAGAAAAAAAACTTTATATTACATCTCATTATGTAAAAATATTTTATAAAATAAAATATGGAAAAAGATTTTATAAAATAAAATATGGAAAAATCATTATGAGATGTAATATAAAAAAATACGGAAGAAAAAAGATTTTATATTACATCTCATTAATATAGATTTAAATGTAAAATCTACATTTAAAATAGATTATGCTAATATAAAATCTATTTTATAAAATCCTCCACAAAAAAAAAAATATTTATATTAACAAATGAGTATCCATTCCACAAATAGATGATTATATGAGATATTGTGCTTGGAAAGATTGTACCAAAGCATTAAGAAATTGTAAATTAAGTAATTGGCTTTAATTAGTTGTACCTTGTGCTTAAAATGTTGTAATTAAGAGTTTTTTATGTCGTTTTTATAATATAGTATAGATAATACAAAACTATTACCAATATTATTGCACTAACTCATAACAACAAACGATTAAGAATATATGCAAGTTAACCACTTATGAAAATACATTCGTTTTTCACATTGTATTTCATTATCTGTTAACAGAGAAATTACGTTTCATTTTAACTCGGTTCAATATTCCAACAAAAAATTTATCCTCCCGTGCAATGCACGGGCCCAACACTAGTCTAAGTAAAACCCACAAATCAAAGTAAAACCTACAAATCGATCGAAGAAGCAGATGTATAACTTACCAGTAAGGTTACAACTTTAGAGTCAATCGATCGAAGGTTTTTGGAGCAGAAATAGATCGAAGGTTTTAGGAGCAGAAATCGATCGAAGGTTTTAGAAGCATAAATCGATGAAAGGATGGAGGCGGCGATGTAAATCGATCTCGACTCTCTCTCGACTCTCAAGTCTGGAACGGATGGAGAATTGGAGATTGGAGGCGGCGATGTGTTTGTAATTGTATTGTAAAAAACTAAAACCTGAAAACTAAAATTATTAAAAAAAACAAGCGCTTTAGGTCAAGGGTTCACGGGTTGGGTCGGGTTCCATTGGGCCTGACCCAATTCCGACCCAATAGAGTCGGGTTCGCTATTTTTTAGATCAATAATGCTTCGGGTTACCTCGGGTTGGGTTTTTTTCGATTTTTTCGGGTTGGGTTGATCGGGTTTTTGAGCACCCCTAGTTGTCGGACGAGCATTGCATCAATAAATAGAGTAAAAGAAGAGTTAAAATCAATTAGACACACAACTAAAACGAAAATGAATTTTCTACATCTAAACGACATAGCCGAAACTACTTGTGTTTGGTGATAAAGGTAGTGGACGAACCGAAAAGGGTTCATAATTGTATTATGTATGAACGTTGAGATCGAAATTAATTATTTATCATCTTCTCTTTAATGAAATGACAATCGATCTCGATTTCTTCATTTGTTCATAAATGAAAAGTTGGCTTTGATGTTATTTGGAATGTTGATTTATCATCACAAAATAGTAAATCATGAGTTATATGAAATGTTCAAAAACGTGCCCCATGACGTGATATGGCGTAAGACGTATCTTCGTCGTTACGATAAAGCCTATAGTGTTTCTACAAGGATGGCTCACGCCACGGCATGTTGCGGCGTGTGACTTTTACAAGGCGTAATTTAAAAAAAAAATATTTTTTAGGTCTTTTAATTGTTTAGCTTTTGTGTTTTTATACTTTTGACTTTAGATTTTACATGTTTATAGATTTATTTAATTACATCACTCACGATTCAACGAATTCGTACATGTCATCTTGGATTCACGATTAAAACGAAGTTGTAAATTTACCATTCTAAGTTCTCTTTTAATATTAATTAATCAAAGACTATTTTTATAACAATAATAACCTTATATGATTTTTCTTCTAATATGAATTAAATTTTTTAATATCATTATCTGATTGAATAATATGTATGTGTGTGTGCATATATATAATTCTATATATGACATACAAATTTGTCGCCTTATGTCATGCCTTGAAAAACATCATGTCCTTGTCGTGGTCTGTAAGGCTTAAGGCTTTACCTTGCCGCCACGCCATGCCTCACGTCAATTTGAACCTCAGTTATATGTTCGATACCAAAATCCTTCATTAACTGTTGCAACGAAACTAACTCCTAGAGAAATAGTTATGTATTTTTTGTTTAAGTATTTCAACAAGTGGTAAGTAGTAGTTTAAAAGCGTTGCGTCCTCATCATGGCTTGTAAGACTTGATTCTTGACCTCATCATCACGCCACGCCTCACGCTATTTTGAACCTTGGTTATATATTGGATACCAAAATCCTTCAATAATTGTTGCAACCATACTAAGGGGCCGTTTACCCAAACGCTTACTTGGTAAGTGCTTACCGGTTAAAAATCGACACTCTCCGTTTACCCAAATGCTTACCCGGTAAGTGCTTACCGGTGAGAGTCTACACTATAATTTAACTTACCGGGTAAGATTCTAGTCAATCGAAACGGTGTCGTATGCAATAATTTGTCCGGTAAGCGCTAACCTGGTAAGAGTCGTCACCCTCACTTACCGGGTACGACTTTCAGTCATTGCCTTCGCTCTTACCCGGGTAAGATTCTAGATCCTTGCCATGTACATCCGGTAAGGTAATTGACCCGGTAAGCACTACCGGGTAAGCGTTTCATAAACGGCCCCTAACTTACTTTATCGGGTAAGATTGTAGTCCATCAAAAAGCTATCGCATGCAACAATTTACCCGGTAAGCGCTTACCGAGTAAGACTATCCATCCTTATATCGCTCTTACCGAGTAAGATTCTCGGCCCTTGCAATGTTCATCCGATAAGGTAAATGAGCCGATAAGCACTTACCGGGGTAAATTTCTAGTAAACGGCCCCTAAATCCAAGAGAAATAGTTATGTATTTTATGTTTAAGTATTTCAACAAGTGGTGAGTAGTAGTTTAATGTGAAACTTTAGGCCTAAACATATAATAAAGGCAGAGGCGGACCTATGTAAAGGCATTTGGTGACATATGCGATGTTTCATGTTTCTTAGTTTCATCGTAGTGAAAAAAAATATGTTTATGAAGGGTGCCCTTGTATTGTTCCAATTTGTATCCCTATATTTCTTAAACTACATATGCTACATAAGTTTAATGTAGCTGAGTTGGTTTAAGGTGCATGATTAAAGTTTCCATTTCAAAAAAGGGCAACTTCTTGTTAATCAAAATCTTGTTTTTTAGCTTTTACTATCAGGTTTCTTTAAAAGTTATTTTTAGAGTAAATTGGCAATACAAGAAATCAATCCCACAGGTTTTTTTTCTTTTTTATTTTAACAAATGTTTGATCTGTTTTTATAGTAATCATTGTATTTATTTTCTAGCCTAGTCTGTTCTTAATTGTGTAATCAGTATTGTTAAGGCTAGGGGTATTTAAGTCCCCTTTGTCCTTTGTTTTTGTAACTTTGGCACTTCATTTGAATAGATCTGATTACATTTGGCGCTCCTACTTTCTCTTTCTACTTTCTCTCTCTAAAGATTTAGAGATTCTTGGACTTTCAATTGGTATCAGAGCATACTAGATCTTGAGAGGATTGAGAGAAATTGTTTTTAGATACTGAATTTGTAGAATAAGCAGAGAATTTGATTGATTTTCTTGATTTTTCAAGAAAAATCTCATTTTTTGCTTGATTCATAAAATTTGGATAGGTTTCTGATTGAATTTGTGCGTTTTTGATTTCTTTAGTTGCGTTTGTGATAGTCGATCATATTTGATTCACATTAGTTTGCATAAAAACCATGATCTGATCTTTAATTTTGTGTTTTTGTGATTTTCAGGAAACTCGAAGTTTACGTACTGTTTCATTCAAGTTTTTGAGTTTTTGTAGTTTTTAATCGAATTTGTTTGTTGAATTGTGTAAGAAAGTTGTTTTCGTTCATAATTGTGTGAATTACTTGTTTGAATTTAAGTGTTTTAATCGATCTTACGCATTATGTTTGATTTTCTGTGGTTTGTGCATCATTCGTATAGATTTGCGCATCATTCATTTTGATTTGCGCAAGTTCACTGTTCTTCTAATTTTGGTGTTAGTGTATTTCAGGTTTTCGCATCAAGTTACATACGCAAGACTTATTTTGCGCACCAAGTGGCTTCCGAAAAGTTCACTTCTTCAGTTTGTGGCTCAAGCTTAATACGCAAAGCTTAGTTTGCGTATTCTGTTAGATACGCAAACCTCAGATCGCGCACCCTTGGTGGTTCGAAAACCTCATCTTGCGTATCCTTAGTGGTCCGAAAACTTCAAGTTTGTGCATCCTTCTTTATCTGAAGTCTGGTACTCGTATCACTCAGTTTGCGTACCTCCCTGCTTACGCAAAGCCAAGTTTGCGTACCTCTCTGCATACGCAAAGTATACTTTGCGTACCCCACTGAATAAGCAAACGTTCTGTTTGCGCAAGCTCCAGACTTAGAATCTTTGTCTGAAATTTCTGATTTTCTCGAAAGATGTCTTTGCAAGCACAAATCTACAAGAATGGCCTCATGATGTCATTGAGGTCTGATACACGTCCACCAGTACCGATCAATGAGAACGAATTCGAACAGTGGCAGGATCGGTTTATCAACTTTATTGAAAGGCAACCAAATGGGGAGAACATGATGAAATCACTGACTCAGGGTCCTATGGAAACACCAAGGAAAGCTGTTCCAGCTACTGCAACTACTGCTGCTACCACTGTTGAGAAAGCATTAAGGGAATATGATGCTGATGAGATGTTACGACATCAAGTTGATAGCCAGGCCAAATCAAATCTGATTCTTGCTCTACCCAATTCCATATACAACAGAATTGACTGTTTCAAACAGAATCCTATGCTGATGTGGACTCAACTGGAAAAGATTATGCTTGGTACAGCAATGTCAACTCAGTTGCGCCAAACAAGGTATATGAATAATTTCGAAGAGTTCAAGGTTAAGGACGGGGAAAGCTTGAAGAGTGTATTTGATCGATTTTGGGTTGTCATAAATGATTTGTACAAGATCAAAGTTAAAAAGACTGAATTGGAGGCTAATTTGAAGTTTCTGAATGCACTACAACCAGAATGGAACAAGTCATGCCATAGAATGAGAAATGATGTTCGAATATCTACCATGCCAATTCAGGAATTGTACGAAATTCTGATGTCAGATGAGTCAATGGTGATTGAAAAGAAGGCAAAGCTGGATAAGAAGAATAAGCCTAAGCCAGTGGATCCAATTGCACTCCTTGCAAGTCAACTGGCTGAGCAAGCATTAACTGAATCAGCTTATGATGGATCAACGGATGATGATGGAGAAGCTCTAGAAAAGGCCATGATACTTTTGACTCAGCACTATCAGAAAAGATTCAAGCACAGATCTGGTTCAAACAACCTTCGGTTTACTTCTGGTTCTAAGAAGATAGAAGCTGGTGCTCCTTCAAAGACATACACTCCAAAGTATGAACCGGCTAAGGTAGTTGACCAAAAGAAAGATGACAAAAAGTGATGAACTGTTTTAACTGTGGGAAGCCTGGACATATGGTTAAGGATTGCAGAGTCAAAGTGGTAAAGGATGCTGCTTTTTACCGAAAGAAGTTGGCTCTAGCTGAAAAGAAGAAAAGTGGAACTATCCTGTTGGCCGAAGAAGAATACTGGTTGGATCATTCGGACAACGAGGCTGAAAATGAGGAGACTGTGGCTATGTGCTTTATTGGTGACGATAAAAGTGATGATGAGGAAGAGGATACCTCATCTGATGGTTCTGAGGTAATATCTGCGTTTAACTATAATTTCTTCTTATCTCAAATGAATGTTTTTATCACTGCTTTGCATGATTTGCGCTCAAAGTTCGTTTCTGAAAAGTTTAAAAATCAAGAAAAATCTGATTTAATCGATAAACTGCAAATTTCTCTAAAAGATGAAAAGTCAATTTTAATTGATACAAAAGAGAAATTTCAAAAGCAGTTAGTTGTTCTAGAAAATTCAAATCAGACTTATCGTGATTCGTTGACTGAACTAACTTCTTCAAATAAAAATCTTTCTGAGAAAATAATTGTTTTAGAAAGGAAATTATATAAAAGATAACAATCTGAGCAAACCATTTACATGAACAAACCAAGGAGTGAAGAAGCTATAAAGGAAAAGTGGGGACTTGGTTTCGAAAACCCGCATTTTTTAAATCATGCTAAAAATGAAGTTCCTACTTTATATGAATATGATCATTTTACTCTTGCAAGATATACTCCTCAGTTTAAATTCTTTTGGACAACTGAGAAACAAATTTTGGAAGATGAAAATGTGAAAAGAATGAAAAACAAGAGGATGGAAATGCCATTTGTTTACACCTCTGAAAATGCAAATTATTTTCCTGATCAATCTAAGAAATTCATAAAATTTCTAAATATTTTAAATATCAAATCTTCCAATAAATCTTCATTATCAACAGATTTTGTTGATATATTTGCTAACACTGATAAGGAAAATGTATCTCCAGTGTCTTATGATACTAAGAAATACATTCCCCCATTAGTGTTAGAAGAAAAAATTGTTGATCTTGAAGATCAATTGGAAGAACAAAATATTCAAACTTGTTTAGAAAACGATATATTTCTTTTAATAATAAAAACAAGTTTTGAAGATAAAATTTCTATTGAATTTTCAAAAGATTCAAAGGAAAATGCTAAAGTTTTGAAAAACAATGAGCATTTGCGTTCCATGTTGGAAACGCAAACTGAAAGTTTGCGCATGCAGTTGGACGCACAAAACTCAGTTTGCGCCTCCAATGGGAAGCGCAAACCTCCTCCAGACTTATGCATTTTTGAAAATTTTCACTCCGAGACTAGTTCTTCAATATCAAATGCTAAGACTGATTTCTTTGATAAAGTTTCTTCTTCTGATTCAATTATTGATGATTCTTTACTGCTAAATGCTCAATTTTATAAAAAGAAGCGTAAAAGAAGAAGATCAAAGAAGTCAAAGAAACATGATACTGTCTTATCTGAAAATTATAATGTTTCTGATTTTTCTTCTTCAGATCGGATTGTGAGGAAGTTACCAAGGCAAATTTGGAAGATTAAACAGCAATCACCAGAATCTCAACTGTTAGGAGTTAAATGTGTAGACACTATTTGTGATATTGATACATTTGCTTCATGTAATAAAAACCCAAAATATTCTTTTCAGCAAATGATTGATATTATAAAGAATATCTCATATGCTTATTCTAGTTCTGATTCTGATGATTGTGTTTTATCTTCTATTGATAATTGCTTTCATTCTTGCATGAAAAATAAATCTGTGAAAAATAAAAGACATAAATCTAACAAGGGACCCATGTGCATATGGGTACCTAAAAAGGTGTAGTTTCTGTGTGTGCAGCTAAGTCGATTATGGTATCTGGACTCGGGTTGTTCAAAACACATGACTGGCAACAAATCACTTCTGTCTAATTTTAAAGATAAATGTTGCGGTCGTGTGAAATTTGGCAACTGTGAGACAGCTCCGATTCTTGGTTATGGCGATCTAGTTTAAGGAAACATAACTGTCAAAAGAGTAAGCTATGTCGAGGGTCTAAGTCACAACCTGTTCAGCATCGACCAATTCTGCGATAAAGATCTTGAAGTCAGCTTCAAATAAAAAAGGGTTGCTGTAAAGAATGATAGTGGCAAAGACTTAATGGCTGGAAAGAGAAGATCTAATTTGTATACAATTGATCTTTCCAAAGTTAAGGTCTCATCAAATATGTGTTTAATATCCAAAGCCTCTATCAATGAAAGTTGGATTTGGCATCGTCGACTGGCTCATCTTAACTTCAAGTATATGGATCGCCTGGTCAAGAATGATTCAGTGAGAGGTCTTCCAGTTCTCCGTTTCCAGAAAGACCATCTATGCCAAGATTGTGAGAAAGGAAAAATGAAGAAAGCTCCTCACAAGCCTAAGCCTGAACACTGCACTTCGGCTATTCTTGACCTTTTGCATGTTGACTTGTGTGGTCCGATGAAGACGAAGAGTTTAGGACATAAGAAATATGTTTTGGTGATTGTTGATGATTACTCCAGATATACATGGGTAAAATTTCTGAAGTCAAAAGACAAGACTCCCAAAGTTCTTATCAATCTCATCAAGACAACTCAAACGAATAAGCAGAAGCAAGTCAAAGTGGTAAGATCAGATAATGGCACTGAATTCAAGAATAGTTCTCTTCAGGCCTTCTATGATTCTCAAGGTATACAACAACAATTTTCTGCTGCCCGTACTCCGCAACAGAACGGTGTTGTTGAAAGAAGAAACAGAATGCTTGTTGAAGCTGCCAGATCAATGCTCGCTTATTCAAGTCTACCTTTGTCTTACTGGGCTGAAGCAGTGTCAACTGCCTGTCATACACAGAACAGATCAATTTTGCATCGCCGTTTCAACAAAACACCGTATGAACTTATGAACGGTATCAAACCGAACATCAAGTATTTCAAGTCATTCGGGTGTAAATGCTACGTTTTGAATGACAGGGAGAATCTCAACAAGTTTAGTCCAAAGGCAAACGAGGGTGTATTCTTGGGTTATTCTTCAAACTCTGCTGCTTATAGAGTTTTTCTGATTTCTGCAAGAAAGGTCATAGAGAGTGTCAATGTAAAATTTTACGAAGCTGCTGACTTGGTTTCTAGTCACTCAGACTCAGAACCCGCTATTACTGAAAATTCAGTTTCTGAACAAATCAGTTCAGAACCTGCTCTTTCACCGGATAACCAGGATTCTTCTACTCCCTCTCCTAATCTTTCTGATCTTGATTTTCTGTTTGAAAATTTTTATGATGATGTGCCTAGATCTAATTCTGAAAATGTTTCTAATGTTTTGAATCAGGAAACTGAGAGCTCATCTATTCCAAATTCTGCTGCATCTATTTCTGACAATGATGCTGCTCCAGTCTCTCCTGTTCAACAAGAACCGGCACAACAAGAATTTGTTCAATCAGACAATGTTCAATCAGAAACTGAACCTATTCAAGAAGAGTCTATTCAAGATCAATCTATTCAAGAGGAATCACTGCAGGAAGAAGTACATAATGATGTTATTCAACAAACTATTCCCGAATCTGATTCAGAGATTGTTGAGATACCTCCTCCTCAAGTTGAAACTATTTCTATCTCTTCATCTGATGTAGAAGTTTCTGAACCTCCTTCTCAATCATTAGAAGTGGTTCAAGACATCATTGATCCTCTCCCTCATACCACTAAATGGACAAGATCTCATCCAATTCATCAAATTATTGGAGATCCTCAAGCCAGTGTGTCTACACGTTC
Organism: Arctium minus; assembly: GCA_954870635.1. Classification (NCBI taxonomy): domain Eukaryota; kingdom Viridiplantae; phylum Streptophyta; class Magnoliopsida; order Asterales; family Asteraceae; genus Arctium; species Arctium minus. The sequence goes on from OX941093.1 coordinate 56,165,674, forward strand.
CAGGACGGCTACATCCAACGAATGTCTCTTCACTTGCTTTTTAAGCAAGATTGAACCAACAAAAGTGTCTGAAGCGTTGGAAGACCCGGATTGGATTATTGCTATGCAAGAGGAGCTCAATCAATTTGATGCTCTCAAAGTGTGGAGACTTGTACCGAGGCCGAAAGGAAAAAGCGTTATTGGCACTAAGTGGATTTTCAAGAACAAAAAGGATAAATATGGTATCGTAGTGCGGAACAAAGCAAGGTTAGTAGCCAAAGGATATCGACAAGAAGAAGGTATTGACTACGATGAAACATTTGCACCCGTTGCCAGATTAGAAGCTATCCGGATGTTTCTTGCCTTCGCTGCTTATCGCAACTTCACCGTATATCAAATGGACGTCAAGACGGCATTTCTCAATGGCAAACTGAAAGAGAAAGTAGGAGGGCCAAATGTAATCAGATCTATTCAAATGAAGTGCCAAAGTTACAAAAACAAAGGACAAAGGGGACTTAAATACCCCTAGCCTTAACAATCCTGATTACACAATTAAGAACAGACTAGGCTAGAAAATAAATACAATGGTTACTATAAAAACAGATCTAACAATCTCCCCCTTAGTAATCATTGGCGCCGTGGTCTTCAAAAACAATCTTCTAAAACAGCATAGACCAACCAGGCGACTTTGGAGAATCACTGACGCTCTTCTCGTTGACGAAGTCTATTCAGCCCGATTAACACTTCCAAACGTCGCAGAGTGGAACGGAAATTCAATCTCTCTTGAATTGAATTTAAAGTCTTCTAGAGAAGTCGGATTTCATCATTATCAACTAGAAATGCATTTTCTCTTGTTTCCAAAAATCTTCTTTTAGCCTCCTTCAGATGTTGCTCCAAATGAAGCTTAATCACCTTTAAAGTTCCATCAGAGTAATGAGCAATTTCTTCAAATATGAGAAAGCATTTTTCATTTGAGCCATTCTTGTACACCACTCCATATGGATCTTCAACTATGGTGAGAAGGGGATAAGACTCTAAGTTTGGCAAGCTTCGGTTGGGCTTATGAAGATTAACAACCGGCTGAAAACTTTCAATGGCCATCTGGAAATCAAAAACTCGGAAGAATTGGATTTGCCGTCGAATGAATCTTTTGATGACGAACAAAGCTTGTGAAACATTCTGTGTTCTATGATATAGATTCCTGAAATGGTCATATAAGAATTCAATGTCATCTATAGAAAGGTCAGTGAAGTCCGCCTCTGAAAATTTATACCGCTTGCAGTCTCTTCTTTCAACATCAAAATCAGGATACCAGATATTCACAAACTTGTTGATTGTGACACTGATGACTCGAACAATCAAGTGTTGAGAAGACACGGTATTATTCCTTTTGCGCTGGCACTTAATGAACATTAAGCATTCAAATTGATATTCATCTGACTCTTTCTCTACCCCAAGAATTGCATAGATGTTAATTTCCCTTCTTCTAGAAACAAAGATGTTACTCTGAGTGTCTTCTAGAAAAGCTGATCTGAGTCTTGAAGCCATGTATCTCTGTTGCAAATTCCTCTGTCTCTGTTGTCTAGATAAAGCTGGTCCTTCTTCTAGAATAGACGGTGGAATCACAGGATCAGAAGGTGGAACATCAGCTTGTGCTCCTGACGACTGACCAAATTCAAATGATCTTGAAGGAATAGTGGTAGTCGGAGCTGAACTAGTAACAAGAGTAGATGTGACATTAGCAGTTTCAGGAACCTCACCATGAGTAGGAAGATCACTGTATAACATTTCTGCCTCTTCTTCATCTTTTGCATCCATGAATACTGAATCATCTTCTGAATCAGAAATGATAATGATGTCATCACAATCTTCTATCTTAACTTTACAGACTTTTTCATACTTCGAATCATCATCATCATCTGAATTAATTTCAATAATGTTCGAAAATAAAGACTTCATCTCAGATACAATATCAGCATTAACAACTACAACTGGATTGGAAACAATGTCTGGATCTTCATAAACAACAATCTGCCAGTTTTTCTCTTTGTTCTGCTCAAAAGCTTTGATAAAATCAGACATTGAAGAAGAATCAACCCTATCAATCAACAAATTCACCAAGTCATTAACATTGCAATCTTCAACATTTTCATCATTCTGTTCAGATCCACCAACCGCTTCTTCTTGAATTGGATTATCTCTCTCTGACGAAGTTCCTTCCATTCTTGGTCTCTTAGCCATCTCCCCCTCATGGCCTTGATGATCAGGATCATCTTGGTCATGTCGGCGCTTAAGAGACGGGCCGACCTCAGTTCTGCAGCTTTGTTCCAGACGTTCAACCTTGTTAGAGATATCAGAAAAAGCTTGAGTCAAAAAAGATTTAAGATCAGCAAAACTTGATTGAACTTCTGATCTGAATGCATGGAACTCATCAGATAAAGCAGTAATACGGTCAGATTCAGAAGAAGGAACTGGAGGCGGCGTAGGCTGGAAGTTCCGTAGCAAAGAAAGAAGATATTGATCCTGATGTTGTGGCGGTGACATAGACAGTAGATGTGCATATAGTAGATCAGTCAACTCAGAAATAGGAAGTTCATGAAGAGAAGACCTTGAAGATGTACCAGAAGGAGCAGACATAGAAATTCCCGCAGACATAGAAACCACCGAAGGAAATGGAAGAGAAACAATCGGAGAAGTAGTTGAAGTCACAGCAGAAGAAGGTTCACGAAGAACTACCCCAGTTGGTCATCTGAAAGGAATCTCTGGAGGAATGACAGACGTATCAATCTCAGGCATCTTGCCTTTGAAGAAAGTCTTCAATTTCAGAATATGTGCTTCCTTTTCTGCATCCATTTTCTCTGATAACTGACGAATAACATCATTCAAAGTAGAGAATTTGTCGGAAGAAACCCGAGCTTGATCAGAAGAAAGCTCTACAGCTGGAACTGTTGAAGACTGAATAGCCGCAAGCGAAGTTGCTGGAGCTTGACTTTGTACCGAAGCTGAGGCTTGATCAAATGCTGTATCCAATTCATCTACTTGAAGATGTGCAACAGAAGGATTAACAGGAACAAAATCATCTTCAGATACAACTTCTATTGAAATAACCACTTCCGGTGTTCTGATCTTTCTTTCATAAATTCGAATGCTCGGTTGATCATCATCATCTCCATCACTATTACCATCATCACCAGAATCATTATCATCATCCCCAGAATCATCATCATGCACATCTTCATCTTGATTACCATCATCATCAGAAACATCAATAGCAGCATCAGTAGTATCATGAATCGGGGAGTCAGTAGCAATTTGAGCAATTACATCTTCAATTTGTTGAGAAGCGACATCTGCTTGAACTTCTTGATGTTCAATATTTACCTCAACTTCTTGTTCAACAACTTTGTTGACCTCTTTTTCAGAAATAGATACTTCAACTTCAACTTCTTGATTAGCAGGAACTTCAACTTCTTGATCAGCAGGAATTTCGCCTTCTTGATCAGCTTCCAGAAGTATTTCATTATCCATGCAATATTCGATAATACTTTCATCTGAAGGATCTGCATAATTCACAATAAGCTCCGAAGGAATAGGCATCGAATATTCAAAAGTCCGCTTCACCTTTTGGATGTAAGTCATTTCTGTATCAGGAACTGTTGGCTAATATAATCTTCGAGGAATATCCGGATTGCTTCTGAGTATGCTTCTGATGATAAGCTTCAAGAATCGAATAAATGGAATAAACTTGCGTTTCTTGTTGGTAAGCTTGTCATGCACCACCTCCGAGAGTTCGGTCCAGAAAATGAATGTGTAGTCGACATGCAAGTCATAGACGACTGCATGGAACAAACGGAGATACAATAGACTTGCACTGTCCGTGCCGGAATGTTTTGACGTAAGGCACCTGATGATGACAGAGAAGAGAGCATACCAAACTGGAGGTAATTTAGACTTATCAAAATCACGCACTTTGTCCAATGTCCCAACATATCCAAGATTCCTTATCCCTTCAAATACTTTCTCTTCAGATGGAAAGCTGTCATATGTAGTTCGGCCGGGTCTGGAATTAGGCTCAGGAAGCTCCAGTATAAGTCTGAGACGCTTGTATGAAAGATAAGAATCATACAGATCTATTTGAAGTTCAAAGCGGTGCGGACGAGCCAGTTCATTCTTTGTAATTGTATGCCAGGCTTGTTGAATGTATACTTCTGGAACTTCAGCACACGATGAAAGAGCGTGAGCAAGTGGATGTCCTCGTAGAATTGCACAAATCACCGGATGTATTTTGATTCTGTCGAAGTCCACAAAATAATTGTTGGGCTTGTAAGGCAAAATATACATCAAAGAAGGGAAGACATCGTTCGGCGTTCGGCGAGATGCAGAAAGATTAGCCCCGACTGAAGGAACAGAAGGCATCGGCATCTCAAGTGATGCTTGATCAGAAGGATCCTCGAGAAGTACATTCTCATCTTGAATCATTGGATCTGTATTGGTTTTAGAAGACATTTTATACCTAAAAGACAAAACAAAGAAGAATTAGACAAAACAAGAAAATTTCCTCAAGGCAGGTTTGCGCACCAAGTTAGATGCGCAAACCAAGATTTGCGTATTGAACAAGATACGTAAAGATAGGTTTGCGTATCTAACTAGATCCGAAAACAAGACTTGGAAAAGAAAAACTCAAAACAAGAAGGTTTGCGTATCAAGAAGGATACGCAAATTACACTTTGTGTATCCAACGGGGTACGCAAAATAGACTTTGCGTGTCCTTTGTGATGCGCAAAAGAAACTTAAAGAAAAAAGACACAAACACAAACAAAAATAGGGTTTGCGTCTCAAAGAGGATACGCAAAGTAGACTTTGTGTGTCCTTATTGATACGTAAACTACACTTAACAAGAACAAACACAAAAACAACAGGTTTGGGTATCAAGTATGATGCGCAAAGTATACTTTGCGTATCCAACGAGATGCGCAAACCACACTTTGCGTTTCCAGATAGATGCGCAAAGCACACTTTGCGTTTCTAGTTAGATGCACAAATCACAGTTTGCGTTTCTAACTAGATGCGCAAAGTATTCTTTGCGTAACAAGCATACTTGATGCGAAAAACCCTAGTTTTCGGGTGTTCGAACCGAAAAACAAAAAAGACAAAATTAAAGCTAAAAAACAAGAAAATAGAGTAAAAGGAAACATACCTGAGGAACGAAATTCGATTTTAAACACAACCCAATACCTAATTCGAACTAATAAAGATCGAATCTGAAGATTTAGAACAGATGAACAGTAAAAAACGAGAAACATTCAGTAAGAAATCTAACACGAAATCAAAATCAGAAAAAAACAATGCTAAGCTAATCATAACAACAAATCAAAATAAAAGGAGAACACATACCTGATCGAAATGAACCACAATCTAAAAGCAATGGAGAAATAAAAGTTCAAAGTTCGGCGCACAGAGAGTAGGAGGGAAGAAGATGAACAGTACTCAAAGTTCAAAAAGATAAAGGAAGCAGTCACATACTAACCTCTATTTATACTAAACTTTAAAAAAACTTACACTAAAAAAATTACACTTAAAAAAAATTCCTAAAAAAAATATTCTTAAAAAAATACAGCTAATTGAAAATTTTACCTGCCAGATTCCTTTACGCCCCCTACACAAATGCATAAAAAATTAACATATCAGTATAACAAATGTGTAGGAATATCAGAAAACTTACCTGATAAATTTCTGATTAGAATGAGAAAAATTTTATCAGCTATGATCACTCCCCCTCAAAAAACAGAATGTTGTCAGATTTGACAAGCAGATGTTCTCTCCCCCTCGAGAAATGCACAGACCATATACAAAAATACAGATACTCAAACATAAAGATATCAGTATGAAAGATGATCATATTGAATATAAATTTTGTAACAACTGAATATATAAACTTTTAAACACTAAACAAATTAAAGTCTACTCAGTAAAATATCACAGATTTATCAATCAGTTGAAATCAAGCATATGTTGTTGGATACAAGACCAAGTATAATTGCATATCAAGTTAAGACATGTTCAGTTTCAACAACTTCCATCTGTCTATTCAGTGTGCTCGCATGTGAACTTCAATTAGCTTCAAGAAAAATGCAGTTCGAAAATTATTATAGAAAACTGTGCATGTACTGACACTAAGTCATCAAAAATTAAGACTTACACAAATTTACAGGTTTATCACAACTCAAACATATCACTGAGTATCATGAGATGTGTGCTCATTGGCATCTTTTTAGCAGTGTGCACCTTGGCATCTTCACATGAGTGTGCTCTTTGGCATCTTTTAAGCGTTGTGCACTTTGGCATTTTTTAATCAAAGAGTTCATTAAGTAAAGAACATGTCGTAAACGTAACTTTCTATCTGACCCTATTGCAGGATTTGGGTCAGCCACTCCCAGACCAGTTGGCCTTAGGGGACTAGGTGTCAAGCACCCCTTGGAACTTACTTTCCCAGATCAGAAAGGCTACATCGACATATCCTAAACCCATTCATACCAGTAGAACATGACTTTCAATCTGATTCTATAGAAGGATTTGGGTTCGATCACTCCTAGATCAATTGACCTTAGGGGACCAGATGACAAGCATCCCACGGAACTTACTATCCCAAACCAGAAAGGTCACAGGTACAAACTTTTAAACTCAGAGATTTCTGTATTTTAAGAATTTATAATACATCTCAATCACTTAGATCAATGTCTAAATGCTTAGCCCATATTTTCATTCCGATCTATAATTCTGATTATTTAGGTAGTCTAAGCAAAGTAAACTATAAAAATTCTGACTCACATATCTTTAAAGCAGTATCAAAAGCTACAAACATGTTGCTGACTTTTCGACTTTTGTAGGACTTGAAATTTGAACATATAAAACTATAATATAAACAAAGAACTTGTAAAAGATCCTAGACATGCATTTTATTCAAAAGAAAGAAAATCTGTAAAATTTTACTTTGTAGAATAAAATTTGTAAAGATTTAAAATTTTAAATTCAACATGCCTAATTTTGAGAGCAAAAAATTGAAACATTTTTCATCTAAGGCTTTTGTAAAGATATCAGCAAGTTGATATTCAGTTGTTATAAAATATAATTCAATAGTACCTTCTTCCACATGATGCTTTATGAAATGGTACCGCATGTCTATGTGCTTGGTCTTAGTGTGCTGGACCGGATTGACTGAAATGGCAATTGCAGACTTGCTGTCACAATATATTGGCACTGTCTTGTACAGCATCCCGTAATCCCGAAGTTGCGTTTTCATCCAAAGTACTTGAGCACAACAACTAGCTGCAGCGACGTATTCAACTTCGACTGTTGATATTGACACGCAATTTTGCTTTTTCGACGCCTAGCTTATCAGTCTGTCTCCGAGAAACTGAAGATGACCTGAGGTGCTCTTCCGGTCCAATTGATTACCGCCATAATCTGCATCTGAATAAGCAATCAATTTATAGTCAGAACTTTTAGGATACCATAAACCTAAATAAGGAGTTCCTTTAATATATCTAAAAATACGCTTGACTGCGAGTAGATGAGATTCTTTTGGTTTGGCTTGGAATCTGGCACACAAACATGTCGAGAACATTATGTCCGGGCGACTTGCAGTTAGATACATCAGTGATCCGATCATTCCTCTATATGTCTTTTGATCTACAGTTTTTCCATCTGGATCGAGTCCGATTTTGGCACCATGAGCCATCGGTGTTCCGATTGAAGTAGATTTGTCCATCTTGAATTTCTTCAAGATGTCAAATACATACTTTGACTGGTTGATGAAAATACCATCAGGAAGCTGCTTCACTTGTAAGCCGAGGAAGAAATTGATTTCTCCCATCATGCTCATCTGGAATCTAGAGGTCATTAGATCAGAAAACCATGTACACAAAGATTTGTTAGTAGCACCGAAAATAATATCATCAACATAAATTTGTACTAAGCAAATATCCAAGTTTGAATGATATATAAAAAGAGTAGTATCGATCGAGCCTTTGGTGAAGCCGAATTTGACTAAGAAAGCTGACAACTCGTCATACCACGCCCTTGGAGCTTGTTTCAAGCCGTACAGTGCTTTATTGAGAAAATATACGTAATCTGGACGATCTTTGTCAACAAATCCCTCTGGTTGAGATACATATACTTCTTCTTTCAGTTTGCCAAACATATTCAGAAAGATCACTATATCAGATTTGGATGAATTTCAAAGAATTCTGATTTCTTGATTTCATGATATCGTTTTCTGGACTTGCTCTGTTGAATCAAATTTGTTTTGAATTGTTGTTGTTAATTTGTTGAAATGGTTTCAAAGTGATCGATTAATGATTCAGAATGTTTCTTGATAGATTCAATTAAAATTTTACACAAAATCGGATTCAATTTTAAATTTTTGAATTTTTTCTTGAAAATGGACTCGATCACTGATTGAATCGAATTAGTTTGATTCGTTGTTGTTAATCTGATTTTGATCTTAGATATGTATGGAGTATTGATTTTCGATTGTAGTTGTACAGATATTGAAAAGAAATTTCTAGATTTGAGTTGATTTGTATTGATTGGCAGATCTCAGGGAAGAACACGTATATAATTTCTGTTTCAAGAACATCAGATGATTGAATGATTCTCCATCATGGAACGGTGGTCACTCATTTGAAATTCAGATTTTATGTTTGCAGAATTGCAGTTGGATTGCAACATGTTTCATCGATCTTATTCATCCAAAATTTTCCAGATCGAGATTGCTATGTGATAATTCAATATTCACAGATCGACGCAGAGGTGATAGAAAGGTGGATGCAGTTTTAATTCATCATGTTCACGCAAATCACAGTGGGTCGGTGGTAATCATTTTAATTTAATCGGTGGTTGCAGTATAAATTGAATTGAAATTGGATGCAGATGTCTATCATGGGGCGGTGGTATTAATTTCGGTGGCTGCACAGTTTACTCTCGCTAATGTCTCATGCAAAGTACATTAAGTGTGATTGGTTCCAAAATGCTTAAGTGGGTCGGTGCTCATTGAGTTTGCGCCATGTATGTTTCACGTAAACCACAGGTTCTTGTCAATAGGGTCTCACGCAAACCACAAGTTCTCGCCAAATATTACTCACGCAAATCACGGGTTCATTTCTGCACAATTCATTTGAGAGAATCATTGTGATTGGTGCTGCAAATCACAGCTATCGGTGCTGCAGAATTGTAGGACAGTGCAATTAATTGCAATCGATGCCACAAGCCACATAATTGTTTGGAAAAGTGATGTCAAGCAAACCACATATTTCAATCATGGGTCGGTGGGGATGTTAATTAAATCAATTCGGCTGAATTTGTGATCATTTGTTCTCATTTGTATGATTGGTGGCTGCAGTAAAATGAAATTCAATCTGTGAGTGAAACAAAGTAATTGGACCGTATTTTGTTAGTTGTTTGCGCATTCCAAGTCTCACGCAAACCATTGGTTTGCGCTTTAGGTATCTCACGCAAAGCAAAACTCAAATTCCATTTGGTGCTCAAAATTTAGTGGGTTTGAGAATTTAATAGCATTTGGTGGTGTTTAAATACTTCGATGGCTGCACTTTCAAAGTTGTTTGCAAAATGTGATTAGCTTTCAATCAATAATGGGACGGTGACCTTGTGAAAGTGAAATTAAATTCAAATTTTGTGCGTGAGTGGTTTCAATTTTAGTAAGTGGATGGAATTTAATAATCATTCGGTGGCAGGCATTTCAGGTTTGCGCAACTAGCAGTTCACGAAAATTTCAAACTTTGCGCTTTCAACCGTTCGCACAACACTTTTTCTTGCGCTACCTTCAGTTAGCGCAATCTTCATTTTTGCGCTAGACTTCATTTGATCTGATTTTCAATTATCTGTTCTGCAAATTTTTGAATTAATTTCAAGTGCAAGTTTCATTGATCTGAGAGTTCCAGAAATTGAATTTCTCTAAGACTATTCTGTTGTGATTCAAGTTTGATTTTCAGTCAAATTTGTTCTGAATTGTTTGGGAACGATCATTTGTTTTATCAAGCTGTTTCTCATTCAAAGTTTTCTGAGAGAGAGAAAATTTTAGATTGTCCGTATTTTGTTTTTGAATTCATTTCAACTCACGATAATTTTGTCAAATTCTTTTTGAAATAGGATGAGTTCACCAATTTTTCTCAGAGGAAGATACGAGCAGTGGAAAGCTGATTTTTCAAATTTGTAGATACACACGAGCTGAGTTGTTATATCATATTGTCGTTGACTGAAAGAGAGATGAAACCTCTTACTCCAACAGAAGATTGTACTGAGGATCGGGAGAAAAGAAAGAAAGCTGATATTTTAGCCCGAACTTTTGTGTTTAACAGTATTCGTCATGATATTAATGGTCACATAAAAACCTATCAGTTGATAGGAAAAGATTTATACAAGTCAACAGGAAAGGAGATATGGGACTATCTTGAATGGACGATGTTAGGGCCAACGGTTGTGTCAGATCTAAAAGGAAATATTTCTGATTTGGAAGCTAAAATTCAGCAGACAGTCTCTGTTGAGAGTAATGAGCAGAAAGTTAAGAAATTGGAATCTAAGAATGCTGAGCTTAGAAAGAATATATCTGTCTTGGAAAGTTCAAATGTTGAGCTTCAAAGAAGAATATCTGACTTGGAACAAACGATGGTCAGAGAAAAATCTGATTTTGAAAGTAAAAAGAAAGAGTTCACTAAGAACTTTTCTGAGTTTTCCAGGAAGAGTGCTGAAGAGAAGAAGTCAGTGGAGCTCAAATGCTTAAAACTTTCTCAACAAGTGTCTGATTTTGAGAAAGTATTGATTTTGGAAAGAGAGAAATTTGATAAAGAAAAGAAGGCCATAGAACAAAAGAATGTAGGATTCTTTAAAGAATTATCCGGCCAGAGAAATGATTCAGAGAAAGGATTTGAAGAAGAAAGATCCATCTTTGAGTCTGAAATCAAAAGGCTAACTTCCAAGTTGTCTGAATTGTCTGCTTCTGCGCTGAAAGAGCAAAGGACGAAGTCTGAGTTCTCAAAGAAGATTGACCAACTTGAGAAAGAAAGAGACATCTTTGCATCAAAGATCAAAGAGCTTGAAAAGTCTGTATCAAGTTCTACTCAGAAATCTGTCTCTTCACAAAGGTCAGTTAAATATTTTAATCAGATTCGTCGATCTAACATTTTCTTTGATGAATATTTAGATGGTTCAGATACATCTTCAAGAAGAAAAAGCTACAAGAAAGAGAAACTGGTCTGGATGAAGAAATCGGTCAAAGATGACAAGTCAGATGAGTTGAAAAGAAACACATCATGTGTACATGTACACAAAGCAAAGAAGAACAAAGAGCATAAAGGTAAACCTGATCATAAATACTCAAAAGATCAATTACTCAGGTTTTCAGGTAATAAATTTTACTGTTCTTACTGCTGTACACATGATCATATACACAAGACCAGTGATCATTTCTGGTATGGTTCTTACTCTGTATCCCCCACACGAACTGCAACTAACATTTCTTGACCCAAATACCAGTGGGTACCAAAGAAGAAAAATGATTATGTGTTGCAGGCACCTCAAGCCAAGGGGGAGTAAGAGAACAATGGCTTATGAATAACTCAGTTCAAGACCCGAACCTCAATGTCAAGAATATGGCTTCTAAGTACACAACTTAGGACCCGTTCTTCAACGAATTTTGACTTCTAAACACAACAGTTTAGGACTCGGACCTCAGCGATCAAAAGACCTTACTCCTGTTTTTGTATCCGATGGATATGATGGTCTACATCCCAAAATAATTGATCTGATCTCTATCCTATACTGTTTCATTGATAGATTTTTCTGATATGATGGTCTACAATTCTAAAGGGAGTGTCTGATCTCTATCCTATTTTAACTGATATATCTCAGATGCTTAATTTAAGGGGGAGTAAAGGTGATGACTTCTGATTAATTCAGATCAGAACTCATACTATAAACCGTTTTACTGCTTTCTTTTAATTTTCTTTTAATAAATGTTCTGAATAAAGTGGCTTCTGATCACATGACAGATCAGGACCCGTTTTTCAACGATCAAAGAAGGATATTATGCTAATATCCAGGGGGAGCTCAAAAGACATAAATCATTATATCATGATTTGAGGGGGAGATTAAAGGTAAATATCTTCTGATCCTATATCTCGGATTGTTTGAAAGAAGAACAACTTTCAAGCATGAAAAACAGTTTCTGAAAATGTTCAAACCACTTCTCTATTCTCAAAAGATTTCATGAATTCAGAAGTGAGCTTTTAAATGTTTTTCAAATTTTAAGCTTAATGTTTAACTGAACGTGTGTTTCCAAAGATCAATACTCGTGTATTGTCTTTTTCATATACTGTAAAGTATTCACACACATCGGTTCAGTATTTTATTTGAATTTGTTATTGCCATGTCGCTAAAAGAACCAATTTTTCGATGGTAATACCCCCGTTTGCTTTCAAAGTTGTTGAGCATCATTCATCTTTTTCATATTTGTACTTTCATTGATAAATTGTTTATATTCGTTCATATAAACAAATTTTCCAATTCTTTGATACCCTAACCTTTTGATTTGATCTGATTGATTCATTGTCAGATTCTCAAAACAATTCTCTTGACTTTATTTCATTCATTCAATATCCTTGTTTTGAGAAATCTTCAAAGTTCAATTGCTCAAATTTCATTCATATTTTTAAATGAGCATACATTCTGACATTGTTATCTTTTTGAGCTTAACTGTTTCAGTTAAATTGTTGAGAAACCATGCTTCTTAGGAAATATCATGGGATTCGTGTGTGAGCTTAAACAGAACTTCCATGGATTCACGCAACCTGTGTTTCCTACCCAGGAAGTTATCCTTGAGTGATTGAGGGGTGAGGGGTTAAAATCAAAGAGTGGGGGAGATAACTCATCCGGTTGAGTTATTCTCATTGTGCTGAGTGGAAAAATGGAAATGAGAGTTTGGTTAGAAGTGAGCTAAACGTTAAAAAGAAAGAGGGTGTGAGATCAGAGTTAAAAGAATATCAGAACTCTGCACCAACTTCTTTATGAGCCGGGCAGCCACATCTACTGATTGGTTCACATTCTTTGGTGACCATCATTGAAATAGGCAGTGAGCCCATGCCAACTCTTGCTATTACCCCACCAACCACTCGTTTCTTTCTCGAAAAAGAAATGTTTCATTTTCTTGGGGACGCAACACATATGCTATCTAATCTTCACTCAGAAGATTTAGATATTGAAAAAGAAGGAAAGTTGCCCCACCTTCGCACCTCTTTCATGCACATTGAGTCCGTGTATTATCTGTTGTTGTCTCAACAGTTTACACAATTTGAGCCTTAATGAAACACAATCATTGTGCTAAAATTCTTTCATACACAAGCACGAACACACAGAAAATCTGTTTTTCTGTCAGAACATTCATAGAATTACCTTGTGTTTTTCAATGATTGAATGGAAGTCCTGGGGAGTCATCATCAAGCCAGCTCCTTATATTGTACATTCGTTGTACACAGTAACTTTGTGTTACTGACAGGCATTCCTAACTGTTTCATATGTTGAATCAGGGTTACACGCTCATTATGTCTGAATTTGAAAAGATTCGGATATATACAGTTCATGATTCGGCTCTTCAGATCAAAGTACGGAAACTGTCAAAGGAGAGATTGTTAGTTGATCTCAAAAGGGAAAATCAAAGTCTAAGCTGAAATTGATGAAGTTTTGATGATCATGATGCTCACATCATCAAAAAGGGGGAGAATTTTATAAAGATTCAATTTCAAAGCCATGAAGAGTTGTCAAAGTGAAAAGACTTGTGAAGAAATTCTGAAAGTTCAAAAGTCATTTCAAAATGCTTCCGCTGATACAAAGTCAAAAGATTCTGAAGAAAGTTTATTCAAAGATAAATCAAGATGATTTGTGAAAGTTTGTTTCTCTGAAGACAGTCAAGAGATCAAAGAGATGAAGATTCAATATCAGAGATTCCTCAAAGCTGTTTCATTGTTCAAAGACAGTTTTCAAAGAAGGTTTCAAAGATTTCAAAAATGTTTTAAAGATGAAGTTTCAAAGTTCATTGTTTCAGAAGTTTCAAGAATTCTGTTTCTTGTTCATGACATGTTGACTTTCAAAGCTGCAAAGTGTAAAAGACTTTTCAAGATTCTTCAAAGGCTGAAAGACTAAAGATTGTTAAAGCTTCAAAGTTCAAAGTTGTCAGAGACAAAAGCTGAAGAATCAAGTGCTGAAGACTAGTGTCAATTTTTTATTAAATCTTGAATACAAAGGGGGAGATTGTTAAGTCCAAATATTGTATCCAAGATTTAATTAGGAAAGTCAAAGTTAGAAGTCAACATTGTCAAAGTCAAAATTGTCAAAGTTGTATTAGTCTTTGTTTTGTTTACTTAGTTGTTAAGTTTTGTTAATAGATAGGTGGTATAAATAGGGTGTGTCTTGTAAGTTTGTGGTAAGCACTTTCATTGTAAAATCAGATACGTGAGATTTGTGATGTGAAATCAAGATCTACTTTCTCTCTCTACATTCTCTCTCTACATTCTCTCTCTATGATTTAGATAGATTTTGGGTTTTTCAACAAGCAACTAACCAACTAAGCTATTGTTAAAGCTTTTCCTAGCTTCAAACCTTATGGTTAAATGTTGCCATTATTTGAAGAAAAAAAAAAACTGGATTCGTCTTTGACTAAAGGGCGATTGGTTTGATATAAGGAATGAGAACGTTAGGGAATGAGTATTCTCCTTGCATTATTTTCATTCACCCAATTTAATAAGAAATGGTTCATTACCCCATACACATTAATAATTGATTATGTATGCTTTGACTAGTGGTACCTCCAACATCAACACTTGTATTTACAATCTACTTGTACGTGCTTTGGCTACTTGTACATCATCCACCAACACTTGTAGAATATGCACGACGTGGGTGTTTTGGAAAGATAATACTTCATTCGTCATAAAATAAACGTCTATATTTTCTATTTTCAACCGTCAATAATCATGTTGGTTTTATTTATCAACCAAATTTTTTTCGTGATGGATATTTTCTGTGAGTAATCCGTCAATGAGGGTCCTTTATCGACATACCTTCGTCAGTAATAGTAAATATTTTATTCCTCGTCCACATCTATCGGATGTTGGTGATTTTAGTGAAATCATCGGTTCATTTTATGTAATTGGGCTCACAAGATAATAATGGGGTTGGTAGCTAAGATATAACACGAGCTAGGAGGTGTGGAGTGCACACTCGTGTAAGCTAGGTAGCACCCGGGATTGTTGGATGGTCATGATTGGAGGGTTACTAAATGGAAATGGTTAGGTTGACAGTGTCTGGCGCGAGTCTCCGCGCAGGTTCAGTCGCGCGACAAGTCGCACGAGACTCTGGAGGGTTCAACAAACAGTGCTTGGTGCGGGTTACGGTGCGGCTCTATCTGCGCCACGAGCCACGCGGGACTCTAGTTTGTTTGTCGAACAGTGTTTGGTGCGGGTTTCCGCACGGGTCCACTCGCGCCGACCTCCAAATTTGTAACTGTCAATCTTTATGGAAAATCAATTTTGTAACCCCCTAATCATTGTGTAACCGCCATACAATCAATCCCATTAAATGGGAAATTATTATCATTAATAATATAGGATCGGTTACTATTCTCTTGGTGTTTAAAAGGGTCGATTTCTGCCAGAATCGATATCGGTGAATTTGAGATTATCCTCGAGTGAATTTCGTGATACCCAGGCAGAATAGGGTCGAAATATCACTTAAGGAAAGCGAGCTCTCACGCGATCTCGAATTCTTATCCAAGTTCCGATCTCTCTTCTCTTCTCTTCTCTTCTCTTCTCTCCATCGATATTCTGCACACACTCCCCAACAATCTTAAGTGATATTTCTCATCGTGTGAGAGATGGCGAGTGATCAGTCCGTGAGAGATATGACGACCAAGTTCACCAAACTTGAAAATTTCGAAGGTGTCGACTTTCGAAGATGGCAGAAGAAGATGCATTTCCTGTTGAAGACATTGAAGGTAGTGTATGTGCTAAGCACTCCTATGCCGGAGGTGATGGAAGACGAGACGTTGGAGATGACCCGACGTCGCGACAAATGGGAGAACGACGACTACATTTGTTGTGGCCACATTTTGAACGGTATGTGTAACTCCCTCTTTGACATTTATCAAAATGTTGATTCTGCCAAAGAGCTATGGGACTCTCTTGAGTCCAAATACATGGTGGAGGATGCTTCTAGTAAGAAGTTCCTCGTGAGTAATTTCAATAATTACAAAATGGTGGACTCAAGGCTTGTGATGGAGCAATACAATGAGCTCCTACGCATTCTAGGCCAATATGCTCAACACAATATGAAGATGGACGAATCCATCTCCGTTTCGAGCATAATTGATAAATTGCCTCCCTCTTGGAAAGATTTCAAACACATGTTGAAACACAAGAAGGAAGAGTTGTCTCTTGTACAACTCGGTAGTCACTTGCGCATAGAGGAATCTCTTCGGGTGCAAGAGACTGAGAAACCTAAGATGAAAGAGGTTTCTGCACCTTCGGTGAAGATGGTGGAAGAGGGTAGATCCAACAACTTCAATGGAAAACGCAAGTTCAATGAAGCCAAGAAAGGTCCCAACAAAAAGGTTAAATTAACCTGTTGGACTTATGGCATGATCGACCATCTCAAACGGGATTGTCGGGTTGTCAAGAATAAAAATGGAGCAAGCGTAAGTGGTGGTGGGCAAGGATCCAAGGATCAACACCCACGGAAAGGTCAGTTTATTGACTTTGGTTTTAATTCTAATTTGAATTATGTACCACTAATATCCGAATCATTTTATGTGCAGGATGATGATGATGCTTGCTGGATTGACATGGGTGCCTCGAGTCATGTGTGTAAGGATCGACGTTGGTTCACCACTTTGGAACCGGTTGAAAATAGATCCGTGCTACACATGGGGAACGAGTCAAATGCTCCCATTCTTGGACATGGCTTAGTTAGGCTAGAGTTTAGTTCTAGCAAAATTATTGAACTTTTAAACGTTTTGTTTGTACCACAAATTCGAAAGAATTTGGTTTCCGATAGTATCTTGAATAAGTTAGGATATAGGCAAGTTTTTGAGTCCGACAAGTTTACCTTGTCAAAAGGTGGCTCTTTTGTAGGATTTGGTTATTTGAATAATAATATGTTTATGTTAAGTTTGAATAAAAAGGATTGTGTTTCTAATTCCGTTTATGTTGCAAATGAGAATTGTGTTGATTCTATTTTATGGCATGCAAGGCTTGGTCATGTTAATTTTAAAAGAATGGTTGAAATGTCAAAAGACGGTCTTATTCCAGCCTTTGACGTTAAAACCGAAAAATGTAAAACTTCCATGTTGACAAAGATCACTAGACAATCTTTTCCTAATGTGAAAAGGGATTCGTCGGTGCTTGAATTAATTCATAGTGATATTTGTGATTTGCATTCAACTCCGTCTTTTGTTAATAAAAAGTATGTCGTTACTTTTATTGACGACGCTTCACGTTTTTGTTATATTTTTTTATTGCACTCAAAAGATGAAGCGTTAGAAAACTTTAAGATTTATAAAACAGAAGTTGAATTGCAAATGAACGGTTTTATTAAATGTTTACGCAGCGATCGTGGTGGGGAATATTACGACCCCATGTTTTTCCAATCCGTAGGAATTATCCATGAGACTACGGAACCCTATACACCACAACAAAATGGTGTAGTGGAACGGAAAAATAGAGTTCTCAAAGAAATGGTGAACTCTATGTTATCCTACTCCGGATTGAGTGATGGATTTTGGGGTGAATCCATGTTAACGACTTGTTATTTATTAAATCGAGTTCCCAATAAAAGGAACAAGACTACCCCATATGAACTTTGGTTCAAGAAAAGGCCTAACTTGAATTATATTCGAGTTTGGGGTTGTCGAGCGGTTGTTCGACTACCTGAACCCAAAAGGAAAACCTTGGGTGAGAAAGGTATTGATTGCATCTTTGTTGGATATGCTGAGCATTCCAAGGCCTATAGGTTCTATGTTATTGAACCTAATGATTTTATAGCGATTCACACCGTTATAGAATCGAGAGATGCTTTATTTGATGAGAATAGATTCTCTTCAATACCTAGGCCGAAGGACCTTGTTCCAAGTACTAGTGTAACTAGTGAGGTTGAAGGACAAGCAATTGTTCCAACCGAATCTCCGATGCTTCGAATGAGCAAAAAAGGAAGGATCGAAAAATCCTTTGGTCCCGATTTCCAAGTACACTTGGTAGAGGGATCAAGAGATGAGATTGGGTCACAATTCTCTTACTGTTATAGTATTGAGGAAGATCCAAAATCATTTGATGATGATATGAAGTCTCAAGATATTGCTTTCTGGAAAGAAGCAATAAATGATGAGATGGATTCCATCATGGGGAAAAATACTTGGGTATTATCGGACTTGCCACCAGGTTGTAAACCGTTGGGATGCAAGTGGATCTTCAAAAGGAAGATGAAAGCCGATGGATCAATCGACAAGTTCAAAACTCGATTAGTAATCCAAGGCTTTAGGCAACGGGAAGGTATCGATTATTTTGATACCTATGCCCCGGTTGCAAGGATCTCCACGATTAGATTGTTGATAGCCTTAGGAGCTATCCACAATTTAGCGATTCACCAAATGGATGTCAAAACGACATTCTTAAATGGTGACTTGGAGGAAGAAGTTTACATGAAACAACCGGAAGGTTTTGTTATGCCCGAGATGGAGCATAAGGTGTGTAAACTTGTAAAATCATTGTATGAGCTTAAACAAACACCCAAACAATGGCATCAAAAATTTGATGAGGTTATCTTGTCCAATGGTTTTATGTTAAACCAAGCGGACAAGTGTGTATATAGCAAATCTGACACGTCCGGTAATGGAGTAATCATTTGCTTATACGTTGATGACATGTTGATCTTTGGCAACGACCAAAATCAAGTTGATAAAACCAAAGAGTTTTTGTCATCAAGTTTCTCCATGAAAGATATGGGAGAGGCGGAGGTGATCTTTGGAATAAGGATTAAGCGTGAGAACAAAGGGATTGCAATTACGCAATCTCACTACATTGAGAAAGTATTAAAGAAATTTAATTGCTTTGATTGTTCTCCGGTGAGTACTCCATTTGATCTGAGTGTGAAGCTTATGCTCAATTTGGGTGAAGCGGTGTCACAACTCGAGTACTCAAAGGCTATTGGATGTTTGATGTATGCCATGACAAGCATTAGGCCGGATATCGCTTTTGCCGTAGGCAAGTTGAGTAGGTATACTAGTAATCCTAGTATACATCACTGGCAAGCGATAAGACGAGTATTTAAATACTTGAAGAAAACCACTGATTATGGTTTGTCATATTTCGGGTTTCCTTCAATATTAGAGGGATACTCGGATCCAAGTTGGATCACCAACTTAGAAGATCACTCATCTACAAGTGGTTGGGTGTACTTGCTTGGGGGAGGTTCCATCTCATGAACTTCCAAAAAGCAAACTTGCATCACGAGTTCGACTATGGAGTCGGAACTTGTGGCATTAGCCGCTGCCGGTAAAGAGGAGGAGTGGCTCAGGAATTTAGTCCATGAAATTCCGTTATGGCCGAAACCAATATCACCAATTTCTATCCGTTGTGATAGTGCGACTACTTTGGCTAAAACTTATAGTCAAGTATATAATAGCAAGTCTAGACACTTAGGTGTTAGACATAGCATGATTCGTGAGCTAATCACGAATGGGGTGATTTCGGTTGAATTTGTTTGGTTGCAAAAAAATCTAGCGGATCACTTGACGAAGGGGTTAGCTAGGGACTTGGTCCATAAGTCGGTGATAGGGATGGGATTAAAGTCCATTTAAATCTCTAATGGTGAGATACCCAATTCCATTCTAATACAACGTTAGAAGTTGAATTCAATGGGAAAGCTCACTTTAAGGGATTGGAGCACAAGATAATCATCCCAAGGTATGTGCTCGATACTGCAAGTGAGGAGGTAATTGTTCTTTTGTAAAAGTACATGTGCAGGTGCATGATGAAAGGAACTACCTATATGAGTGCGAAGTGTGGCCGCTTCGAGAAGCTTGGACTTGGCTTTAATGCACTCACGAATGGATAAGGACACATGGCCTGTATAGTGTCAAGTTTAAACTTTAGAGAACTTTAAATTCATGTGTATGTTATTTTCTGGTACTCAAATGGGTTGAAGGGTTTAATCCATAGGACACCCGGATTCTCGAGTATTTGAAATGTGTAATGTACTAAGATGGAAATTCAATCTTTTAGATATTTTCATTTATGCATGAGTTTGTTTCCTATATTAACTATTATTTGTGAACCAAGGATTTCACTAAAATGGGGGAGGAATGTTGGTGATTTTAGTGAAATCACCGGTTCATTTTATGTAATTGGGTTCACAAGATAATAATGGGGTTGGTAGCTAAGCTATAACACGAGCTAGGAGGTGTGGAGTGCACACTTGTGTAAGCTAGCTAGCACCCGGGATTGTTGGATGGTCATGATTGGAGGGTTACTAAGTGGAAATGGTTAGGTTGACAGTGTCTGGCACGAGTCTTCGCGTGGGTTCAGTCGCGCGACAATTCATGCGGGACTCTGGAGGGTTCGACAAACAGTGCTTGGCGCAGGTTACGGCGTGGCTCTATCTGCGTCACGAGCCGCGCAGGACTCTAGTTTGTTTGTCGAACAGTGTTTGGCGCGGGTTTCCGTGCGGGTCCACTCGCGCCACCAGTCGCGCCGACCTCCAGATTTGTAACTGCCAATCTTTATGGAAAATCAATTTTGTAACCCCCAAATCATTGTGTAACCGCCAGATAATCAATCCCATTAAATGGGAAATTATTATCATTAATAATATAGGATCGGTTATGATTATCTTGGTGTTTAAAAGGATACATTTCTACCAGAATCGATACCGGTGATTTTGAGATTATTCTCGAGTAAATTTCGTGATACCCAGGCAGAATAGGGTTGAAATATCACTTAAGGAAAGCGAGCTCTCACACGATCTCGAATTCTTATCCAAGTTCCGGTCTCTCTTCTCTTCTCTTCTCTCCATCGATATTCTGCACACACTCCCCAACATCGAACTTGTTAGCTTTTTCGGGGTGAGTGGATGAAAAGCCATCTATCGGACTTGTCTTCCAGGTTGAGTGACACTTTGAACCGTCAGGTGCATCTCCTATACTTCTTGTGCACTATGGAAAGGAAAGATGGTAAGATATCAATGTCAAGAGAATTCTTGAGTCGAAGTTTAGTTACCAAGGAGGACGGAAATTTGGAGAACCAGTTAATTCCGTAAATATAACTTTCGGGTGCTTGGTCGGTGCTAGATTTCGAGAACGAAATCTCTTTTAAGGTTGGGAGGATTGTAATACCCATGATTTTGGAAACTCTTAACCTATATTAGTGTAACGTTTGACCCTTATGATGGATGTTTATTAAGGTTTACTTCCCTATCATAGTGAAGATATCAAGGATCAAACCGAACAAAAAAAACGGGATCAAACCCTGGGTCGCGGCCCAAGCCGTGCAAGTTGCTTTAATCGAGTAAAGGGAGACACGCGCGGGCTTCCCCGTGGCCTCAAGCCGCGGGAGTGGTCTGGAAGGTTAAGGTGCGTTTTTTTTTTGGGGGGGGGGAGGGTTTCCTCATTTTTCCTCTTCTACAACTTTCCCCTCCACCCTCCCTCTCTATATTTGTTTTGGGAAGCTTGAGGTTCGATTTTGGAAGACCATTAGACTAATTCTTGAAGATTTTAAAGTTACCAAGTTGGAGTAGTAGGATTTTGTGGAAACCTTGAGGCTTGGCTATGGAAAAGATGGGAGTTCTCATGGGCATTGTTGGTTAGAAGGCTTTAAACTTTGGTTGAGGTAAGTCTTTTATATATCTCGAGCTCTCATATGAAGATCCTTGTAGATCTAAAGAGTCTTACTTGTTGGTGGTCTATTTCTCTTATATTTGAAGAAATGGGTCATTTGGAAACCCTAGCTCATTGTTAAAGATGACTTGTGGATGGTTAAAGCTTCATTCTTGGAGGCTAAGGATTTTGGTTTGAAATCTAGGTTTAACCTAACCTAGCGAGGTGAGTTGAAGTTGATTTGTGAAAACGTTGTACATGCCAAAAATGTCCATTTTAGAGTGTTTAAGGTTTTACATGAAATTATCGTTTGTTTGGTTATTTGGTAGGTATCAATTATTTGTAGTGTTAAACTTTATAAACCTTGTAAAACACCACATTTGGGATTTTTGGACAATTTGATAAATAAATCATAAATGAAAGTGTTTTAGTGATTTATTGTGTAAATGGGAGTTATTTGGTAAATATGCATTTTAGTGTTTGTTGGAAAATATGCATGGTTGTGTTGCGGAATGTTTTGAAAGTACCAACGTGTCGGTTATTAGGTTTTGGTCATTCCCGACCTTGTGAACATTTCGGGTATTGTGAAACTTTTTGGTTTTGGGGAAAAGACGTATTTCAAGTGTTTTCGTGAGTAAATCTTAGGTATTGACGTTTTAACGATTTATTTTACGAGTGCAAATCCTTTGGTGTAAATGAACTTTTAATGTGTATTTTGGAGAAATGTTTAATCTTGTGTTATGAGGCGTTTTGAAAGAATCAATGGTATAAACTTGTTTGGAAAATGATCTGCCTCAATCTAAGTTGTGTTGAAGTTTATTCATGTATTTTGCAGCATGTGTTTGCATAAACGTTGGTCGATTACGTTTTATTGTATTTTATTGCTTTTGACAAATATTCTTTTGGTTAATTGAGCTTGTGGCTCGGTATTTGATTATGTTGGGTTTGGGGGACATTTGTCTAGTTTTGATAGCTCAACGTAGAGCTTTGATCATGATTTATATCTATTTGAGATTTACGTGTTTTGAGTATGACTCGGTCTTAATAACATAGTATGTGGCTTACTTTGTGTTCCGCCACATTATATGGAATCATGTCTCCCCCATCACCAAAATGTGTTGTTTTGTGTATCGAGTTTTAGTATCCATGTTTTCGGTGACGTTTTATATTTATGGATTTATATCCGTGATTTATGGGTTGAGTATTATGCTCCACCCGTGTTTTGGGTGTTTCGGGATATAACGTTTTATCCGCGTTTTCATAAATCGGGAGTTGATTTATATTCACGTTTTGAGCGAGTCTTGGGTTGAATTTACTTCATGAAAGAATGTTTTGCATTGGGGCGTTCATGTAACACCCTCAAATTTGGAAAGAGCAACTAATTTAAAACTTTCAATTATACCTCAAATAAGGATAAAATCTATTCTACAAATCATCACTTGAGTCACCTCAAAAAGAATACTAGATTTAACTTCAACAAATAATAGCTCAAGTCTTGTATAAAGACTAATTAAAGTCGGGTGTTACTAAAACCCAATAACAGTTGCTATCTCCAAAAGTGTGGAAGGCTTCACCAAGCTACTCTCCCTCGTGTAGGACTAGCACTCATCTCACCACGAAGTTGCTAGCAACAATCCTCAACCAAACCTGATGCACATGCCGACAAATAAAAAGGTTAGACTAACGCTTAGTGAGTTCAATAGTTTTCATCATGAAGAAAATATATTTGTTAAAGGGAAAGAATGCAGTTTAAATCATAATCTTTCAAAAGGATTTACTTTAAATATTAAACGACTCATTTTCCAAAAAGAACACACCTTTAAAAACAAGTAACCCAACATAAACATTCTTTCGTACAACAACTTCAGCCCCAAACTCACCCATAACGTGAATAGATAAATGAACTCCCAATTTATAAAAGTGCGGATAAAAACTTTATTTTCCAAAACACCCAAAACACGGGCGGGGGATAATACTCATCCCATAAGTCTTGAATAACAACCATAAGTGCAAAACGTCACCGAAAACATGGATAATAAAGTAACATAATTTAATACCCAAATAACACCTTCCGATGACGGGGGAGACCCGATTTCGTTGTACGTGGCGGAACACAAAGTTAAGCCACATAGCCACGTTGTCGAACTACACCTCGGATCGTAACTGTTTTGACTGCTCTGCCGAGCTACACCTCTAGTCGGACTGTTTTCTAAGTCCTAAACACCGTATCCTCTATTGCCTACTCCGTCGAGCTACACCTCAAAGATATGCGATCTTATTGCCTGTTCATTCTCTAGTGGAGTTTCATCCTCAGGGTACTCATTCGACCCTTAGTGCCTACTCCCTAGCATTCAAGATAGGAGCCTCAGCTCCTTACTTGATAACTCATGATGTTTAACCCGCGTGCACAAGAATTAGAACATTAAATCCCAAAACCCATGGTCCCGAATTACAACCCATAAAGGTTCCTCTCTGTAAAACAACCGGGACAACAACAATGGCAACAAGGCATAATTCCCAAGGTGAGAATGTCAAGACTCCTCACCCTTAAATATGACTGACTTATATGCCTATGGATCCAATGCATTACAGTCTAAACACATAACCCCAAATGAATGACACACACACACTCAAAATATGTATTTTCCAAAATAAAGTGCAATAAATGTAACTCACACCAAAATGCCGCATTAAGTTATTAAAGTCGGACAAGCCTAAGCCTAAAATCAAGTGACCATAAGTTAAGAAAATCCCCAAAATGCAATAAAATGCAACGACCATCGTTTATGCAGACACATGCTCTAAAATACATGAATAGCTCCAACACAATTTATATTGGGGAAATTCATTTTCCAATTGAGTCTATACCATTTAATCTTTCAAAAACGTCTCATATCACAAAATCAATCATTTTTCCAAAACACACACTAAATGTACATTTATACTCACAATATCTACTTCCACAAAATAACTCATTACAACACAAATACTTGTGATTTATTTGTCAAAATGTCCAAAATCCCCAATGTGGGTGTTTTACAAATTTTATAAAGTTAAACACTTCAAATAATCCAAACTCATCAAATAACTCAACAATTGATAATTTCATGTAAAACATACAAACATTTAAAATTTGACATTTTGGCATGTACACCGTTTTCACAAATCAACTTGAACTCACCTTGCTAGATTTAGGCTAAATCTAGATTTTCCCCAACTTGAGCTCCTTCGAATAAATTCGAATCTTCAAGCCAAAACTCCCAAAAACCTAGATCCGTGAATTTCCAACCATAAATATCCATATTCAAACATATAGAATCGTTCCCCAAACATTTTATTTGAAGATCTCACCTTATCTCAAAACCCTAATTTCCATAGTTGAAGGGAAGAGAAGATTACCTTTACCAAAGCTTGAACCCATCAACAATACTCTTCTAGATCTTCCAAAATAAACCAAAAACTTCTAATCTTCAAGATGGTGGAAAGGGTTGGATGAAACCCCAAGAACTTGGTGAGGAAGATGAAGATGAAGGATTATGGTTCTAACCTCCAAACTTGCTAGATGATGAAGAGTCACTTGGCTTTTAGGAGAAAACCCCCCAAAAATAAGTTAGGGTTCATATGAGAGGGTGAGGGTCGTTTTGGGAGAGAAAATGGGAAGGGATTTGAGGGTTTTGGTGAAAATGGGGAGGGAGGCCAGTTTTAGCCTATAAATACGCACAGTGGCTCCACGCGAGCGCTGGTGCGAATCGACTCGCGCGGGCCTCTGGAGTCGCGAGCAAACAGAGCCTCGCGCGGAGGGTCACGTGGGGCACTGTTGGCGTTTTTCGCCTTCTCTTCGGCCGTAGATTTAGGGTGTTACAGTTCATCTTTGAAAATGTGTATTATTGGAAACAAGTTACGTCATATTCACAGCAACCCGTTTGAAAGATTATGATTTAAGTGGTGTTCTTTCCTTTTAATGATAGATTTATTCATGTTGAAAACTTTTGAACTCACTAGGCATTAACCTAACATTTTTATTTATCGGCATGTGCAATAGGTTCCGGTTGGGAATAGTTATAGTGACACCGTGAAAAGATGAGTGCTAGTGTGTGCTCGATAAGTGATTAGCTTGGTGAAGTTTTTCGCATTTTTTTGGGAAGAGCAACTTGTAATTGGATTGAGTAACACCCGACTTCGATTTAGTGCTTGTATAATTTTGGAGTTTATAATTTTAAGGTTAATCATAGAATTTTTATATTTGAGGTATATTGAGTTTTGATTTGTAGGAAGAAGTTTTTCTTTTACTTGATGTTATCTAGAAATTTTGATTAGTTGCTCTTACCAAATTTGAGGGTGTTACACTTTAAGTCCTTTGGCTCAAGCCGATGTTGCCTTTATGACAAGAGTGTTGTATTCTAGTGTGGTGGGGTCTTTGATGAATGCCATGATTTGTACCCATCCTAACCTTGCCTATGTAGTTTCTATGGTGAGCAAATATATGGCCAACCTAGGAAAGAACATTAGAGATCCAATAGATCTTCCATTACTTAAGGGGCACGACAGATCTGTGTTTTTACATTTTGGGAAGAATTCTTCGCGGGTGCTTGGCTATGTGGATCCGGATAATGCCACGGATCTTGATAACAGAAGATCCATTAATGGATATGTTTTTACTCTTGATGGGTGTGCCATTAGTTAGAAGGCACATTTACAACCTACTGTCGCTTTATCTACAACGGAAGCGGAATATATGGCGGTTAATGAAGTGGTGAAAGAAGCTGTCTAGCTCAAGGGATTTTTTTGGTGAATTGAGTAATCATCTGAAGTTCGAAGAGGTTCTATGTTATAATCAAGTTGCGGTTCTCTTGACCAAAGATCAGATGTTTCAAGATAGGACGAAGCATATCGATATTCTTCATCACTATGTCTGTGGGGTAGTAGCTAAAGGTGATGTTAAAGTGGTCAAGATTAGCACTCACGACAATACATCAGATAATGGATATGTTGACTAAGTCGCTTCCAGTATCCAAGTTGAATTTGTATATGGACTTGGTTGGTGTTGCGAGACGGGGTTGATGCCCTTAAGGGAGAATTGGCGGAGGATCTTAGCTTTTCGAGAACTTTGATTACTGTAACACCCGGATTTTAGGTAAGTATTGTGTTTAGTTAAACGTTTCATTTTTCTTGCTAAATGACGTTAATCATATCTTTCTAAATTGCTTTTCTATTTGAGGCTTTTATGTGTATATGTTGCCTTAGGTGAGTCTCGTACTCCTACCTTGATTAAAACTATGGTCGCGCGCGTGTCGGTTAACTTTTGGGAAGAAAACAGGCCCTACAGGTGATGGGCGACATTGCCCCAGCGACAATGCCCTTAGGCAAAGTCGTCGGGCATAGTCGCCCAAGGTGTACCGCGGGGTGTGGTGAGGCGGCGACAATGCAATTGGCAAAGTCGTCGGGGCATAGTCGCCCGCGTGGACCAGACTTCTGTCTTAAAGCCAAAATGATGTCTCATTTCACAAGTTACCACTTTGAAAACGAGAGAGTTTCTCTTTGGGCGATTTTTGGGACTTTCAACACTTTCCACGAGTATTTCTAGGGTTTTGGTTGGTAGGATCATTTATTGATCATCAAAGCTCAATCCAAGTTCATTTATTGAAGTATTGGTTCAAGATCCTCACTCTTCTCCATCAAGTCTTCCCTTGGCAACTTCTAGGGTTTCTATTTTCTAGGTTTTAGCCAAAACCTAGATTGTGAGTTTACTAAACTTTTGTCAAAACTAGATACACATCATAATCTACTACTTGTTATTATCTTGCATCTTTACTTGGAAAATGCTCATTCTCAATGTCTAAGTATTTGTGGTTTCTTTATGAAAATATGTCTCTATGAAACTTGCCATGATCTATTGGAATGTATATATCTTGATGTTTTGATGATTCTTACTTGGGTCACCATTTGGTGTTATCACCCCTACTTGGTTAAAAATGGGTATTCATGCTAGTCTTATGTTGGGCATTATAATTATTGGGATAGTAATAATGTACCCATGGTTGGTATCGAGACATTCTTGGTTATAATATGCCTTGAGACCTTCTGTAAATTATGTTGGACGAACCAAGTTAGTAGACACTATGAGGATGTAGTCTTGGATGCCACCGTAATGGTATGTGCCTAGACCTCCGCCATTCGGGGTAATGCCATGGTTGTAGTCCTCGGATGTGCAGGGCCTTTCGGATGTCACTCGTGGTAGTTGGCATCAAGGTATATCGACTATTTGGGTGGAACTTGATTGGTGCTATGGGTTTCCCCTATTGACTCCACATTTAATGAACTTTGGTTAACTGCTGATAAGAATTATATCTTTGATTTATATGCCATTTCTTGTACAAACTCACTAGGCTTTTTGGCCTAACACTTGTTTGGTGTCGATGTGTATCTCCGGTTCTAGGGGCACCGCTTCTAAGCACATAAAGTCACCCGCATGTTTTTGTGGTGCGTATGGGATCTATGCTCCAACTCTCGTTTGTTTAAATGGTTTTGCATAAGACAAAAGAAAATCAAATTTTGAAATACCCTTTTGTACCCTCTCCCCCCCCCCCCTAAAACTTGGTCTCCAAGTTTCTCTCAAGAACCTCAAGAACCCTTTTGATTTCTCCATTGTAAAAGTTGTAATCTCTCAAGTGTATCATCATCAAGTGATAGTGGATCAGGTCACGACGTCCTTCACTCGTGGTTTTTCCCTTTCCGGGTTTCCACGTAAAAGTCTCGGTGTCTCTTTTACTTATGCTTTATTTTGCCTTATATTAGGTTGCTTATTGTTTACATTACTTGGTGGTTGATTATCTTACATTGTCAATCGTTATCTGCCTAGAATCTCGATATAGAAATTTAATTCATATGTCCTTGGGTTATCGGGAACCAATCTTAGGAGCTTCTAGCTATTTGGATCTTGGTATGTACACAACATTATTAAATACTCGGGGTCGGGGTTGAGGGGTATCTCCATCCCCAACCCTGTCCCTAGTTAACAAATTTGGTGATTCTCGTCAAACAACCGGGTTCGGTGTCGGTTTCCCTTAGACTACGGGTTCTTTTTTACGATCCCCTAAGTACTACTCTAATATGGATGATTTGCTTTGAACTGAACTTCAATGGAAGAACAAAGAAGATTTAAATCGAATATTCATATGAAAAGAAGAGTGAATTCGTGCTCGTATACCATATGACTAATGAATAAAGTCACATGTCATTGTGTGGTTGAGGTATTTTCTCGTTGTGGATTTAAAGATTGCTCATGGACCAATTTTAAGTTGGAGGTGAAGGCTGGTTCGTTTATTGGTATTGTTGTTCTACAAAAGAAATTGGTTGATCGAGGATGCACATATGTTGTCTTATGCTAGGAAATCATTTATTGATATATGTGGAAATTGGGAAATCGGAACGCCAAACGTTATGCAAAGACAAGAACAGGATACTACCGGTGGTTACCATGAAAGGATCGATGTCCATGGGTTCGTGATGATAGTCTATTGCATGAGCATTACAATCTACAATGCAGTAATGAACATTTCAAAAGATGAATAAGAATTCAATATCTTTGAAATCATGATGAATAAGGATATATGGGTGGTTTATTTTGTAACTCAGTAAAAGGTTACAACCCCGTGCAACCCTTATCTAAACCATTCATTTAGCCCTTCATTATGTAGACACTGGATTGATTACTGGATTGTATCAATGATTATTGGTTTCATGTAATCATTTTACCAACAATGCATAGTATTTCATCAATGTATACTGTTTCATAAAATTACCACCTTCAATCGCATGAACCGTTACATGCATCGGCATCTACTGTAGAAATTCGACGAAATCAGGTAAATTAATTTAGAGAATCAATGAGAATCCAAATGTAATGGCTAAATGAATGGTTTAGATGAGGGTTGCACGAGGTTGTAACCTTTTACTGGGTTGCGAAATAACCGTGGTCTAAGGATATATATATATATATATATATAGAGAGAGAGAGAGAGAGAGAGATAGTTTCATTTTGCAAACCATCCTAATTTTGCAAATCGTGTAAACCGTCGGTTTCATTGGTTAAGTTAATGAAATTGTTTTAGTTTGATATAATTGTTTCATATAATTCTTTTCTTGATAAAATTGTTTCATATATATGTGTTTTTTTATGTAAAAATGAAAAACTTCTATCAGAATGAGAAAATTGCATAAAACAATTTCATCGAAATGAGAAATACATGAAACAATTTCATCAAATTAAACAATTTCATGAACCAACTCATTAACTTAACCAATGAAACCGACGGTTTGTACGGTTTGCAAAATTAAGATGGTTTGCATTTGATCTCTCCCATATATATATATATATATATATATATATATATATATATATAGGACGATAACCAAATGAGAACCAAAAAAAGATTGTGAACCGTGAAAACCGATCTAAGCCGTTTATTGCTTTTAATCTATGGATATTAAACACAATAGCAATTTCGAAATAATTTATAACTTGATGATTTATTATTTATTAAAATTAAAAGTGGAAGGACATTCTTGGGCTTTCAATTCATCGCTCGTCCCTTCTTCATCATCCCCATCTCTGATTAGGTTTTTTTTCTCCAAATTCTCTGTTTTTTTCGCAATCCGATCGACCCCCTTGATGTCGACGGCGACGCCCTCTTCATCAGAAGAAGATACCACCAACACCAACATCGATGTGACTCCATCGAAAGAAGATAGCACCAACACCCTTTTTCTCCAAATTCATCTACGACCCGCAAAAATTAACTCGTCTACTGAAATCATTCTCTCTTACGAATCAATACTATTTTCTGTTAAACTGAGCCTTGAATCAATGATTTCGATTACTTGTAGCAGTTGTTCTTGTAAGCCGTTGTTGATTTCGACAAAATCATTAGTTACAGGAAGGTATTATCATCATCTTCATAGTGGTTTAGGTCTAATTAAGAAAGGGAGGAATAGCAGGGGAATTTGTATTGTGAGAGCTTCAAAGGTGGGGTCCTTAGGGGGCGTTTGGTTCGCAGATTCTGATGGAATTGGAATGTCCAATTTCTTTGACCAAATTCAATTCCCTTGTTTGGTTAATTCTTTTCTATGGAAGGAATGTGTGAATTCCACCAAATTCCACAAATGAAGGATTTAAACATTCCATCCTAAAACCCAAGGATTTCAATGGAATGGAATCTTATATTTTGATAATTCCAAAGTTACCCTTTATTCCAAACTAAACCCTACTAATATTGATTATCAGCAAACACCAACTCTCTCTCTCCCTCTCTCTTTCCTCTCTCCTCTCTCTGCTCTCGCTATCTCTCTCTCCTCCCTCTCTCTCCTCTCTCTTTATCTCTCCTCTCTATTTCTCTCCTCTCTCTCCTCTATCTCTCCTCCACTCTCTCCTCTCTCTCTCTCTCTCCCTCTCTCCTCCCTCTCTCTCTTCCCTCTCTCTTTATCTCTCCTCTCTCTCTCTTCTCTCTCTCTTTATCTCTCCTCTCTTTTTATCTCTCCTCCACTCTCTCCTCTCTCTCCTCTCTCCCCCCTCTCTCCTCCACTCTCTCCTCTCTCTCTCCTCTCTCTATCTCTCTCTCCTCTCTCTCCCTCTCTCTCCTCTCTCTCTCTCCTCTCTCCTCTCTCCTCTCTCTCCTCTCTCTCCTCCTCTCTTTCCTCTCTCTCCCCCCCTCTCCTCTCTCTCCTCTCTCTCCTCACTCTCTCGGCATCATTCATGTGCTAAAATAATCAAAACATTTTTTGTTAAAAATTAAAGTATTTAATGACTATTTTATTAAAGTAATTTTTGTTTAAAAAATTAAAATAATCAAAAAGGGTATTTTGGTCATTTACCAAAATTCCATTTCAATTCCGAAGCTACAATCTGTGAACCAAACAGAAAAATTCCAATTCATTTAACATATTCCATTCCAATTCTGTCAACCAAACAGGTGGTCAAACCTGACAACATTCCATTCCAATTCCATCAAAGTCAAATTCCTTTGACAGATTCCATTACATCCAAAAACATTCTGCGAACCAAACGCCCCCTTAGAGAATTCTAATTTCCAGAAGCATATGAAACAAACTTGGTTAATCTCTCAGGTATATAGATTAAAATAATGTTTTAGGGTTTATGTTGTTCGTTCGTATTTTTTCTCAATTATTTATCGATCAAATATTCAAATTACAAGTTCAACTTCATCACGTACTCGCGTCCTGTTGTTATTCTAGACCGAATTTGGAACCTTGCGTTCATCGTTGTTTCGGTGTTGATTATGAGCTGGGATGAGTCTCTGGTGATGCTGTTGAGGCTTTGGATTGTTAGGTATGCGTTGTAGTGTTGCTTCATATGGTATGTGTGTATGTCAAGTATAAGCATCGGTACCACCGGCCTTCGTGGGAGTTTGGTGGCGGTTTAAGGTCGGAAGTTAGTAATGGGCATTGGAATTCATCCAATTCGGTGAATGATGGTGGGGAGAATGTGGATGTTGCTTCCGGTAGGTTGCTGAATGATGATGATGATGATGAAAGGAAATCTTTTCCAGAACAAGGATTACTATAGCACAATTTCTGACTAGAACTGTTCATACTTCAATGAAACTTTGCATACTTCAATAGAACCAACCACTCTTCACAAATTTGGAGTTTTTTATTTCCTAAAACTTTATTTGATTCATGGGGTGAAAAATAACATATAGACAAATGTTTTTTTTATTTTACAAGGTGAAATGACGTATAGACGAAAATTGTGTTTGATTTCATGAGGTGAAGTAAATTGCTGATGAAAATTGTGTTCGATTTCATGTAGTGAAATAACATATATATGAACATTATGTATGGATTTCATGAGGTGAAATATCATACTTATGAAAATTTTGTTTTTATTTCATAGGTGGAATAGTATGTCTTTCATCTGGTGAATCTCTGTTACAACGATTATGCCCTTTTCATACGGTGAAACAACTTTTAATTAAAACCATATGATCAAAAACAAGTTACGGCTTAGATCGGTTCTCACGGTTTTCAACCTTTTTTTGGTTCTCACATGATTTAACCCCTATAAAAAGGTTGAGAACCAATCTAAGTCGTAACTTGTTTTAGATCCTATGGTTTTAATTAAAAGTTGTTTTCACCATATGAAAAGGGAATAATTGTCATTTTGTAACAGAGATTTACCAGATGAAACATATACTATTTCACCTCATGAAATAAAAACAGAATTTTCATAAATATGATATTTCATCTCATGAAATCTAAACATAATGTTCAAGGGAGGTTCAAGGGAAAACTCGAAAAAAATGAAAAATTGAGGAACACTCTGGTAACCGTTCATTTTTTTCTGATTGAACGGCTACCAGAGTGTTCCTCAGTTTTTTTTTTGTAGTTTTTCCTGAACCTGACCGTATATATATATATATATATATATATATATATATATATATATATATATATAGGGAGGATCATGCGAAAAACAAACTAATTTACGAGAATGCAAGAAAAAAATATGGACCACATAATCTATTAATTAAAAATACTATAAATAAAAAATAGAAAACAATTTTAAAACTAGGATAATTACCGTTTTTAAATTGTATAAATTTTTAAAATTTTCATTATATTTTTTAGCTTTATTTATTTTTTTAATTTTAATTAATTCACAATTTTTTCTTTAAGTTTTTATATAACTTTTTTTAAATATATATATTAAATAAAAAATTCACAATCTTAATCAAATTTCATATGTATAACAAAAATCTTTGAAAAAGACAACAACGAATCAATGGGCTGCTTAGGCCCAATTTCAAGTTCAAGCCCAAAATATATAATTATATTCCTTTTAAAATGTGTTTGCTTCTTGTTCTCCCATATATCAAATCTAGCTTGTTTAGTCATTGGTCCTGTGTCCTTCACAAAAAGTTTACAAAAGATAAAACATAATTCTTTTACATTTATTTTCACTAACAACTATGATTCAAGATATTGGTTTATATATGATTATATATTAACATTGTAAAAATAACACTTGTGAAAATGAAAATAAAAATATATGTAAAAGAGTTTTACAATATAAAATTATCATATTATAAAATAAATATATGTGAAACAATACCTTAAATCATAATATTTGATAAAAATATCGTGTGAAAAAGTA
Organism: Arctium minus; assembly: GCA_954870635.1. Lineage (NCBI taxonomy): Eukaryota > Viridiplantae > Streptophyta > Magnoliopsida > Asterales > Asteraceae > Arctium > Arctium minus. The sequence goes on from OX941093.1 coordinate 56,199,753, forward strand.
ATTTATTTATATGAACTTATTGGTTTAAAAATTATGTCTATTTTTTATTTGGATAAATAAATATGATTGAATAAATAAATAAAAAACTTTTTATAATATATTTTGTATTTATGTTTAAAAGATTTTTATTATTTATATGTCTATCTATTTACACTTGTAAACACATCTAGTTTATATGTGGATAAATATATGCATATTGTTTATCTCATTTCTACATTGGGACTCTTTTTAATAGATATTGTAGATGTATAAATATTTAACAAAAAAAAACATATTAAAAGATCTTGTCAATCTTGAAAGTTGAAACCCAGGTATGTATATTGACCGGGCCTATAAATGCCGAATAGGGACTTACCCCATAATCAATCTTTGAACTGGTCTTCCTTATCTGATCTTTTTTTTTTTTTTTCTGATTTAAGATCAGTTAATTGATCCTTTTTGGATCTGTACTCAAAATCATAAAATACTTTACAGTGTTTCTAGTCCCTCCAAAATTAATTTCATGCCTCCACCTCAATACATAGGACTACACTTTCTTTTGGCCACAACTATATGTCACAGTCAAAAATAGTAATACAAGATTAATAAAACAGAACGCTTTGAATCATGTTATAACTGAGTGGCCTACATTCATACTTTTTGCATATTTAAGAGGGTGTTTGGTTGGAGATATTCAGGGGTAAAAAATGATAATGATAATGAAAAATGTGGTTTGCTTTGATATAATATAGTTGACTTGTTACTTTAGACCCATTAATTTCCATACCTGATCAAATTGGAAGAAATAAAAATACTATTCCTATTTTCATTCTTCTACATTTTTATTTTCTTTCCTTTAAAATAATAAACACCTCAAAAGTTTATAAAAGCCAGATATGCATCAATAATTTGTCCACAAGAAGACGTGATGCATCCACCCCATTCATTCCTCAAAATCAAAAGTGCAATCATTTTTTAACCTCCAAAACACACACCACATGTTCTACAATTTGTTGCATTCCAAGTGTTCTTTTTTGACTTATCCTATATTTGTCTAAAACAATAAATGTAATTTTGTGAAACAATTTTTTAATGATCTATATTTATAAAATAAAAATAAAAAGTAGATGTTGGGAAATATTTATAAAAATGAGAAATTATTTTGACAACAATTTAAGCAAGTTAAACTGAATAAATCAAACTGGGTTGATGAATGGCAGATGATGCCGCTTTCTTTAAGGAGAATTTCGACAGTTTGTTAAATATATTGCAGTTGATAGTCGTGGTCTCTCCAAGATAAAAACAACTCTATTGATTAAATTACAACGTTTAATAGGTATCATTGAAATATTGTACATCTTATCTCAATTGTCAAGAAGTAATTTTAGGTTTTTGCAAATATTCCCAACACTAGATCATTTAAGGATCTATATTTTTCTAAAAAGCCACATGATATACAATAGAGTAAATTACATTTTTAGTCCTTGTGGATGTCATCCATTATCAAGTTTGGTCTCTCTTTCAAACTAATTACAATTTTAGTCATTGTGGTTGCTATATTATTTCACTTTTGGTCCCTCTGACCAACTTTAGTTTAAAAACTTAGTTTAATTAAGTTTATTTTGGCAATTTTACCTTTTCTTTGTCTTTTTTATTTTTTGTTTTATTAGATTATATAATAAATTACAATTATAGTCCCTGTGGTTTATCTTTTTTCTTATCTTATCTTTTCTTGCCTATCTTTTTTTCATTTTATACTCTTACTAGAAGCGTACTCGCGCAATGCAGTGAGATACATCACGATTTTAATGTTTCTTTTTATTTTTTGTTTTACAGTACGATTTTGAATGATTTTTAGAGAGCGATAATGTTTTTTTTTATATAAATTTGTTTAATTTAGGCTTAATAATATAATATTTTTATATAAAAAAACTAAGTAGTTTGTTAAAATTCATTAATTATCTTATACATTTTAAATTTTTTATATTTAAATTGAGATGTTTATTCTGTTTTGATTATGTTTATCAGAATTCAAATTTCATAATTTTAGGGTTTGGGGATTAGAGATAAGGATTTTGGGGGATAAGAGTGGAATTTATTAATTAGGGATAAAAGCATTTAAAAGTAGTACATATTGCTTCATTAGTTGTTTTTTAAGAGATTTTAAGTAGATTAGCATTAAATAATAGTACAAAATGCTTAATGGGTTGTTTTTAAGAGTTTTTTTATATATCTTTTATAATATAGTATAGATTATATTAATTAATTAATGATAAATTTAACTAAAGATACATTAAAAATACATATTCGATTTTGTAAATTACATCATTGAAAAAGTCTTGTAGATACTTTTAAAATAAGTCAAATATTAAATATTTTCAAATATTTATACAATTGATCTCATATATATCTTTAAGTCCGTCTACACTAATCCATAAAAAAACTTTCTATTTTAAGTTGTCTTTAAAAAAATTATCCTTGTTTTCTTATTTATGTAACATAAAAATCGAAATTTATCCATGTTTATTAATAAAAATATATATATCGTTTTTAGATAGTTCATTTAATTACATGTTTTTTAAATGTGTGTCAATTAATAAAATTTATATAATATACTTATTAAAAAAATCAAAATATAAACCAATTAATAAAATTTATAATATACTTATTAAAAAAATCAAATTATAAACTTAAATTTATCGTAATAAAAAAATATTCAAAATATAGACACAACTTAAAATAGATTTTTTTATTATGGTAGAGAATTTGTAGATATATATCAAATAAACTGCATAAAAAATTTGAAAATATTTAATACTTAACTTATTTTAAAGTTATCGACAAGATTTTTCTAACAGTGTAATTTTCAAAATCAAATATGTACATTTAATGTATTATTAGTTAAAATTATTATTAATTAATTAATATAATAAGAATATAAAATGAAAAATGTAGGAAAGAAAAGAAAAGAGAAAAAGATACCACAAGGACTATTATTGTAATTTACAAAATAATCTAATAAAATGAAAAATGAAAAAGACAAAGAAAAGGTGAAATAATCAAGATACACTTAATTTAACTAGGATTTTTAACTAAAGTTGGTTAGAGGGACCAAAAGTGAAATAAAATGACAACTACAATGACTAAAATTGTAATTAGTTTAAAAGAGGGATTAAATTTGATGATAAATGGTAACCACAAGGACCAAAAATGTAATTTACTCTATACAATATGTTGCATTCTGTTTTTAACTTATCATATCTATATGGAAGAATTTGGTCAAATTATATTTAAAAAATATGTATTTCATTCAATTGTCTTATTATGAATGACGATAGGATTGAACCTTAATAAAATAAAATAAAAAAACTAAATTACGGATTTGGTCCCGGTAGTGTGCTGATTTTTACAAAAATTATCCCTAGACTTCATTTATTATGGATTTGGTGCGTGGAGCATGCACTTTCTCTTGGATTTAGTCCTTCGACCTAACGATCGTCTAGTAGGTCCGTTAAAGTCGGGGGCATAAGGGTCTTTTTTCATTTTCTATTTCTTTAATCATTTTGTAATTAACTTTTTCAAATCAGGAGACAAAATGAACATGATAAAACTTGGAGGGCCAAAACATTAAAGTACATATTATATATATATATATATACACACACACACACACATATATATATATATATATATATATATACACACACACACGACAACAGGGACGATCATAATGAACCCACCTCACACCACCGGCCAACTAAGTTCTCCCTCACCCTCACATCGTCGACCATGTTCTCCCTCACCCTCTTACCACCGTGAACCCACCTAGCTCACTGTTCTAGTCACAGCACACACAGGTCATACCCCCGTTGTCTCCATCGAACCGGAGTTTACTCTGGTCATCTTCTCCGAAATAACACATATAGAGATTGCAACCATCACATCGTAATACACACACACACACTTCTCTAAACACACATTGTAACATCCGTAATTTCAGGTAAGTTTGAGGCCTTATTAATCTTACGTTTATGTGTTTATCAAAGTAGAAACTATATGCTTAATTGTCATTTCCGTCTATCATAGTTGCTTGGTGTCGGATTGGAAGTTTTAGACTAGCATTTGTTGGGCAGTGGCTTACGCGACTTAGGCGCGGGTGGAAGTCGTGGCACAAGTCGCGTAGTCCACTGGAGTCGATTTGGTCAGGCAAGCAGGCGACTTATGCCGCGGGTTCAAGTCGCGGCACAAGTCGCGATCGACCTGCAGGTCCCTAAAACCCCTCTTTGGCCGATTTTCTTTCATATTGTTCTCACACTTCTCTTCCTTGGCGATTTTTGGAGCTCATAAATCAGTCCCTTTTCTCACCAAACCCTAACCCTCATAAATACACCCTACTTTGGTGGTTGGATCCTTGGATTCTTGTATTAACTCTTCTCAAGTCTTCAAGCTTCACCTTCAAGTCTCATCCAACTTCTAGGGTTTTCCATTTTCTAGGTTTTGGTATAAAACCTAGATTGTGAGTTTACTAAACCTTTGTTAAAACTAGATACACATCATAATCTCCTATTTGTTACTTTATCTCTATATGTTCAAGTGTTTGGGATTTCTTTATGAAAATAGTTAGAAATGTAAATATGGGTGATATGCCATGATTTATGTTATATGTATCATTATTTGGGGCTTTTCTCATAGATACATAATGTGGGCACCTTAATATGTTAAATGTATGCATATATGGGTATTATGATGATTCTAGTTGGAACACCATTTTGGTGACATATTTATATGCATGATGAGCATGATTGTCATTTGGGTCTTTTGTTAGACTTCATGAGGATAGGATGGTAATATTGTACCCGTAGTTGGTATTGAAATATGTTGGGTTGAAATACACCTAAAAGACCTCCTATAGACGTTATGTTGGACGAACCAAGTCAGTACACTAGGAGGATGTAGTCTTGGGCACCACTGTGATGGTATGTGCCTAGACCTCCGCCATTCGAGAAATTTCCTTAACGGTAGTCTTCGGGTGTGCCGGGCCTTTCGGGTGTTCCTTGTTAAGGGCATCAAGGTATATCGACTCTTGGGTGGACTTGATTGGTGCTTTGGGTCTCCCCTATTGACTCCACATATATTGAACTCTGGTTAACTGCTGATAAGATTTGTAACTGTTCATGCATGCTTATTATTGTTCAACTCACTAAGATTTTTGGCCTAACACTTGTTTGGTGTCGATGTGTATCTCAGGTTCTAGCGGTGCCGGTCCTAAGCAGGTTTAGTTGCTTTGGGGTGAGAGCTTGGGGATTTTGCACATGGACGCGTTATACTTTTGGATATGAACCGTTTGGGTTTATATATGACAACCCTTTTGTAATCTCTTTTCTAGTCGTAGAAGTTAGATTAGTTGGTTGTTATTTATTGTCCGTTAAATTACAATTGTAATTAAATAGGTTGTTTATACATTTTCCCATTTTTGGGAGGCTCTTGCTATGGCAATTTTAGTATACCTTATGTCCGTTTTTCGGATTTTTGTTATCCCTATTTTTAGGGTGTTACAAGTTGGTATCAGAGCTTTAGTTTAAGTGAATTAGGTATTGTTTTAGCATATCTAGACTTAAGCTTTAGACTTTATGAGTTCACTGTCCACTTGGGGTAGGAATCCTAGGTGGGGAGAGCGTTAGGATTGTGGAATTACTTTAATTGAAAGTTGTGATGATGGTGACAAGAATTCTTGTGTATGATTCGTTCATAATTCCACTTAGCTATTGCTATTATGAATGTATTGTTACGTGAGCATGCTTGGTTTACGATTATTGTGATAATTGATGAAGGTATTAGTACGTACAATGAGTTCAACTTGTTTAGTCTTTTCTCAATCTATTTCTCGCACGTGTATGGCAGATTGAAATGGTAAACACTCGGAGTAGGATGTCGGATACGCCAGAGGGCCACGTGGAGGTGGAATCTGCCGTAGACCGACCTCCTTTGGGCGTAACCACCGAGGGACCTCCCGGGCTTAATCTCTTGGGAGGAGGACCTGAGCATATTCCGCGCCGGAACCTCAATGCGGATAATGCCATCATGGAAGAAGTTACCATGGAGACCCGGATTCGGGATAGCATGATGTTGGCCATGAACTCCGCCATGACCCAACAACAAGAGTTCTTCATGAAACTCTTAGAAGATCGAGACACCAGTAATCGACAACCGGAAACAATGGCGGAAAACATTGTTGTGGGGTCGGGTGGACCAAATGTGGTATCTGTAGAAGACACATCTGATGATGGGAACAAGACGAAGACTAAGGGGTGCACCTACAAGGCATTTCTGGGGTGCCACCCTAAAGAGTTTGCGGGTTCAGACAACCCGGTTGCATGTATGTACTGGCTCAAGGAAGTGGAAATGGCCTTTGAGTCCAATGAGTGTGATCCCTCTCAACGGGTCAAGTTTGCTTCTCAGCTACTTCGGGGAGAGGCTCTGATTTGGTGGAATCTCACTAGATCCGCCCTCACTCCGGAAGTGCTGGCTAAGCTAACCTAGCCGGTGTTCAAGGAGAAAATCGTGAATAAGTATTGTAGTGAGTGGTCATTGGACAAGCTGGAGCGGGAGTACCGAAATCTGAAGAAGGGGACTCTGTATATTGTTGAGTACTCCAGACTCTTTTTGGAGAAACTGAATTTGGTGGGACATCTGGTCCCCGATGAAAGGTCGAAGATTAAGGCCTATCAATAAGGTTTATCGGCCAGGATGCGAACGGCGGTAAGAAATGCTAGGGGCTCGACCTTGCAAGAGGTCATTGAAGAGTCTTTGCTCATTGAGGATGACATCAATGCGGGGAAGGAGGAAAGAAGTCAGGATGGTGAGAAACGGAAGTAGGAAGGGCCGTCTGGGCCCGTTCGTCAATCAAGACTCTTTGGAAGTGGAAGAGCGGGTGATCAACGCCGTGAGGATCGATGGTGCCACAAGTGCAGGTCAAAGCACTTGGGGCCGTGCGCTACAAAGACTCACTCCGGTCCAGCCGGGTGTACCAAGTGTGGTAAGAAAAACCACACAACTCGAGAGTGTTCCCTCCGTGGGTCGGTATGTTATGAATGCGGAGAACCGGGGCATATGAAAAGAAGTTGCCCAAAGCTAGTAGGAGGAAATGGTGGAAATTCTACGGGTTCGACGGCCAAAGTCGAACAATCACCAAGGGCACCGAGTCAAGCTTTCCGGATGACTACCGAGGAGGCAAAGGAGACAGTTGATGTTGTTTCGGGTACGTTTCTAGTAAACTCCTTGCCAGCTCGTGTTTTGTTTGATTCGGGTGCTACATGTTCTTTTGTGTCGGATATCTTATGTAAACAATTCACTACTCCTGTTAATGTCTTTCCCGATGCGTTAGTAGTATAAATAGCTAATGGGGATCAAGTGATCATTCGAGATCGTTTTTGCGATTGCACTCTAGAAATTGATGGGAATTCCTTCGGAGTAGATTTATTACCTATGGCTATAGGTGGGTTTGACGTGGTTATAGGCATGGACTGGTTAGTAAGACATAAAGCGGACATATTTTGCTCTAAAAAGATGATCCAAGTGCCATTGTTGGAAAATGGTGTGGCTACCATTTATGGAGAGAAAGGAAAGAGGTATAATCACATTATTTCATCTCTTAAGGCTCACAAGTTTCTAGCGAAGGGCTACCCTTCATACTTGGCTTATGTGGTGGACGCGAAGAAAGAGAAGAAGTCGGTAGAATATGTAGAAGTGGTACAAGAATTTCCGGACGTCTTTCCGGAAGACTTACCCGGGTTGCCGCCGGAATGGCAAGTGGAGTTTCAAATCGACCTCACCCCGGGAGCGGCTCCGATAGCTCGTGCTCCATATCGTTTGGCGCCGATAGAAATGAAAGAGATGATGACGCAACTTCAAGAGTTGTTAGAGAAGGGCTTCATCCGGCCGAGTTCGTCACCTTGGGGAGCACCGGTTTTGTTCGTGAAGAAGAAGGATGGATCCATGTGGATGTGTATCGACTACTGAGAGCTAAATAAAGTCACGGTGAAGAATAAGTATCATTTACCTCGCATCGATGATCTTTTTGATCAACTACAAGGCACGGGGTGTTTCTCGAAGATTGATCTTCGGTCCGGGTACCATCAAGTGAGAGTGAAGAAAGAAGATATTCCGAAGACGGCTTTCCGAACGAGATACGGTCATTATGAGTTTCTGGTGATGCCTTTCGGCTTAACCAACGCTCCGGTCGTATTCATGGATTTGATGAACCGTGTGTGCCGCCCATTCTTATATAAATTCGTAATCGTCTTCATCGATGATATTTTAATATATTCAAGGGATGAATCCGAGCATGGGAAACACTTACGGGAAGTATTAGAAGTTCTACGAAGAGAGAAATTGTTTGCGAAATTCTCGAAGTGCGAATTCTGGCTCCAAGAGGTGCAATTCTTGGGGCATGTGGTATCAAAGGACGGCGTAAAGGTGGATCCGGCAAAGATCGAGGCAATGATGAGTTGGGAGCCTCCAACAAGTCCGACAGAGATTCGAAGCTTCTTAGGTTTGGCGGGTTACTACCGGCGTTTCATTCAAGACTTTTCCAAAATAGCTACACCGCTCACTTCTCTTACAAGGAAGAACGTCAAGTTTCGTTGGACCGATGCACAAGAGCAAGCCTTTCAGACGCTCAAGAGGAAGTTGTGCGAAGCTCCGATCTTATCCCTACCCGAGGGATCAGAAGACTTTGTTGTGTTTAATGATGCTTCCAAGATGGGGCTTGGGTGTGTCCTAATGCAAAGGGGGAAAGTAATAGCCTACGCGTCGCGACAATTAAAGGATCATGAGAAGAATTATCCGACTCATGATTTGGAGTTGGCAGCGGTAGTTTTCGCATTAAAGTTGTGGCGACATTACTTGTACGGGACGAAGTGTACCCTTTTCACTGATCACAAGAGTCTCAAATACATCTTTGATCAAAAGGAACTCAACATGCGGCAAAGGAGATGACTTGAGCTCTTGAAAGATTATGATTGGGAATTACTTTATCATCCCGGTAAGGCCAACGTGGTGGCGGATGCGTTGAGTCGAAGGAGTCACGATGGAGGTGTCAAAATGTCCCTTAAAAGAATCGATGTGGTGTCGAGTTTGTTGGAGAGCATAAGAACGAGCCAAGTGGAAGCGCTTAAAGAAGAGAACCTCAAGGCCGAGGTTATGACCAAGCAAAAGGAACTTTTAACGGAAGATGGTCGTGGACTCAAACTCTTCCAAGGGCGAATTTGGGTGCCGAAGGTTGGGGGAAACCGTGACTTACTTCTCGAGGAAGCGCATAAGTCGAAATATTCTATACATCCTGGTAGCACCAAGATGTATAGAGACCTAAAGTTAAATTATTGGTGGCTGGTGATAAAGCTAGATGTGGCTAGCTATGTGGAGAAGTGTGTCACGTGCCTCCAAGTCAAGGCGGAACATCAAATACCGTATGGGAGTTTGCAACCGTTATCCATTCCCGAGTGGAAGTGGGACAACATCACCATGGATTTTGTGACGAAGCTACCGAAGACCTTGCGCGGTCACGATACCATTTGGGTGATTGTGGATCGGCTAACCAAAAGTGCGCATTTTCTTGCGATGCAGGAGACCTTGCCAATGGAGAAATTGGCTAAACTTTACATCGATGAGGTGGTGTCAAGGCACGGAGTTCCACAATCTGTAGTATCGGATTAGGATAGTCGCTTCACTTCGAACTTTTAGACTAGCTTGCAAAAGGAGTTGGGCACTAGACTGAAACTAATCACGACATATCATCCCCAAACAGATGGTCAAAGCGAGAGGACGATCCAGACATTAGAAGATATGTTAAGGTCGTGTGTTATAGACTTCGGGGGGAGTTGGGATTCACATATACCTTTGGTGGAGTTCGCCTACAACAACAGTTACCATTCTAGTATTGGAATGGCACCGTTCGAGGCCTTGTATGGACGGAAGTGTAGAACACTGGTTTGTTGGCTAGAAGCGGGTGAGAAGCAATTCGTCGGGCCGAAAATTGTTTAAGAGACGGCCGATAAGGTGAAAGAGATTCGTGAGAGACTGAAGGCGGCGCAAGATCGACAGAAAAGTTATGCAGACAAGAAAAGAAGACCGGTCGAGTTTCAAGTGGGCGACCGTGTCATGTTGAAAGTATCTCCGTGGAAGGGAATTATCCGGTTTGGAAAGCGTGGGAAGCTCAGTCCTCGTTTCCTTGGACCCTTTGTTATTTTAGAAAAGGTTGGACTTCAAGCGTATCGGTTGGACTTACCACCGAAAATGGATGGGATACATCCCACCTTTCACGTTTGTTATTTGCGGAAGTGCTTAGCCGAAGAGGAAAGCGTGATTCCTTTGACGGAAATCCGAGTAGATAATGGAAACCGTTGTGTGGAAGAACCGGAAGTGATTTTAGAAACGAAAGTAAAGAAGTTACGACATAAGAACGTGGTCATGGTCAAGGTCCAATGGAAGCACCATCGTGGTGCTAATGTCACTTGGGAGGCCGAGGAAGATATAAAGAAGCGTTATCCTCATTTGTTTGCGTAGAGGTGATTTCGGGGACGAAATCCAAATTAGGTGGGGAGGATTGTAACATCCGTAATTTCAGGTAAGTTTGAGGCCTTATTAATCTTACGTTTATGTGTTTATCAAAGTAGAAACTATATGCTTAATTGCCATTTCCGTCTTTCATAGTTGCATGGTGTCGGATTGGAAGTTTTAGACTAGCATTTGTTGGGCAATGGCTTACGCGACTTAGGCGCGGGTGGAAGTCGCGGCACAAGCCGCGTAGTCCACTAGAGTCGATTTGGTCAGGCAAGCGGGCGACTTATGCTGCGGGTTCAAGTCGCGGCACAAGTCGCGATCGACCTGGAGGTCCCTAAAACCCCTCTTTGGCCGATTTTCTTTCATATTTTTCTCACACTTCTCTTCCTTGGCGATATTTGGAGCTCATAAATCAGTCCCTTTTCTCACCAAACCCTAACCCTCATAAATACACCCTACTTTGGTGGTTGGATCCTTGGATTCTTGCATTAACTCTTCTCAAGTCTTCAAGTTTCACCTTTAAGTCTCATCCAACTTCTAGGGTTTTCCATTTTCTAGGTTTTGGTATAAAACCTAGATTGTGAGTTTACTAAACCTTTGTTAAAACTAGATACACATCATAATCTCCTATTTGTTACTTTATCTCTATATGTTCAAGTGTTTGGGATTTCTTTATGAAAATAGTTAGAAATATAAATATGGGTGATATGCCATGATTTATGTTATATGTATCATTATTTGGGGCTTTTCTCATAGATACATAATGTGGGCACCTTGATATGTTAAATGTATGCATATATGGGTATTATGATGATTCTAGTTGGAACACCATTTTGGTGACATATTTATATGCATGATGAGCATGATTGTCATTTGGGTCTTTTGTTAGACTTCATGAGGATAGGATGGTAATATTGTACCCGTAGTTGGTATTGAAATATGTTGGGTTGAAATACACCTAAAGGACCTCCTATAGACGTTATTTTGGACGAACCAAGTCAGTACACTAGGAGGATGTAGTCTTGGGCACCACTGTGATGGTATGTGCCTAGACCTCCGTCATTCGGGGAATTTCCTTAACGGTAGTCTTCGGGTGTGCCGGGCCTTTCGGGTGTTCCTTGTTAAGGGCATCAAGGTATATCGACTCTTGGGTGGACTTGATTGGTGCTTTGGGTCTCCCCTATTGACTCCACATATATTGAACTCTGGTTAACTGCTGATAAGATTTGTAACTGTTCATGCACGCTTATTATTGTTCAACTCACTAGGCTTTTTGGCCTAACACTTGTTTGGTGTCGATGTCTATCTCAGGTTCTAGCGGCGCCGGTCCTAAGCAGGTTTAGTTGCTTTGGGGTGAGAGCTTGGGGATTTTGCACATGGACGCGTTATACTTTTGGATATGAACCGTTTGGGTTTATAGATGACAACCCTTTTGTAATCTCTTTTCTAGTCGTAGAAATTAGATTAGTTGGTTGTTATTTATTGTCCGTTAAATTACAATTGTAATTAAATAGGTTGTTTATACATTTCCCCATTTTTGGGAGGCTCTTGCTATGGCAATTTTAGTATACCTTATGTCCGTTTTTCGGATTTTTGTTATCCCTATTTTTAGGGTGTTACACACACACACACACACATTATTCATCCACAACAATTAAACCGGAATTTACTCCGATCATCTTCTCTAGAGTAACCCACACACAAGCACACTGTCAAACCAGCCCTACCACCGTGATCCGCCTACTCTCTCTCTCTCTCTCACACACACACACACACACATTATATATATACATACATTTACAGGGTTGAAGACCCTTCGTGAAACCACCCACCAATGTGAACCAACCACCCAGTTAGGTCCTTGTGGTCCCTGTGGAGAAGAAAGAAAAAGTAGGGTCGTGACTACTGTAAAAAACAGGGGATGGGGAAGTCTCGACTGCAAATCCAGGGGGATCACCGGAGAAAGACTTAGGGAATGGGGTCTCGGATGGAGCTCTCTCACCGGAGTAGATGAAAAATGAGAAGATAGAGGGGAAAAGATACGGTAGGTGTGTATCGGATCTCTCTCATTGGAGTAGAACTGTGGCACAAGGGATTTTATCGGAATAGGTAGCGTTAGGGATGAAGGTCCCTGTGAGTATTGTATATTGCGTAATGATATGCTATATAAACTGTCTTAGTTTTAATATGCACATTTGGCCCTTAAAGTTTTAATATCTACAATTTGTCACCTAGTTTAAATATGTAAAATAAAGTAAATGTTAAAAATAAAATTGATTAAAGAGTAAACTCCAACTTTAGTCCCTGACGTTTAGTGATTTCTTTTAAAGAGGTCCCTATGGTTTCATAATTCAAGTTTACGTCCCCAAGGTATCGATTTTGCTTTGAAAGAGATCCTTGGACACTAACACCGTTAAAAAACTCCGTTAGTGTCAGGGGTATTTTCGTCCAACCATGTATTTGTACTCTTTTTGCACTTTTTTTTGTTTCTTCTTGTTTTTGTAAAAAAATTAAAGGACCAAATTCTAAATAACAACATCCCTCCCTGATCTTGAAACCCCTCCCCACCACCATCCGCCACCACCATCATCTTCACAAGAAATAACACCACCACAGCACCACCACCGGCGATGGAGGAGGAGAGTGAAATGGAGAGGTTAAAAAGGCATCGTGTAGCACCACCACACCACCACCACCGGCTTGCTGCTGTTGCCGCTAATCTGGACAGGGGAATCGCCGGCGGCCGGCAGGCTTGCTGCTGCTGCCGCTAATCTGGACAGGCGTCAGACGAATATTGAAATCACAATCAACCAACATAGTTTTGGGTCAGACAAATATAGAATTCACAACTCGATGTTTTCAAGATTTTCTGATAAAAAAATATACTTCAGAACTAATGTTTTCAACAAGAGAATTGATAAGACACCTGGAGAACAACTCGATGTTCAAAAACTGCAGATCCAGCGAGTTGAATGGTTGGACCGCCTTGTGTATAATGAGATTGTTCATGAGATCTTGATTTAGAGTTTTAATTTTATAAATACATTTTAAGGTTTTGACTTTTAGTTTTGTATCACCACTTTCTTTTTGGTGAATCTCTACATTATTTGTTTGATGTTCTTCATCTTGGTTAATATTCTTGATGTTATTATTTGGTTTAATAGTTATGTTTTTGGAATAAATTTGTACATTATTTGAGTTTTGACTTTATATTCAAGGTTTTCTTGATACTTTTGAGTTTTGATCTATGTTCTTATCACAGTTATCTCTATTAGTTCATGTTCTTCATATGTTCTTGTTCTTGATTTGGGTTGGTGTTAACCGTTTCCACAAAGAAGAAGAAGGAGGAGAAGAAGAAAGTCTTAGTTATTTAGAATTTGGTCCCTTAATTTTTTTGATTTTTTACAAAAACAAGAAGAAACAAAAAAAAAGTGCAAAAAGAGGACAAATAAATGGTTGGACGAAAATACCCATGGCACTAATGGAGCTTTTTAACGGTGTTAGTGTCCAGGGACCTCTTTCAAAGCAAAAGTCATACCTTGGGGATGTAAACTTGAATTATGAAACCATAGGGACCTCTTTCAAAGAAATCACTAAACGTCAAGGACTAAAATTGGAGTTTACTCTTGATTAAAATAGCAAAAGACCATTTTTCCCCTAATTTTAACGAACTTGATAGACGGCCATTTGGTCCAAGGACTAGATACAACAGAAAGTGAATACCGTAGGGACCAAATCCATAATAAATGAAGCCTAGGGACGATTTTCGTAAAAATCAACATACCATAGGGATCAAATCCGTAATTTACTAAAAAACATTTCATTTAGAACCATAATTTGTAAATTCATTATGATATATGAATGATGTAAGAATTATGGATTTTAGTAATCTTATTTTCACGTGATTTGATATCAGTAGCATAATTATTAATCTCGTGGTACACTGGTACTTGCCATGTTTACATTGATCCTACGGAAATTCATTAGTATCAAATTTGAAAGTTCAAATACATAACACACAAAACAACTTAATTGACACACTTTCATTTAGGTAACACTGTAAATCAAGAATGAGTGAATAAGAGAAGTATAAATGAATGGCACCTACTCTAGGGGTTGCTTTCTATTTATTAGATGTCATTTTTATCATTTAAAAGCCAACATGTGACCTACACATGCACAAAAAAGACATAAATATGGCAATCAATGTGGTATTCGAAAAGAATTTTATGCATTTAACACATTTAAAAGTCATTTTATCGCTGAAAATGACACATAACTTGCACATGTCAAGAAATACATATAAGTTTATAAATAAAGGTTATTAGTTGTGAACAAAGGTATCGTAAGATATCGTAAGACTTCACAAGATTTGCTGGTACACAAAGTGACTTTCAACAGTTAAAAGTCTATTAGAACTAAAGTTGTTTACGGACAATATAAGTCGCTAGACTCAATCTATTACAAAAGCAAGTTTGAACAACCATTTTCGAAAAAAATTGGATGGGTGAGAGTTAGACCAATAAAATTAATGAATGGACCTAGACGATAAAGAAATTCCGAACAGGCCCACCTAACCCATTTATATTTTTATAATTACTTAAATTCTTTATATAATTAATACTTAAATTATTAAATTTGAAAAGCTAATTGGTTGGCTTTGGGTTGGCCGGGTCTACTTGCACCCCATCCTTGGACACCACGTGGCCCAAGAATTGGACTTCGGGTGGCCAAAACTCATACTTTGAGAATTTGGCGTACAATTTCTCTTTTTGAAGGAGCTCTAGCACTTCCCGCAGATGCTGACCATGCTCGGCCTAATTTTTCGAATAGACCAAGATATCGTCAGTGAAGACTATTATCGACTTGTCTAAGAAAGGATGGCACACTCGATTCATTAAGTCCATGAATACGACCGGAGCGTTCATCAAGCCGAAGGGCATCACTAAGAACTCATAGTGTCCATACCTCGTCCGGAAAGTCGTCTTTGGAATATCGTCCTCCTTCACCCTCACTTGGTGATATCCAGACCGTAGATCGATTTTGGAGAAACACCTCGCGTCTTGTAGTTGGTCGAAGAGATCGTCAATCCTGGGAAGCGGATACTTGTTCTTTACGGTGACTTTGTTTAATTCTCGGTAGTCTATACACATCCGCATAGACCCGTCCTTCTTCTTCTTCACAAACAGGACTGGTGCTCCCCATGGTGGCGAACTCGGTCTTTCGAATCCCTTCTCCAAAAGTTCTTGTAGTTGCGTCATTATCTCTTTGCATTTTGGTCGGTGCTAAACAGTATGGAGCACGAGCAATCGGTGCCGCTCCCTGGGTGAGGTCTATGTGGAACCCCACTTGGCGTTCCAGCGGTACACCGGTTAGATCTTCCGGAAAGACATCTGGGTAATTCCGTACGACTTCCACATCTTCAACTGTCTTCTTTTCCAACTTTGCATCCACGACATAGGTCAAATACGAGGAGCAACCTTTGGCCATGCATTTGCGTGCTTTGAGGGATGAGATTATTGGAGTGGTCCTCTTACTCTTCTCTCCATAAATAGTTACCGCGCTTCCACTTGATAAGGGCACTCTGAACATTTTCTTTGAGCAAAAGATGTCAGCCTTATTCTTAGCTAACCAATCCATCCCTATCACTACGTCAAATCCCCCTATGGCCATGGGTAACAAATCTACTATGAAAGATTCCCCGTCTAAGTCTAAAATGCAATTACTAAAACATCCGCGAATCAAAATTTGATCCCCGTTGGCCACTTCCACCACTAGTACATCAGATAAAGTGCTAATGGGAGTGACAAAGTGCTTGCAAAAATAATCTGACACGGAGGAGCGATTTTCCATCGAATAAAACAGTACTCGCGCAGGCAAGGAGTTAACGAGGAAGGTACCCGAAATGTCGGCTGTCTCCCTCGCCTCCTTAGTTATCATTTGGAATGCCCGACTAGGAGCCTTAGGCACATTCTATTTTCTTGACGGGTTTCCGCTCGAAGTCCCCGGGTTGTTACTCCCTAACTTTGGGCATTCCCACTTGACGTGCCCCGGTTCATGGCACCCAAAGCAAACTGGGCCCGAACGGCCCAATCCTTGCTCATGTGGTCTTTCTTTCCACACTTGAACACTCGGTTAAACTTTGGTAGGGCCTTGGGTTGCATGGCCCATGGTGCTTATTATTACATTTGTGGCACCACCTTGCCTCTCAATAGGAGTCTGCGTTCCTCCCTCCCCAAAAAGGCTTAAACTGACGTGTAGGCCCGGTTGGCCCTTCCCACATTCTCTTTACTCCAACTAGGACTCGTTCCGCCCTCCCTTGGATGAGATCATCCACCACCAATTGGTATTCTTCAATGACTTCCTGTAAGGTAGTCACCTTGGCGTTTCTTACGCCGGTCTTTATTTCAGCAGGTAGGCCCCTTAAGTAAGCCTTTATTTTCATCTTCTCATTAGTAGCCAAATGCTCCACTAAACTGAGATTTTCGATGAATTGCCTAGAGTACTCGACAATGGTCTGATTCCCTTTCTTCAAGTTTTAGAATTCCTCTTCAATCTTATCCAACACTCCCTCGTTGCAGTACTTGTCCATAACCTTTTTCTTGAAAGTTGGCCAAGAAAGTTTAGCCAAAACTCCGAGAGTAAGAGTCGTCCGGGTGATGTTCCAACAACTTAATGTTTCGCCCCTGAACATATGAAATGAAAACTTGACCTTTTGTGAGTATTCACATTCACTGGCCTCGAAAGCCATCTCAATCTCTCTGGTCTAGTTCATGCAAACCACTGGATTTGTCGTTCCAGAAAATTCGGGAGGCTTGCTACATAAGAAGGTCTTGTATGAGCAACCCCTCTCTCTTCTTCTCTCGGCACCCACCACTTGCTCCTCAGTTCCTAGCACATTCCCCTCACCTCCGGATCTATTTACCGCATTTTTGAAACCGTCTCGTGTCTCCGGTTGCTTGAATCACGGTTTAGAAAAACTCACAAACTAGTTTTTTATAGAAAACATGCACAACCCTAGAAGTGTAGGAATGAAAGCTTGAGGTTTGAAGACTTGGATCTTGCTTGCACTTCACAATCAATGCTCCAAAAGAAGCCTAGAATCCCACTTAATGAATCCCAACTGACCCTAGTTTTGAAATAAATGAGGAGAGAGTATAGAAGGTTTGAAATTGCCTCCTAAGTGTATACCAAACGAGAGGAAATCTGATTTTCTTAACAAGTGCAAGAGAAAGTGGCTAAAAGGGGTTTTATTCTTGTCAGGCCATGCCGGCGATTGTGCTATGGGCACTCTCGCCAAAGGCGTACCCAGAGCGGGGCAGGGACGATGATTATGACACCGCGAGAATGCCAAGTGGAAAGGTCGTTGTCACATTCGCTCATTCTCTACCGAGGGTCATCAAGTCTCGGCGACTGTGACACTGCGATTGTGCCTACGGGCACTGTCGCGGTCATTCTTGCACCCCCAGTACCGAGCCCCGATATTGCATTCAACTAAATTGTAAGGTGCAAAGCATATTCTAGGATTCAAGGTTACTTTTATCAATTAATATAATAATCCAAATATCGAACATACGACAATTTAGGAGTCTAAACGTAAAACATCTTACTTGGGAAATTTCGGGGGTTACGCAAACCCTCAAATGATCACCTCTAATTAGAACCTTGGAGGACATTGTGTTGTCTAGACTTAGAGATAACATTTTGACAGAGGCCAAGGGACAAGATCCGACCAGACCAAATAAATATTGTTTATGACGTCAGTCCAAACCAAGCCTAATCCATGGTTTTTCTGACCAATTTTTTTTGTCGACCTGGATAAAGACTAGTCTTTTTTACAAAATAAAGCTCGGGCCGGATAAAGACCAATCCAGATTATTTTTTTCAAATCCCTTAAATTATTTCATGTTCCTTTTCTTTTTCAACAGACCAAACTAGGACCTTTTTTAGACCAGATAGGACTAGTCCCGCACCACGTTAGGCCACAAGTCCGTCCTCAGTCTTTACCTTGCTAGATCATAATTGGTCAAGCTTTTTGAGACTGCATTGACCATATTGGGCGAGATCAATCTGTCTAAAACTCTTTCATAAATATCTCCCAAGTAACTTGAGGATCCTTGTGTAACACCCCGGATTTTCGTTATGTAATCTTGGTATTCTTGTGTTTAGCTTTTGTCGTTAGCTCCGCGTTTGGTACCAAGTTTGAGTTTGGATTTTGGTGGTTTTGGACAAACCACAGTGAATTTCGCGAGTTACACCGCGACTTGCAAGTCGCGGCACAACCCACGAAACTCACTGTTGGATTTCCATTTTGAGTAAGCAGGCGAGTTATGCCACGACTTGAGGTCGCGGCATAACCCGCGAGATCACCTGGCCGACTTAGGTGAGTTCAGCCTAAATATCTCTTGTTGGAAATATCTCATTCATATATCTCTTTTCTCTCTCAAGTCTCTCTCTCTTCTTCATTGAAGGTTCCTTCAAAGCTACCATTTATTGCTAGTATTAAGTGCATCATCCGAGGTTTCGGTATAGAAAGCTTCATCTTCTCGAAGGGGTCGATATCTAGTTTTCGGGTTTTCGTCTAAAACCTATTTGGTGAGTTCCTACTATCATTTTCTAAACTTTATACATGTCAAATGTTACATTTTAAACTCCTATATATCTCCATGGTTTTGGATCTACTTTTACTACATTTTGACATAACTTGAGTTTTGGGAGATTTTAGGGTTCCCGATCATTTTCAACTAAAAAGATGGGTTCCAGCTTATTTGAAGTAAAATGGAGTTTTTCTTGCACATTTATGTGGGTTACTTGAAAGAATGTTTATAAGTTCATTTTTATGATTTTCATTCTTACCAGATGTTAAACTTGAAAATGCATTTTGTTTATAAATGTTATTTTGAACCATATGACTAACTATGGTTGGTCACAAATGAAATTGTGACAAGTCTAGACTATTACTAGTGGATCCCTAGGTATTGAGTCGGCTTATATTATTGGGATGTCTATTCCCCTTTTTGTAGCTATGGATGCATTTGACCCTCGGGGGCCTTTGGTACGGTTATGTGAGATCGGCTACTAGCCATCGGTCATAATGTAGTCCTAGTGAACGAGTATGACTTGGTTTCCTCGGGGCCCTCCCTCACATCTTAGTACGGACCTTCGTTGTTCGTGGCCATGGATTCCAAGTATTTAGCTCACAACTCGGATTGTAGCCTACTTTTGTGTTCCGCTATAGTCCTTGGTAAATTGGGTATCCCCCATCATCGTAAGATGAATTTTCGGACCGAATGTTCCTTATGTGACAAAGATTTCAATTGTAAACTAAACTTTCTTGAAAAAGGGTTCCTTTCGATACAATTGTTTATGTCTCTTGAAATTATAAACTGTATGTTCTCACTAGGCTTTAAGCCTAACACTTTTTCTCAAATGATATGTATAACAGGTTCCCATTAGCGGTGGGTTGCCAAGGGCTTGTGTGGCGAGCTTGGTCTCGAGGATTTTTGTGATGTCTAGTATTTGATGATGGGCAATTGTATAAGTCCCATATTTTGGTTATTTTGGTGATTTTGGATTAACAACCGATGTAATCTAGATAGTTTATGTTTAGATTAGTTTGTTGTTGAATTCCATATCCGTATACGGGTTTTTGTAAAGGCCAAGTACATTTCCCCTTTTTGGGAGGTTAATATCAAATTCAGATGACTTATTGCCCAGTTTTCGAATTTCAAATTTACTCTGAATTTTAGGGTGTTACACCTTGAGCATTAAAATATCATAAGAAAAAAATTTGTCAGTATTATGACTGACATTTTTTTTTGTGTATTTCATGATCTTATCAACGACGTACACGAATGTTTCATTTTTTTGTCGAGATTTATGAATTCAAGCTACTTTGCAAAATGAGTCAAATAAAATGAAGTTTTAGTAATTCCGCATGGATTGGGGAAAATTGTATTTTAATAATATTACGTCTTTTAGGAAAACAAAATATGTTTGCAATCACTTATAAAGAACAATTATAAACTACAAATACGAGTCTTGCATGGTCTATGAGCTTAAAATTTTGAAAACGAAAGGAAGTCACGTTGTAATTTGAAACATACATGCAAAGGTCTACATTGACCAAATTGTAACACCCCGAATTTTGGACTATTGATTAATTCGTATTTATAATTTCTTTTCTCGCTCAATTGCAGTCACTAAAGATTAGTCGTGGCTTCGGAATCGGAGTAAGTCGAATCTTAGGAGGAAAAGCACACTCGACGAGAGTGACTGGCAAGAGTGCCATGGTCACTCTCGCGGTGGCAAAGTCGCCGAAGGCAAAGAGCTTTCGGTACAAAATGGGCGAGAGTGCCACAGAGTCACAATCGTGGAGGACATAAGGGCTCATGGGCCGAAGCCCGTGGTACAAACTCGGTGAGAGTGCCCTGTCACTCTCGTTGTGTCACAATCGCCGTCGGGTGAGAAGGCCATAAATGACTGATTTTCTTAGGAGAGCTCATTTATTTCACTTTGGGGTTTCTAAGGCAGCCGATTTCTCTCTTCTCTAGGTAAGATTTCTTCATCCCAAACTCTATCTCTCTTACATTTAATTCTCACTAGATCCTTGTTGGGTACAATAAATGCTAACCTAGGGTTCCTCTCTTTTGGTAATCAAACTCTAGCTACTTTGTGGACCAAGGTTTCTCCTCACCTTCTTCCTCTTCTCCAACCTTCTAGGGTTTGTCTACTTGAATCTCTAGGTAAGTTTCTTAACCCTTACTTACTCATACTTGCTCCATTACTTGCTTATGTGAAATTTATGAAATGTGAAACATTAACCTAAAACTAGGGTTTTGCATATCCTTAATATATAAGACTTTGGGGGTTTGTAGGAGCATGTAAACGTCTTGAGAGGTTCATTTATGCATGTAATATGGTAGATAGCTAATTTGTGATGATGAGCCACTCCTCTAGATGATTAAAATAATTTACATGTATTCTTATTAGCAGTTGGAGTATCACTTGGGGTTAGGGAGTAATACGTGGTTGAATGAGTGTTGTGGTATATTGATGAACATGAAATTAGCATGATTATATTATTTGCAAGAAATATGCTTTGCATGAGATTTGTTAACCATACTTGATCATGATCTATAAGACTTTGGGAGTTCTATATCTATCTCCTTGTGCACGAGGATTTATATAGCATGTTTATTGTTGGTACAATTGTTGTCTGTTGGGCACTAGCGGGTAGACAATAGGGGGCGTAAGTCCCTGAGTTGGAACTCGGCTAGATTGGATAGACACCCTTGTCTGTAAGTCCTTGAGGTGTAACTCGACGGAGTAAGCGCTAGAGGCATACACAGTTTGAGGATTGTGATGTCTGGCATGGCATGGGAACTAGAACCGGGATTTGTGGTGAAATCCAATAACATTACGGGTGACCCCATTCACGTGTTCTCGTCACACAAGATGGTAACGGGTCTCCCCCGTCTTTCAGGAGTTATCTCTGTTATACTTGTACAGGAAAGAAATAATGTCCCGTTTGGGAGGTATTGGCATTGATTCAATGCATGGGTCTTCCGGTAACATTTAATTACTGTTCATGCTTACATTATAAACTATCTTAGCATGTTAACCGCTAGACTTCGGCCTAACACTTGTTTTCATGTTCATTGGCTCACAAGTTCTTCTAGTGGTGCGAGTAGGGCACATTGATTCGTCGGGAGCGCTCCTAGGACCCTCCATGGACCGGGCATTTTTGGGAACTCGAGAGAGAGCGTTTTGAAGTCATAGTGATACCCACCTTAATCTAGTTGTTAATTGTTCTAGATTAAATAGGTTGTCATGTATATGTCTTATTTGTTCCACTACTCCCTTTAAAGAACTACCCCAACTTTATTGGGTTTTAGTCGTCATGTTACAGGTTTTTAAATCATCCCATGTTAGACGTTATATTGCCGAAATTTTAAGTTTTATTTTATCCAAATTTTTAGAGTGTTACACAAACCCTCTAGATCAGATCAATTTGAGGATCAAATGATGTGGCTGCGAATTATGGTTTCAAGGGATTGAATCCCTCCTCAATCACAACCAGTTTTTATAGATATGGTTTTCATAAATAAAACTTCAATTTCGTTCACAAAATAGACTCATCATATCAAGAGTAGTAAATTTCAGTTTTGGTTCTTGAACTTTATTCAATTTAACGTTTTCGTCCCTAAACTTTATATATAGTAAGCTATGATTTTTCGTCCTTGTGTTTTGATGTTTATAACGATTTTCATCCTTAGTCTTTAAGACCTGCTTTTTTCATCCCTATGGTTTCCATATTGCTTCTATTTTCGTCCATGTATCCACCGCTGAATGGAGTAAATTACATATTTGATCCTTGTGGTATACCAAATTTTTACATATTTATCCTTAAATTACTTAGTTTATATATTTTACTTTTTCTTTATTTATTATATTTTAATAATACACACACAAATAGGCAGGGATTTAAACAAGAACTACCCTGTTTTACGAAAAAGTGAGAACACTTCTGAACCTCCAAATTATTCAACCTATAATAAAAATTACTAAAATAAATTAGTATTTATCAACTATTTTCTGCTATCTTGTATTTGTCTTTATCCTTCTCGAAAACTTATGGGCCTCCAAATTATCGAACATTTTTTATGTCAATATCTTCGTTGTCGATAATAATGTGATAATGACATAATTTTGTTATGATAATAATGGGATTTTGTGTATATATATGTGTGTGTTTTCTTAACTTAAATATTAAACAAAATTGATTAATTAATAAAAACAAAGTTTAAATGATAATACGGAATAATGGGAGTAAAGTGCATTTAATAAAAACAACAACGGGTTGGTATAAAATAAAACTAATATTTTTTTCTCGAATTCTATTAAATTTCTTCCAATGATAATTTAAAATAAATAAAAATCTTTTATAAATCAATAAATAAAAAATACTAATTTTAGGAAATTTCAACCTAAAATTTTAAAAAAAATTATCATTACTTATCAATACTTTTAATGAAATTATTTGATTATTTTTTTATTAAAGTTATAATAATTTTAAAAATATAAAGCATAATTAATAGAAAAATAAATGTCTTGATATTTTAATTAATGCTTTTTAATTTATTGTTTTATCAAAGTTTTTATTTACTTATTTTAACAACCGGTTGATTTTCTTTATCGTTTTAAGAAATTGGTTGGTTTGAAATGGGAAAAACAACAAATCACATAATGAACAGACAAAGACGATAATTGTGGACGTAATTATTAGTTTTTGCTTTATCACAACATTATCACATTAATATCTCATCATTATGACAGCAAAATCACAACAATATCATAAGAAAACCACATCATAAGAAGTCTTCAATTTATCAAAACATTATCACAGCAAAATCATGTCATTATCAAAGCATTATCATAACATTATCGACAACGGAGACATCAAATTAAAAAAGTTTTTGATAATTTGGAGGCCCACAAGTTTTGATAAGGGATAAAGGGAAATATAAGATAGCAGAGAATAGTTGATAAATACTAATTTATTTCATTCATTCTAATTTTTAATTATGGATTCAAGAATTTGAAGACTCATAAGTGTTCTCGCATTTTCATAAAACAATGGTGTTCTCATTTGAAACTCCACCTATATATGTATGTATGTGTGTGTGCACGTACGCTAATTAAAATATGAAAGAAAAAGTAAAGAGTAAAAAGTGTAAACTATGTAAGTTAAGGATAAATATGTAAAAATTGGTATACTACAAGGACCAAATATGTAATTTATCCCATCACTTTTTGGATGAGTTAACGCCTCATTTTGATGGCATTGGATACAGGGGCAAAAATGGAAGCAAAATGGAAACCACGGGGACGAAAAAAGCAGTTTTTAAAAATCAGAGACGAAAATAGTTATAAACATCGAACCACAGGGACAAAAATCGTAGTTTACTCCTTTATTTATTATAAATTTGTCCCTGGTGCGTTTGATACGCAGACGAGACAGGACACGACATGTCCAGCATTTGGTATGACATGATATGACTGGACAGAACATGACAAAACATGTTAAAATAACCAATTTACCCCTGATGAATTGTTTAGTGTTTTTTTTATATAATAATCAATCTCACCGACCCACTATCACACAACATCCAAACACAAAACCTATGTAATCCAATGCAAACACATATTAGCAACTCTAACCAAACAAAAAACCTATGAAAGCATGGAAGAAATCCATTTTCACACAGCATGGAAGAAAGAGATTCACACTCTAGCCAAACAAAAAAACCTTACCCACAATTTTTAACCAAAAAAAAAAATTCACACACAACAGGGAAGAAATAGATTCACAGGTAACATGGAAGAAATCAGTAATAAATCATAATCGATGGGATCTCAGGTAACATGAAAAAATCATAGGTAAGAAATCAATGAGTTCAATGTGGAAGAAATAGAGATAGAACCTGTGTGGGAAGAAATCGCAGGTCACAACAATGGAGAACTCGTGAGGTGATAACCTGTTTTAGGAGAAATGAGAAATCGATGGGTAAAGTGAGAAATCTATAGAAGAAATGAGAAATCGATGGGTTTAGCATCGATTTACCTAGAGCAAGCAGAAGAAGAGATCGATTTCTAGATTGTGGAGGCGACGAAGGGTTTAGGTATGGAGGGTTTATTTTTGAAGGGTATGTTGGGAAAAAATAGGGTTGTTCTCTCTTGTTCCAGGGGGTGGGGAGGGACAATTGTGTCCTATGTTTGTTCCACTTTGTTCTAGCGTGTCCCACATATGGTTATGCCAACATGGGACAAGTTTGTTCTTTTCTGTCACGTTCCACCTTGTTCTGCATACCAAACACACCCTTATGTTTGCAAAATATTTTGCTTTTGGTATCTTAAATTTAGTTATATGAAGACTATTTTGGTCACTTTCTCCATCTTTTAAATAAATAAAAACATGTTTATATATCTATATATATTAGTTATTATATTTATATAAAAGTTTTAAATATTATTTATTTTTCTTTTTTAATCTCACCACCATTGACCCCCACATCCACCATTATCTTCCACCACCTTCAAACACCGCTAACCACCCCTACACAGACAAGAAGTGGAAGCACAAATATAAACCGATCAACATCGAGATTGAAGAAGAAGTGGATGCACAAATGAAGAAATCAATGATGAGATACTTTTATTATTCAAAGCAAAGCAGTTGTCAAATACAATTAGAAAATTGATTATATTGTCCGCAAAGTATTGTAAAGAAGAATCTAAGACAAAGATATTATTTTCCAAAACAAAAACAGAAGATTGCACCAAACTAATCCCTTAGCATACTTAATCTATTTGTTTATCGAACCTTGAATCGAGTCTGTGGCTTTGATGTGTCAAGATCATAGTTGAGATGGTGTAAGGCGACGTGAAGAAGGTGATGGAACTTAATTGAGAACTCGGGGGATGAGAGATCCAGATATGGATGAGGGCATGTTAAATCTGGAGCGTCAAAGTATAAAACTTCCGTTGTGGGTTATTGTTACTTCAGACTAGTTCGAGTTCATCGATGGTCTGTTAAATTTTAAATGTAGGAGCAAAACGATTCAAATTTCTTGCACCAATATTTGTCTTCTGGAGTTAGAGTCGTCAGAGCGGTGTCATTGTAGATGGAATTGAAATCGGAGTTAAAGCATGGAGGATGGTCCCGGAGAGGGCACTAGGTTAATTGGGAAAGGAAGGGGGTAGGGACGAGGGGTTCACCAAGAATGGAAGAGGAAGAGAGGACAAAAAACATATATCTATACTATCTTACTAAAATTGTAAAACAATTTTTTTAAAAATTTTAAGATAATAGCAAGTCGTACAACCTGCATACCCACTCTCATTTCACACTCACTCCCCCGTAAAATCTCTGATTAATTCAGTTTTTTTTAAATATATATGTTACATTAACACCCTTATACTTAATTATTTAATTTACTTTTAATCCCTTACTTTTTCATTTTTCATGTTAGACTCTTATCATATTAACATAAATAATCGTATATCAATTAAAATGTGCTAAAAATACATTTTTTTACAAATCATACCATTGTAATCGTTTCGTCAATACCTTCGAAATGAGTGTAATATTGAATATTTTTGTATTTAATCATGTTACTAATATCATAAATATATACAAATTAATTTGTTTTATATTTCTTATATTTTTAGTTTTCATTTTACATTCTTATCATATTAAAAATACACAATCATAAACTAACTAAAATACATTATAAAATGTATTTCTTTTTCTTTTACAAACTATACCATTATAATCATCTCGTCAATATTTTCAAATTTAGTTTATTATTGAATATTTTTTAGTTTAATAATATTGTAAAATATGATAAATACGTATCGAGATTTTTCAAGAATGATGTATCAAGACTTTTTTGAACGTGTACATTTTACACCATTATCTATATATAATCATTTAAAAAAAAATCTATTATGGTTATTCTTGGCATTGTGTGATGGAGAATAAAACTAAACATGAAACAAAATTATTCTTTCGAGTTCTCACCTTTAGATTCGAGATGTTTAGCACTGCATCACGCACGAGTACGTATCTAGTATACATTAAGTTTTTTATATTTGTAATATAATATAATAGGACCAGGTTCAGAGAAAACAAAAAAAAAACGGAAAACTGAGGAACACCCTGATAGCCCTTCATCTGGTCAGTATGCATTTGTGCATACAAGTAATTTGTATCATACACACATGCATATACACAAATGCATAAAAATCAAAAAAACAACTTAATTGTTGTAGGATAAGTGTACCATCGTCTAAAGGATGTGACGATAGAGATAGAGATAGAGATAAATATATCAGAGTTAGATTAGAACTGAAATATCTACTAACTATCTACTTGTAACTCCTCTCTATTTAAAGGGCTTATGATTAATGAGAATTATAGACTTATTCTTTCTGTATTATTGTTATTCTCTCCATATTGTTGTTCAATTTGTTTTTCCCTTTAACACGTTATCAGCACGTACGCTCAGTTAATTCACGAATAGTTCGTCTTCCAACTCGAATACTTCTACAATCCAAGTAAGAATTTTTCGACTTCTAACTCGAATATTGTTCGTATATTTGTCTTTAATTCACATAAATCATGAAAATTAATACCATAAGAAATAAATATGGTCATTGCTTTCATTAGAATAGTTACGACATAATGCAAAACTCTTATGTTTTGATGATATAATATAGATAATCATGTATCTTGATGATGTTGAGTTGTCAATCTCATGATTCGTAACCGATGTATTGTTTTTGTATGCTTACGAAACTTGAATATAAATTTATTTGCTTCCATTTAAATTTATGGTTAATATTTGTATGATAACAATAAAATATGGTGATAAATATACATGACTATAAATATATGAAAATATTTTTGTTTTTTTTTCTTTTATTCATCCGATTGAGCCTTAAATATTAAAAAAAAAAGATGAAAATTTTAAGGGTTTTAAGTGATAATAAGGAACTGTTCTTACTTATGAGGTTAACATTTGTTTTATTATTTTATTTAAATCAACTGTAATACATTTTTTTAATTGATTTTGTTTATCCATCCATTTATTGAATATATAATTGGTATATTAGGCTGTATATTTAATTTAGTTCTAATTTATCGTCCTTTAGTTTCAATAATGATAGCATAATTTTATTGTTTTAAACTTATCATTGCCATTTATTTTGACATGATCACTTAATTTATAATAAGATATGTTTAGTTGGATAAGTTAATTATCTTAATGTTATTTACTTATCTGACAATTAAATTTGATTTATATTTTTAAATTAGACTAATTATATTACTGTGAAATATGATAGTTATTTACATGCTAGTTAATTTATATGATTGACTTTTATTGTCTTATTAAGTAATATTTATTATTTATCCATATCTTATTTAAATGTTTATCTTAATTATAATTTATAATCTATAATAAACTTTTAGAAGTTACACTTCTAACCCTCATAATTTTTATTATTTTGTCAAAAGGTTCAAAAATAGCATGAAAATATTAAATTCAAATATTTATCTCGATTATGAGTTCCTACTCATAATTTTAAACTATATAATTAATTTTTGGAAGTTACACTTTTAACCCCATATATTTTGGTCTTTACCAAAATCTCCAAAAATACTATTAAAATATTAAAATTGGCTTCATATGCCAAATTCATAGTCATTTTGGCCTCATGCCAAATGCTCTATAATTAATAGTTATATCTAAATGAAATAAATCACAAGATATCGACTGGATTTTGTCAAACGGGTGTAAACAACCCTAAGGTTTCTAGGGACTTAAGAAATCCATGTGATTCCCCTACTACCTGGAAATCCAATAGATTGAGTGATTTCTTTTTCGTAAAAATTGAAATATTGATGAAGTATTATCAATAAAATTAAAGCATACAAAATCCAATATTGTTATGATAATAAAATTTTATAATCATAATCCATTTTCTTATCAAAAAGAAAATCATATATTATTCTTTATATATGTAAATGGTTGAAACAACTCATCCCAAAATCAACGTCGTAAACTCAAAAGAATCTTGAGTATCATAAATGAGTATATAAACCTCCTTTTGAAAAGGTACAAGAAAATACCTAAAGTCCAACTCCATATTGACTCTAAAACCAACCTCTTGAAAAGGTACAAGCAAATACCTTCATGTTTTGAGACGACACATAAATCCTAAATTTCATAGGAATACCTTTACTAGAAACCCCCAAAGAAATGTGGGATGTCCCGAAAAGGATAATCGGGAGTACTCATGAATATGTACTTCCCGAACTAATCGTACATTGTAATGAAACCCACTTACTCGATTACAAAAAGGTAACTGATGTCAACAAAGAAATGTTATATCCAAAACGCGTCTCAATATCTGTGGCGAGGAACTCACAGAAGATGACATGATTTTTAACATTATTTCCACCTTTCATATATAAGTAAATATAAATATAAGTTGGAATGCAACCTTTAGACAAACTCATCAACCTAATGCAAGTGGTTGAGAGACATAACAAGATTCTTTCGAATAACACCACATATGTCGGGATAAAGAAAATTCCCGATATCGATAGTGAAAGTGTTAGAGGTGGAAACAACTCCAAAGGATTGTGAGTTAAAAAAACAATTTCACACACATGACATTTCTGCACCATATGGACGAGACCCTATAAAGGGTCAGGGTATTGGTAAGAGTCGGGAAGGATTTTTCAACACCTGGAGTAGGATACAACTACTACCCAGGTGATAATGGACAATCAAATAAGATATGCACTAAAAAGTGCTTCTATCAAAAAGGGAACACCTTGAAAATGAAATATAACATATTTGTTTTAATATTTAATATTTATTATGCATATGTTTCTTTGAAATTAATTTTAAGTACCAAAGTTAATTTCTTTGCTAAAGTAAAATCGAATATGTAACCATTATAGATGTAAATAAATACATCAAAACAAATACAAAAAAATTCAATATTCTTCGTTCCGTGTAGGAATGTATCGAGGAAAATTGATTTTTTTTTGACCTATCACACAATCGGAAAAAAAAAGATAGACTAATACTTGTTTTATAATACATCCAACCAAATTACTTAGACGATGGACTGTCACTCTCTTGTTGGTACAAGATTAATAGGAATCTTGTAAAGATATTCGTATCAAATGGAAATGGAAATGAGCATATATACATAAGTTCTAATGAATATGAAAGTAAACATATATCATGGAAACTAATGTGTCAAACTAGTAGATTATTGGGTAATGGTAGCTCGACAAAGAGGTATGACTTTCACTCGGGCAATACTCTGAATCATATTTTGTCACCAATAAAGAACTTTTGGGGGCAATAACACATATATGTTTCGACATGACCATGTGGGACACCGTGGTTATGACACAGTGATCCGTGTATTGCAAAATACACATAGACACATTCTCTTTCGAGTGAAAGGCAAAATGAGGCAAATTGCAACTGTTGACTTCTGAAGCATAAGAAACAACATTGATATCATAATATGCCCTCTCGAATACATAAAACTTTTGTATATACCCTAATCCTTAGCCAATATAGGAATGAGATCGTCCTAAAGCTAAGGACATTATACAAAAATATTCCATTGTTACAACGAATACAAGGTGATATTTATGGACATAAAACATCCAGAATGCGGGCCATTAAAGTAATTTATGGTTCTGGTTTCGACACGATGAATGCATGTCGTATTATTGTCCACATGAAATACTGCACTCCTAACACTAGCTATACGATTAAGGTCTCACTACCCTGATTATTTCATCAAGTCTACATGACTTGGAATACTGGAGAATTTACATCATAAGGATTTGATGCTAATTGCAATGTATTAGGATCAATGTAGAGTTTCCTATACCCCATGTGTATATATAAAATGGTCTCATAGAAGTTGTTATCAAAAGAATATGATGACATCTAGGGTATTAGTAATGCGCATCAATTTACCCACATCTACCTGGGGTTATGCAATTATTATATGCAATTTTTTTTTCATTTTTAGACCCACTGCTTGCTAACCAGCCCCATGCATACCAGTTGGTAACTGGATATAAGCTTGATACTTTACATTTACGCATGTTTGATTATATGTGCCAACTGCGCCCCCACAGCGCATCGAAATGTGTCCTTAAAAAAACGATTTGGTATATGTTGGATATGAATCCCCAACAATTATCCACTAATTAGAATATTTGACTAGTGATCTCTTTACCGCTAGATTTGTTGGTTGTCACTTTCATGAGACAGTCTTCCCGTCGTTAGGGGGAGATAGGAAAAATGATTTCCATGGGAACGACAGGAAGTGTCATTGAATATTCCCACTCTGTCTCATTTTGATCCCTAAAACTTCACAACGTAATATTGAAGTCAAACGAATCAGACTCAATACCTGATACGTTTAATGTTATTCCAAAAGTGACAAGATCACATATACGAGCTGCAATTATACTTGCAAGGTTAAAAAGTCCCCAACAGGGGCACAAAGCCATTGGAAAGTGCGTTGTAATCACACATAGTGGAGGTGTGGTTGAGGTCGTAGCTACCAAATGGAAGTGGTGGAAGCTATTTGGTTCGATGAATACTATTCTAAAGTAAGAGAATAGTTAGGCACATCCATTTATCATCAATACACAAAACTCTCATGAGATTGTCTCTAATTATAATTATGTCCATGATTCATCACTGGAGGACGCTCCGAAGTTAATATTGATTCTAGAGATGAATATTAATCTCAAATGAACTATGAGAGTATATATGAGTTGATGGACATATCATATATAATCATTGATGATTTATTCACATATACGATGACTCATAAAATGATCAAGCACGACGACATCGAACCAGGCTCAGTTGAATAATATCAACAAAGAGCATATTGGCCTAAATGTAAAGAAACAATCCAGAAAGAATTATATTCTTTGACAAAGGATCGGGTATTTGGTCAGGTAGTGCTAACCTACCAAGTGTAAAGCCCGTAGGACATAACTGAGTCTTTGTCAGAAAGCGTAACGAGAATAATGAAGTCCTAATATGTAAGGCTCTCCTTTGGTGCAAGGTTTCTCACAACGCCCTGGATTGACCATGAGAAGACTTACTCTCTCGTGATGGACGTTATAACGTTCTGCTAATTAATTAACCTAATAGTTTTCG
This sequence comes from Arctium minus, assembly GCA_954870635.1. Classification (NCBI taxonomy): domain Eukaryota; kingdom Viridiplantae; phylum Streptophyta; class Magnoliopsida; order Asterales; family Asteraceae; genus Arctium; species Arctium minus. The sequence continues at coordinate 56,232,080 of OX941093.1, forward strand.
AAGGACTGAAAATGTAGTTCATGAATGTGGTTACCACATATCTCTACGGGGATCTAGATTTAGAGATATATAAAAGTACTTGATGATATTACATTACCAAAATCAAGTAACTCTAAACCACGAAATGCGTTTGCAATAAAATTGAAACGCCCACTTTATAGATTAAAGCAATCTAAGCGGATGTGGTATACCGCCTAATGGAATACTTGATTGGGAAATGATATATAAGAACGATGAACTGTTCTCTTGCGTATCTATTATGGAAAACAAGTTCCAGATTTTCAAAGTAGCTCTATATGTCAATGTTATGAACATAATAAGCACTCTTGATGAAATGAGAGGAACCACAAGCTACTTGAAATCTGATTTTGAGAGGAAAGATCTTGGGAAGACTTGGTTTTGTCTAGATATTTGAGCTAGGACACCGAGTTTGTGAAATATTAATTCATCGATCGCATATGTCCAGAAAATAATCAGGCAATTTAATATGGACAAAGCGAATCCGGTTAGCACTCCCATGATCGGTCGAAGTGTCGGATATAAGGAAAGATCCATTTCGTCTAAAGGATGATGACAAAAAATGTTGGGAGTTATAATTCCCTATCTAAGTACAATATGCGCATTATCGTACTTAACATAATACACTTGACCACATATTGTATTTCTCAGTGAACTTGTTAGCTAGATTTAGCTCAGCGCCAACGCAAAGTCATTGGAATGATATCAAATTAATCTTTTGGAACCATTGACATGGGTATATACTTTCCCTATAGAAAGAAAAATGGGATTGATAATGGAACTTCAATACCTACTTAAAATGTAAGCAGCAAAAGTACTAACTCTTATAGAAACACCAAACAATGTATTGGTATGTCTTTGCTGATATTATGTATCTGTCTGACCCATACAAAGGTTGTTCCCAAACTGGATAAAGAATTACCACAAGGAACACGTCGATTGCTTGGAAGTAAACTAAGCAATCCTTTGTAACTACCTCCTTGAACTAATCCAAGAATATTACTCTTCACGAGATAATAAAATAATATATATAATTAGGGACTATCATTACATATATTAGAGGAGTTAGTAATTTTGGGTTCAACCAGTATCCTACTTGCATATACGGAAATAATGCATCATGTATCGAAGAAATGAACATAAGATACATCAGAGGTAATAACACAAAGCATATTCTGCTTAAGTTTCTATACAATCAGCAATAAAAGACTCTCCTTTAGATTCAAGTGAATCAAGTAAGGTGTCAAAAGAATGTGACATGTTTTACCAAGTCATTACCTAAAACCATATATTGGGAAACGTGTAGAAAGTAAATGGAAATGTTTTCCAAACTCTCTTGATTAATGCACAAATCAGGGGGAGTAGTAGACAAAAGGGGGAGTCTACTATATATTTGATATTGGTATGTTGTGCTCTTTCCTTCAAACAAGGTTTTATTTTTCCCATTGAGTTTTGTTCCTTGGTGTAAGGTTTTAGTGAGGCAACTGTTTATATACCATCATGTTTTCCTAACTCTCAAGATTAAAGTATGAATCTAAGAGAAAACTAGATTGAAGGATAAGTCTATGTATTGCAAAGAAGATGGTGCGTTGTACTCTTTCCTTCGTCATATTTTTATTTTTTCCCACTGGGTTTTATTTTGGTGTAAGGTTTTAACGAGGCAACAACTGTGCACCACCACTCCTTTAACTCGGCACAAGGGGGAGTGTTGTAGGATAAGTGTGTCATCGTCTAAAGGATATGACGATAGAGATAGAGATAAATATATTAGAGTTAGATTAGAACTGAAATATCTCCTAACTATCTACTTGTAACTCCTCCTTATTTAAAGGGCTTATGATTAATGAGAATTATAGACTTCTTCTCTCTGTCTTATTGTTATTCTCTCCATATTGTTGTTCAATTTGTTTTTCCCTTTAACATTAATTTACTTGTACAAGTGCATACCGTCCAGATCAAGGCTTCATAAGGTGTTCCTTACTTTTCCAATTTTTTTAAGGTTTTCACTTAAACCTTCCTCTAATATAATATATATTTAAAATAGCTGCAAACTATAAAATGATCAGAAAAACCCTCATTTAACAAGAGTTGACAAAAAAAAAAAAAGTTAATGGTGGACAAAAAACAAAAGATTTTTCAAACATGGAGAACAAATTTGAAATAAACAATATTTGTTGAGAAAAATCGTAAAAATGACAAATTTCAAGCCCAAAACCGAAACTCATTCTATAACAGAAAAAAGATCCCACATAACATTGATCATGTGAAATTCCCTACCTACCTTTTTTTCCGGCCTTTTAATTTCAAATTTTGTTAATTTAACAATGAATTTTTTTAAAATTTGATAATTTACCAAATAAGACATTTCAAAAAAAAATCTTAATTTATCTATGAGAGAGATTAAAATAAAATATATTTTAGATCGAATTATAAATATAATAACGGTGTTCATAATAATAGTAAATTAATGATTAACTAGTATTAAGTTAAAAGAAGAAATGATTAGATATATTTATTATAGATCAAATAATGAAGATTATTGATGTGATGAAAGGAAAAATGATTAGGGTTGATTGAAGATGATAATAATTGAAGCATAAATGATTGTAGGAGGCCATCAAAGCTTTTAGGAGGCCATTGATATGATACCTAGAAAGTGAATAGTGGAGTAGTACAAAACTTCAAGTCTAACCCTTACCAGCCGCGAAGAGACACCAACTTCGACAGATTTATTATAGATTTTTTTTATTACAAAACTAGGTTCAAACACGTGTATTACATGAGGTAATTAAAAAAAAATTAAATCATGTCAGAAAACTTATCTTATAGATATGAATGATCATTGAAAGTATGATGTTACTTTTCCAAGTCTTTTTTCCTTTCAGAGTTGTTTTTTTTGCAGCTGGTTACAAAATGTCATTGTTTTAGGCAGTTTTCACAAATGATGTTTTGCAAAAAAATTAATAAAAATTATGAATAAATATTAAGAATTTATAAAAAAATATTTATAATAGAACATAAATGAAATTATAGAAAAGTACATAGTTAAAATATTAATAAAATAAGAACCACGTATCATAAATTACCAAATACTTCTTTATATACAACATTCTTTGTTCTATTGCTAATTATACATTCATCATCTATAATTAATATTTTTAAACATTGCCTACTTTTTACTCTAGATAAAGCAACATACAACTGACCATGGGTGAAGACTGGTTGTCTTAGAAACAAACTAACCTTCGATAATGACTGTCCCTGACTTTTATTTATGGTCATGGTAAAACATACAACAATTGGAAATTATCTTCTTTGAAACTTGAACGGAATCCTTTTGTATGTAGGTGTCAAAGACATTCTTGGAATAAATGTTCGACTTCCAATATTGCTTCCAGATATGATCTCTGCTTCTATAACCCGATTTCCCAAAGATAACACCCGTAGTCTAGTTCCATTACATAATCCAGATTTCTGATCAATATTCCTTAGTAACATAACTGGAACACCAACTTTTAGTACTATCTTATGGTTTGGCAAACCCGATAATTTAAGACCATTTAAGACATCAGGTGAGTACAAAGTTTCATCAAACTGTTCGTGAAGATGCTCTGATTTACACAGACTATCTGAACTTAGGTACTCCTTTTCGTCTCCTAGAAACAATGATAGCAAACGTTCATTTATTTCTTGAATGAATTCATGCTTGGGTGCAACTATTGCTCTTTCCTGAAAATAGGATGAATTCTTGACATTTACAAGAATAGAAGGATAGACAATTAAATAAATGCAGATATAGGATCCGTTAAATCGGTAATGAGAAGATCATCAGGTATATCGATAATTGTCTCACCATCATTCACACTACCAATCTTGCCTTCTCCTAAATCCAAAAGCCTGTTTACAAAAATCCTTGTTTGTTCGATATCAGAAGCTTGACTGTCAACAGTTAACCTCATGTTTTTAGTTAACCTTAGGACTTTGCATTTTTCCCAAATGTAAGATGAAAGTTAACGATGCATTAGTATGATGGAGTTTATTCGTGTTTTTGGTGAGTTAAAGTTGATTTGTGAAAACGGTGTTCATGCCAAAATGTTTATTTTAAAGTGTTGTGTTTTACACTAAAATTGTTAACTGCTGATAAGTTTTGGTTATTTTAAAATGTTTAGTTTTATGAACATGTTGAGACACCCATTTTGGGATCTTTGGTTATTTCGGTAAATAAATCATGTTAAAGTGTTTCTTTGATGATTTTACATATATAAGTGGAGTTCATTTGACGTAAGTGTCATTTGGTGTATTTGATCTTATAAATCTTTTCAGAAAATGCATATTATTGTGTTATGAGGCATTTTGAAAACATAAGGCTATGAGTTCATTTGGAAAACGGTTTGTTTCAACCAACGATGAGATTTGAGTTAATTATACTTTTGGTCGTGTTTGCATAATAGTTGGTCAAACGTGTTTCAATATTTATATCGGCTTTCATTTGGGTATTTACGTAAACTGTTGGGTCGTTGGCTCAGTTTTGACTAAATGGAGTCTTGAGAACATTTGTACGGGTTAAAAAACAGTTGTGGAATTTTTGGAGTATGATGGCGATTATTTCATGCCATTGGGAGTTACATGTTTTGGGAACTTTGGTTTTTCAGTTGGAGTCATGTAATGTTAGACAGTCTGTCTGTTTTGTAAAGCCTGAGGTTTTGGGTTACACTTAGTGACCGCTCGGGTTTGCTAGCGAGTAGACAATAGGTGGCACGAGCCACTGAGTTGGAACTCGTCTGGACTGGATAGGCACCCGTGTCCGTAAGCCCTTGAGGTAGAACTCGACGAAGTATGGCTAGAGGCAATAAACGGTTTGAAGTTGTGATGTCTGGTATGGCATGGGAACTAAGATCGGGATACGTGGTGAAATCCAATAACATCACGGGTGGCCCCATTCATTTGTTCTCGCCACCCAAGATGGAAACGTTTAGAGGTCATGCGAGGAAGTTGTATGGTCGGCCTACTTGCGTGTCCTTCTATTCTCTTTGTGTACGGGTCTCTCCGTCGTAGACCCGGGGTATTTTAAACACGAATGTTATATTTTTACCAGCTTTGGTTATGTGGAGTCGACGGTAATTGATGGCTTTAATATTGGGTTCTCCCCACATATATTAAGGTTTGAATGAAGTGTGTTTTCCTGCATATGGGTATTTAGTTTTATTTCGTTTTGGTCGTGTGAGTACTGGACCTAATGTCCATGATTTCGGACGTACAGTATGCATGGTGTTACTAATGTTTCATACTTCGAGTTAGTACAAGTTGTGTCAATTTATAAAGTATCATTGAAATGAAGGATCCATCTTTGAAATTGCATAACTTTGAAAAGGAGTTGTTCCATGTTTTAAAATTCATTATTTGAAAGGTTCTGTTTTAAAAGATAAGTTCATCAAATTTAATTGCTTTTACTTATGTAAAACTCTTGAGCTCTCTAGGCATTAAGCCTAATCCTATATATATTTTTCAGCATGTGCATCAAATTCCTGTTGTGGGTTTTATTAGCGCCCGTCATTTATTGTCCGAATGTATAGATTAGTGGTATGTTTAGAGATTAATCTTTATAATGTGGTTGTAGACGAAGTATTTATGGAAGTATTAAGAAATTTGAATAAGGGCTATTTCCAGATTTGGAGTCGGATCGGAGTTGAGTGATAACAGAATCTGTGTTAACCGATTTCCGGAAAGACGCATTAGTGCGCCTTGTAAGAATATCTTTATCACTATTAGGAATGGATCAGTGAAATCTGAGAGTTTTGGGAAGATTAGCGTCGACCGTTGGCTGTGAGTTCGGAACCGTGCAGTTTGAAAGAAATTGGTAGATGGAATGTTGAGGTCGCTAATTTTCTGGAGGTAGTAATTGTCACCTAAGGTTGGGAGACAACTGTAACCTTGGGAGTAAAGGTTACTTTGAAGTGTTGAGTGTTCGCTCGGTTAGGATTGAATTGTGCCCAAGAAGGGTAGCTTATATGGATGTCGGTATTAGGATCTCGTTAATGATTCTGGCATTTGGGTTTGTGACGATCTTCTCTACGGACAATGTTCCATTGAGAAGAGTAGATTTCGAGGACGAAATCATTCTAAGGTTGAGAGAATTGTAACACCCCGAATTTCGTTATGTAATCCTGGTATTCTAGTGTTAAGCTTTTGTCGTTAGCACCGCGTTTGGTTCCAAGTTTGAGTTTGGCTTTTGGTGGGTTGGACAAACCACAGTGAACTACGCGAGTTGCACCGCGACTTGAGGTCGCGGCACAACCCGCGAAACCCTCTGGATGGGCTTGGTTTTGTGTAAGCGGGAGAGTTATGCCGCGAGTTGAGGTCGCGGCATAACCCGCGAAATCAGCTGGCCGACTTAAGGGTTTCAGTTTCACAAATATCTCATTTAGATCTCATCTCTCAATCTCTAAACTCTCTCCTCTCTCTCTAAATATTTAGCTCTCTCTCTCTCTAAGTTTGGTTGGTATTCTTTGGATCTTCGAGCTTCCGTTAATCGCTAGTATTAAGTGCATTGCTCGAGGTTTCAGTGTAGAAAGCTTCGTCTTCGCAAGGGGGTCGATATCTGGTTCTTCGGGTTTTCGTATAAACCTATTGGGTGAGTTCCTACTACCATTTTACAAACTTTATACATGTCAAAACTATTATTTCGAAATCCGAAGTATTTCTACGGTATGATTTCATGTTCTATACATTTTGATATAAATGGAGTTTTTGGTGATTTTCGGGGTTCCCGATCAGTTTTGACTAAAATGACGGGTTCCGCCTTATTATAAGTAAAATGATGTTTTGCTTGCCCATGTTGTGGCTTATTGAAAGAATGTTTATAAACTGGTTTTATGATTATCTTTCTTACCAGCAGTTGGTCTGGAAAACGACATTTTGAAATATAAATGTGTTGATAGCTATTTATCTAGCTTTGATGGTCACATGAAATATTGTGACAAGTCCTGACTATACTAGTGGATCCCTAGGTATCGAGTCGACTTATGGCTGGGAAGGATATGCCCCTTCTATTGTAATTAGATACATTTGATCCACGGGGGAAACTTGGTACGGTTATGTGAGACCGGTTACTAGCCATGGGTCAAATTGTAGCCTAACGAACGAGTATGACATGGTTCCTCGGGGGCCCTCCCTCACATCGTAGTACGGACCGTAGCGTTCGTGGCCATGGTTCCATGTATTTAGCTCATAACTCGGATTGGTGGTCTACTTTGTGTTACACCACAATCCTTGGTAAAATGGTTCTTTTGTCATCGTATGATGAGTTTTGGACCGAAAAGGCCCGGTTGTGGCGAAATGTTATCTTTTATAAATTTAAACCTTTATGAAAAGATTTTCTTATGATACTGATGTTTATATCCCTGATTTTGTATAAACTGTATGTTCTCACTAGGCTTTAAGCCTAACACTTTTTCTCAAATGATATGTATAACAGGTTTCCTTTAGCGGCGGGTCGCCGAGGGTTTGAGTGTCGAGTGTGGACTCGAGGCATTGTTGAGACGACTAGTATTTGGAGTTGGGCATTGTTAAGTCCCATTCTTGAATGAATTTTGGATCGTCAGCTGATGTAATCTATATAGTTAAGTTTAGATTAGTTTGTTGATGAATTCTATATCCGCTCAGATGTTGTATAGTCTTAAGGACTGATCCCCTTTATGGGAAGTTTATATCATTACGGATGTCTTGTTGCCATATTTCCAGGTTTTAATTTACTCTGAATTTTAGAGTGTTACACCAATGCTTCAAATGCATACCGATGAACCATTGGTGTTTCATCCCATATAATCAACCTAGTCTTCTTTATTAATTTGGCAACATCACTGTCTGGCTTTATGTAACAAAGAGAATATTCGTTAAGAATTAGAGGATTTTGAAAGCGAGAGTGCAATGTCCTACCTCCTGTAAGAAGTAAAGAAACAATACCACTCGAAGCAACGTTTAAAACAATTTCTCCTCTTGATCTTATTGATGCAGGTAATGTCTTCCATGGAAATGTTTTACAATTTTCCGCCATAACCATATACAAAAAACACACCTCCTTGGTTATTTTGAACCGCTGTGATGATATCGTCATAAACACCTCGTTGCTCGTTTGTTAAAGCACCTAGAATGTAACACCCTAATTTTTTTAGAGAAAATAAAATTCGAATTTTTGGCAAAATGACGGCTATAAAATGAACAAACCTGAATAAATATAACCTGTCACAACAATCCCAAAGTATCATCCCAAAAAGGGGAACAAAGTTATGACATTACAAACTACCAAATGAAGAATTAGACTCGACAACCTAATAATCTAACTTATATCAAGAAAGATTAAGGACGGTTGTCGCTATTCTTCCAAAATAACTATCCACTAACATCTTTGTATCGATCACTATATTTTCCAAAAAGACCGCTCTCGATCCCAAGGTCGTCCACTCAATCCCGACGAATCCCACTGCTAGATTGACCTGTTGTACATGCCATTTTAAGAAAAAGTGTTAGGCTAACGCCTAGTGAGATCAACATTTGAATTTAGCAATAATTGCAATAAGCGTAAGTAAACGAGATGAAATAATGATAATGTTAAGGATAATACTCTTCACCATAAACAGATACCTCTTGGGTTAACGGGGGAGACCCGCTTACTAACACAAGTGACGGAACACAAGAGTAAGACACTTGACAAGTTAGTAAAGCCAATACACATAGAAATTACAGGCAAGGGATGTTAGGCTCGGTGGCTTTAAACGCACACCCACGGAAAGTCAACTTCAACCACATAGGGTCCTTACGTTGAAATCCTCATCTAATATCGTAATACTTAGTACGTAGGGCTTATAACCCAATCTGATGCCTAAACATGCCTCGACGTGAGAAACTAATGTCCCAACGTCGGACAAAATGCAACAACCAATATGGGGTCATGACTCACAATGAAACCAAATATGTCACATAAAGCTATTAAGCTAACCGGTGATTCAACATGTGATTATATCAACCAAAACATTTACAAGTGAAAGTTTTCACATAAATACACATAATTTTGCCAAGAGGTTCCAAGTTGCCATTTGATTCATATTCCCATATTCTAAGTCTAATACTTCAAGTCACATTCATTCGATTCACTTTGATGTTTCAAAACCCTAGTTTTAGATCCCAAGTGTTTAAACCAAGGTTATAATAAACCAAGTTCCCATGTACAAACTTATCAGCAGTTCAACTTTAAAAGTTCATAAATCCAAAAACCGTAGTCTTACCATAAAACCCTAAAAACTCCAAAAGTTAGGTTTAGGTATAAAAATTCATATAATGTGACAAATAAGGATGAAGATGTTTAGATGGTGAAAATCCATATTTTTAGCATGTATAAAGTTTATAAAAGTGAATGAACTCACCTTGTAGGGTTTGTAGTTTAAAACCCTAAAACCAAGTAACTAGTGAAGAGATGAGATGAAACTTGAGATGGCTAGACTTGATTAATAAATGCTTCAAGAACCCTAAAACATCATAATGATTATGAACTTGAGGTAGATGGAAGCATTAATGGCATAGAAAGGATGATAGGGGGACTTACCAGCTTCTCTAGAGAGAAAAACGTGACCTAGCTTCTTAAAAATCAGATACAAATGAGTTCAAAATCGTTGAGATGGGTTTTAATACCCTGGGGGCTGAGTGCGACATTGACCCAACGACTATGCCGGGCATTGTCGCCCAACACCAACCCCAATCTGTTTGTTGTCCAGTGAGCTCCATCCCATCTGCGACTATGATACCTGCGACTATGCCCTGTGGCATAGTCGTCGGGCATAGTTTCCCAAGGCCATTTTGGCGCGTTTTCGACCCGAAACGATTCGATCCTTCGACGAGGAATATACGGTAAGATCCACATATCAAAACCAAGCAACAAAACATAACGTAAGGTTATTAAACGCTCTAACGAACACCAGAATGGTAGAAGTGTACCAAAAATTACGGGTGTTATAATCCTCCCCAACTTGGGAATGATTTCATCCTTGAAATCCATTCTACGTAAACAAATGTGGATATCTACGCTTCATGTCCTCCTCCGCCTCCCATGTCACATTGGCACCTCGATGGTGTTTCTATTGAACCTTCACCATTGCCATTTCTTTATGTCGGAGCTTCTTGATTACCTTTTACAAAATGGATTCGGGTTCTTCGACACAACGGTTGTTGTCCACTCGAATTTCGGATAATGGTATAACACTATCTTCTTCTGCAAAATACTTTCGTAGATAGCACACATGGAACGTAGGGTAGATTATGTCCATCTCCGGTGGTAAGTCTAACTTGTAAGCTTGAAGTCCAATACACTCAAGGATAGTAAATGGTCCAAGGAAACGGGGACTTAACTTCCCTCGCTTTCCAAACCGAATCAAACCTTTCCAAGGGGAGACCTTCAACATTACACGGTCCCTCACTTGAAACTCTACGTGTTGCCTCTTCTTGTCGGCATAGCTCTTTTGTCGATCTTGTGCCGCCTTCAAACGTTCCCGAATTGATTTGACTTTTTCGGCCATTTCTTGCATGATTTCCGGTCCGGCGAATTGCTTTTCACCCGCTTCTAACCAACACACGGGGTTTCTACATTTTCTCCCGTACAAATCTTCAAATGGTGCCACTCCAAGGCTTGAGTGATAACTGTTGTTGTAAGAAAATTCCACCAAGGGTAAATGGGTATCCCAATTTCCACCGAAATCGATCACACATGATCTAAGCATGTCCTCTAAGGCCTGAATCGTCCTTTTGCTTTGTTCGTCGGTTTGTGGGTGGTAAGTCGTGCTCAAGTTCACCCGCGTGCCCAATTCTTGCTGTAAGGCTTCCCAAAATCTTGATGTAAACCGACTATCACGATCGGAGACTATAGACAAGGGTATACCGTGTCTAGAGACCACTTCATCGATGTAGAGCTTTGCCAACTTATCCATTGGTAAGTTTTCCTGCATCGCTAGAAAATGCGCACTCTTCGTCAAACGGTCGACTATCACCCAAATAGTGTCGTTGCCCCTCAAAGTCTTTGTTAGCTTGGTCACAAAGTCCATAGTAATCTTGTCCCATTTCCACTTAGGTATCTCCAACGATTGCAGGCTTCCATAGGATCGTTGGTGCTCGACCTTTACTTGTGAACAAGTCACACATCGCTCCAAGTAATGCACCACATCCAATTTCATAACCGACCACCAATAATACAACTTCAAGTCCCTATACATCTTCGTGCTTCTCGAGTGGATAGAATATTTGTACTTGTGCGCGTCTTCTAAGAGTAGCTCCTGGTTCCCTCCAATCCTTGGCACCCAAACTCGTCCGTTGAAACACTTGATTCCCTGGCTATCATCGGTCAAGAGTAGCCGTTGCTTGGTCATCACCTCATCCTTGAGGTTCTCTTCCTTCAAGGCTTTGACTTGCGACGCTCTAATCTTCTCCATGAGACTCGACACTAATTCGATTATAGTAAGCTTGGCTTGGAGCTTGCCGCTATACTATTTCCTACTCAAGGCGTCGGCCACTACATTTGCTTTACCCGGGTGGTAAAGTAGTTCACAATCGTAGTCCTTGAGTAGCTCCAACCATCTTCTTTGTCTCATGTTAAGCTCCTTCTGATCAAAGACATACTTTAAACTCTTGTGGTCCGTGTACAAGGTGCACTTTGTGCCATAGAGATAGTGTCGCCACAACTTCAACGTGAATACTACCGCCGCCAATTCCAAGTCATGAGTGGGGTAGTTCTTCTCGTGCACTTTCAATTGCCTTGACGCATAGGCTATCACCTTCCCCCTTTGCATGAGCACGCACCCAAGACCCATCTTAGATGCGTCGCTATATACCACGAAATCTTCCGACCCTTCTGGCAAGGATAAGATCGGGGTTTCACACAACTTCTTTTGCAAGATCTGGAAGGCTTTCTCTTGAGACACGTCCATACAAACTTTGCGTTCTTCTTGGTTAACGCCGTCAACGAAGAAGCAATCTTGGTGAAATATTGTATGAACCTTTGGTAATAACCCGCCAAGCCAAAAAGCTTCGGATCTCGGATGGGCTTTTTGGAGGTTTCCAATTCATCATAGCTTCTATCTTCGCCGGATATACCTTTACTCCGTCTTTCGTGACCACGTGCCCCAGAAACTGCACTTCTTTCAACCAGAATTCGAACTTGGAAAATTTTGCATAAAGTTTATCCTTCCTCAAGACTTCCAAAACATCACGGAGATGACGCGCATGATCAGACTCGTCCTTGGAGTAAATCAGAATGTTATCAATGAACACGATGACCGACTTATCAAGGAAAGGTCAGCACACGCGATTAATCAAATCCATGAACACCGTCGGGGCGTTCGTCAATCCAAAGGGCATCACTAAGAACTCGTAGTGGCCATAGCATGTTCTAAAAGCGGTCTTCGGGATGTCGTCCTCCTTGACCTTCACTTGATGGTAGCCCGAACGTAGACCGATCTTCGAGAAACAACCCGCTCATTGAAATTGGTCGAACAAGTCATCGATTCTAGGGAGTGGGTATTTATTCTTCACGGTCACCTTATTCAACTCCCTATAATCAATGCACATCCGCATGGTGCCATCTTTCTTCCTCACAAATAAGACTGGTGCTCCCCAAGGTGACGAGCTTGGTCTCACGAACCCCTTCTCAAGAAGGTCTTGTAACTGCCCCATCATCTTTTTCATCTCTGACAGATCCAAACGATATGGACCTCTGGCTATCGGAGCCGCTCCCGGTGCTAGATCAATCTTGAACTCTACTTGACGATCGGGTGGTAAACCAGGCAAGTTGTCCGGGAACACATCAGGGAATTCATTCACCACCTTCACATCTTCGAGCCTATTCTTTTCGAGTTTGGCGTCTATAACGTATGCCAAAAAGTATGAGCATCCTTTCAATAAGCACTTTCTTGCTTTCACCATACTGATGATCGCTACCTCGCCTTTCCGTCTCTCGCCGTACACGGTCACCGATTCACCGCCCGAAATCGGAATCCTAATCAATTTCTTGGCACAAAGAATTTCGGCATGGTTATCCGCTAACCAATCCCAATGACCACATCAAAACCCCCGATGGCCATTGGCATCAAATCGACCGGGAATTCCTTCCCTTCAATTTCTAGTTTGCAACCCTTGAGGATGTCTCGAACTACTACTTGATCTCCATCGGCTAACTCTACCACTAACGTATCCTCTAAACTAGTAGTGGGTACGGATAACTTTGGGCAAAAGGAATTCGACACAAACGAAAAGCTAGCTCCCGAATCAAATAAAATGCGTGTAGGTACGGAGTTAAGAAGAAACGCACTCGACACTACATCTGTCGAAGTCTTCCCCTCCTCGGTAGTCATCTGGAATGCTCTCCCCGTTGCTTTCGATGGTTCCACTTTCTTTCCTCCACTGAATCCCGTCTTCGCCTTCGGGCACTCACTCCTAATATGACCCGGTTCCTTGCATCCAAAACAAAATTTTCCTCTGATCGGACAATCTCGAAAACTATGACCGGGCTTGCCACATTTAAAACATGGCTTAGATCCCAAGTTGCAAGGACCGAGATGTTTGATTCGACATTTGGAGCACCAAGGAACATCTCGTCTCGGGCTAACTCCTCGTTGATTGTTGTTGTTGAACGGTCTCGGTCTCTTGGAGGGCATCGAACGCCCCTCCCATATTCTTTTCTCAACTACACCGCTCCTTTCCATCTTGTTTGAGCCATAAGAATCCTCCACTAGTTGTGCCTCCTCGATTGCCTCCCGAAGAGTAGAGGCCTTCGACACTCGCACCATATTCATCATTTCGGTAGGCAAACCCTTGATGTAGGCCTTGATCTTCTCTCTTTCGGGTGGGACCAGATGTCCCACCAAACCCAGTTTATCCATAAACAACTTGTTGTACTCTTTTACTGACAGATTCCCTTTCTTCAAACCGTGGAATTCGTCAATGATACGGTTCATGGATCGCTCGTTACAGAATTCTTCCATCACCTTTTTCTTGAAAGTTTCCCAACTTAGTTTGGCCAACACGGTGGCCTCAATAGAGGTGGAGTAAACATTCCACCAGGTGAGGGCGGCCCCTCGAATCATTTGGGAACCAAACGTCGCTTTCTGATTCTCACCACATTCACTTGATCGGAAAGCCTGCTCCATTTCCCGAATCCAATTTATACATGCCACCGGGTCGTCTGAGCCCTTGAACTCCGGTGGTCAACACCCAAGGAAAGATTTGAAAGTGCAAGCCTTGGCCACTTGCTTTACGATCGGGGTTGCGGTTTCATTAGTGGGAAGTTCGGGTCTCGTACCCCCGGATCCCGTCACTAGAACATTTTCCGCAACCGTCTCATGCCTGCTGTTAGTAGCATCTCGGTCCTCCAGTAGTTTTAGAAACATTTCTTGTTGTTGAGACATGGCTGCATTCATGGCTTGCATCATTTGGTCTATCATCCCTATTTCCGGAGTCACTTCTTCCATTATCGGGTGGATCGAGGCTAAATTACGACGGGGTATGTGCTCTGGTCCCTCGTCCAAAATGTCCATAAACGGTGGGGGCAATTCTGTCGTGGTCACCTGTAACACCCTAGAAATTTGCGGAAATAAAATTTTCGAAAAGGAAATCAGCATAAGACTAACTTGCGGAATAGGGTGTAACAATTTCAAAATACATATTAATCCAACGGGGTACAGAGTGGACATTAATGTGGTATATAAATGAAGCATAAAACGACAACCTATTAATCTACAATTATATCTAGATTAGGGACGGGTGTCGCTATACTTCCAAAATAAATCTTCAAAAGAATCTCTCACGACACCAAGGTCGCTCCCTCAGCCCCGACGAGCCCCACCGCTAAGATAACCTGCCAACATGACAACCAAGAGCAAGCGTTAGGCTAAATGCTAGTGAGAACAAGCCAAATAAAAGAGAGTACTAAACCCAATTGGTGCCACGCGGTAGTATAGCCATGAGCTAAGTCAAGAAATCCAATAAACCATTAGTGATTAAACATGGTATAAGTAATACCCAAAATCACATAACGAGCTCAACCCCTCTAGATCTATTGCTCAAAACATTCAAGTCAACCCCTTCTGGATCTATCCTTGAGAGTTCCCAAAACAGGGGGAACCCAAGCACATAATGGGATTACACCTTACTGCACCATGAGACGCTGCCCGACCGTATAGGCCCACACCTTACTTATCATGGCAACCCGATGCCTATCCCGTGCTAAAACGTGAACCAATTGCCCAAAACAGGGGACATAGGAACACAGTGCCTATGGATCCATTGCACTAAGACTCAAAGCCAAATCATGTCATTTCAGAGCTTACTCATATTAAATCAGATATACAGGCAATTCATATGAACAACGGTTCAATTCTATAAATCTTGATTCTTGAAAATATGGGATTTTTAGAAGGTATTTCCCAACGACAATCAGTCACTTTGAAACCAGGTTTTCCACATTTAAATAATACATCTATCACATAGCATTCGAAGTACAGACCGATTTAGCTTAAAAGGACTCACCTCAGATTTCTTCTTGCTTAAAGACTGCTCCTTACGAATGCTACCTATGACAACACCGATACATCGGTAAGCCAATTATAAAGACAACTCACTGACCTACAACTCTGGAATACGAATACCACACTGCCAAAACACTGATCCGGTCGAGTACCAAATCCGGTCTAACCCAACACCGGTCGAACACAGTACCGGTCGAACGGCAACACCGGTCGAACAACGGTCCGGTCGAACAACTGTCCGATCGAACGACGGTCCGGTCGAACGACGGTCCGGTCGAACGACGGTCCGGTCGAACGACCATCCGGTCGAACAACAGTCCGATCGAACAACAGTCCGATCGAACAACGGTCCGGTCGAAGGACCATCGGTCGAACACGACCCCGGTCTAAGGACCATCGTCTTGTTCATCAAGAACATCAAGAATAGATCGAATACAGAACCCAGATCCAAAATGAGAAAATACTCAGATCTCACAATGGAACGGTTTAAAACCTTCACAACGAGATTCTACGCTGCTAAAAGCATTCAGATCAAAGCATTAAGCTAGATTCGTACCTGGATTTGGAGAAAACCGAACGACCTCTTTCTCCTGCTTCTCTTCTCTCTCTCTCTCTGATTCTCAAAAACTGATATTTGTGATATTTTCAAAATATCTAAAATCTGATTTCTATTTATATAACCCAAGTTACATTTTAACCCCTTGAACTTCGGGTAAAAGTCAACTTTTCACCCAACCCTAAAATAGCGGGTGTTACAATCCTCCCCAACTTGGAGAAGATTTC
Organism: Arctium minus; assembly: GCA_954870635.1. Taxonomy (NCBI): domain Eukaryota; kingdom Viridiplantae; phylum Streptophyta; class Magnoliopsida; order Asterales; family Asteraceae; genus Arctium; species Arctium minus. The sequence continues at coordinate 56,248,441 of OX941093.1, forward strand.
GTCCTCGAAATCTCGGCTATGGGAAGAGGTGAGGGTACCTCCGTCTCAAGTCCTCTTCCGCTTCCCAAGTCACATTGGCACCTCGATGGTGCTTCCACTGAACCTTGACCATTGTGACTTCCCGGTGACGAAGCTTCTTCGTCTTTCTTTCCAAAATCGCCTCAGGTTCTTCAACGCAACGATTTCCCTCATCCACTCTGATATCGGAGAGTGGAATAACACTCTCCTCCTTTGCTAGACACTTCCGTAGATAGCACACGTGAAACGTGTTATGAATTCCCTTCATCTCCGGAGGAAGTTCCAGCTGATAAGATTGAAGTCCTACCCGCTTAGTCACAGTGAACGGTCCAAGGAAACGGGGGCTCAACTTCCCACGCTTCCCAAACCTAATAATTCCCTTCCAAGGGGACACCTTTAACATAACCCGGTCTCCTACTTGGAATTTCATTGGCCGTCTTTTCTTATCGGCGTAACTTTTCTGTCGATCTTGGGCCGCCTTCAAACGTTCGCGGATGCCCTTGACCTTGTCCGCCGTTTCTTGTACCACTTCTGGTCCGGCGAACTGCTTTTCCCCCGCCTCGAGCCAACATACGGGAGTTCGACACTTGCGACCGTATAATGCTTCAAATGGTGCCATCCCTATACTTGAGTGGTAGCTATTATTGTACGCGAACTCTACCAAAGGCAGGTGCGTATCCCAACTACCCCCAAAGTCGATTACGCACGATCTTAACATATCTTCTAGCGTCTGGATTGTCCTCTCGCTTTGTCCGTCGGTTTGAGGATGGTAGGCCGTGCTCAACTTCACACGTGTACCCAATTCCTTTTGTAAGCCATCCCAAAAATGCGACGTGAACCGACTATCCCGATCAGAGACTATAGATAGCGGCACGCCGTGCCGGGAAATTACTTCATCGATGTACAACTTTGCCAACTTATCCATTGGTAAGGTCTCCCGCATGGCCAAGAAGTGAGCGCTTTTGGTCAAGCGGTCAACTATAACCCAAATGGCGTCGTGACCTTTCAAGGTCTTTGGTAGCTTTGTCACGAAATCCATCGTGATGTGTTCCCATTTCCACTCCGGAATTTCCAAGGATTGCAAACTTTCGTAGGGTTTTTGGTGTTCAGCCTTCACTTGCAAGCAAGTGACACACTGTTCCACGTAGCGCGCCACGTCGAGCTTCATGACTGGCCACCAATAAAGCAATTTCAAATCTCTATACATTTTCGTGCTTCCCGGGTGAATGGAGTATTTTGACTTGTGGGCATCCTCGAGAAGAAGTTCTCTATTGCCCCCAATCTTAGGCACCCAGACTCGCCCATTGAAAAGCTTCACCCCTCGACTATCTTCAGTCAACAAAAGATGTTGTTTCGCCATGACTTCTCCTTTGAGGTTTTCCTCTAGCAAGGCTTCGACTTGCGATACCTTGATTATGTCAATAAGCGTTGAAGTTATTTCAATCCGTGCAAAGGTAGCACGAGAATTTCCTCTGCAGACTTTCCGACTCAAGGCGTCGGCAACCACGTTTGCCTTACCCGGATGGTAGAGCAACTCGCAGTCATAATCCTTCAACAACTCCAACCATCTTCGCTGCCTCATGTTTAGCTCTTTCTGATTAAAGATATGCTTCAGACTCTTGTGATCAGTATAAAGAGTGCACTTCGTACCGTAAAGGTAGTGCCGCCACAACTTCAGTGCAAACACCACTGCTGCCAATTCCAAGTCATGAGTAGGGTAGTTGACTTCATGCACTTTAAGTTGCCTTGATGCGTAAGCGATCACCTTCCCTCTTTGCATCAGGACGCAACCCAAACCCATCTTCGACGCATCGCTGTACACCATAAAATCTTCCGTCCCGTCTGGTAAGGATAGGATAGGAGCTTCACAAAGCTTCTTCTGTAAGGTACAGAACGCCTCTTCTTGCCTCTCGGTCCACACAAATTTCACGTTCTTCCAGGTCAAGATTGTCAACGACGAGGCTATCTTCGAGAAGTCTTGGATGAATCTCCGGTAGTATCCTGCCAAACCTAGGAAACTTCGGATTTCAGACGGATTCTTGGGAGGTTCCCAATTCGTCATTGCCTCAATCTTTGCGGGATCCACCTTGACTCCTTCCTTTGAAACTATATGTCCCAAAAATTGAACTTCTGGAAGCCAAAAGTCGCACTTTGAAAACTTTGCGTAGAGTCTTTCTCGTCTTAACACCTCCAATACTTCACGGAGATGTTGCTCGTGCTCTTCTTCGTTCTTGGAGTAAACTAGGATGTCGTCGATGAACACGATTACTGATCTGTCGAGGAACGGTCGGCACACTCGGTTCATCAAGTCCATAAATATTGCCGGTGCGTTGGTTAGGCCGAATGGCATCACCAGAAACTCGTAGTGCCCATAGCGAGTTCTAAATGCCGTCTTCGGAATGTCGCTCTTTGCTACCTTCACTTGGTGATACCCCGACCGAAGGTCAATCTTTGAGAAACAACCCGCTCCTTGAAGTTGATCGAACAGGTCGTCGATTCTTGGAAGTGGATACCTGTTCTTTACCGTCACTTTCTTCAGTTCCCTGTAGTCGATACACATTCTCATTGCACCATCCTTTTTCTTGACAAATAGAACCGGAGCTCCCCACGGTGACGAGCTCGGTCGGATGAAACCTTTTTCGAGAAGGTCTTGAAGTTGAACCACCATCTCTTGCATTTCGGTAGGAGCCAAACGATAAGGAGCTCGAGCGATCGGAGCCGCTCCTGGAATGAGATCAATACGAAAGTCCACAACACGATCGGGCGGCAACCCGGGCAAGTCTTCCGGGAACACATCGGGAAACTCGCGTACCACCCTAACCTCTTCCAACTTCCATTGGTCGAGTTTGGTATCGATGGCATAAGCCAAGAAAGATAGACATCCTTTCGCCAAACACTTCCTAGCTTTGATCACTGAGATAATCGCCACATCGCCTTTCCTTCCTTCGCCGTAGATTATAGTCGTTTCTCCGTTTGCCACAGGTAAGCGAATCATTTTCTTGGAACATACGATTTCGGCCTGGTTCTTAGATAACCAGTCCATACCCACCACCACGTCGAATCCGCCAATTTGCATAGGTAGTAAGTTAATGGGAAATTTCTTTCCCTTAAGCTCTAACATGCAATCTCTAATGATATAATGAATTAGAACTTGACCCCCATTTGCTATTTCTACCACAACAGCATTCTCTAGCAAACTCTTAGACATAGCAAGCCTTTGACAGAACAAATCAGATATGAACGAGTAGCTAGCACCAGAATCAAATAACACACGCATAGGTACGGAATTTAGAAGAAACGTACCCGACACCACATCGGTCGATGCTCTAGCTTCCTCTGACGACATCTGGAAAGCCCTTCCGGTCGACCGCGGAGGTTCCATCTTCTTCCCACCTAAACCCCCGGTCTTGAGTTTCGGGCATTCCGCCCTTACGTGCCCCGGTTCCCTACACTCAAAACATACCTGTCCCTTGAGAGGGCAATCTCGGAACGTGTGACCCGTCTTCCCACATTTGTAGCACACTCCGGGAACAAAGTTGCACGGGCTGAAATGTTTGTTTCTACACCTGGAGCACCACTTGGCATCACGTCTAGGATCAGCTCCTCGCTGAGCGCTGTTGTTGGCATAAAAGGGTTTTTTTGAGGGCATTGAACTTCCCTCCCACTTCCTCTTCTCGACTTGGCGACCACCCTGATCCCTGCCGAGACTGTAAGCATCCTCCAGGAGTTGAGCTTCTTCCATTGCCTCCCGAAGGGTGGAGGTCTTTGTCACACGAACCATCGACATCATGTCCGATGGGAGACCCTTGATGTAAGCCTTGATCTTATCTTTCTCTGTCGGGACCAGATGTCCCACAAAGCCCAGCTTGTCCATGAAGAGACGGTTGTACTCCCTCACAGACATACCTCCCTTCTTCAAGTTCTGAAATTCATCCTTGATTCGGTCCAACGACCGCTCGTTACAGTATTCCTCTAGCAGCTTTTCCTTGAAGGTAGACCAAGACAATTGGTCCAGAACAGTCGGCTCCAGCGAAGTAGAGTACACATCCCACCATGTAAGAGCTATTCCCCGCAACATTCGGGAACCAAAAATTACCCTCTGCTCCTCCCCACATTCGCTTGAGCGAAAAGCTTGCTCCATCTCTCGAACCCAGGCCATACAATCTAGCGGATTGTCTGAGCCTTTAAATTCTGGGGGTCGGCAACCCAGAAAAGCCTTGAACGTGCAAGTCCGCGTCGTTCGACTGACACCCAGGGTTGCAGTCACCACAGGGGAAATTACAGGTCCAGTACCCCCGGATCCTGCCACAATCACATTTTCGCCAACCGTTTCGTGCCTACGGTTGTTAGCGTCTCGGTCCTCAAGAAGTTTCAAGAATACTTCCTGCTGTTGAGCCATGGCCCTATTCATGGACAACATCATACGATCCATCATTCTCGTCTCTGCCGTCACTTCTTCGATAATAGGCTCATCAGCCTCCAAATTCCGTCGAGGAATATGCTCGGGTCCTCCACCCAGCACATTACTCGCGCATACAGTTTCTCCCACTACGGTCGCCAGCGTTTGGTCGGCCGTAGGTATGTCGGCCTCTTGGCCTTCCGGACGATTTCTGGTATTAACCATGGTTCTGCTGAACGCAATTATGCAAAAGAACAGGATAAGGATTACGGAAAACACAGAGAACGTACTACTACACTTATCAATCATTATAACGACAGTAATTTAAGTATGCTCACGTAAGACATTTTCATAATTACGTTAGCTAAGTGAAATTATGAACGTATAATACGCAAGAGTGCTTATCACCATTGTTACAACTTTCAACTTGTGCAAGTTTCCGTTGACCCTAAGACCATCCTATCTTATAAGATCTACCCCATCTCACGAGTCGTAACTTAATAGTCTCAGCTTAAGTCTAGGCATCTTACAGTCATACCTAGTTTACTTAAACCAAGGCTCTGATACCAACTTGTAACACCCTAGAAATTTGCGGAAATAAAATTTTCGAAAAGGAAATCAGCATAAGCCTAACTTGCGGAATAGGGTGTAACAATTTCAAAATACATATTAATCCAACGGGGTACAGAGTAGACATTAATGTGGTATATAAATGAAGCATAAAACGACAACCTATTAATCTACAATTATATCTAGATTAGGGACGGGTGTCGCTATACTTCCAAAATAAATCTTCAAAAGAATTTCTCACGACACCAAGGTCGCTCCCTCAGCCCCGACGAGCCCCACCGCTAAGATAACCTGCCAACATGACAACCAAGAGCAAGTGTTAGGCTAAATGCTAGTGAGAACAAGCCAAATAAAAGAGAGTACTAAACCCAATTGGTGCCACGCGGTAGTATAGCCATGAGCTAAGTCAAGAAATCCAATAAACCATTAGTGATTAAACATGGTATAAGTAATACCCAAAATCACATAACGAGCTCAACCCCTCTAGATCTGTTGCTCAAAACATTCAAGTCAACCCCTCTGGATCTATCCTTGAGAGTTCCCAAAACAGGGGGAACGCAAGCACATAATGGGATTACACCTTACTGCACCATGAGACGCTGCCCGACCGTATAGGCCCACACCTTACTTATCATGGCAACCCGATGCCTATCCCGTGCTAAAACGTGAACCAATTGCCCAAAACAGGGGACATAGGAACACAGTGCCTATGGATCCATTGCACTAAGACTCAAAGCCAAAGCATGTCATTTCAGAGCTTACTCATATTAAATCAGATATACAGGCAATTCATATGAACAACGGTTCAATTCTATAAATCTTGATTCTTGAAAATATGGGATTTTTAGAAGGTATTTCCCAACGACAATCAGTCACTTTGAAACCAGGTTTTCCACATTTAAATAATACATCTATCACATAGCATTCGAAGTACAGACCGATTTAGCTTAAAAGGACTCATCTCAGATTTCTTCTTGCTTAAAGACTGCTCCTTACGAATGCTACCTATGACAACACCGATACATCGGTAAGCCAATTATAAAGACAACTCACTGACCTACAACTCTGGAATACGAATACCACACTGCCAAAACACTGATCCAGTCGAGTACCAAATCCGGTCTAACCCAACACCGGTCGAACACAGTACCGGTCGAACGGCAACACCGGTCGAACAACGGTCCGGTCGAACAACGGTCTGGTCGAACAACGGTCCGATCGAACGATGGTCCGGTCGAACGACAGTCCGATCGAACAACGGTCCGGTCGAACGACCATCCGGTCGAACAACAGTCCGATCGAACAACGGTCCGGTCGAAGGACCATCGGTCGAACACGACCCCGGTCTAAGGACCATCGTCTTGTTCATCAAGAACATCAAGAACAGATCGAATACAGAACCCAGATCCAAAATGAGAAAATACTCAGATCTCACAATGGAACGGTTTAAAACCTTCACAACGAGATTCTACGCGGCTAAAAGCATTCAGATCAAAGCATTAAGCTAGATTCGTACCTGGATTTGGAGAAAACCGAACGACCTCTTTCTCCTGCTTCTCTTCTCTCTCTCTCTCTGATTCTCAAAAACTGATATTTGTGATATTTTCAAAATATCTAAAATCTGATTTCTATTTATATAACCCAAGTTACATTTTACCCCCTTGAACTTCGGGTAAAAGTCAACTTTTCACCCAACCCTAAAATAGCGGGTGTTACAGTCACCCTAGGTTGGTCGACCATGGATGCCGCTGTATCTTGACACTCCGACCGATTACGAGTATTTACCATTGTCTGCCACACATATGTGAGAACGTAGATGAGATATAGATTATAAGAATTATAGACAAGGAAACGTACCACTACATTCATCAATCATCATAACAATGGAAAACAAGCATAATCACGTAAAACATCTTCTTAATAACGTTAGCTAAGTGAAATTATTAACATGTGATACGTAAGAATTTTCATCGCCATTACCATAACTTTCAATTGGTGTAATTTCCGTCGACTCTAAGACCATCCTATCTTTAGAGTTCTATCCATTCTCACACAATCATAACTTAAAGTCACAGCTTAAGTCTAGATATTCTACATTCATACCTAGTTCACTTAAACTAAAGTTTTGATACCAACTTGTAACACCCTAATTTTTTTAGAGAAAATAAAATTCGAAATTTCAGCAATATGACGACTATAAAATGAACAAACCTGAATAAATATAACCTGTCACAACAATCCCAAAGTATCATCCCAAAACGGGGAACAAAGTTATGACATTACAAACTACCAAATGAAGAATAAGACTCGACAACCTAATAATCTAACTTATATCAAGAAAGATTAAGGACGGGTGTCGCTATTCTTCCAAAATAACTGTCCACTAACATCTTTGTATCGGTCACTATATTTTCCAAAAAGACTGCTCTCGATCCCAAGGCCGTCCACTCAATCTCGACGAATCCCACCGCTAGATTGACCTGTTATACATGCCATTTTAAGAAAAAGTGTTAGGCTAACGCCTAGTGAGATCAACATTTGAATTTTGCAATAATTGCAATAAGCGTAAGTAAAAGAGATGAAATAATGATAATGTTAAGGATAATACTCTTCACCATAAACAGATACCTCTTGGGTTAACGGGGGAGACCCGCTTACTAACACAAGTGACGGAACACAAGAGTAAGCTACTTGACAAGTTAGTAACGCCAATACATAGAAAGTACACGTAAGGGATGTTAGGCTCGGTGGCTTTAAACGTACACCCACAGAAAGTCAACTCCAACCACATAGAGTCCTTACGTTGAAATCCTCATCCAATATCGTAATAATTAGAACGTAGGACTTATAAACCAATCCGATGCCTAAACGTGCCTCGGCGTGAAAAACTAATGTCCCAACGTCGGACAAAATGCAACAACCAATATGGGGTCATGACTCCCAATGAAACCAATTATGTCACATAAAGCTACTAAGCTAACTGGTGATTCAACATGTGATTATATCAACCAAAACATTTACAAGTGAAAGTTTTCACATAAATACTCACATAATTTTACCAAGAGGTTCCAAGTTTCCATTTGATTCATATTCCCATATTCTAAGTCTAATACTTTAAGTCCCATCCATTCAATTCACTTTGATGTTTCAAAACCCTAGTTTTAGATCCCAAGTGTTTAAACCAAGGTTATAATAAACCAAGTTCCCATGTACAAACTTATCAGCAGTTCAACTTTAAAAGTTCATAAATCCAAAAACCATAATCTTACCATAAAACCCTAAAAACTCCAAAAGTTAGGTTTAAGTATAAAAATTCATATAATGCGACAAATAAGGATGGAGATGTCTAGATGGTGAAAATCCACATTTTTAGCATGTATAAAGTTTTTAAAAGTGAAAGAACTCACCTTGTAGGGTTTGTAGTTTAAAACCCTAAAACCAAGTAACTAGTGAAGAGATGAGATGAAACTTGAGATGGCTAGACTTGATCAATAAATGCTTCAAGAACCCTAAAACATCATAATGCTTATGGACTTGAGGTAGATGGAAGCATTAATGGCAAGGGAAGGATGAGAGGGGGACTTACCAGCTTCTCTAGAGAGAAAAACATGACCTAGCTTCTTAAAAATCAGATACAAATGAGTTCAAAATCGCTGAGATGGGTTTTAATACCCTGGGGGCCGTGTGCGACATTGACCCGACGACTATGCCAAGGGTATAGTCGCTGGGCATTGTCGCCCAACACCAGCCCCAATCTGTTTGTTGTCCAGTGAGCTCCATCCCACCTGCGAATATGCCCTGTGGCATAGTCGCCCAAGGCCATTTTGGCGCTTTTTCGACCCGAAACGATTTGATCCTTCGACGAGGAACATACGGTAAGATCCACATATCAAAACCAAGCAACAAAACATAACGTAACGTTATTAAACGCTCTAACGAACACCAGAATGGTGGAAGTGTAACCGAAATTACGGGTGTTACATAGAAGTTGACGAAACTCCTTATGTAGATTAGCTATGTCATAATCTAGCTCGTTCGTAATCTAACGATTGTTTGAAGACTCAACAGAATCATCATCAGGATAAGGCATAGTGGTGAATTTTTTTAGGTTTGAATTGTTACGAAGTAAAATCTTTTCAATCTCGAACAATGCCAAGTTTTTGACTTGATCATCATTAAGGGATAAACATGTAACATATATAATAATGTTAAACAACCATAACATAGAAATAATAACTGAAAAAATATTTAAGAAAGAAAATAATATTTAAAAAATAATAAAACAATAAATTGGGTTGTATTTAAATAATAACTGTATAAATTTCTAATAGATAATTAAATATTTGGAGAAATTGCAAAAAGAAAATCATGACAATTTAGTGATTATTTGTATCAAATCCCATACTAATTTCAACAAATCTCATACTAATCACGACATATTAATTCGTATATATTTTTTATATTTAATAATATAATTAAATCCAAAAATATTCAATATTGGGCCCATTTCGAAGGTATTGACGAAATGATTACAATGGTATAATTTGTAAAAAATAGAAATATTTTTTTAATGTGTTTTAGTTCATATACATTATTTATGTTTATATGATAAGAGTCTAAAATGAAAAATAAAAAAGTAAGTGATTAAAAGTAAACTACATACCTAATTATAATGGTAGTAAATGTAAGGTATAAATTAAAAAAATTGAATTAAGGAGAGATTTAAGGAGGAGTGAATGTGAGTGTGCTAGTTGAACTTAGAGTAAATTACATGATTGGTCCTTGTGGTTTACATAAAATTGCACTGTGTATCCCTAATTTGAATTAATTATGGAAAACGTCCCTGTGGTTTACAATTTCACACTCCTTTGGTCCCTATGCCCTAACACCATCAAATATATCTGTTAAGTAGGTTAATTAGAGGGGTAATTTAGTCATTTTATTATTAATTTTATTTTCTAATAATTTCGTAGGACTAATAATGTAAGATACTCATTATTTTTTATATTATATACATGTTGGGCCCCATCCTTTTCACCCGTTGCCGGCACCCCTTATTAACTCCGGTACTCTCTTTTCCAGCAATAAAGAAAACATCAGCCATTTTCATCTCCGACGACACAATGGAATATCCCTTCTCCGGCAACACAAGGACCAACCTCGTGAAGCTCGCTCCCTTATCTGAGTTTGTAAAACTCTGTCTTTGTTGTTGCATACACACACAGATCTGAGAAATCAACCCCTCAAGGAGAAGATCTGGCCACCATATATTTCCACCCATCGTGACCCCCTCCCTCCCAACATACTATTTCCCTTCGTCTCTCCTCTTCTCTCTACATCAACTACCGGCGAAATCCCACACGATACATATATATATATATATATATATATATATATATATATATATATATATAACACCTATGTATATAACACATACATATATATATACACACGATACACACAAAACCCAGTTACCCAATCGGTATCTCCATACTTTCTGACTACCCCTTTGAGCTCCATATCCGCCACCGTCCCATCTCTATCTCCATCTTCGAGTTCCATCTTACATGTGAATGCATAGTTTTGTAAAACCCCCACTCTCCTCCACCTGTAAATGTTTGGTTTTGTAAATCGTCGATCCTCCAAAGACCTAATGTGATTGGTTGCTAAATCCCCCGCCCTACTCGAACCTCTGTGTGTGTTTCTTTCTTGAACAAAATTTATTTATGGAAAGGTAGGTGGGGTGAGTGTTCATTTTAATTGGGAATTACACAGATTATTTCTTGAAAGGTAGGCAGGGTAAAGGGTTCACCAGGGGATTCTCCCCCATGATAGAGATGAAAGGGATGGATTAGGATGTTAGAAGTAGTTTAGATTTCATGATGATGGATTGGTTTTCCATAACCGGAGAAGATGACCGGTAGGTGGTCGGACAAGATGACCGGTGGGTCATCGGTGTTGATGGTTGAGCAGGAAATGGGTTGTCCAATACACATGGTGAGATTTAATTGGGTGCTGAAAATAATAACATATTTTTTTTAATAAAAATGAGGATAAAAAATAAAATGACTAAAATGGCCTTATAGTTAACCTACTTAACAAGTTTTTTTAACGGTGTTAGGGCAAAGGGACCAAAAGCATGTGAAAATGTAAACCACATGGATGTTTTTCGTAATTAATTCAAATTAGGGACGTATAGTGCAATTTTATGTAAACCACAGGGACCAATCATGTAATTTACTCTTGAACTTATAATGTAAACTGCGTCCAGATACATATTTAGGCCGAAAAATACTGAAGTCGACTCACCAGAAGACAACACGTGGCATGCTAGTTACTAATTTATTATATGTATAGATTTGTATTACATCCCAGCTCCAACAATTATTTTATAAAAGCAACTTCAACATTAATTATATTAGTAAAATATTCTATAAATTTATCATGGAATTAAGAGTGTACACGAGTTGAGTTTGATGGTTTGAGACATTTAAAAAATCAACCCAATTACGACGGTTTGAAAAAAAATCCTAACCCACCCCAAGTCATTACAAAGTATAACTCAAACAAACCCTTATAGATTGGGTTAGCTCTTTGCCATCATTCTTTCAAATAAATATGTGTCTTCGATTCTTGGTGACTAGAAGTATTGTTTATCACTCAATTAAATTTTATACATATATCAAATAGATAATATTGAATTATTAATACGCAAATACATTGTTGGGTCATTGACCAGCATCTTCCTAAATCGAAACGTGGCGCTGGTTGCTACGCTATAAGAAAATAAAGTTGCGCCTTCTCCATCAGCAATTGCTTTTGGCGTAGTGGTAAGCGTTTGATCCTAACATGTGGTATCAGAGTAGGTCACGGGTTCGAATCCCATGGAGTACATTTAAATGCCAAAGGCACGCTGTGCAGCCATTGACTTCTAGCGAAGATCATGTTAGTGCTGGTAGATGCTGGGGGGGGGGGGTGTTGGGTCATTGACCAACATCTTCCTAAATCGAAACGTGGCGCTGGTTGCTACGCCATAAGGAAATAGAGTTGCGCCTTCTCCATCAGCAATTGCTTTTGGCGTAGTGGTAAGCGCTTGATCCTAACATACATACAACAAATTAACAAATTGTTCTTGTAAAAAATGAAAATATATATGTTTATATATCGACACTCATGTCAATTGTCTTCACCAAGATACATACATACATACATACATATTTATATAATTATATATTTCTTAGTTTCACACATTCGTATGCATATTGTAACACCCCGAATTTTGGTTTCCGTCCTAAATTGATGTTGAGTGGGGTAGCCGAAAAGAAGACGAAAATGCCAACAGTGTTCCGCACGTCTCCCCGCGCGAGTAGAACCGCGCCTTCATCTGTACGAGACTCTGCTCCATCACGACCTTAGTGCTCGTCGCATCTCTTCGCGCGAGTGGAACCGCGCCACCGCTCGCGCGCAAGCACTGTGCGTCGATAAAAGAAAAAAATCAACCCCAACCTCATTTCTTCTCTTCTCTTCAACCATACCCTCTCCTTTTATCTCCCAAACTGAACCTCCACCCTCTCATATGAACCCTAATTCATTTTTGGGGTTTTCCTCCTAAAACCAAGTGTTCCTTCATCATCAACCTAAGATCAACATCTTTATCTTCTTCATCATCTCCTCACCATTGTTGACCATATCTTGGGGTTTTCCAATAAACCCCTTTGTAAGTCATTCTAACCATTTTTAAACCTTTGATATTGTTAAAACCTTTCATCTTAACCTCCTAGAACATCTCTCTTGATATATCTCTCGTATCATGAGTTTTAACCTATTTTGGGTATTTTGGAGATTTAAGATTTTGACAAAGTTTTGTATGGATCTGATTTGGGAGTTGCTCTCGGTGTTTTTGGATTGTTGGTGACCTAGAAGAGTATTGTTGATAGGTTCAAGCTATGGTAAATGTAATCTTCTCTTATCTTCAACTATGGAAACTAGGGTTTTGAGATAAGATAAAATTTTCATGAAAAATCTTTGGGTAACGATTCTAGGTTGAATATGAATATTTATGGTTGGAAATTTATGGATCTAGTTTTTAGGAGTTTTGGAATGAGGATTCAGATTTCTTCAAGGAAACTCAAGATGGGGTAAAATCTAGATTTGAGAAAACGGTGTATATGCCAAAATGTCCATTTTTAAATGTTCACATGTTTTACATGAAATTATCAACTGTTGGGTTATTTGGTGGATTTTTGATTATTTGAAATGTTTAACTTTATAAACGTTGTAAAACACCCACATTTAAGATTTTGGGCATTTTGATAAATAAATCTTGAGTATCGGGTATTTTAATGATTTATTTTATGGGATGAGATCTTTTGAGTACAAATGCACTTTTAGTGTGTTTTTTTGGAGAAATGTTTGATTTTGTGTTATGGGGCGTTTTTGGAAGAATAAAGGGTATAAACTCACTTGGAAAATGATTTGCCTCAATCTAAACTATGTTGGAGTTTATTAATGTATTTTGGAGGAAAGGTTTGCATAAATGCGGGTTGTTTACGTTTTATTGTATTTTATGACTTTTACAAATGGTCAATTGAATAGTTGAGGTTATGGCTCAGTTTCTGACTATGTTGGGTCTTGGGGATATTTGATCAGTTTTGATAGCTCAACGCAGAGCTCTGGTCATGATTTATACTTATATGAGATTTACACATTTCGAATGCGCTAGTTCATTCGTTTGGAGTCATATAATATTTTAGACCTTATTGCTATGGATCCATAGGCACTTGAGTTTTTACGTTCAATGATGGGACGCTAGTTTTCCTCATTGTAGCACGGAATAGGCATCGGGATTCATGGTAAGTAAGATGTGAGCCTATATGGTCGGGCATCGTCCCATGAGCAGTAAGGTGTAATTCCAAATGTGCTTGTATGTTTGGTGTGGATTTTGACATCTCAAAGTATAGACCCAGAGGGGTTGAGTTTGAGTTTCCACGGGGAAAAGATCTAGAGGGGTTGAGCTCGATATGTCTTATGAGATAATCCATGCGTTTTGGTTTTACTACATAGTTACGTGACCTACTTTTGTGTTCTGTCACGTGCAATGTAATTGGGTCTTCCCCGTTACCGAAAGGTTTTGGGAATTGAGTTTTATTATCCATGTTTTCGGTGACGTTGAGTATGGGTTACTATCCATGATTTACGACTTTGAGTATTGAACCTTATCCATGTTTTTGGATAATTTGGATAATAGAGTTTATCCACGTTTTTAGCATTTGAATATCAAAGTTATCAGTTATGCTTCGGGTGAGTTTTGGGTATCGAGTTCATATCTGAAGGAATGTTTTGTATTAAGGTTTTAACCACGAAAATGGTAGTGTTGAAAAATAGGTTGTTTTCATACTTAATGCATTTCATTTTGGAAATCGCGATTTAAATAACTTTATTAAAGTTTACTGCTTTATATGTTTATGACATAAACTCTTGAACTCACCAAGCGTAAGCCTAACCTTTTTATTTGTCGGTATGTGCATCAGGTTTTGGTTAGGAAGTGGTGCTAGCGACACTGTGAAAAGATGAGTGCTAGTTATATGCACGAGAGAGAGAGTAGCTTGGGTGAAGTCTTCCGCACTTTGGGAATAGCAACTTGAATTGGGTTTTAGTAGCACCCGACCTTTAATTAGTCTTTATGTAAGGCTTCATTTATTTTGATGATGGTTAAATTTAGAATCATATTTCAAGTATGTACTTGTCATAAGAGATTCATAGTTCCTTGAGATATTATTGAAAATTTTTAATTAGTTGTTATTTCCAAATTTGAGAATGGTACACATATCTTAATCCAATTCTTTTGCCACTATTAGATATATGGCAGATAATACATGTAACGGAGAACGAGAACTAGACAACAAAAAAGGGAGAAAATGGTGCTCAAAAAATGACCAAAAACGAAAATAAAGCTCAAACTAAATAAATGTAAATAAATTTTTATATTTTGTGTAAATACAATAAAATTTTTATCAAAGTTATATATTAAAGACGGGTTGGCGAGTTGGGTTGTGCTGGATTGAGTTAGGTCGAACCCAATTTCAACCTTATTAACGGACGGTTTAGCGGTTTGACAGGTTGATGGTTTATAAAGGGTTGGCGGGTTAGATTTAATCAGGTTAATTTCTTGTGGGTTGTCGATTAATTTTTTGTACAACCCAAATCCCAATACATTTTCTTAAAAAATATTATAACATATTTAATATTTTTGATGAAAACAATTAAAATAATATATCTCTACATTCTTTTTCTTTTTTCTCTATATTAGCATTGTTGTTCGAGCAAAAAAATGCTCTAAATCTCTAAAATATCTACTTTAACATAGTTGTTGGAGATGTTTTTATAACAAAAAATTTATATTATATTATATATATATAGGGGAGCGATCAATTGTAAACCTGTTTTACGTTGGAAACTTTGGAAACCGAAATCAACCAATCAATGAATTTCTTTTTTTTATTTTTATTTTTAATTGAAAAGGCTATTTTGGTCTTTTACTTTATTTCATGTTATATATGGTAAGTATTATTATAATTATATTAATAATTAATTAATTTTAATTTGGTTTATATATGGTAATAATATTTAATCATATTTTCATGAAATTAAAATATTCAATCTTTTAAAATAATTGACCAATAAATACGATTCAGTTAACTTGATAAAATATTTACTTTTTCTGTTTTCAGTTTTGTTTTGATTTAATTATTAAGGTAATAAATTTTTTTTTAATGTTGGAAGAGTGTTTTTGACTTACTATGATATTATACGCATAATTTTATTTTTATTTAAAATCAAATATTTTTTCATTGAATTCACATATTTTTTAAATCTACATTCGTTTTGCATATTTCTTATATAGTTGTATGGTGTTTTTGATTCAAATGTTAAAAAATTTAAAACACAAGAAGCAATGGATGGTAACATTGTTGATGGAACATCGGCTAATGAGATTCATGTTAAAGATCTAGTCGACAACGATGAAATGTTTTTATCGTCTTTCATTCGTCCGATTGATGAAATTCCTATTAATGGGTCTGATAAGATTCCAGACCATGTACCGAATGAATTGTGTGATTCCGAGGGGGATTATCATGGGTCTCAACCCTTCGAAGATGCTAACGAAGGTACGATTTTTACTTAAGTATGTTATTAGGAGTGATATCTACTTATTTTGTGACCACAGTTTGAAGTTTTATATTTTACTATGTGAAACAAGCATGAACCAACTAGATTTAGACACATGAAATAATATATGCAAATTATTATTTGATGAAACCAATGTTGCAACTCAAGAACCAATAGGTGAAACACTATTACACAAGTTGATTTTCTTATTTAAATGAATATAATTATGTCGTTTTTAGGTGTAATGATTTCATTATATGTTTTGATTAAATGTGTTTGTCCCGTTGTATACATGTTCTTTTGTGAGTGTAACCGTTAATATTTACATTCCCCAAATATTTTATTTTTTTGTCAATTACGTATTATGTATGATATTTACAAATTTGTTAATGCAATGCAATTTGTATTTTTTAATATGTTTGTAACAAACTAGACCAAAAAACCAAAAGATTATATTTCAATGACATTGATATAGGATTTTGTTTTTAATGAGATACATGTTTCATGATGTTAACTTATATGTTTCATCTATTTCATAACAACACAGATTCAATGTTTATTCACAGATTCATGCTACTTTTTTCCATGTCCACTTCATTAATTTATAGTTTTCATTTGATAAGATAAACATTGTAGCATGCATATTAAATCAAATACTCTGGGTATAAATCAAAAGGCCTGCATATAAAATCAAATATCAACTTGGTTTAGTCAAAACGTAGAATTCATCATTCATCAAAAATAAAAGCACCCATCATTCGGGTTTCGCCAAAAATAGACCATGCAATGTTTCATCAATTGTGTATATAAGTACAATTGTAGATACGGTCATTTCCTTCAGTACTGCATTCATTATATATTTGTGTATATAAGTACAAAAATTGTGTAGATACGGTCATTTCATTTAATTGTGAACCTAGAATTTCGATGTATACCTTCATTCAATGTTATCCCCTTCATTCCCTCCACGATCCTCTTTGTTATTTTCCTAGGAATTGGCTTCTCACTATCCAAAATTATAGTGGAACTTGATGTAACAGGCTTAGGTATACTCATGAAATCATCATCTGCAAGTAATGAAATACTTTTTAACCTAAATAATGTTGTCATTAAGAGAATAAATTCAATGAAAAACATTCAGCAACCTGATTCATCACTCCGTTTAACTGAATGAAGTGACTTCATCCTATCACCCTTGCCTGTTTCATAACCCAATTACACAAGTCAGATTTCTATCTATTCAACAAACAATACATACATGCAAATTTATGAGATTTGAATGTACTTTCAAGATGAAATTGATATAAGTTTATCTTAAACATATTTCAACTTCCATTGTTGCATCCTTCGTAATTTTGAAGTATATATATACCCTAAACTTTTACTATATCAGATTAAGTTATTAACCATTTATGCATTATATGATGGCACATACCAATCATTTAAAAGTACAATAATAATTTGTACTTATTACCGTCTGATGCAACGGACAACGTTTGTGTTTGTCTTAACTCGACCTTCAGCCCTATTGCGTTGTTTCCTGCGTATATAAAAGTGTAGAAGATTATCTAATCAATTATATCTAGTACAGTTAAAACACATTTCATGTTAGTTAGCCCGTTTAATGAATTTCATTAACTTTCATATTGTTTGTTAAAACCACATTCATAAGAACATAATAAAAACAAAATTTCATATAGCGAAATCTCTAGCATGCATTATGTTTCATCATATTTCACCACATAAAACGTCACACAGACTTGTGTCATTTCACGATGAAACATACAAATCATTCTAAACTACATAAATATTTTCTACATATTACCATCTGATTCAACGGTCAACGGTGGCTTCTGTCTTGGTTCGACCTTCACCTCTATTGCGTTGTTTACTGCGCATTTAACATTTATTCGTTATGCTAACATTGATGAACTTGGAAAATCACAGTGTGACAGATGAAACCAATCTATCACAATGAAATATATCGCAATCAACACATTGTGACATATTTGGTTCATAAATTATGTTTCAGTGTAATCAAACTTTTATAAATTCTGTTTCATTGTAATCAAACACAGGTTCATTGTAATTGGTTTCATCGCAAAATCACACAGGTTCATGATATCAAAAAATCACATAGGTTCATTGCAATCAAACTTTTATAAATTTTGTTTCATTGTAATCAAACACAGGTTAATCACACACATCAGCAAGAGACCAATTTAATTGAATCCTTCAAAATAATGGATTTCATAACACTCAATAATCGATTTCATCAAAAAAAATCACACAGGTTCATTGTAATTGGTTTCATCATACATGACCATGGACTAAATTTGGATCACTAAATTCAATTTCATTGAAACTTTTAACAAACATTAATGTTTCCTCACAATGAAATTTGGATCATAAATTCTGTTTCATTGTAATCAAAATTTTATAAATTATGTTTCATTGTAATCAAACTTTTATCATTCATTCTACATCACAGACGGGACACATGAAAGCATAATATATTAACCCACTCACGTTTGATGAACACACATAAAAGATCAAAACCATTTGATTAAAACCAATTGAACCCAAATATTAAACCCTTGAAAATGAATACGTCAAACCAATTGAATCTGATGAAAACCCATTGTTGTTTACAGATTAAATCCCATTTGCTACTTACGACAATGAAATCCCAGAATGCATTTATATTTAGCGCAGATGAAATCCCCAAATGCAGACTAAACTAGGGTTTTCCCCAAATTATAACTTAATAATCGATTTCAGAGATTGAAACACTCTGATATTATAAAAATAAATGCATATAAACTTACCTTCAGTTGAGCCTTTGTTATTAACTTCGATAAGTGTTTTCTCGACAGGCGGATTGTTACTGGTGCTCCCCTTCGAATTCGGTTTGATTTCATTACCATCTTCATCGAGAGGATTATCTGCTGTGTTCATATAGTTCGAAAACGAGTTCTTCTTCATCAATCTTTCGCTCCTTTTCCGACCTACATAGTGAAATCAATGCAGGTTTTCTTATCGATATCAAAAACAATAACAATGGATGCTTTGCTCTTCTATTTCAGGACACAAATCGATGAAATAGAAAAGATTACCTCCAGGTAATCGAATCATGGTTCGAATGAAATCTCTGAGATGCTCTGTGTTCATATGGCAAGCACACAACGTAAAAATATTGTTTATGCGATTTCAGCTATGTTTTTTAGGAAACAAAAAGCTTTTACATATTTCTGCCTATTTCACCAGCATTTCCATATTTGAAACACAAACTAAAAAGACATCTTTACCCTTTTCAGCAATTATTATTATTATTTATTAATAAATTAATTAATGTCTTACCATATATATCTCAAATGAATCGTAACTATAGATTAAAACAATCAATGGCTGAAATTTGGTTTCTAAAGTTTCCAATGAAACTTGGTTTCCAATAGATACCACCCCTATATATATATATATATATATATATATATATATATATATATATATAGAGAGAGAGAGAGAGAGAGAGAGAGAGAGAGAGAGGTGGTTTCAATTGGAAACCATATTAGATTGGAAACTTTGGAAACCGTCAATTTCATTGGTTAAATTAATAAAATTGGTTCATAAAGTTGTTTAATATGATCAAGTTGTTTCATATAATTCTTTTATTAATGAAATTATTTTATATATTTGTATTTTTTATGTAGTTTCATCTATTTTTCTCATTATAATGAAATTGTTTCATGTATTTTCGCAGTCTGATGAAACTTTTTCATTTTTACATAAAAAACACAAATATATGCAACAATTTCATCAATAAAAGAATTATATGAAACAATTTCATCAAATTAAACAATTTCATTAACTTAACCAATGAAATCAAGGGTTTCCACGGTTTTCAAAATTAGAGTGGTTTCCATTTGATCGTTCCCTATATATATATATGCATGTTTTTATTATTATTAATTAATGTCGGTTTATTGAAGAATTAAATTCATATAAGAAAACCAAAATAATATATTGATCATATATATATACAAACACTAAGCTTATATACTAAAAACTAAAAAATAAAACATTAGAAAGAAGATCAAATAGCGTCTTACAAAAAACATGCATCGGGCCATGGCGTGTCAACAGGCTTTACCCTTCAATCGAACCAAATAAACCAAAAATGAATATTATAAAACTGAACCTTATTCGGTTAATTTATCAGTTATTTCCAAAAGTGTTGAAAACCGAGTAAACCGACCAATTAACATCTCCAATTCCAATTACATCAAGCATTTTGATGTGGGGGATTGGATGCGCAGTTCACTTGAAAGACAATGTCGTTTGAGCATAAAAGTAGGGATGAACATGGTATGGTACCATATTTTTTTTCTTAATACCGTGTACCAACCTATTATAATTATAATTGTACGCAAAAATTTATACAATGTGCCAACCAACTTTAATTGATACCAACATAATTGGTACCAACTTTTTTCGGTTGGTACATGTTGGTACGGTTTTGTACCAACATCTCAAAAGTTTACAAATTTGTTGTTTGAACCTGTTGTCCATAAAACTTTTAGTTGTAAAACAATAAAAATGCCTAAGTTGAGTTCTTTGAGTTTGAGGGACGGGTAAACGTTCTAGTCTTTTACTTTAAATTGTAAAACAATAAAATGTTAATTTACTAAATAGTTAAATTATTTGAAAAAACAATTAGGTCATCTCATCATCATATGCATAAATATACGTAAATAGTACATTAGTAATTAAATGTTTCATTTCATTGATTTTTATTTAAAAAATAATTAAAAATAATATATATATATATATATATATATATATAAGTCGGTATGAGATGGTATTACCGTCGTAGACGATTTTTAATACAACGTACCAACCAAGTTTGTGAAGTTGGTACGGTAGTACCAACCAATCTAATTGATACCAATTTTGTTGGTACCAGTTGAATTGTTGGTAATGAATTGGTTGGTTTATCATGGTACAAATTTGACACCCTACATAAAAGTAAGAGAGAGTTGTAAGAATTAGATAAAAAATATAGACATCCACAATATCTTATTCATTATGAATATTGAATTATTCCAAAGAGATGACAACACCAAAGACTTTTATTCATTGGATTAATTTAGGCAAAGGGGATCACGTCTCATTGACCAACTCAATTAACAACAACAAGAAGATAAGAAGAAAGACGAAAGCTTGTGTGTTTGGTGAAGTCAAATGACCTAATCCTCCATTCTATATTCACAATCAAACTTTTAAAACCAACTTATGAATGAATTTGGATCTATGTTTATGGTTCAATACCAACATCCAAAAGTTGAGAGAATTCTTTCTGATAATTATGGAGGGATTGATCCCGATGGTGTATAAAAATATCAAAAGAAGCATGACCGTGAAAAAACGTGATCAAAGCTACAACATCGAAGATTTCTACCCACAAGGATACAGTTATCACTATCCGGTACGACAAGATAACGAAGCAGTCTTAATTGCCAGAGGTACCGTTCTGTTTCCAAAGGAAAAAAAAGAAGGGGTCTCGACTAAAAGAAGCAACTCCACAAATGCTCATGTACACCAGAAGCAACTTGTTCGATTTAGGAGCCATAAACTCTTTTCTTGTGTTACCGGTGGTGTGTAAAGCTCACACCTTGTATGCATTCATTCTCAGGGTTGGATTCTAATGAGAAATCAGAATTTTGTGAGATTTGTTAGCGGAAATGTTAACATTTTGTATTATAAGGTGTGTTTCTGTTAACATTTTATTATAACTTTCTCACGAAGTTTTGATTTCTTAGCCGATACCGAATCTTAATTCCCGTTCTATCAATCTTGTGTGCTCATATGTATATATATACAACATGTCTTTCCAGCTATATGTAAAACAATTACTTAATTGTATATATATATATATATATATATATATATAGGGGTAGGTTCAGACGAGAAGCTAAACATTTTGCGAGAAGGCGAGAAGTGTTTAATCATATATGATACACAAGCTTAATCATATATGATTAAACACATGTTATATTGGCAATACATAGACGTTTAATCATACATGATTAAACACGTCTACAAGCTATGTAATCATATATGATTAAACACTTCTCGCCTTCTCGTAAAATGTTTAACTTCTCGCATGATCCTCCCTCTATATATATATATATATATATATATGTGTGTGTGTGTGTTTTTTTTTTCTAAAAGGGTTTGTTGATATTACCTATGTTTGAAATTGTATCAAGTTTTGGAGCATCTGGGGATAGGTTCGAGGAGGGACAAGGCATAATCTAGTGGCGATAGAAATGATGCAACAAATGTAAACTACTTTTTTGGTCGTTGTGGTTTGTTAGAAATTACTTAGAGGTGCTACCACTGTCATTTGTTTTATGTTATCACCGGGTGTCGTTGCCGAAAAACTGAGAGGCTACATTAGCATATTGAAACTTAAATTTGAGTTTCAATTTTTAATAATAGTGAAACATAAAAACCCCTAATAGGAAATTATTGAAATTGCACTAATTTCTTAGGGCCGTTTACCCAAACACTTACCCGGTAAGCGTTTATCTGTAAGAGCCAACGCCTCTAACTTACTTTACCGGGAAAAAGTGTATCCATCAAAACGTATCGTACGCAACAATTTACCTGGTAATTAAACGTTTACCGGGTAAGAGTCGTCACTCTCACCTACTGAGTAAGACTCTCCATTCTTATCATCACTCTTACCGGGTAAGATTCTCAGCTCTTGTCGTATTTATCCGGTAAAGTAAATGATCCCGAAAGCGTTTATCATGGTAAGCATTAGTAAACGCCCCCTTAGTATTTTTATTTTATGTTACGGTAATTATTTTGTGCTACCACTGAAAAACAATCTAAACCCACCTCCGGCCGTAGGCGGGTCTATTTTTTTTTATTTTTTTAATGCTTTAAACACTTATACACATGTTTTACACACTTGTACCGAAAAAATTATAAAAAGAAAATGGTCAATGACCAAAATGCCCCTCACGTAACTAGCAAATGAGTACACTTAACATCCCTTCATGGACAAACGGCTTTTGCATTAGGAACCAAATCCGTAAGAACTTGCAAACCACATAAACCGCCAATGTAATAAACAAATCACACGGCAAGATATCCGTAATTTCTAACAAATCATATTAATTAACTAAATATATAGTTTATTTTATAAACAATTAATAGTAGTATCTTTCAAACATTGTTAGGATGGGTGAATATTACAAAGAAGCCATCTTAGTGAATATCAACCTCATATTAATTGGTGAGAGTTGTAGCAGGAGGGATTAATTGGGAAGAACATATGGATAAAATAACAACCACATTATGCAGCAGCAGTCTCATTTTGATCAATCTGGGACTGCTACTAGTATGTGTGGGTGGTGATCCATTGATACTAGAAAGTAAGAATCTATGCAACCAATGTTCCATATGTGATCATAACACCAAAACATGTCCACCAAGTGAGGCCTACCCCCATATGACCGCCTTTGATGACACGCTCATCGTCGGTGCATTGCAGTCCGACTACGTTAACGCAACCGATAGAGGCGTTTACTCAGTGCCCAATGTTGTGGGTGGTACCGGTGAATCCAATGCCTATTTTGGATGGAAATCTACCTCCGGCTCTGCTTCTGGCTTTCATAGGTTAGTTCTGCATTTGTTAGAATTCATATCTGTTATACTTGAATATATGTTGGAACCTCCATTCTCTCCTGAATGGTTCTTTTATAGCCTAATTTAATGGGGTTCTACATATTCCGACAATCAGGGGTGGATCCACCATGTAAAAGGTGGGGGTCGACCCCTGTCAACCTTTGAGAAGAAAAAAAAAATTACCTTCCAATTGTTTTTATCCCTCATCCTTTTGTAATGATAAACCCTTTAAAATGTGAAAATTTTGACCCCACACCTTTTTTACCGTTCAATTTTTTTAACCCATTTATCAATTAATGTTACGAATGAATATGTGATAAGTCGTTTCTAGAAGATGAAAAACCGCGTAGAGAATGATTGTAGAATGTTTTTTATTTAACTTTTATTATATCTTATATTATGTTAATTAAAGTACGGTCACGGTCACAAAAATTCCTAGATCTACCATTGCTCACAAACATCATAAAATATACGTGTTATTTTGATAATTAATCCATCCATCTACAGGTTCAGTAACTACATGGATAAATGCTCAAAAGGACAAAACTACCTCACGGTCAACAAGCAGGGCAAAGTGAGCCTTCAATCCTTGACCTCTTTAGAAAGCTTGGCATTTGCAGATTGGAAATCGATCAACCCACCGAAGCACCTGAACCATCGGGAGTTCAGATTTTGGCTCTCTCGTGGCACCGGAAAATGCCTCACGGTGTTTGGAGGGAATACAAAGAAACGGATGTTAGGTGTAGCCGACTGCAAGTTTGATGGTGCAAATAAGGGCCAACTATTTGCGTTTCGCTTTCATTATCACGATTCTTTTTGTTGTTGTGGTCGCCACAACAATTAAGTCTCTTCAAAACCGCAAAAGAAAGAGAATGAAATAAGTGTCAAAATTTTCACCTCAACCATAAGATCTTGTTGTAACATTACTCAATAAGCCTCCTCTTGGGAAACAAATCAAATTTGGACTCAAAATTGTATACTTCTGATACTTTCATTTTGGGATAAAATGCATCAAAACACAACGAAGTTTGTCTTATTTCTTACTTAGTATAACATAATTTTTTTTTCACAATTAATGTAACAAAGTTTCAAAATTTCCTATCATATACCTATTTTTATTAGTAACATGCTGATCTTGTAACATTTTATGATGAGGATGACAAGTTTATCGTCCCTTTGTTAAATATTTCGTAAACAGGTATCCATATCATCAACTGTTACATAAACAACAGATTGCCGATACGTCAAAATGACTTCAAAATTAGATTTTTTTATTGATACTTTGTTATCTTTATCACATAAAATACGAAATAAATCAAACTTTGTTACATTTTATCCGGTACTTTACAACCATGGTAATATGGTATTGTTGCTATATACTTAAAATAGAAAGCTAAGTACATGTATATAATAGAGACATGGTCAGAAATATTTGAGTTCAGAAGTTGTTTATCTGTGCTTTACTGTGCCAACTGCAAACAGGGATTGTCAAAATAAAGGGGCTTTGTTTCACCATGGACCACTCTATTTACAACAATTCTTTTTTATTTTTTTAAGAGTAAATTTCAATTTTAGTCCCTAAGGTTTAATGAAAAATTTTAAAATAATAACGGGACTTTAATAAGTCTAGAAATCATTCTTATCGTTTTTATTTTGTTTTGAAAATAGTTCATAGTCACTAAGGGACCGTTTACAAAATGTTTACCCGGTAAGTGTTTATCGGAAAATTTACCATAGCGGATGAACATGACAAAAGGATAGGATCTTACCCGGTAAGAGCGAGGATAAGGATGAAGAGTCTTACCCGGTAAGAGAGAGTGACAACTCTTACCCGGGTAAGCGCTTACCGAGTAAATTGTTGTATAAGATATCATCGTGATGATTAAGATCTTACCCGGTAAAGCAAGTTAGTATGTCGAGTTTTATTGGTAAGCGCTTACCGGGTAAGTATTTGGGTAAACGGCCCCTAACTCTATTTATTTTCTCTATTAGAACAAGGGATATTTCAGTTCTTCATCAAAATCTTTAATTTTCTCTTTAAAATATAACATAAAATTTAATTTTATATTTTCTTTAAAAAAATAACAAATTTTAGATCGAGAAAAAAATTATAATAAAATAAAATATAAAATATAAAATAATTATTATGTTTATTTTTTTTAAAAGATAATTTTTTGATGAAAACACTGAAATGCCTATCTCTCTAATGGAGAAAATAAACAAAGTTAACGACCAATGGCCATTTCAAAGCAAAATTAAAAACACAAGAATGTCTACACTTATCAAAGTTCGGGTCCCAGTTTCAAAATTTTCACTAAACCTCAAGAACCAAAATTGAAATTTACTTTTTTTAATCATTTACAGGTTTATTAACGTATTAAAATATATGTTTATTATCAAATCCATCACTTCATGCCTGTGACTTTCGGATACATCATAAAATGGAAAAATTTTGTCGGATTTAAGCCTTCGTGTTCGTGTCAAGCAGCAGGGTCATTTCAATCTTTTTGGAGACGTTGTTACAATTGTATCAAAACTATAGATCGAGTAAACGAGTTAAAATAAAACAAAATATGAAAGTTAGTACTAAATATTATAAGTCACACAAATTAAAACAACAAAAAAGTCTTATAATTCATTTGAATAGAATCATTTTTCTAACATCCTTCGAAAGTTGGAATCGGGAATCGTCAAATCTGCTAAAAAGTATATATAACTTGGGCTAAAAGTTAAAACATATATAATTAAAGAAATGCTAAAACATGTGTATTTAGAGCTCAAAAATTTTGGAGCCGTGTTCCACATCTCATGTTGGAACACCTTTAGGCATGAAGATTGAACCTTAAAAAAATAAGTATTCTATTTTAGAACGATAATTTTAAATTCGTTATGTCAGGATCGAAACTCAACAAGAATTTAACACAAACTCAGAAACAATGTTAAAGATGTTGCGGAAAAACACTTTAACAGAAAATCAATGGAACAGTATATAGAACTCAAATCATAAGTTATATTAATTCAACTTGATGATTACACACAAAACCTCAATCTGTTTAACAGGCTAAACAGACGTTCTATACTTCTCTATAGAAAGGATCTAAATTATTCTTGAGGTTAATTCTCTCTAAACAAAAACGTATGAATTATTGTACTTCTATCAAAGACTTCTATACTATATATACAAGACTGAGTACAAGACAATTATCAAAATAAAATTGATCTTCAGCATCAATACCATAATTATCTTCAACCATATCTCCAACTCATCTTTTATCTTCAAGTCTTCTTTATCTTTAGAAGCAGCACTAACCTTCTTTTAGCAGTATTAATCATTGAGCAGCATAAACATCCTCAGCAGTATTAACTAACTCGCAGTATTAACCATGCTTGCAGTAGTAATCTTCAACAGTACTAACTACTAGCAGTACTAACTATTCAAGTAGCAGCACTAACTTTTCAAGCAGTATTAATTCTACTAGCAGTATTAAAAGTACAAGCAATAGTAATACCTTTCAACTAGCAGTAGTATCCATCCTTAGCATATTCTGACCCAACAATCTCCCCCTAACTTAACTTTTCAGGATGAGAAGTTAAGTTCTTCAACTTAGAGTCTTCATGATGCTTTCAACACTTCAGCTCAGTTGCCCAGATTTGGATCCAGTCCCAGACTTTGATTGATAATTCTTCTGACTATTATCCTGGCCATTTCTGAATCCTTTGAACATATAAGCTTTGCATTCAACATACCTTGCAACTTGACTTTGCTGTGATCATAAATCTTATCCACCAGGTAGTACTCATGATAAGCTTTGTCTACAGTGATGACATAGACTCCACACCTTTCAAACAACATCCAATTTTCTATTCTTTGGAATTTATTCTCCAGATGCAGATCTCTGACCACATGTTGAACTCTGCTAGGATCAAACATCATGCACAAGTACTCCATGGCTAGTTTTATTAAGCTCATTCCTGGTTTTGTCAATTCCTCTTCATACAAGCTCATTCCAACCTTAAACATTTCTTCTAGGTCTGATCTGGAACAACTTCTGATGAATTTTCCCCAAGTAGAGTAAACCTCATACTTGTCTCCCATCCTTTTAATCATGAGGTATTTCTTCCTTTGATCTTCCAGGATATCCCAATGGATAATTTCAGGAGCTTGGACTGATATTGGGTCAGCTTGTATTAGATCTTTATCTGTCACTGTCATGTACAAGTCAAACTGCTCATTTGATTGCATATTGGACTGCTCTGGATTCTGCTCTGGCTCTGCTAAAGGTTCATCAATAGGTTCTGCTTCTGCTTCTGTTCTTTCTTCTTCAATTCTTGCTCTTTTTGCCTTTGGCTTAGTGGCAATGGTTTTCTTTCTTTTAATTACTCCAATTTGGTGAGCCAAAGTATCTTCTTTCTTTTCTTCTTTCTTTTTCTTGACAGGAGTTCCTTCTTCACTTTCTGGGAAGGGTTGTTGGATGTTGAGATCATGTCTCTCTTTCATTTTCCTTTCAGCTTCTTCCCTTTGAGTGGAGTCCCCTTTCAGTTTTGCCATCTCCTTCTGGTAGAGTTCTTCAAGCTTTCCAAAGGACATACTTGTAAACATTCCCTCAGGAACTCCAATAGCTCCTTTCAGGAAGTTTATCATCTTCCTTTTTTCTTGGTTTGCTAAGTATGTCTTGGAAGGTTGTCTTTGCCTTTGCACAACAGCTTTCTTTATTACTTTCTTAACACCAGTAGGCTTTAAACTCCTTTGATATTCCTCATTCAGCTTAGTAGCCAATTCCAAAGCTATCTCTCTGTCTTTTGCAGATTGGATTTGTTCCTCCTTTTCCAACTCTCCTTGAAGCTTTTTGGCCAATTCTTCATCCAACTGTATCTGTTTCTGTTTCTTCACTGGTTGCTCAGACTCAACCATCTTTTCCTTTCCCTTCTTCTTTGCATCCTCCACACTGACTTCTTTTAGTTTCTTTTCTAATCCTCCTTCTTTGATCATTACTCCCTTAGCCTTTTGAGTGGCTTTGGGAGTGTCATTCTTAGCTTTTACAAGGGTTTCTGCAATTTCAATCTCCTCTCTGGACAATGTTGTTTCTGCTGTAGTTTTCTCTGTTTCTACTTCTTTTGCAGTTACTGCTGCTGGCTCAGTTACTGCTTCTTTTGTGTTTTCTGCTGCATTTGCTTTTTCTGTTTCCCTATTCAATTCCCCCTCAAAATGAACTTCCATGCTAACAGGGCTTTGTTTCTCCCCTTTAGCTTGTCTCTCCCCCTTGTTGAAAGCATATCCCCTTTTCTTTAAAACATACTGCTTTCTTCTCTTTTTCTGCAACAACCTCTGAACCATCTTCTTTAGTTTGGTAATCTGCACTTGTTGAGATAGAATCACCAGTTTCAATTCCTCTATATCAGCACCCTGTTTGATGACATCAAGATTGATATTTCCCATAGTTTCCATCAATTCATCATAGTTATATCTGTCCTCACCTCCTTTGGGTGTGTTGACCACCCTTGAAGGATCCTTGGATCTTTTAGTAGAGGTCTTCTGCCTAGCAGAAGCAGCCTCTACCCCCTTGGTTTCTTGGCACCTGGGACCTTTGGATGATTGCTCACCCAAAGTTGCCATGGGGAAGGTCTTAGATATGTTCACATTGTCCTGCCCTGCACTTTGTGCAAAGTCAGTAGTGTGAGCCTTACTACCCATATGCTCTTCCCTCTCCTTATTGAGCACCTTCTCGGGGTTGGGAGACACCCCTGTGGTTTCCCTATCGATATTCTCTAATGGAGAATGCTCCATTAGAGGGCTTGAAGGCTGTGGGTGTGAAGGTACAAGAAGGGAAGGAACCTTCTTTACCTTTTTCCTTATATAGATTTTGGTGATGGGGGATGTGGGATGTGGGCTTTTCAATAGGAATCTGAGGAGGATTACTAGAAATGAGTGGTGTGGGTAGGTCATCAGTTTGGTTGTCTAATGAGGGCTTTGACACTGATGCCTCACCATGGGAATGTGACACACCCATCATTGTAGAGAACAATGGGGTGTCTTGGCCAGAAAAGTCCTTGGAGGGCCTTTTCATGTTTGAGAAAACCTTCCCTTTGGGAGGTTTTGGTACATACACCTCTTGAAAAGAGGGTAGATCCGTCAATTCCTTCAGTATAATCTCTTGTACAAACCTGGGATACATGTAAAAGCTTTTGGATTTGGTATCCAGGTTTGACATAAAATCATTTGAGAGAAATTGAACTTTCTAGAGGTAGCTAAGCAGACCAAAGCATAAGCTAAGGTACTGCTAAACTCACTTCATCCAGTTCTTTTCTTGAAATGCAATGTTGGAGGGTATGAACAAAAAATCTCCACTGTGGTGAAAATTTGTTCTTGAAAAACTTGAATACATCAGTGGGACCTTCATACCCCATATTACTAAGAGTGTGGAAGAGATCTTCCTTAGGGAAGGAGGTTATACCTGAGGCATCATCTAAGCATAGATGGATACGAATACATTCCTCTGATATGGTCAGGGGTTTATTACACACCCTGGTTTGAATGACCTGAGTCCCTTCTTCAGTGTGAATGGTAGCATTGGCCCAGAACTGTCTTTGATGTTCCACATAGATCGTGGGATTGACAGTAAGAGCGTGGGCGATGTGTGAGGATTTGAGGAAATTCACTATGGCATGGAAACCTTCAGCTTGCTTTGGTTTCTGCAACATGGCGAGCTCGTTGTGTTCATCAAAGAATGCTCGTCCTGCCATCGTTCTAGTTAAATCTAGCGTTCGAATTGTTCCTAGAGTTGACACTGGTAAGAAAGAAATCGAGAGAGAGAAGAAGAAACAATGGAAGTTCAAAGAGCCGTTTGTATTTTGGCGGTCACAAAGGGTATTTATAGGTGGAGGGATTCAGTTAGAAGCAGTACTAAGTACCCTAGCAGTATTAACTAACTCGCAGTATTAACTCATATTAGCAGTAGTAACACATACTGGCAGTGCTAACACGGACTAGCAGTATTAACACAGACTAGCAGTATTAACACAGACCAGCAGTAGTAACCCTGATTAGAAGTATTAAATAAGTCAAGCAGTAGTAACTTTGCACTGGAAATATAAACCACCTAGCAGTAGTAACCATACTTAACCATTTTTGAAAAATTATCATGAGTAATATAGCGAGCAATATTAACTGATTTAGAAGTGCCTAGTATGCATTTGAAGCAATCTGAAACACTGAAACACACAAGGTTAGTAGCACCATGCACAATACAATATGAGAAAGTAGACAGGAAGGAATCTATACAGGTACATAAGACATAAGACAATAGGCTTATTCAGAATTTATCATGCCCACACTTGTGACCAAAAATGTGAATCTACCCACATCAAAAGCTTTAGTGAATAGATCAGCAAATTGATTACTTGTATGGACTTTCACAACCTGAATTAGCTTCTTTTCATTACAGTCTTTGATAAAATGATGCCTGATTTCTATATGCTTTGTTTTGGAGTGCTTGACTGGATTATTAACAATGCTAATAGCACTGTTGTTGTCTATGAAGATTGGAGTGTGAAGAAAGGTCATACCATAGTCCAACATTTGATTCTGAATCCAGAGTACTTGAGAACAGCAGCTTGCAGCAGCTATGTACTCTGCTTCTGTTGTAGATGTGGACACTGTGGTCTGTTTCTTGCACTGCCATAATACTAGTCTTGCACCCAAAAACTGATATCCCCCTGAAGTTGACTTTCTATCCAAATTTGCACCACCCAAGTCACTGTCTGAATAAGCAAGTAGGTCAAATGGTGAGTCATGAGGATACCAAAGACCTAATCTAGGTTGGCCTTTGAGATATCTGAATATCCTCTTGACCGCTTGAAAGTGTGACTGCTTAGGCCTTACTTGAAATCTTGCACACACACAAACAGGAAACATGATATCTGGTCTTGAAGCAGTGAGATACATGAGGGAGCCAATCATGGATCTGTAGTGATGAACATCCACATCCTCCCCCTCAAGATCTGCAGTGATCTGTTTGTGTGTCTCCATGGGTGTGCTTGCAGGCTTTGAGTCTGAGAAACCAAACTTGTTAAGAATGTCCTGCACATATTTGGATTGACTTATAAATATCCCATCTTTCTTCTGTTTAACTTGAAGCCCTAGGAAGAAGGTAAGTTAACCCATAGAACTCATCTTGAATCTCTTGTGCATCAAATCTTCAAAATCTCTGCACATTTGATCTTTTATGGATCCAAAGATAATATCATCCACATAGATTTGCACTATTAGGATGTCCTTCTTCTTCCTCTGAATGAACAGAGTCTTGTCTATGATTCCTCTTTGAAAACCATTTTCCAAGAGATAGGTAGACAGAGTGTCATACCATGCCCTTGGTGTTTGATGTAGCCCATAGAGTGCCTTCTTCAATTTGTATACTCTGTCAGGATAATTTGGATTCTCAAATCCTGGAGGCTGACAGACATACACTTCTTCTTCAATTCTTCCATACATAAAAGCACTCTTTACATCCATCTGGTAGACTTTGAACTTCATGAAAGAAGCATAGGCTAAAAATAGCCTGATTGCCTCTATCCTGGCCACTGGTGCAAATACCTATTCATAGTCAATACCCTCTTCTTGAGTATACTCGTGTGCCACTAGTCTGGCTTTGTTCTTTATTACTATTCCTCTCTCATCTTTCTTGTTCCTGAATATCCATCTTGTGCTAATTGCTCTGTGTCCTTTTGGAAGATCCACCAGATCCCATACATATTGCAGTACAAACTGCAGTAGCTCCTCTTACATTGCTTCTATCCAGCTTGGATCCTTCATTGCATCAAATGCCTTTTTGGGTTCAACCTGTGATAGAAAGCAAGATAATAAACCTGATTGTAGGCCTTTCAATCCCCCTATCTTGCTTTGTTGCCTTGTGATCATTGGAGAATTGATGTCACCAATCACTAATTGAGGAGGATGATTTTTTTGAGTTCTTGTAGCATTGACAACCTCCTCATTAATATTTTCTTCAAGATTGGTGTCATTCTCTTCTGGAGTGCTTCCACCATATACTGAAGAATCATCATCTGTGTCTTCCTCTTCCAAAACTGGCATCTCAGGACCTTTGATTCCTGAATCTGAGGGTTGATCTTCCTTTTCACCTCTGTCCTCTTCATTCTGAGCTGGTTCAGTATCCTTTGAATCTGAATTATCTTTCTTATCTTGGTCACAGAATTCAACAGGATCAGCAGTAGGTGTTGGGAACAGCACAAACTCTTGTCTTTGTTCTTATGCCTGTTCTGTCCCTGTTCCTGCATTATGCTCATTACTGAAACCCAAAGAATTAGTCAGTGAATCAATGTCAAATAGCTAATTTGGACCTGAACTAAGTTGATTTGGTGTGTTCTCATTGCATTTGACATTGTCACTTTCCTCAATAATCCTAGAAGAGGTGTTAAAAACTCTGTAGGCCTTACTTTGAGATGAATAACCAACAAGAAACCCATCCTCAGCTTTGCTATCAAACTTGCCTAGGTGAGTTTTGGTATTGAGAATTGTGCAAAGACACCCAAATGGTTTGAAAAATCCAATAAAAGGTTTCTTCTTTTTAAAAAGCTCATAGGGTGTCTTGTCTTGAGATTTTACTACTAGAACTATGTTTTGAATATAGCAGGCAGTATTAACTGCTTCTGCCCAAAAAGTAATTGGAAGTTTTGAATCTGCCAACAGAGATCTAGCAGCTTCTATCAGAGTCCTATTTCTCCTTTCAGCAACGCCATTTTGTTGAGGAGTCCTAGGGGCACTGTATTGTCTCTCAATGCCTTTTTCCTCACAGAAGCTATTTAGGTCATTATTTTTAAATCCAGTTCCATTATCAGACCTAATGACTTTAACTCTTAGATTTGTTTGGTTTTCAACTCTAAGAACAAAGGATTTGATCAATCCTCATAAAATAGACCCAAGTGAATCTAGAGAAATCATCAACAATAACCAAGCAGTAGGATTTCTTACCAATACTCATCACATTTGTAGGGCCAAACAGATCCATATGTAGTAAATTAAGAGGTGAAGAGATTGTATTTATCTCTTTGGACTTAGGAGAAGTTTTGTGTTGTTTGCCTTTAAGACATGCAACACAATGATCATCACATGAAAATACCTTTTGTGGCAAACCTCTTACAAGTTTGTTTTTCACAAGTTTGTTCATTGTTTTAAAGTTCATGTGACACATCCTTCTGTGCCAAAGAGATGATTCATCTACTGAAGCTTTTGAAAATAAACAATTTAGAGATGAATCAGAAACTACACTCTCCAAGTCTAAGCAATAAACATTGTCCTTTCTAGGAGTTCTAAGTAGTATCATACTTTCATCAACTACCTTAAACCCTGAATCAAGGATAATACATTCAGTATCAGTGAATAATATGCTATGTTTCTTGTCACAGACCTGTGATACACTTAACAGGTTGTATCTCAATTGCTCAACATAGTATACATCCTCAAAGATCATCTTACCTTTTGACACATTACCTTTTCCACTTATCTTACCACCTGCTGGATTATCACCAAAAGCAACATGTCCTCCATCAATTCTTTTGAAGTTTTGAAGGCAGGCCATGTTACCTGTCATGTGCCTGAAACAACCACTATCAACATGCCATATGCTCATTCCCTTGAGCTGTTGGTTGCCCTGAACATTTAATAAAGCAGTTAGTTTTTAATAGGAACCCAAGCCAAAGTGGTCTTGGGTTTTCCATTCTCATCAACATATTCAAATTTAGACTGGATGAGATTATCACACTGAGAAATCTCATTGCTTGAATACTTTGTCACAATAATGGGTCTGTTACTGGAAGCAGTACTAACTTGATTGACAATACTAACTTTGTTAGCAGTACTAACATCATTAGCAGTACTAATTGGTTTAGCAGTACTAATTTTGTTAGCAGTACTAACTGAGTTAGCAGTAGTATTGCTTGCAGCAGCATTATTTCTGTCAGCAGTACTATTAGAAGTAGCAGTACTAACAGATTTCTTTACTATTGGAACCCAAACCTGGACAAAGTTGTTTGCTGTCTTTTTCTTTAAGTTACTCCTTGGCTTATTTGGAGTGTTTTTCTTTGAATTGGCAAACTTATTCTGAACATGAGATTTTATAGGTGCCCTTCTCACATTCTCAGCCATATGATTCCTTATTTGCTTCCTATAACCAACAGGATTTTGTATATTTCTTTGAAAACTGATCCTTTGGTTAATAGGATTAAAATAGCAGTGTTTGGCTAGATGATTTCACTTGCCACAGATAAAACAAGGTTTTGGTCTGTTAATTTTTCTCAGATCAATTCCTTGTTTTAAAGCCCACTGATTATTTCTATTTCTTTGATTTCCCCTTGTTTTATCATGTTGTTGGGGCTGATTCTGTTTACAAGTACAGGGATTAACAACAGTGGTTTGCATGTAATGAACTCCCTGTACCTTTCCCTTTCCTCTTTTAGGGGTCTCAGCTTTTTCATTCTTAACAGTCTCTTCTACAGACTTTACTTTCTCACTCTTGACAAAAGGTTTACCCCCTCTTTCATTTGTCAGAATGTGGTTTTCTAGGGGAATATATTTTTGGTCTTTCTCCTTCTTACTCTCAGAGTCCTCTTCTTCAGAATCTCCCTCAACCACTACTTTGTCTAAAGGATCTACTTCAGTGGCTCCTTCAGGTAATTCCTTCTTGTCCTGTCTTTCTAAGAGATCAGAGGTAGGAGGAATATAGTTATTGTTGTATGGTGGAGGGGTGGTGTTGTAGCCTATTCCTCTTCTAAGTTTGTCATGGACTTGAGTTTTTAAAAGTGAGTCAATTGCTTTAGAAGCATTGGAATATTTCTCAATGTCCAGCTTTGCTTTCTCAAACTCACTCCTTATCTTCTCACATTCCTCTTCAGACTTTTTAAGCTTAACCTCTAACTGATTTTTCTCCCACTTCCAGTAGTTTGTATCATAGGAATGTTGAAGTTCATTAGCCTGGTAAGACTTAATTTGTTCTTCAAACCTCTCAACAATCAGAACATACTCTCTTCTATCTTTCTCTAACCTTTTAAGGTCATCACACATACTCTGATTGTGATCCCTGTACTTTTTAACAGTTTCAATACAGGTTTTAGAGCAAAGATTAGAAGTTACCTCTGTGGGAATATCAGTACTTGCTGACTCTGAAACTTTAGCCATTAAAGCTTGATTCTGAACTGCTTCTTCTGCTTGGTCACTCCAATCAAATCCCATTCCTTCTTGGGAAACAAGAGCTTGAGAAGAGTTCCTACTGTTGAAGCTAGTGGACTGTGATGGTTGATGGTTGCTAGTATGTTGTTGAGGCAGTCCACTTCTGCATTCTCTTGCAAAGTGCCCCAGCTTGTGACACTTGTAACATTCAACCTTGGATTTATCAAATCCAACCCCATCTTCTCTTTTCTGAGCAAAGTTGTTCCTTCCAGTCCTTTTAATGAATCTTTTTACCCTCATAGTTAGCATAGCCATCTGCCACTTGATGTCCGTCTCTTCCAGATCATCAGCATTTATCTGTTCTAAGTCATCATTAATTAAAGAGGAATTATCATGACTGGCTAGAAAAGCTTCTAAAATTGAGTCATTAGATCCATCTTGCTTTGATCCATGGGCAGCACTAACTGATTTTGTATTAGCAGCAGAATCAGTAGAGGATGATAACAGAGCAGCATTGTATGAGTATCCAGAGGGCCTCTTCTTTGCTTCTACCTCTGCTTCAAACACCCTAAGGTCATTATAGAGGTCATCTAATTCCTTGTCCTCCAATTGGTCATTCTGTCTGAAGGAGACAGTGTACATAGTCCATTCATCACCAAGAGATCTTAGAAATTTTCTGTTAACATCATCTTGATCTATCTGGACACCAACAGTAGCCAATTCAACAATTAGTTTATTAAATCTATCAAAAGTTTGAGTCATTGACTCATTCTTTGTAGACATGAAGTTTTCATACTGCTGCTTTAGGATGGCCTTCTGATTTCTCTTGGTACTTTTGGTACTAGAAAATCTTTTCTCCAGAGAATTCCAAAGAATTTGTGCATCAGAACAATTGCAGAATTGATGTTGGTACTCATTAGGTATAGCCAAAAGCAGAGTGCTCAAGGCTTTCATCTCTGTCTGCCTTAACTTTCTCTCTCCATCTGTCTTTGGTGGAGGTCTCTTTCCTTCTGCATCCATCTTTCCTCCATCAGAAGGACCATTCTCAATGATGTCCCACATTGAGAAGTCTGTGAGAAGAATGTACTGCTTGATTCTGATCTTCCACATGTCAAACTCATTGGGTTTGAGCATGGGAACCTTTGATACCAAAACACTATCGCTTGAACTGTCCATGATTAAAGTTTTCTGAATTTTCTTGCTCTGATACCACTTGTCAGTATCGAAACTCAACAAGAATTTAACACAAACTCAGAAACAATGTTAAAGAAGTTGCGGAAAAACACTTTAACAGAAAAACAATGGAACAGTATATAGAACTCAAATCACAAGTTATATTAATTCAACTTGATGATTACACACAAAACCTCAATTTGTTTAACAGGCTAAACAGACGTTCTATGCTTCTCTATAGAAAGGATCTAAACTATTGTTGAGGTTAATTCTCTCTAAACAAAAACGTATGAATTATTGTACTTCTATCAAAGACTTCTATACTATATATACAAGATTGAGTACAAGATAATTATCAAAATAAAATTGATCTTCAACATCAATACCATAATTATCTTCAACTATATCTCCAACTCATCTTTTATCTTCAAGTCTTCTTTATCTTTAGAAGCAGCACTAACCTTCTTTTAGCAGTATTAATCATTGAGCAGGATAAACATCCTCAGCAGTATTAACTAACTCGCAGTATTAACCATGCTTGCAGTAGTAATCTTCAACAGTACTAACTACTAGTAGTACTAACTCTCCAAGCAGTACTAACTATTCAAGTAGCAGCACTAACTTTTCAAGCAGTATTAATTCTACTAGCAATATTAAAAGTACAAGCAGTAGTAATACCTTTCAACTAGCAGTAGTATCCATCCTTAGCATATTCTGACCCAACACGTTACGATATCTATACTATATTATAAAAACGACATAAAAAACTCTTAATTACAAAATTTTAAGCACAAGGTACAACTAATTAAAGCCAATTACTTAATTTACAATTTCTTAATGCTTTGGTACAACCTTTCCAAGCACAGTATCTCACATAATCATCTATTTGTGGAATGGATACTCATTTATTAATATAAATATTTGTTTTTTTTGGTGGATGATTTTATAAAATAGAATTTATATTAACATAATCTATTTTAAATGTAGATTTTACATTTAAATCTATATTAATGAGATGTAATATAAAATCTTTTTTCTTCCGTATTTTTTTATAATACATCTCATAATGATTTTTCCATATTTTATTTTATAAAATCTTTTTCCATATTTTATTTTATAAAATCTTTTTACATAATGAGATGTAATATAAACTCTTTTTTCTTCCGTATTTTTTTTGCTAATATAAAATATATTTTATTTTATAAAATCTACACGTATTTTTTTGCTAGTGTTGGGCCCGTGCATTGCACTAGAGGATAAATTTTTTGTTGGAATATTGAACCGAGTTAAAATGAAACGTAATTTCTCTGTTAACAGTTAATGAAATACAACGTGAAAAACGAATGTATTTTCATAAGTGGTTAACTTGCATATATTCTTAATCGTTTGTTGTTATGAGTGTTAGTGTACATATATTATGTATAATCTGTATTGTATATTGATAGCCCATATAGTCTAGGCCCTAGGCCCGTATTGTAGCTATATTTAAACTGATGTATCTTTATCATTTGGGTAAGGAAAATCATTTGATAATATGGTATCAGAGCTAAATACCTAATATCCCCCTCTCTCTCTAATTCATTCCATATTTCCTCCCTAATTTCTCTCCACCTTCCTGATTATCCTCTGCCTTCCCAATCTTCGCTGTATCTCCACCATATCGCCACCATCCATCCTTCAATCAATGGCCGGCGACCCTGCTGCTCCTCCGATGACCAACAAAGTATTCGGTATAACGAATATCAAGTCTCACATCCCGCTTCTTCTTAATCTTGACAAACTTAATTATGATGCATGGAGAGAACTATTCTCCACTCATTGTAATGCGTTTGATGTTCTCGATCATGTGGACGATACCTATGATGACCCTAAGCCAAAACCCACAGAACCCGAATGGCACAAAATCGACTCCGTCGTCAAGATGTGGATTTACGGTACGTTATCTCAAAATCTTCTTCCACAAGTACTCAAGAAAGATGCATCCACTCGCCATGTTTGGCTGAACCTCGAAACCCTTTTTCGGGTTAACAAGGATTCAAAGGCTTTGCAAATCGACAGCGAGCTTCGTAATATCAACATGGGCGACCTTTCTGTAACATCTTATTGCACGAAAATAAAGAGTCTCGCTGATCTCCTTGCCAATCTGGATCCCGAATCTGCCATACCCGACAAACATCTCGTAATCTACACGATTAATGGGTTATCACCGAAGTTTGAATCTGTGGCCAGTATCATCCGCTATCGATCACCTATCCCATCTTTTCTCAAAACCCGCTCTATGCTGCTAATGGAAGAAGAACGATTAAACATGACTCGGCCTCATCTCCCTTCAACACATGTTGATCATGCTTCCTCTCCAACTGTCTTACATGCCGGAACCAGTGGACCTAATCGTGGCCCTCAACGCCGCCAAGATCGACGTGGACCTCCACCCCAGCGCCGCCGTCCTCCTCAATACGATAGCCAACGGCCACCATCTTCGCCACTCGGTCAAAGGCCGGGATATGGATGGGTGTATCTACCTATTGCGACATCACAACAGTCCTCACACCAACCCTATCGGCAGTCACAACCGCGGAATGGGTCTAGTCTTCTTGGACCAACCCCTACGGCCCATCATACACCCACTCAGACACATCTAACAACAGCCCAACCTACGGTCTCTGGCCAGCCCCAAACAGCCGGTTTCACTCCCCCTTGGGCCTGGTTTAGTGGAGACCAACCCACTGCATTACCAGAAATGTTCAACACAATGAACTTGGGCGATTCTAGCACCTCGGGTTGGCATATGGATACCGGCGCTACAGATCATGTTCACGCTCACACAGGTATCCTCGATTCCATTTCAGATAAACGTGATTCTTGTTCCGTCTTAGTTGGTAATGGGTCTTCGATTCCTGTATCGACCACTGGACATGCCCTATTTCCCATCAAAAACCCATACCGACCCCTACACCTTTATAATATCCTTATTACCCCTCACATAATAAAAAATCTTATTTATGTTCGTCAGTTCACTCGTCATAATAAATGCTCTATTGAATTTGACGAATTTGGTTTTACTCTTAAGGATTACAAGACTCGTCAGCCTCTCATCCGATGTGATAGCAACGGTCCTCTTTACCCGGTCACCTCATCTGCTCCACAAGTTTTCCTCTCGTCAAGTTCTTCCGCCTGGCATCAACGCCTCGGTCATCCCGATGATCACGTATTGAAGTCTCTCATTTCCAATAAATTTATTTCGTGTAATAAAGAGGAAACTAATGTTATTTGTCATTCATGTCATCTTGGCAAACACATTAGACTTCCATTTGTTCGTTCGGATTCAGTTATTTGTAATGCTTTTGATATTGTTCACTCCGATGTTTGGACTTCTCCTATCGCAAGTAATAGTGGTTTACGTTATTATGTTATATTTCTTGATCATTTTACTCATTATCTTTGGGTATTCCCACTCAAACAAAAATCCGATATTTATGACAAATTCGTTCAATTCTTCAACTATGTCAAGACACAATTTAATATAACTATTAAATCACTTCAATGTGATAACGTAGGTGAATATGATAACAATGCATTTCATAATTTCTTTGCCACCCATGGTATCACCTTCCGTTTCTCGTGCCCTCACACCTCCCAACAAAATGGGAGGTCCGAACGCATGTTACGAACCATCAACAATGTCGTTCGGACTCTCCTATTTCACTCACACCTACCACCCACCTATTAGGTTGAGGCACTTCACATGGCCTCCCACCTTCTAAACCTCCTTCCCTCCAAGGCCATTAACGATGAAACCCCCCACTTCCGTCTTTATCACAAACATCCTTCGTATTCTCACCTCCGCACCTTCGGTTGCCTATGCTACCCTCACATCACCACGCTACACAAACTCGCCCCACGCACCACCCCGTGTGTTTTCCTAGGGTACCCTACTCACCATCGAGGTTTTCATTGCCTCGACCTATCTTCCCGCAAAATCATCATCTCCCGTCATGTCGTCTTCCATGAGTCCATCTTTCCATTCGGTTCGGTCTCTCCTTCGGACCCACCATCCTACACCTTCCTTGATGACACTACTGAACCTTCTCCCATCCTTAGTCAATTTCTTCACCATCCTACACCCACTACCACAACCCCATCCACCTCTCTGAACCATCCTACCCCTCCCCCTCCCACGGATCATACCTCCCCTTCCCCGTCCTCACCCCCAAATTCCCCAAACTCACACGTACCTACCCCTCACCCACCCGAACCTTCTGTCCATCCCACTCACCCTATGACTACCCGAGCCAAAAGCGGCATCACCAAACCAATTCAACGCCTAAATCTTCACACGACCACGACCTCCCCCGTCCCTCGGTCCCATATACAGGCATTACGAGACCCAAACTGGCTACAGGCTATGAATGAGGAATATCGTGCTCTTATCTCGAATGGCACGTGGGTACTTGTACCACGACCTCCCGGGGCCAATGTGGTTCGTTCTATGTGGCTCTTCCGCCACAAGTTTCATGCGGGTGGTACTCTTGCACGATACAAGGCCCGATTAGTGGCCAATGGTAGTAGCCAACAACAGGGTATTGATTGTGAGGAGACTTTCAGCCCAGTCGTCAAACCGACCACTATACGTACTGTTCTCAGTCTTGCCATTTCCCAACAGTGGCCCATTCACCAGCTTGATGTGAAGAATGCCTTTCTTCACGGCCATCTACAGGAGACAGTATACATGCATCAACCCCCTGGATTTCGGGACTCACAGCACCCCGACTATGTATGTCACCTTCAGAGATCTCTCTATGGCCTCAAGCAGGCACCACGGGCTTGGTATCAGCGTTTCGCTCAGTATGCCATTCGCCTCAGATTTCAGCAGAGTCGTACGGACCCCTCTCTATTCATTTACCACATTGCGAGTGATACATCATATCTCCTCCTTTATGTGGATGATATCATTCTCACTGCCTCCACCACAGATCTCCTCCGCCAGATCATCACCCAGCTCAGTCGGGAGTTTGCCATGATTGATCTTGGGGCACTTAACTATTTTCTAGGAATCTCTGATATCCGATCGCCTGCTGGTCTATTCCTTTCCCAGCAGCAATACGCTACTGAGCTACTTGAGCGGGCCAACATGACCACCTGCAACCCCTGTCGCACCCCGGCAGAACCAGTCCACAAGCTTGACGCTTCCGGGCCTCCGGTTTCTGATCCCACACTCTACCGCAGTCTCGTTGGTGCGCTACAGTATCTCACCTTCACCCGACCCGACATTGCCTTTGTCGTCCAGCAGATATGCCTATACATGCATGACCCTCGAGAGCCACATTTCCATGCTCTAAAACGTATCCTACGGTACATTCGCGGCACCCTTGATCACGACCTCCAGCTCCACGTCTCCTCCTCCTCGGCCCTTACTGCCTACTCAGATGCCGACTGGGGGGGTTGCCCGACATCTCGACGCTCGACATCTGGCTACTGTGTTTTTCTTGGTGACAACCTAATATCCTGGTCTTCCAAACGACAAGGGGTTGTCTCCCGCTCCAGTATAGAAGCTGAATATCGCGGGGTTGCCAACGCAGTTGCTGAGACCAGCTGGATCCGCAACCTACTCAAAGAGCTCCGTTCTCGGATACACACAGCTACGATCGTCTATTGTGACAACGTAAGTGCCACTTATATGTCATCTAACCCGGTACAACACCAACGCACCAAGCACATTGAGATCGACATCCACTTTGTCAGGGACAAAGTGGCCATGGGACAAGTCAGAGTACTACATGTTCCCTCGCGCTATCAGTACGCCGACATCTTCACCAAGGGACTATCCACCTCGCTTTTTCACGACTTCAGATCCAGTTTGAGCGTTCGGAAATTTCCTCCCGATAAAACTGCGGGGGGATGTTAGTGTACATATATTCTGTATAATCTGTATTGTATATTGATAGCCCATATAGTCTAGGCCTTAGGCCCGTATTGTAGTTATATTTAAACTGATGTATCTTTATCATTTGGGTAAGGAAAATCATTTGATAATAATGAGTTTGTGCAATAATATTAGTAATCGTTTTGTATTATATTATTTAAAACTCAAACGACATGTCTCACAACATATCACTATTATTAAAATAATTATAAATATACAAATTAGTTGTTCAACTTGCAAGACATATCCCATTAAAAATCCCAATAGCAAGCTATTATAGTAACTTTTTCTTATAAAAATATGATTAATATTAACTCTATAATTTGTCATAAATGCATCGTTCATCTTAAGCTA
Organism: Arctium minus; assembly: GCA_954870635.1. Classification (NCBI taxonomy): domain Eukaryota; kingdom Viridiplantae; phylum Streptophyta; class Magnoliopsida; order Asterales; family Asteraceae; genus Arctium; species Arctium minus. The sequence goes on from OX941093.1 coordinate 56,291,923, forward strand.
TTATAGTAATTGTTACCGCATAAAAAAAATAAGATTATCAACTCTATAAGTTATCAAAAATGCATTATCTTCTCATATATATATATATATATATATATATATATATATATATATATATATATATATATATATATATTCACATATTTCTTTCAATTTAACATTTTCTTATCAACTCCGATAACCAAAACCAATGTCATAGTATTAGTCGATAAAAATAAAGATATGTATATATATATATATATTATTCCCCTACTTCGAAAAATATGATTGTGGGTTTTGAAAAATATAAACAAATCCTCAGTAAATAAAATAAAATATAAAAAAGTAGTTTTTCAAAGAAACAAAAATATAGTGGAATATCTTTTGTTCAGTTGCAGGTTCCGCCATTGACACCCGACCGTTCGTCTTCTTCTTATACTCGGATGATACATATGGAAGCTATATATATTTATAGTGAATGTAGAGAATATTTTAAAATATTTTATTTTCATTTTCGATTTTACATTTAAATGTAAATATATTTAAAATATGGAAGAATATTTTTATATCTACATCGTTTCTATTTTATTTTCTTTGCACTTGGTTAATTTGGAAAGTATTGCGGAATATTTTTATTTTAAAAAATACGATAATTTATTAGTGTATCTCGTTATTTTTTATTTTTAATTCATATCAACCTTCTTTATCTATACTATATTATAAAAACGACATAAAAAACTCTTAATTACAACATTTTAAACACAAGTTACAATTAATTAAAGCCAATATCTCACATAATCATCTATTTGTGGAATGGATACTCATTTATTAATATAAATATTTGTTTTTTTGTTGGAGAATTTATAAAATAGATTTTATATTAGCATAATCTATTTTAAATGTAGATTTTACATTTAAATCTATATTAATGAGATGTAATATAAAATCTTTTTTCTTCTGTATTTTTTTATATTACATCTCATAATGATTTTTCCATATTTTATTTTATAAAATATTTTTTCATATTTTATTTTATAAAATATTTTTACATAATGAGATGTAATATAAACTCTTTTTTCTTTCGTATTTTTTTGCTAATATAAAATCTATTTTATTTTATAAAATCTATACGTATTTTATATTAGCATAATATAAAATCTACACGTATTTTTGTTGCTAATATAAAATCTACACGTATTTTTTTTTTCACGAGCATTAAAAGAAGAAAAAAGAAGATTGAATAATGATTTTTCCATATTTTATTTTATAAAATCTTTTTCCATATTTTATTTTATAAAATATTTTTACATAATGAGATGTAATATAAACTCTTTTTTCTTCCGTATTTTTTTGCTAATTTAAAATCTATTTTATTTTATAAAATCTACACGTATTTTATATTAGCATAATATAAAATCTACACGTATTTTTTTGCTAATATAAAATCTACACGTATTTTTTTTTCACGAGCATTAAAAGAAGAAAAAAAGGAGGTTGATATGAATTAAAAATAAAAAATAACGAGATACACTAATAAATTATCGTATTCTTTAAAATAAAAATATTCCGTAATACTTTATAAATTAACCAAGTGCAAAGAAAATAAAATAGAAACGATGTAGATATAAAAATATTCTTCCATATTTTTAATATATTTAAATTTAAATGTAAAATCGAAAATGAAAATAAAATATTTTAAAATATTCTCTACATTCACTATAAATATATATATATATCTTCTCTATGTATCATCCGAGTACAAGAAGAAGACGAACGGTCGGGTGTCAATGGCGGAACTTGCAACTGAACAAAAGGTATTCCACTATATTTTTGTTTCTTTGAAAAACTACTTTTTTATATTTTATTTTATTTACTGAGGATTTGTTTATATTTTTCAAAATCCACAATCATATTTTTCGAAGTAGGGGAATAAGATATATATACATATCTTTATTTTTATCAACTAATACTATAAGGTCTTGAAGTCAATAGTCAGATAAATTTTCAAGTAGTACTGAGTGAGTTGCTGGTTACAAAAGATAGAAATCATTTATTTTCTTTGTCATATTTGATGTGGGTTGAATGTTGTTAATTAATCTACAGATTTATACGTTCAAAGTGATTGTCAAGTGTTGTCGAGGAGGTTTCAGAAAAATTGCAAAATCTGTAAAAACGTATGTTCATATTTATAATTATTTCAATAATAGTGATATGTTGTGAGACATGTCGTTTGAGTTTTAAATAATATAATACAAAACTATTATCAATATTATTGCACATACTCATAACAACAAACGATTAAGAATATATGCAAGTTAACCACTTATGAAAATACATTCGTTTTTCACATTGTATTTCATTAACTGTTAACAGAGAAATTACGTTTCATTTTAACTCGGTTCAATATTCCAACAAAAAATTTATCCTCCCGTGCAATGCACGGGCCCAACACTAATATGAATGATGTAAGAATTACGTGATTTTTGGTTTTGATAATCTCGTCTTAGCATGATCTAAATGAGTAGTATAACTATTGATCTTGTGTTACTTATTGTGTTTACCACAATCGCACGAAAAAAAAAACCCATTGATATTGTGCTTGGAAGTTTAAATACGTAACACATACAAAGAACATAAACGCTTTTGTCAAAAAAACAATGTAAATGAAGAAAAAGTGAACAAGACAAGTAGAAATGGATTGACACCAACTCTACAGTTGCTTTCTATTTATTAAATGGCATTTCTATCATTTAAAGTTAAAAACCGACATGTGATACATAAATATGACAATCAATGCGGTACTCAAAAGAAATTATATGCATTTAATACATTAAACATCATTTATTGTTGAAATTGACACATAACTTGTTCGCGTTAAGAAATACATATAAGTTTATAAATGAAGCTTATGGGTTTTAATGTAAAATTATCGAGACATGATCAGGTTCGTTAGAACCGTTAAGGACGTTGTGTTATTTGGAATAAGAGATGGGCATTTGGACTGGAGCGTCGGTGGATCAGAACAGATAAATGCAGGTCCATGATGTCATTGATCAGGTCGAATTAGTAGTCTTTGTTACAGCCAGATTTTTTTGGGTCATACCAAATAAATAACAATATTTTTTTTAACCAAATAAAGCCTAGCCATGTCCAATCCGGAGTTTTAATAAATTTAATTCAAATCCGTAAATCTCTCTTTTTCCTTTTGTTTTCAAAAGACCAAACCAAGACCACACTTTTTTGGATCAGCCGGTCCCAAACCAGGTCAGAGCTTCAATCAGGATTCGGTCCTTACATTGACAAACTTCAATCGCTCCTCGATTTTTTCAACCACGTTGACTAAGCATTAATGATATGTATTGAGAATTCAATACATATTACGTCGTTTTCTTATCTTTTAGGATTTTAAATTCTCTTTATCCCAAACAATTGAGTCATTTCTTATCTTATTTTCTATTTTTCTCATTCATGGAGCTAAGTTTATTATTTAACTAATTATTGCTATTTTGCGTAAATCAGACTAAAATCTTTTGTTTATTATAATGCCAGGTTAATGCTGGAGGATTGGGGACTGTTTTGAATGAAGCTTGGAGAGCACTTTTTGGAAGAAGATGGAAATCTTGACTTTTGGCCTCTCCAAATCTTTTGATTTAAATGGAAAATATATGGCTGGAGTAAGAGAGGATAGATACAATATTTTGGACAAATTCTTAGCTAAAACTTTAGTTGGTGTACCATTTTATATTATTTTAAGTTTTTATATTTACTAGTTTGCCATTGTGTTTTGGTATAAATAGGGTAGTATTCTCTTGTTGCAAGAGATATCTTTTGTAATCCATCAGTGGGAAGAATTGATCTTTTGAAATTCTCTCTCTAAAGTTTAATATTAAGTCTTCAAAGTTTTATAATTCGTGTTCTTCATTATTAGTTGCTGCAACATTGCTTTTCTTTATATTTCATTCTTACTTATTGCATTTACTTTATGCACTTTACATTTTCGTCATTTAATTTCTGTCATTTATATACCGTCATTTACATTATGTCTTTAATTTATGTCATTTACTTTTATTGCAATTTATATTACGTAATGAGTGACTAATTTTATAGTTTGGGTGTGAGACGAAGAGGGAGGTTGTAAACCAAAAACTAGTGGACTTTGTTCTTCAATAACATTGTTCCACTATGTCATTTTAAGTTTTATAAATCCAAAAGCACTTCTTGACGAATTGATCACTTCTTAAAGTGTGAAAGTGTCATGGACTTAGGAATAAGCCATGAAAAAGCACGTCAGTTTGAATGATACGGGAAGTATACTTGTAAGAGTTACTAGCAAGGGAACTTGCTATCTTTGTTTTTCAAACCGATTGATTCTTGACGAGTTGATCACTAGTCAAAGTGTTAAAGTGTAGTGGACTCAGGAATGAGCCACTAAGAGCACATCAACTTGAATGATATATGAATCGACTCGGAAGGGTGATTTTTAAACAAAGACATTTGTTTTTCCATATACTTTAAAGAAAACATTTGACACTCACACTGGTCCGGACATTTGCATTTGCATATGTTGATTGAAGGCTAAACAAAAGTGCAATGGTAGATATCCGGAAGGATCCTCTTTAAAGTATATGGTGGAACTTGTTGTTGATGAACTAATGCTATAGCATCCCTATAGCATTGGTCTCCAGAATTTGTGTTTACTCCTCACTTTAAGTCTTGCACCCATTATATCTTTATATATCCTGTTAATCATATCACTGTTAACCAACTCAAACAAAGTCTTCAAATTCGGCATCTGAAATCTCCTCTTTTACTACACTTTTACACCAATCTCTGTTGAACGATATTCGGTATTTTACCATTTTATTACTTGAACAGACGATATTGGATCCCATTGTATACTTGCTTTGAGGTTCAATTATCACGTGTCTTAGAGGTGTGCAAACAACCGTATCAAGTTTTTGGCGCCGTTGCCGGGGATTGGTTCGCTAAAAGTTTTTAAAAGTATTGTAAAAGATTTGATTTTTCTAACACCTTTTGGATTTCATTTTGGAAGTGGTGTATGCCAAGAATACCACGGGGGGGAATTATTTGAATTTGACCCGGACATTGAAAGAACATTTCGAATTAGAAGAAGGTCACAAAGAATTTCATTAATTTTAGACCCTCCCATCATGGAACCACCCCCACCAGGTTTTGAGAATAGAGGGCCTAGACAACATCTTCTAGAAAACCCACAAAGACAATCAATATTTCATGATGCACCACCCATTTTTGGAAATCCACCAGAACACCCTTTTCAGCAAGAAGAACAAATTAATGGAGCTAATAATAATAATGAGGATACATAGTCAAATGGAAACAATGAACATAGGGATGAGATTCCAAACATCATTAATCTTGCAAATTCCAAAGAGGGAAAAATTATGGACTATGCTATACCTGATTTTGAGCAATTAAATTCAGGAATAGTTAGACCCCATATAAACGCCCTCCATTTTGAACTCAAACCTATCATGTTTCATATGTTGCAAACAAATGGACAATTTGCTGGAATGCCATCGGAGGATCCTCATTCTCATTTAAAATCTTTTATGGAGATCACCGATACATTTCTGATCCCTAGGGTATCTAACGATGCCTTGAGACTCACTTTATTTCCATTTTCTCTAAGGGATCGGGAAAAGTCATGGTTTAAATCGTTGGCACCTGGTTCTGTACCATCATGGAGCAACATGGCTGAAAAAATTTTGCGAAAATATTTTCCACCTACCCGTAATGCCAAGTCCAGAAACGAAATCTGCATGTTTAAACAAATGGACGATGAAGCAATTCCCGATGCATGGGAAAGGTTTAAGGAGTTGTTAAGGAAATGCCCTCACCATGGCATTCCTTACTGTATTTAACTCGAGATGTTTTACAATGGGTTAAACCCCATGGCTAAACAAATGCTCGACGCGACATCAGGAGGGGCCTTTACAGCCAATACCTACAATAACGGGTATGAAATTCTAGAAAAGATTTCAGCAAACCATGGACATTGGGCTGATCCACGTGCCCAAACACAAAAGAGGACTACTTTAATTCATGATGTAGACGCATATACTACTTTAACAGCTCAGCTCACTTCTATGGCCACTATGCTTAAAAACATTACTTCGGGCCAAGGAGCACAGCCAGCTGCCACTACACCTATCCCAGCAGTACTCTCGGTGCAATGTGTTTGTTGTGGTAGGGAACACTCTTATGAACATTGTCCTCATAATTCTGAATCTATAAACTATGTTCATAACAGATCTGGTCCCTACAACAACACTTACAATGCCAGTTGGAAACAACACCCGAACTTTTCTTGGAACAGTCCATGTTTAAATCCACCCACACAAAAACAACAAGGAATTTCAAATTTTCAACCACAACATCAAGCAAGTAGCTCTCAAAATCATCACCAAGGTTTTCAAACTACTCAACCATCTTTTCAAAACAACCCACCTTCACAAGATGATTCATCATCTTCTTTGGAAGCAATGATCAAAGGGTTTATGACCCAAACATAAGCTTTCTTAACCCAACAGCAAACCCAAAATCAAGTTCAACAGCAACAAAATCAATCTATGTTTAATCAGCACAGTGCAATACTCAGGAATTTGGAAACCCAAATCAGTCAACTCGCACTCAACCAGACCAATAGGGCCATGGGCACTTTGCCCAGTAACACGGAAATCCCAAGAACCTTAGGAAAGGAACATGTTAAATCAATGACCCTTAGAAATGGTAAGGAATTATCAAAGACAGTGCTAAAAGAATTTGGACCAATGACTAAATCTGAATTTAAAAAAGACATGAGGTCAGAACCAAATGCTACAGCATTGCCCCCTGTTGATGAAGTATCCCCCAAGCTACTAGGAGACCAAGGGTCTGTTGTCACCAATCCTATCCCTCTTAGGAATGATTACCCTTTATTATTTCTAGAAGAAGACCCTAGAAGAAAGACATTAGAGAGTAGTGTTTCAACCATCCCACAAGAGAGTACACCTAAAGTCATAAAGGACCCATTTTGCTCAACACAATCAAGCAAAGCTATCATAAAACTAGTTCCTCCCTATGTACCTTTTCCCTAAAGGTTAAGGAATCAGAAGGAAGAATTGCACTTTAAGAAATTTTTGGATGTGTTTAAAGAATTGCATATCAACATACCCCTTGTTGAAGCAATTGAGCAAATTCCCAGTTATGCCAAGTTTCTTAAAGACATCTTAAGTAAGAAGAAGAAGTTGACTGAGTATGAAACCGTTGCTCTTACTGAGGGATGCAGTGCTCTCTTGACCAATAGAATACCCCCTAAGCTGAAAGATCCAGGGAGTTTTACCATTCCTTGTTCAATAGGTGGGAAGGATATTGGGAAGGCTTTGTGTGATTTGGGAGCTAGCATCAATCTCATGCCTTTATCTGTCTTCAACAACTTAGGAATAGGAGAGGCTAGACCCACCACTGTTACACTCCAATTGGCTGACAAGACCATTGCTTACCCAAAAGGAAAAATTGAGGACGTCTTAGTTCAGGTTGATAAGTTCATCTTTCCGGCAGATTTCATCATTTTAGACTTTGAGGCTGATAATGATATTCCTATCATTTTAGGAAGACCATTCTTAGCCACTGGAAGAACTTTGATAGATGTTCAAAAAGGAGAGTTGACCATGAGGCTTCAAGATCAAAAAGTCACATTTAATGTTTTCAATTCCTTGAAATATCCTGATGATGTAGAGGATTGTTTAAACTTAAGTGTGAATGAATCATTGTGTCATGATGAGGGAGTTAGAAAAGCCTTTAAGCTGTAGGAAGAGGGTGATGAGGAGTTATTCATAGAAAAGGAAAATGATGTTGAGGAGTTTGCCTTAAGAAAAGAAGAGACTATCCAAGTGAATGATGTAGCATTTGAGCTGCTGGAAAAAAGTGAGCAAAAACCTTTCACATCATCCATTGTTTCACCACCTAACCTGGAGTTAAAACAACTCCCATCTCATCTGAAATATGTTTCTCTAGGAAAAGAAGAAATTTTTCGTTTCATCATACCATCTACTCTAGATTTTCATCAAGAAAAGAAATTGGTGGACAAGTTGATGTTGCACATAAAAGCCTTAGGAGGGACCACTACTGACCAAGATGTGATGACCATGATGCAAGATTTGTTTGCACAAAATAACAGGTACATGAATAGGTTGCTTGATCAAAAAGGAGAATTCAGGGACAAGGTGGAGATAATGAAGATTGAATTGGTGGACAAAGGGCAAAAGAAAGTCGGAACAAAAGTGAAAGAACTCAAGGTTGATTTAGAAGCTAATACAAGGAGCAAATCGGGGAGGTTGAGAGCAAAGTTAAAGGAGCTCAAGGCAGAGAATAGAAGGCTCCATGAAGAGAACCAACAACTGCTGGAGGAAAGGGCAGTGTTGTTGAAGAAAGTGACAGTGGGTGATGCTACAACATTGCCATCCACATATGCAGCTGGAACTTCACAACCTACTCCTCATGAGTAGGCCAGGTTTAATCATCTTTCTTAGTCTCCATGTTTTTAATTTTCAGTTTTGAGTCTAGGATAACTTTTCATTCTTTTAGGTTTCTTTTATTTGCAAGATTGCATGTGTAAAGTCTAATATATCATTTGAGTACATAGCCCTAATAATTCCATAGTTGTATGACTTTCACCTAATATTGTGCTCTTGCTAGAACTAGAATTATTCTTTTTGGGACACAATTTGACTTACACAAACTTCACATATTAAGGGGATGACCTAGGCTTTCTTTTCATACACCATTTTAGCCACTTGTAACCTTTTTAAACACAATTTTGTGCATTCATTTTAAGACAATGAGGACATTGTCAACTTCTAAGTTTGAGGTTGAGGGGGTTACAAGTTACCCAAAATGAGAAAAACATGTCAGTACAAAAGAGCAAAGCTCTCACATGACAAGAACACCAAAAATGCCCCATAGGGGTAAAGGTGCACAAAAAAAATTGAGAAAATACCCCATAGGGGTAAAAGAGCACAAAGTGCCAAAAATTGAACATTTCGGTGAATATTGGTGTGAGAAAATGCTTGGTGAGAAAAGATATGTCATAAAAAGAGTGACCCTACAAGCCCTAGTGATCCAAAATGAAGTTTGTGTGATGATTGACAAAGAAAAGAGTCTTACTAGCATATGGTCCATACACACAACTAGGCTATAGAAGTCTCACTTTGGATTTATAAAAGGCTATGAATTGTATGTGATATACTCTACACATGGTGTGCACTTATTGCTATTATCTTGCAATCGTTTCATCTTTGAGTCATTTTCTTATTTTATTTTTATTGCTTGAGGACAAGCAAAACTTTAAGTTTGAGGTTGCGATATGTATTGAGAATTCAATACATGTTACGTCGTTTTCTTATCTTTTAGGATTTTAAATTCTCTTTATCCCAAACAATTGAGTCATTTTCTTATCTTATTTTCTATTTTTCTCATTCATGGAGCTAAGTTTATTATTTAACTAATTATTGCTATTTTGCGTAAATCAGGCTAAAATCTTTTGTTTATTATAATGTCAGGTTAATGCTGGAGCATTGGGGACTGTTTTGAATGAAGCTTGGAGAGCACTTTTTGGAAGAAGATGGAAATCTTGACTTTTGGCCCCTCCAAATCTTTTGATTTAAATGGAAAATATATGGCTGGAGTAAGAGAGGGTAGATACAATATTTTGGACAAATTCTTAGCTAAAACTTTAGTTGGTGTACCCTTTTATATTATTTTAAGTTTTTATATTTACTAGTTTGCCATTGTGTTTTGGTATAAATAGGGTAGTATTCTCTTGTTGCAAGAGATATCTTTTGTAATCCATCAGTGGGAAGAATTGATCTCTTGAAATTCTCTCTCTAAAGTTTAATATTAAGTTTTCAAAGTTTTATAATTCGTGTTCTTCATTATTAGTTGCTGCAGCATTGCTTTTCTTTACATTTCATTCTTACTTATTGCATTTACTTTATGCACTTTACATTTCCGTCATTTAATTTCTATCATTTATATACCGTCATTTACATTATGTCTTTAATTTATGTCATTTACTTTTATTGCAATTTATATTACGTAATGAGTGGCTAATTTTATAGTTTGGGTGTGAGACGAAGAGGGAGGTTGTAAACCAAAAACTAGTGGACTTTGTTCTTCAATTACATTGTTCCACTATGTCATTTTAAGTTTTATAAATCCAAAAGCACTTCTTGACGAATTGATCACTTCTTAAAATGTGAAAGTGCCATGGACTTAGGAATAAGCCATGAAAAAGCACGTCAGTTTGAATGATACGGGAAGTATACTTGGAAGAGTTACTAGCAAGGGAACTTGCTATCTTTGTTTTTCAAACCGATTGATTCTTGACGGGTTGATCACTAGTCAAAGTGTTAAAGTGTAGTGGACTCAAGAATTAGCCACTAAGAACACGTCAAATTGAATGATATGTGAATCGACTCGGAAGGGTGATTTTTAAACAAAGGCATTTGTTTTTCCATATACTTTAAAGAAACCATTTGACACTCACACTGGTCCGGACATTTGCATTTGCATATGTTGATTGAAGGCTAAACAAAAGTGCAATGGTAGATATCCGGAAGGATCATCTTTAAAGTATATGGTGGAACTTGTTGTTGATGAACTAATGTTATAGCATCCCTATAGCATTGACCTCCAGAATTTGTGTTTACTCCTCACTTTAAGTCTTGCACGCATTATATCTTTATATATCATGTTAATCATATCACTGTTAACCAACTCAAACAAAGTCTTCAAATTCGCCATCTGAAATCTCCTCTTTTACTACACTTTTATTACACTTTTACACCAATCTCTGTTGAACGATATTCGGTATTTTACCATTTTATTACTTGAACAGACGATATTGGATCCCATTGTATACTTGCTTTGAGGTTCAATTATCACGTGTCTTAGAGGTGTGCAAACAACCGTATCAATTAACTAGACCGTTCTGTGTGCAACTCTATCTGAAATAATTCCTAACTTGATAATCCTTTGACACTTTCTGTATTTCATCAGTTTGCAAATGCTATAAAGAATAATCATAAACTACAAACACGAGTCTTACGTTGTCTATAAGTTTTAAATTCTGAAAATGAAAGGAAATCATGTTGTAATTTGAAACACATACCTAGACTTTGTTCCAAAGGTCTACATTGACCAAAATCTCCAATCAAATCAATTTGACGATTAGAGCATATGGTTACGAACCACAGTTTAAGGGGATTTGAATCTCTTCTTGCTCACAACCAGTTTTATAGATAGAGACTCTTGCTACCGTCGTTTAATTATTATAAGTGATCGATCTTTTATAAATAAAAGTTCAATTCCGTTCAAATAATAGACTTGGATAGTATAAGAAAAAAAGTCTCCATTGACCGTATGAAATTAATTTACATCCACCGATTCTTTTGCACTTCCTCACCATTTTATGTATACGTGATGTTCAGGAAAAGACGGGTTAAAATTTAAAATTAAATATTTTATCAAAAAAATACATTTTTGTCAAAAGAAATATACTTTTTTCTATTTGGATTTCTCTTTAATAATTTGTTTTTTATTCAAAAAAAGTAATATTAAAAGAATTTCACATTTTCTGTTAATTGGTATATCGAATATGATTTACAGATTACAATTGTTTTCAGTTTTAACTGATTCATAAATATTTTAATAATAATTAAAAAAATTATCAAACTATGTACGAAATTAAAAATGATTATATTCTTTGACCCAAAAAAAAATCGACAGGGACATCCCACCAACAAAGAATGATATTTCTCTTTATATTAATTAAAATTATTCCTGCAAATTAATTTTATATATTTATTAATTAATAATCAGTAATTATATTTGTTGTTTTGTTCTTTTTTTCAGTTAAATTAATTTAATAAAATAGTAAAAATAGAATATATCTTTCACGTCACAATTATAACTTCGATAAAACTTAATTTGTTATATATTCATAATTTGATATTTATATCATTACATCATATTTTTAAATTTTAATGAAAGTAAGTAACATAAATTTCCAAAATTAATTAATTTTTAAATAAGTTGTTTGTGCAAATATATTATCTCGTAACCAATTCAATTACATCATGGAGGCAAATGATAATTAATTTAATTAAAACTATATAAATGTTACTACATATGTCATTGAAAAAAGTTGTTCATATAAGTAACAAAAAAAGGTGAAAGTAAATTATGGTTTTCGTCCTTGACTTTGTTTATTAAAAAAAAAGAGTAAACTATAATTTTGGTTGATGTGGTTTACACAAAGCTATGAATATGGTTCCTAAACTACCATAAGTATAGAACTTGTCATTACAATTTGTATTTTACGTTACAAGTGGTCTTTAACACTAACTCTGCTAAAAATTGTCTGTTATGTGAGGGGCATGCATTTTGTTCTTTTAACATTTTGTTAAAAAGGTGTTTATTAAAAAAGTGAGGGCACTGACCCCACCTTGCCTCTCCCCTCGTCGACGACTCATTCTCCGTTCATCTTCTCCTACAGAATTGATGGTCGATCCGCATTTCCGCAATCTCTTCCCTCTCTAACCATTATTTGCAACCTCCTTTTTCTCTCATCTTTCACCATCACAACAACACCAACAAAGAAGAGTTTGATTGGTGCTTACCCATTTGAATCAAGTTAACATTTTGATGGTTTTCATTAGGGCCTAGATCATCGTCCTGTGGACGAGGCCAGTCGAGCAGACGACGAGCTTGTGCAGGCAGGCTCAGCCCTGGCCCATGGCAAATGTGGCTTAGGCCATGGGCAGCATGCCCATGAGGGCATCAATTTTTTAGGACTTTAGTATTACTAGGCTCAGTTTTTGGGGGACCAAATAAAAATAATATTAATGTTTCCTCCTTGGCTCTTGCGTACGAGTTACGACTTCTGTTTCTCAGACTCTCGACTCTTTCTCTCGACTTACTCCTCTCGCCTCTCAATCTTTGGCCTCACAATCAATCTCTCGAATCTAGACTACTCAACGAACGACTCTCGTTGTTGGCTTGTTGCCTAAATCGACTCTCGTGATTGATTGGTTGCTCTAAATCGCTACTACCTACTAGAGTGAGTCGTGTTTCTGCCCTAAATAGCTAGTTCGCTACTGGAGTGAGTCGTGTTTCTGCTCTAAATCGCTACTGGAGTGTGTCGTGATCTCGTGGAATCTGCCCTAAATCGCTACTGGAGTGAGTCGTGTTTCTTTGTTGAATCTGCCCTAAATCGACAGCCACAACCCACAGGTGTATTCTTTCTATTTTCTATCTTCTAAGTTACTTTGTTGAAAAATATATTTGTTTGCATTGTGTTTGAATTGTTTAGACATGTTGCCTAGATCACAACCAACTGGTGCCCAAAATAGAAAAAGGAAAAAAAAAAAGACAAGTAGAAATTATTCAATCTATGCAAGGATCTATGAACAAATTTCTTGTTAGACCATCAAATGTTTATGAAAATCTGGTGGAAAATCCGATTGAAAATCCGGTTGAAAATCCTTGCGATGAAAACATTGACAATAATTGTGAAAACGTTGAAAAAGGGCCTAGTGATGATATTCATGATAGTGAAAACGTTGATTTTGTTTGTGATGAAAACATTGACAATAATTGTGATGATGATAACATTGATAAGGTTTGTGAGGATGAAAACATTGAAAATGCTCGTGATTATAAAGTTCCTATTGTTGATGATATTGGTGTGAATATATTTGATCCAAGAGTTTGGGATGGGTTAAATTCAAAAATGAAGGACTTACTTGTTGAAAAATGGCCTATTAGAGAAACTAACATCACATTTCCAAAAGATAAAGTAGGTAGACATTTCTCTTCTGAATATTATGTTCGTAAGTTAAGAAACGGTGATTGTTATGATAGAAAGTGGTTGGTTTATTCTAAAGAGTTGGATAAAGTATTTTGTTTTTGTTGTAAGCTTTTCAAAGATGACCGATCAAAAAGTCAATTAGCAAGTGAATGTTTAAATTGTTGGAAACAACTTGGTCAAAGATTAAACATTCATGAAAATAGTCCAAAACATTTGACTAATTTGAGAATTTGGTCTGAGTTGCGACTAAGGTTGATTAAAAATCAAACACTTGATAGAGAGTTGCAAGAGATAATAAAAAAAGATACCGACCATTGGAAAGATGTTTTGATTAGAACTATTGCTATTGTTAAATGTCTAGCGAAGTATAATATACCTTTTCGTGGGAGTAATAAATTTTTTTTCAAGAGTCTAATGGTAATTTTTTGGGCATAATTCAAATGATTTCTGAGTTTGATCCTGTTATGAAACAACATTTTCGGCTTATTGAAGACAAAAAAACTCATTATCATTATGTTAGCCATAAAATTCAAAATGAATTGATTGAAATGTTGGCATCCGATCTAAAGAGTGCAATTATTAAAAAGATCAAAGAGGCCAAATTTTTTTAGTTATTCTTGATTGTACTTCGGATGCAAGCCATAAAGAACAAATGACTTTGATTATTAGATGTGTTGATATGTCTTGTTCTCCTATTCAAGTACAAGAGTTATTTCTTGAGTTTTTAATTGTAGAAGATACATCTGGTTTAGGACTTTTTAATGCATTACAAGATGTTTTGAAATCACTTGATTTGGATATTAATTGTGTGCGGGGACAAGGGTATGACAATGGGTCCAATATGAAAGGAAAACATCAAGGCGTGCAAAAAAGATTAATTGATATAAATCCTAGAGCCTTTTATATGCCATGCGGTTGTCATAGTCTTAATTTGGTTTTATGTGATATGTCAAGTTCTTGTTTCAAATCCAAAACCTTTTTTGGTACTTGTCAAACGATATACAATGTTTTTTCTAATTCTACAAAAAGATGGACTGTTTTATTAGAACATATTGATGATTTGACTTTGAAATCCTTATCTACTACTCGGTGGGAAAGCCATATGGAAAAGTGTGTAGGGATGTCGATTCTTTGGTTAATGGTGAGCTTTCAAGTTTTGATTTTATTGTAAGTTTGGTTATTTGGCATGAAGTTTTGTATAAAATTAATTTAGTTAGTAAGAAATCACAGTATAAAGATATGATTCTTGATATTGCCATTGAAAATCTCAAGGGATTAGTTGTCTATTTTGAAAAATATAGAGAAAATGGGTTTGCATGTGCTATTAGTGAAGCGAAATAAATTACAAATAATATTGGAGTTGAGCCTGAATTTACTGTTAAACGTTCATTCTCTCGAAAAAAAAAACATTTTGACGAAATTCCAAATACTGAGAGAGAACAACAAGTTGTTCAAGAGTGTTTTAGAATTGATTACTTTCTTGTTTTAGTTGATATGGCTATTTCTCAATTACGAACTAGATTTGAACAAATGCAAGAATTTGAATCTAATTTTGGTTTCCTGTTTGATGGACGAAAGTTAGTAACCTTACATGATGATGAGTTAAAAAAATGTTGTATGAATCTTGAAGTTGCTTTAACAAATGGTGATGATTCTGATATCGATTGGGAATATTTGTTTATGGAGTTACATGTTTTGCAGGGAATGTTACCGGAAGAGGCATCCAAGAGTTCCTTGGACATCCATACAAATTTTGGAGTTTGCAAAGGAGATGGACATGTTTCCATATGTCTTGGTTGCTTACAGGATTTTGCTGACCGTACCCGTCACCGTTGCATCCGCGGAAAGAAGCTTTTTGAAGTTAAAGTTGTTGAAGTCATATCTACGGTCTACCATGAGCCAAGAAAGATTGAACGGGTTAGCAATTTTGAGTATTGAGTTAGCAGATATTGAATATGATAAAGTTATTGACATTTTTGCTTCAAAAAACGCACTAAGGCATCGTTTTAGATAATGTATTTTAAGTTTTATTATACGGGGTTTTGGTTTATGTCCCCCCCCACCCGGTTGTATCATTTTCGTTTACTTAATAAAGATCCGGTGTGGGGAATGAGCCGTCTAGCTTAACTAGGTTCCAAACCCCTTTAAAAAAAATTCGTTTGCGTAAAAAAGGGCATTTTTTTGCCTTTCGCCATGGGCATCCGGAATCTCAGGACCGACCCTGTGTGCAGGGACGCCCGAGAGACTATTGAGATGATAGACGTGTTCAGTGGGAGAAAATCAGAGACGAGGGCTGGAATAGCTTGATATCATTTGATCTTGTAGCGATGGTGTGGGTTCGTCCCTGTGTACCGGTGATTAGGGGTGCTCAAAAACCCGACCAACCTGATCAACTCAACCCAATCCAACGCGAAATACCTCAACCCGATGTTTAATCGAGTTGTAAAATCTTCAAACCGTAGGTATTGAGTTAATATTGAGTTACTTTAATTTGAACCCAATCCAACCCGATGAACCTGATATCCTTTTATTCCTTGAATTTAATATGATTGTTGAACCTCTATTAATATGTATTAGATAATTACACTATCACGTACCCTCTTCATATACGTGTATTTCAATCTATTCTCCATCTCTATATAACTCCTTTGTATATATGTTCAATAACTGTGAACACACATACACATATATAGAAAATTAATTGAATGTGATATACTTAAGATTTAAGAATTATGGTTGTACCAAATGGTTGATAATGAAAAAGAAATTATGAGTAGACTAGAGAAAACAAGTTAGGAGAATATTTTGATGTACCAAAGTATTAACCGACTAACCTGACCAACCCGTACTGTTTGGGTTGGATTGGTTGCATTTTGGTTTGGGTTGAGATTTTCAAATCACAAGCATTAGGTTGGGTTGTTTAAATGTCTTCAACTCGATCAATCCAACCTATGAGCATCCTTACTAGTGATGGTGTTTTGGGATGGTAGTTGGAGAGATCATTTGGTAGTTATGGGAAATCAAACAGGAAGGAGTAGTGATCATCGGGGAATCAAAAAGTGGGATATAATATATATTTTTAGTTTATAATTTAATATAAAATAATTAAAAATAACATAAGATAATATATTATTTAATTTTTTGAAGAAACATTAATGAAATAGGTTAAAAGACGAAAATCCCCTCATATAGCGCCAACGGTGTTAGGGCAAGAGACTACTTTCATAAATAAATAAATAAACGCAAATTGTAAGTGATTATTTTTATACATACTGAAGTTTAATATTCGTAATTTTGTGTAAACCACAAAGACCAAAATTATAGTTTACCAAAAAAACCATTATTGTACGAGTTTTTTTTGGTCCCTCCCCTAACATCCCCACTAGTTAAGTACAAGGACAAGATTGTCATTTAAAGAAGAAAAAAACTTGGTGCCCCCTGTAACACCCCGATTTTTTAAGGAAGATATTATTTCAAGTTAGTACAGGAATCGTAGTTCAAGATAAATAGAAGAGGTAGGATTTTGGACTTGTATCCTAGATTTTATGGTCTTGTTGGATGAAGGATTCAAATACGAGTCCAATGGTTCTTTCCGGAGCAAAATCAGAGTTAAAGCGAAGAAGTTATGACCAAAACAGTGTTCGGACAAGAAAAATGAAGAAAATCGGGCAGCAGTGCTCCGCGCAGATGGATCAGCGCCACCATCAGCATGGGACTCTATTGATAGACGAGTTTACACCCCCCTAATCTAACCGCAAGTGTACGGGTCAAATCAAGTAATATGTACTTGGAAGTACGAGTATCGAACCAAGGGAAATAGGAACTGAGTATCACAATGACTATATTCACTATTAACTGAATGATCCAAAAGGTTGAATTTTTGATGATTAACTAATAACTAAATTAATAAAAATAAACTCTAGAGTAAAGGCGAGAATAAAGTTGGAAACTTTTTCGGGAAGAAAGTAGTTGAGGGTTGGAAATCCTATGGTTTCCACTAATGAACAATGTTCTTGAAAATAATTATCAGTTAAACCCTTTAATGAAAATCAAATATGTAAAAATCACTGTTATTCTTTCTCAAGCAACAACAGATTTTATTTAGAAAACACAAGTCTCATCTCTCGATCTTAACACATGAGTTCAAAACACATTAAGTTCCAGATTATTATGATACTAGGGTTTAGTTGGTATTCTCTATCCAATTTCTCACCCTAGGCATACAATTTCAGTTCTTGTTAACAATTAATTCTCTCGAATTGAATTTATAACGAACAAATCAGATGAAAGTTGGCCAAACTCACAAAAGCATTAAAACCCAAATCATATGCTTCATTAGTTAAGAAAAACTGATAAAAAATCCCAATCACATGTTCACAAGCTTAAACCATAATCAAACCAACCCCCAACATCTAAAGATTAGTTCATGTTGGGGGTATTAAACAAGAAAATACTAGAAGAATTCATAGATCTAAGAAAAGTTCTTTCAAACATTAAAGATTGAAAAACTCCCTTTTGAATGTGTAATACCGACGAAGAATTGGAAGAATTTGTGTAAGAATCGTGACCAAATAGGTTTCCAAGCTTCAATCTTGTGTTCTCCTCTTGCAAAAATCGCCCAAAAGTGTTGTCCCCCTTCTTCCTCCCGTCGCCAAGTTGATAATAATATGATAAGTGTATGAAAACCCTAAAAGATAACCATTAAAAACGTCCAACCCCTTTCTCGTGGGTTACTCCGTAGGTTAGCTTCAGCAACTCACATCAAAAGGTACCCTAATTTTCATTCTGGTAGGTTGCTCTGTGGGTTCAGCTTCAGCAACCCACATCAAAAGGTACTTCAGCCACTGATTTTTGCTTACAATTGGGCTTGAAAAATCCTTCTTAACTTCACTTTTTCACCGGCCACTTCTCGGGTTTGGACTTGACGGACATTATGCTCGATTACCGTTCGGAAAAATACTTTTCGCATTCATTCTTGGCTATCTCTTGATATGATGAAATTCCCGAAACACTTGATTTAAATCGTAAAATTCTACTAAATTTACTTGGAAAAAGCAATTTTACCCAATTAGTGATATGAAAATAACACCAAAAATTGGTGTTATCATCTATCCTAGTGCTCCACGCCGCCATCCGCGCGGAGCCACTGTGCGCAATAAAAAGGGAAAATCCGGCCCCAAACCCCATTTTTCACCCTAAACCTAATTCTTCTCCCCATTTCCTCTCCCAAATCAACCCCCCCCCCCCCAACATCCAAATCAAACCCTAAATCATTTTTGGGGGATTTCCTCCTAAAATCACATGATTCTTCATCATCTAGCAAGCTTGGAGGTGAGAAACATAATCATTCATCTTCATCTTCTTCATCAAGTTATATAAGGTTTCATCCACCCTTGTTCTCCCTTTTGTAGATTGGAAGTTTGTGGTTTATTTTGGTGACCTACAGGTGTGTTGGTGGTGGATTCAAGCTATTGGTTAAGGTAAGCTTCTATCTTCTTCATCTTTGGAAATTAGGGTTTTTGGGTATAGATGAGATCTTTATGTAAAATGTTGGGGTACGATTCTATACGGTTGAATATCTATGTTTATGGTTGGAAAATGTTTGGATGTAGGTTTTTAGAAGTTTTTGGCTTGAGGATCCAAGTGTTCTTCAAATGAGCTCAAGTTGGGTAAATTCTAGATTTAACCCAAATCTAGCAAGGTGAGTTCAAGTTGCTTTGTGAAAACTATGTACATGCCAAAATTACTTATTTTGATATATTGAAATGTTTTCCTTTACATTTATCAAATGTCGGTGGCATATTATATTTATATGGATTTTCTTCCATAATTTATGAGTTGAGTTTTATGCCCCGACCGTGTTTTGGTGTTTCGGGATATAAAGTTTTATCCGCATTTTTACAAACTAGGAGCTGATCTCTATTCTCCTTTTGAGCGAGCTTTGGGTTGCCACATTTTATAAAGAATGATTTGCATTGAGGTGTTCATCTTTGAAAATGCATGTTATCGGAAAACAAGTCGTTTCGTAATTAAAGTAAAGCATTTGGAAAGATCATGATTTAAAATAGCATTCTTCCCTTTTAACTATGTTTATTCGTGTAAAACTCTTGAACTCACTAGGCGTCAGCCTAACCTTTTTATTTGTTGGCATGTGCAACATGCTACGTTTGGGAATAGTTCCAGTGCCACTATGAAGAGAGAAGTGTTAGTTGTGTGCTCGTGAAGTGAGTAACTTGGTGAAGTCTTCCGCGTTAGTTTGTGAAGAGCAACTTGTATTGGGGTTATGTAGTACCCGACTCCGGTCTAGTCCTTGTATCTTATTGGAGTTTATATTTTTGAGGTTAATTATAGAATTTGTATTTGAGGCACGTTAAGTTTTGATTTGTTGAAGGAAGTTTTATCCGTTTCTTGATGTTATATCGAAATCTTTAATTAGTTGCTCTTACCAAAAGCGCAAATATGCAATATGAAGACTCTCAAGACGCCTCGTACGGTTGCGAAATGACACGTGCAAAACCCGTGTGAGACAATAATGTTAATCAACAACCCAAAAGTTAATACACACAATAATTCAATATACGTGTTTCAATATCTATTTATGCAACGCAAAATGTCGTAAAACAAAACTCCATAAGACCCAACTAAATTTTCATAAAACTCAATGACGCTAAATCAAGAGGTGTCAAAATCTTCGTTTCCCACCATAAAAACCATAAGACGAAGATATGTCTAAAATGTCAAAATTCTAAGAGCTTCCCTTTTTATCTCAATGTAAAACAAAGCGACATTTTTCAACAAAATTTGCATGAGACATGACGCTTAATAAACTCGTAAATTTACACGCAACATAATTGAAACTTATGAATTTCAAAGTTCACTCACACGTCGAGAACGTCGAAAAATAATACTCTATAAAACTCAACACAACTCGTACAGACTAAAATTCTCAAGAAAACTCAGACGCAAGAACATGGGAATAGCTTTTCCTTTAAACCCTTAACATACGTGGAGATGATCCAATGTAAAGGTTGAAATTTCACAGTTACTTGCCCAATACCCCAAATATCAAAAAAAAACATGGATATTACAACATCCGAAAATAGCGTTAGACAAGAAACGGGGATGAAGAGATTTTCAATAAAAATTTGCAACCACGTGCAGTAAAACAATTTCATGCATGTTTAAACTCACGGTTAAAATCTGGTGTGTGCTAAACATTTTTCCAAATCTCATAATATATTTCACTTTATGATTTGGGAAACATGAGAAGTAATTGGTGCAAACTTATTTTAGAAATAAATTTCGTGCATGAATTTTGGTCGGCACTCAACATCCTAGAACCACGCTTCTCAATTTCCTAGTCACACTATCGTCATCCGGATGCTCAAACATCTTAAAGCAATAATCACACTAATTTGATTAATTTACAATTTCTTCTTGAAATAAAGCTAATTCAACAAGCTTATGGTCCTAATTCGACCAATAACTCCGACCCAGAATGGTCAACTTAATGTATACATCGTGCTTAACCATCACTCCAAGATGACAATGCTATTAACATCAACCCTTCTATTGGCTACTCGCTTAGAAGCTTTCTTACTACCCCAACGGTCATCATACCAAGGTAGTTCAAGTATACACATGTAACGTGTAGGTTCACCATGACACTGGCCAGGTGCCATTTTGAACGTACTGTACATGATCATCCTTGTTATCCTCGACAAGTTTCCTGTTTCTAGCGACTCAATCAACCCTAAAATATCATATCTTAAGGTACCTAATGGCGCAAATTTCACTTTAAATCACTTAAAAGAACGCTAGTTTGAGTCTAAGCATCCAAAATCAATACCTAATTCTCTCAAACTTAAGCTTTGATACCAATTTGTAACACCCTCAAATTTGGAAAGAGCAATTAATTTAAAATTTTCAATTATACATCGAATAAGGATAAAGTCTATTCATCACTTGAGTCACCTCAGTTAGAATTCTAGATTAAACTTCTACAAATACTAGGTCAAGTCTTGTATAAAGACTAATCAATTCGGGTGTTACTATAACCCAATAACAGTTGTTATCCCCAAGAGTGCGGAAGGCTTCACCAAGCTACTCTCATCTCGAGCAAAGGACTAGCACTCATCTCACCCCGAAGTCGCTAGCAACAATCCTCAACCAACCTGATGCACATGCCGACAAATAAAAAGGTTAGGCTAACGCCTAGTGAGTTCAAAAGTTTTCAACACGGAATAAATATATTTGATAAAGGAAAGAATGCAATTTAAATCATAATCTTTCAAAATGATTTTCGTTAAATATCAAACGACTTTTTCCAATAATTCGCACCTTTAAAGACATGCAACCCAACACAGACATTCCTTCGTAAAACAACTCCAAACCCAAACTTACCCAAAACGTGAATAATAAATAAACTCCCAATTTATAAAAATAGAAAACAAACTTTACTTCCCGAAACACCCCAAATATGGGCGGGGTATAATACTTAACCCATAAATCTTGAGTAAACAAATCCATATATGCAAAACATCACTGAAAACATGAATAATAAAATAATACAATTTAATACCCAAGCAACACCTTCCGGTGATGGGGGAGACCCAATTCCATTGTACGTGGTGAAACACAAAGTTAAGCCACATAGACATGTTGTCGACCTACACCTTAGATCGTGACTGTATTGCCTGCTCTGCCGAGCTACACCTCAAGGATACATGATTTTATTGCATGCTCTGCCTCTAGTGGAGTTTCATCCTCAAGGTACTCATTCAACCCCTAGCTCCTACTCCCTAGCATTCAAGATAGGAGCCTCAACTCCTTACTTAATAACTCATGATGTCTAACCCTCATGCACAAGAATTAGACATCCATTCACAAGACCCATGGTCCCGAAGTACAACCCAAAAGGGTTCCTCTTCGTCAAACAACCGGGACAACAATGATGCCAACACAGCATAATTCCGAAGGTGAGAATATCAAGACTCCTCATCCTTAAATATGACTGACTTACATGCCTATGGATCCAAATGCATTACAGTCTAAAATACATGACTCCCATTGAATGACACACGCACTCAAAACACGTATACTCCAAGATAAGTGCAATAAATGCAAATCACACCCAAAGCACCCTTTAAAGTTATTAAAACCGGACAAAAGTCCCTAAGATCCGACAAAGCCGAAAGTCGAGCCTTAAGCTTAACAAATCGAATAACCACATATTAAAAGCCACAAAATGCAATGAATGCAAACCGACCATGTTTACGCAAGCACATGCTCCAAAAATGCATGAATACGTCCCAACACCATTTAGGTTTGGACCATTCATTTTCTAAACAAGTTTATAACCCCATTGGCTCTCTCTCAAGCGTCCTAAAGCACAAGGTCGACATTTTTCATAACACACATTAAAAGTACAATTAATCCAAAGGATTAACATGTGTACGATAAATCGTTAAAATATCATTATCAAAGATTTACTCAACAAATTACTTGAAATACATCTTTCCCCAAAACCACAGAGGTTTACGATAACCGAAAGGTACACAAGGTTGGGAATGACCAAACTCCAATGACTCGTACATTGGTATTTTCAAAACGTTTCACAACACAAAATACACTTATTTCCAATAACCACTAAAATGCATTTTTATCAAATTCCCATCTATTTATGAAAATGGTTATCAAAACATCTTCATTATGATACATTTATCAAAAATCTCAAAGATGGGTGTTTTATAAGTTTATAAAGTTAAACACTTTCAAATGACCAAAACTTATCAGATAATCAAAGTTAACAATTTCATGTAAAACACAAAAACACTTTAAAATGAACATTTTGGCATGTACATCGTTTTCACAAATCAACTTGAACTCACCTTGCTAGATTTAGGCTAAATATAGATTTTACCCTAACTTGAGCTTCCTTGAAGAACTCCGAATCCACAAGAAAAATCCTTCCAAAACCTAGATCCACAATTTCCACCCATAAATAGTCATATTCAACCATTTAGAATCGATCCCCAAACATTTTTCATCAAAATCTCCATTTTGGCCAAAACCCTAATTTTTGACCTAAATCCTCCAAAATCTTCCAAACCGAAATTGGAGGAATAAATACTAGGATATCATCAATGAAGCATTTATATCTTATAATGAGGTTTAGAAATGGAGAGAATAAACTTACCACATAGGTTTTGGTGAAAACCTAGAAAACCCTAAAATGAAGCTTGAGGTTGAAGATGACAATGGTGAGCTTTTTGCCATAGCTCCCAATCTACCACTTGATGATGGACCACCTTAAGAACACAAGAAATGGACCCAAAATGAGTTAGGGTTTGAGGGGGAAGAAGGAGAAACGATTTGGGAGAGAAAGGGGAAGTTTGGATGTGAGAAATGAGGAATAAAGCTGAAATCCCGATTTAACAGCACTCTGCACCCCTGCTGCGACTTTGACCAACGACATTGCCCTCGCAATGTTGCCTGGAACTGTCGCCATCCCTCCCCCATGCTCCGTTTTTCGCTGCTACAATGCCAGGTGCGATTGTGACACTGTCATAGTCGTCGGGCATTGTAGTCGTGCCCGTACCAAGCTCTGAAACTCGACTTTTTCAACACCAAGACCCCTCGACACTTCCAGAGACTTTAAATAATGTTTTTCCAACAAAAACCCCATCATTTACAAGTCACAAAAATGTCTGGGTAGCCTTTACTTACCGAAAATTGCGGGTGTAGATGAGGAATTCCTGCTAAACTGGGGATGGGGACTGGACGGGGATCCCCGTTTGTCTCAAATCAGGGATGGGGTCGGGGACGGGCATCGCACTCCCCCCCCCCCCGGCATACCCGTTGTATATATTTAATAATAAATTAAATATATATTATTTATTTCAACTAAATTGGTAATTCATAATTTTCTATTTACTAACTAGGTTTTGAATCTAAAATAGTTATTTTTTTGGATGTTAGTATGTAATATTTTGGTAGGTTTTGAATTTAATATTGTTATTTTTTTTTTATGTTTGTACGTAATATTTTGGATGTCAAGTCAAAAATACAATTACTCTACATGTTTTGGTACGTGTGACCTTAAGTTTTTTTGGATTAGATTAAATTTCTTTCGATTTTATGTTATTAATTATTATATGATGTTATGATTTGTTTATATGAAATTAAATTCCTTTTGGTTTTAGGTTTACTGAGAATATGTGAGATTTAAACATGTATAGTCTCTCACATATTTGATTTAAAATAGCTTGCATAAATGGAAAAAAAATCCCCGTTTCCCCGTTGGGGATGAGCCGATGAGGATGGGGATGTGATCATATTCTCTGACGGGAATGGGGACGATTTAACCCATTTTAATAAACCAAGCCAATGTTGGTTTGAGAATTTTTCAAAACGTGTTTTTTCCCTTTTCCCAACTACACTCGTATCGGTGTTGGGGAGATTTTTCCTTTTTACCTCGATAGTGTCTCCTCTCATTTTTTGAAGTTCTCTCTAAATTGGTTTTCGGGTAGATTTCTACAATTTATTGAAACCAAACTCCATTGAAGACCCTCAATTCCATTTAGAGCAAACTATATAATCCTCTTCAAGTGTTGGTATGTCCCCTTATCATGATCTTCCCTCAACTTTATTCTATGCTCCCTTTTTTCATTTTAGAAATAAAAAGTTATACCAAGAAACACACACTACAATTGTAATTTATTAATGGGTTTTATAGATTATTAAAAAATAAAGAGATAGAGAGAGAGAGAGAGAGATAGAGAGAGAGCATGTGTTCTTTTATATATTTTCTTGTTAGTAGAATGAAAAAGAGGTTTAAGTGTATGGTAGTAGGGAGGAGTATGTCAAGATTTTGCGAGAAAAAGAATGAGCGCTTTAGTGATGTTTTCAAGCACGAATGACTTGTTTGTCTAAAAGTGGTTGCTAAACCAACTTTATCTGGTACACTATTTCTTGGATTTGAGATTCTCAAAGAAGATGGCTAGAGATGATCTCGCCAAAGAAGAAGAGGAAGAAGGTGATCACGCTGAGAGGTAAATGGACAAAGAGGGAGAGAAAGAGTTTTTATTTAGGTTTTGTGCTAAAAGAAAAAGAAAATAATCGAAATATATAAAAGAAAAAAAATTCCCCTCGTTTAACTAGACTTAACAGAAAAATATAACGCCCGTAAGTGAGAGGGACCAAAACCAGTCGATGCATACGTCATAGACAAATTTGTAGTAAATGAAGACTAGGGGCCAGTTTCATTAAAATTGACATAGGTTAGGGACCATATCCAAAATACTCCTTTTCTTTTGTTGAATTACAAATCACCAAAATAAAATTAGAGTAAATTACATTCTTGGTCCCTGTGCTTTTACACATTATACTATCTCATATCTTGTTTTTGAAATAATTACATATTACAGTCCTGTGCTTATGCATTTTATAACGCATTGGAAGTTGGATTCCTTATCCTAACTCCATGTTATCTTAAGTGAGTAAACTAGGGGTATATAAATATGTTATCAAAACAAAAAAAATAAAATACTCGTTTTTTTATAATCCATTTCTAAAAATATTAATTATAATTTTGTAGAAAAATGAGGTATATCTACGCATGGACAATGAGTAATGTTAACAGAAGCGTTTCAAAAACGAACCCATGTGGATAATCAGCAAAGTCGCTATGGACCAATCTCAATTCCAAAATGCATTATATCCCTCTTGAACTGCAATTACTTCTTTATTGTCCAAAATATCAAATATAACTTGTTCCATCATTCGTCACATATACATGCATATGTCTTTTTGCTCATCCTTTTGAATCATGTGCGTAGGCCTGTGTTTCTTTTGGCCACAACTTTAAGTCACAATCAAAAGTTGTATTACAAAATTAATTGTAAAAAACGATATTGTTTAGATTTTTGTACCATCATACTTTTTGCATATTTAAGTTTATGAAATGAAAATTGATAAATTTTATAAATAAAAAGGTATTTGTTTATGTGATGCATAGTTTAGAAGAGGGAATAAAAGCCAGAGATGCATCAATAATTTGTCCACAAGAAGACATGATGTATCCAACCCCATTCAACCCTCACTTTCAAAAGTGCAATTCATTTTTTAACCTCCAAACACTCACCACATGCTCACAATTGGTTGCATTCCATGTGTCCTTTTCTGTCTTTTTCCATATTTAGTTGAAAGGATAAAATTTAGGTAATAAGTTATGTTTTAAAGACACACTAGTTTAAGGGAAATTGTTTAAAATGGTTACTTAGAACCCTTTTTCTTCTCAATTTATTTTATAGTTAGTTTTTCTATTCAATTGATTAAAATAGTTAATATTTTATAAATTGCGTCCTACTTACAAAATTTATGTTTTATGAAGTTAATATTCATAAAGTAATACTTGTATAAGTTGCTAAAGTGTTAATTGTAAATGCTTACGAACATACCTCTCAAAATAATTTATCATGTATTACATAAAAAAAAAGATTAAAAATACAAGATTTGAAGATGCATAAAAAAATAGAAAGAAATATCCTGGAAATTTTAAGCCTTTATATATGTAAGGCGACCTTATCTTGAGAACTCTATAAATCGTGAGATCTTTGAGAACCAGTGCATTATGTGCTCTTTCATATGATTTTGTTCAATCGTGGCTAGAATTTAATGTAATTATAAACATATATTTGTTTCACAATGTGTTTGTTTTACATGCACTCGGTTCACAATGTGAACCTTTTTGGCGTGTTTGTGAAACAAAACCTTAAGGTAGAAGTTTTTATGGATCTTATAAATCTTGGACTTCTCAAATTATATATATATATATATATATATATATATATATATATATATATGTATGTATACACACACACACACACGAAGGATTGTTGAAAAAAAGAGTTAAGGTGAGAAATGTAAGAAAGGATTTGGAATCTTAATCACTTTTAATCTCAAAACAACTCATTAATTACGTTTTAGAAGGGAATGAATCTAGTGCATCTCATTAGTATTAATCTTTAATTAGAATTAATCCAAGGGTGGGATTTCTTCTTCACGATAACTCTCATTCTCACTGAACCAACCCTTTTGTTAACCATGAGATTAGTGTTAACTTTGTTAACCAATCTCAACCGTTCATTTGATAAATCAATGGGCTGATATTAAATCATTCTTTTTTTTTCAAAATATGGTGGACATGCACATCCTACATAGTTCATTTGTTAACAAGGGTAAAAATGTCAAACCACGTTTAGCATGTAATTAGGAAACTAGATAGGCGACCATATTTCACGAATAGAAGATTATCCAGGTTATCACATCTCATTTTCTTGCAATCCCTTATTCTTTGAATCAAAATCTTGCTAAACGTGGTTCATACATGAACATATATGAACATTATGAACAATCTTGCAAAAGAATTATGGTTCATAAATGAACAACCTGATATCTAGGGTTCGTACATGAACAATTTTCCTTTCTAAAAGGTATAGTTCATAAGTGGGTTCATACATCAACCCTTATGAACAGTATAAACAAGTTTTCTAAACATTTATGGTTCATATGTGAATAGACATGATGAAGATTAACAATTAATAAGATTAATACATACAAAATTCATACAAACATTACTTGACCAACACAAAAGGAGAAAAATATTCAAAACACCAAATTCAAACAATTACCATTAACATAATAACTATTGGTTTCTTGGAACATAGAACTACAAGATGGCCGGTTGGAAACATTGTAATTGTCTATAGATATATCTTCAAGCCAATGGAGAACATTCAATTCGTCAGTCAATGGTTGATTAAAATTGTCGACATTTACGTCATAAACCAACGTGATATTAAACCAAAAGATATGGAGAGATTTGATTGGTCTAATTTGGTTAACAAGTTAACATCGTTAAGTTGGTTAACAAAAGAATGTGTCTCTCTCTCTCTCTCTCTCTATATATATATATAGGAAGGATCAATCGAGAAGTTAAACATTTTGCGAGAATGCGACAAATTTGAATATCATATATTATTACACGGCTTGTGGATGTGTTTAGTCATATGATTAAGTTTGTGTATCATATATGATATCACACTTCTTGCCTTCTCGCAAAATGTTTAGCTTCTCGTTTGAACCTTCCCCTATATATATATATATATGGGACGTATCTTTTGCAAACCAGTCAGATTGTGCAAACTTTGTGAACCAATCCTAGTCGTTCATCAAGTCTAATGAATATATGATTTTATTATGTTTCCTAATTTAAAATCATGATTATAATGAATAAACTTAACATTTCCTAATTTAAAATCATGATTACAATGAATAAACTTAACATTTTCCATATATATCACAATCATTATTAATGAATCATAATCATTATCCATAAATATATCTATTGTTTCCTAAAATAGTGGTTTGCATAGTTTGTACAAATTGCTTGGTTTGCAAAAGAAACGCACCTTATATATATATATATATATATATATATATAGAGAGAGAGAGAGAGAGAGAGACAAATGATCGTGTGAGAATATAAGTTAAGGTCAGAAGTGTAAAAGGGGATTTGGACCCTTGATCACTTTTAATCACACTGACCCATGAATTGCACTTATCACGGGAATTGATCTGATACATCTCAATGCACCACATTAGTGTTGATCTTCAATTAGGATTGATCTAAAGATGAAGATCCTTTTTTATCCTTCTTACCATAATTTCCATTCTCATCGGAACCAACCCTATGTATATGTATATGTATATATATATATATATATATATATATATATAGAGAGAGAGAGAGAGAGAGAGAGAGAGAGGAAGGATCATGCGAGAAGTTAAATATTTTGCGAGAAGGCGAGAAGTGTGATATCATATATGATTACATGGTCTGTAGGTGTGTTTAATCATATATGATTAAACCTCTATGTATTGCCAATATAACATGTGTTTAATCATATATTAAACATATGATTAAGCTTGTGTATCATATATGATTAAACACTTCTCGCCTTCTCGCAAAATGTTTAGCTTCTCGTTTGAACCTTCCCCTATATATATATATATATATATATATATATATATATATATATATATATATATATATATATATATAGCCAAATGATCGTGTGAGAAGTTGAGGTTAATGTGAGAAGCGTGATAAGTGGATCTGAACCGTTGATCACTTTTAATCTCATCTCCTCCTAAGAATCGCGTCTTAGAAGGGAATTGATTTAGTGCATATCGGTGTATCTTATCTTGATGCATCCCATCCTAATGTGCGTCCATTTCTCATCCAATTATTAATAACCACTTCTCGCGCTTCTCACGTTAACCTCAACTTCTCACCGAAACCCAACCTTATATTATATTATATATGTGTGTATATATATCAGGTCCAGTTCATTTGTTAACCTCATTTTTGGTATTAACTTTATGAACCAATCCAAGCACTTGATCTTAAAAATGGGCGGTTGATATTTGACATATCATAAAAGGTAATTAAATGAGGTATGACGTAATAAGGGAGTGTGAACCATAGTGATCAGGGGTAATTTAGGAAAAAATAACCCCCATTTCTTCTATTATTATTTTGCTCCATTAATTTCTCTCCTAAACAAATGAAACCGACGATTGTTCAAATATTAGAAACCGACGACCGATTTCTGGCAATCAAATTTCCGATACACATTTGCAGATGCTAGGTCGGGAAATCCGGTGAGCAAATATCTTCATATTAATGGCTAATTAACAGTTGTAGTTTTCACACATGTTCATATAACATGAACTTTTGTTATCAACGATGGGCACACATAACATATGGGATTCTTAATTATTAGTTCACATATGTTCTATGTCTGTAGCAGATGTCAGATGAGGTTCTTATATGAACAATTTAGTGCACACATGTTCATTCCCTCATACACTCGTAATATGAACAAGTTAGTGCACACATGTTCATGCCAAATGTAACTTACATGAGTTGTTCAACTAATCCAATAAAACATCTACTACATAACATGAGTGTTCATACACAGGTGAATGTCCAAAAAACTAAATAACAATTGTAGTTTTCACACACGTTCTTATAACATGAACTTTTGTTATGAACGATGGATACACATAACATATGAGATTCTTAATTATTAGTTCACATATGTTCATTAATGGTTGTCATCATTGTCAGATTCACCACATTCTAGAAGTTCTTAATGGTTCAGTGTGCCCAACATTGGTTACGACACATTGATTACTGAAAATGAAATATAATGTGTTTCATATGAACACTTATTTATGTTTGTTCATGTTAAAAGATGTTTTGTTTAAATGAAAACAACTTACAACTTAGTAATCATAGCAACTCGAGCACATACAAAAAAAAATTACCAATACAAAGTTTGTTATTTGATTCGACTATTTTCGCATTGCATTTACCCCTGCTTCCATTTTGATGTATATATTTCTCATTGTTACTGAGTTGAGTTTGATGATCTTCAACCATTGTTGTTGTTCTCAGAGATAAAAAAAATTCAACAACTCCTCCATCGACATCGTTCATAAGCCCGGAACTCATAATTTCATTCAAAGATATTGAGTTGATTATTGTTATGTTCATAATGATTTAGAATGAAAATGTATGTGGACTAAAATTTGAAAACATACCATTAGCTAAAATCATGGCTCATCTAGTTTTTGTAACTCCTAATTAAATTGGTCAAATATTGTCAAATTTTAGAATTTCCCTTCATACCTTTATGCATTAATTACACATGCAATTAACAACAACAATATAAAATGCATTCCTATTGGTCAATTTGAATTCACAAAGTTAACGACATTTTCATGGTTAACAACATTTTCATTGTGTGATAAGTTAAGGTTAACGTAAGAAACGTGAGAAATGGATTTGAGCTGTTGATCATTTTAATCTCATGTCCTTCCATGAATTGCGACTTAGAAGGGAATTGATCTGGTGCATCTTATCTCGGTGCATCTCATCCTAATGTGCATCAATTTCTCATTCAACGGTTGATAACCATTTCTAACGTTTCTCACGTTAAACTCAACTTATTACCGAAATCCAACCCTATATATACATACATATAGCAGCTTTCTTTCACCATGGACCACCCTATTTAAAACAATATTTTTTCTATTTTATTTATTTATTTAAATCAACTGATATGTTTAATACAAAAAATTTATAAACAGTCAAAAAGTTCTAACACAAAATATGATAACATCAGCACGAATTAAGTACAAAATTTAAAGTTTATTAAGAGTATCTGCAATTTTTTGATAGGTTCATGACTTTATCACATTAGTTTTGATTTATCTATTATGTCAGTTTTTTCTTTCTTGTATATTTCATATATCTTTCACCCAAATCATGGATCATTCCATGGTTGATATAATAAAAAACTTACAACAATAAAAATTATAATAGTTAAAAATTACTTATTATAATAAAAATATAATTGTAACAGAGCAAGTTTCTAGATTCTCGAGGGGTTGATTGTGTATCTTCTCGTCATATTTAAAGAGATACGAGTGCAATTATTTTCAAACCAGATCTCCAATTTTTCTCTCCAGAAAGTTGTAGAGTCAATTAGGGTTTTTGTAAATAGTTTTAATATTGTTTATATTTTTAATTGTGATTTGTGGATTTGTACAAATATTACAATAATAAAAGTCATAATAATTAAAAATTATGAAAATAAAGACTACATTGATAAAAAAATTATTAAAATTAATTTGTGTAGATAGAAGTTGGTAATTAATTTGTGTAGGTAGAAACAAAATAAAATGGATAAAATTAACTAACAACATCTTTTATAAATATAATATTATAATAATTTGTGTTATAAATAAATATTACTTTTTTTTAAAATACACAATATAAATAATATATGAATACATTTATATAAAAAACCAAAAACAATTATTTACTTTAAACTTCAAACATTTATAGTATTATTTTAAATATAATGGGGTCCACTTTTGTGAAGGAAGGAGCGGTTCTCACGTGGGAAGAACCGCTCCTTAATGGTGTGTAAAATTGAAGGAGTCCATAGATATATAAACCTTACCATTGTAGATGCCCTAACATATTTAAAATATATATTTGTTATCAAATCCAACACTTGATATTTATGTTTATCATATATACCATCAAACTAGAAATTTGTGTTAGATCTGAACCTTCTTGTTAGTGTCAAGCATCAAGGTCGGCCCTGATGATATGTTGATAGTTTTGTCGTACGAGGTCTCCGATTGTCGGGATCCTCCAATTTTTTATATGACAATATAATTGTACTTTACAAAAATTGACTAATAGCAAAGTTGGCAAACGCATAGGTTTATCTCACAAAATGTCAAGGTCTGAATCCCTCTACCTAAGTTTTTTTTTCTTAAAATAATTTAGAGATGGTTAGACTTGGCAAAAACTGATACGACATGTTAATCCGACACGAACTTGACACGAAATAAACGGGTTTGGGTAATACATTTCAACCCATTTAAGTAAACGAGTTGATAGGACACGAAAATTAAACGGGTAAGGTCATGGTCAAAAATTTCAACTCGAAAATGACCCGAATAATCTGTTTATATATATATATATATATATATTAAGTTTTCTTTTTAATGTTTTGTTTTTTTTATTGTTTTAGATTTGATTAGAATTTATAAGTTTGAACTATAAAATTTGGATTTCTAATGCTTTCATTTGAATTTTGGATTTGTACTTTTTTGTGAATTTTATATTTTATATTTTTTGTTTTATAAATGTTAAACGGGTTAGGCGGGTCGTGTCGGGTTAGACGGGTTGGATTAGGGTTGAGTTTTTCTGACCCGTTTATTAAACGGGTCGGGTTAGAGTTAGACACTCTCAACCCGTTTAACTTTGAACCCGACACGACACGTTTAATAGGTCTAGAAATGATCTTATTTTCTTTAATTTATCTCACAAAACGCATCGTTATCAAAAACTTAAAACTTGGGTCTTTTTATGTTCTTTAACAAATTTCATTTTGAATATAAATATTTAATAATCTATTTTTAGTTTTATACTTTTTAATAAAAAATATTTTTATACTTTTTAATAATTTTCTTCTATCTTTTTTATTATTTCAGGAAATTTAGAAACTCATTTAATCGTTTTTTTAACAATTTTTATATGTTCTTTGAAACTTTTTAAATTTTTAATGTTAGTGTTTATTAATAACATAAATCAATTAAACCTTCTTTTTTATATATTTTTGTAATTACCGAACTGATTCACTGATTTTATATAAAATAGGATGTTTCCAACTAAAATATTTGAATCGAGTTATTCTAAATGTCAAAAATAGAAAAGGTGAACAATTTGTTCAAGTCAAAGAGGAGAAACTAGTCGATTTATTATCAAAGAGATAAAGGAATGTATTGGTAATGGAGAATCTCTTCAACTAGAGCAAAATGTGTTTCTACAAAATCAATATTATAAAAGTATAACAATGCTTTTGCTTCTGAAAATGCTAGAAATCTATATTCAGAAAATAATATAGTAACACCTAATTGTTTGTTTTCTTTCAAAAAAATACTTAGTAGTGCCAATTTATAATTGAAGAATGAAAAACCACTTATCTTCACCACCAAGATATTAAACTATTTGTGTATATATTATATGTTGTATTTATTATTCATTACTTTTACTTTTCTTATTAATTAATTTTTGAGGAATTACACTAGTGCTCCATGTGGTTTGCTCAAAATTTGGATTTGGTCTCTAAAACGAACTATCTATATTGATGGTCCATAATTTTTCAATTTCATAACACTCATGGTCCCTAGAGTTAACATCGTCGATTACCAACCATTTGAGGGACAAATCAGTCTTTGGCAAACTATAGAGACCAAAAGTGTAATTTACTAAAATTAATTGTGATTCACAATTTTTTTTAAATTTTTTTATTAAGTTTTTTTATATATCCAATCACAAATCAAATTTCTTAAATTAAAGAAAATCAAAATAAGCTACAACAATTGAGTTGATATAATAATCAAACTATTATTAAAGAGTAACAACTTGAATGATTTCATATGGTTCTTGGAAAAAAATGAAAAAGTTACTATATTACAACTTTCTGTATTTTTTGACAACAAACGTTTTCATTTTAGTTACTCATATAATTACCCGTTAATCTTGTATGATTTGGCGATTAGTTTTTCTTAACTGTTTGAATAATCGTCACTGGGGTATGATGACCAGTGGATCGTCTCTGGGTGGAATATCGAATGTAAGTACATTCGTATTTTTTTCTGTCGAGTGTCGTCTTTAGCATTAATTTTTTAATTAACATCTCCTTTGCAGCTATTGATTTTACCACGTTTCTCCGCTACTGGACACCTAGGAGACAATTGAAAAACTTCTTTGGATCCCCAATCGTATCTTCGTCCAACCGTCCAGGAGTCGATCGATCGAAGACGAGGAGGACGACGTTACCTTTATTGGCTCAACCTGTGCAGGGGTTGAGGAAAGAGTGGAAGAGGAGAGAGGAAAGGAAGAAGAGATGACGTGTAAGTCGTTTATTTTATGTCATCGACATATTTATCATCGATTATCATGGATAGTATGTCGTAGATAATTTTTTTCGTGAGTAGAACTAACGAAAATTTTCTTTTTGTTTGTTTCAGGGGAAACCGTCGAAAAACTTCCCTCTCGAAGATTTGAGGGATGCTCTTATTGCCTGTAAGGGCAAGCATTTGAAAAGGAAATCCTCGACTTCTAGGTCGGGGGTAAAGAAGACGAAGGCGGACATCCTAAGGGTACCGTCTTCTGCTGTCGACGACCACCTCCGGTCGTCAACTTGGAGAAGATGAAGGCACCAACTGGCATAATGCCCCAAGCCGAAACTGGTTGGGTGTCTAAGACTAGGACCTCGTCCTCAAAGGACATGGGGAAGTCGGTCAAGGAGGCCCGGGAGCCATCGTCGATGACTTTAAACATAAGATTCTCGACCGACTTCATGAAGTCGGACGTTTTGCAGAAGGAGGGGATGTTTCCTCTAATGAACAATTCCCTCCTTCCCCACCTCAAGGAGAGGTACAAGAACTCCCATGTAAACGACGTGGATGCCTATGCTATGGGGCTCTATTTCATGGTAATACCCTTATATTTGTCAAGTGAATCTAAATGATTTTTGCACATTTTAGTCCTTTTTTTCCCGTTCTAATCGTGATTCGTTAATAATGCAAGCATTCCAGGCCTCTTTTGTTGGGGTTTTAAGTTCAAGAACAGGGTTTCAAAAAACCATAAAACGATTTTAGGCAACGGAAGCAAAAACAAAAATTTTGAACATAAACATAAAACCATTTTATTCCCACAAAGGATCTTGTTACATGCAATGAAAAGATAAAACATAAAAGGAAGTTTAGATTTACAACCTTTGAAGACTTTGGATCCTCACGGGAGTTTAATCGTTGATGATGATGGTAGAACCCAAGGTAGAGTTCCTCTATCGGTATCCACCAACAAGCTCCAACACCTCGAATGCTAGTTCCATTCTTTTGATGATGCAAGTATGCTTTCTTGAGTCAAATCTACAAGGGATTTGATTAAGCAAGAAACACCAAAACCACCACTATGGTGGTTTTGGCCGAATCCAAGAGAGAGGGAGGAGGAGAAGAGTTTTTTTTTCTTTTGAAAACTTGTTCTACCCTTATGCAAAGGCAAGGTGAAAGGTTTGAATAAAAGCAACCAACCACCACACAAAAGAACCAATGAGCATGCTCCCTTCCATGCATATTTTCATTCAAGCCCTTCCACTTTTAAAATATAACCATGCATATTTTCCCTTTAGCCCTCCTAGTTTAAATTAGTTAAAATCATAATTTTAACAATATAAACTTTATTACTATAAGTCCCTCTTGTAATTCTAGTTACATATGAGCCCATCATATTATAAATAAACTAGAATCTTTTATTTGCATCAATTATTATAAATCACATTCAATAATAATTTTCAAGAATTATTAATATTTATCAAGAATCAAAAGTCTTATAAATATTAATTTGGTGTCTACTTGTTTTTGGTGTGACCCTATAGGATCATAAAATTACCGGCAATATTATTTTATAATCATTCTTGAGCATATAGAACCAACATCTTTGGCTTTTCATGCCAAGCTAGACGAAGCCAAAACTTTAGTGGTCGGTGTCTTCAAGACGGTGAAAGATGCAGATGCGGCCAAGCAAGGGCTCGAGGTTAAACTCGGCGACTCCCTTTCTCGTATGTAGGAAGAGAGTCGGGCGAAGGAGGAGCTGAGGGGTCGTCTGAAGGATGCCCTCAACAAAGTATCTGCGTCTAAGGCAGAGGTTCAGGCTACTAAGTCGTCCTTGGTCGCAAAAGAAAAAAAGAACAGGGTGCTTAAGTTGTTCTTAGAGGAGTCCAAGGAGTGAATCTCCGAGTTAAAGGACCAACTAGAGGCCCTTGAGGTGTTTACGCCTCTCAAGACAAGGGCCGCCATCATGCAGCGTCACTACGTGGTCGCAGGGCAGGTGGTCGAGGATGTTTATCCTGCTCTTCAGTCTTTACTTTATTTTTTGTATTTCTTTTTTGGGCGACCGTTGGTGGTTGTGCAAAGCACTTGTAATCTTTTGAACATATTCAATTGAAATGATGTTTTTGCTCTTATGATCTATTTGTCGTAGATTTCTGAATAATGTCAAGTCTTATAATTGTAAGATGAATGCTTTTTTAATTTAAGAACCTTTGGCCAAGATGTTTTGTCATAAGTTATAATTTTTTTCGACAATAAATTAAACCATGTGTTTTGTCGTCCAAGCGATCGTGGGATAATATAGGTCGTAAATCAAAGATCGTTCTTGTGAGAAAATGAGGTTAGGGGTGGTCATTGGCTTCTGATGCTTAAGTCAGTAACTTTTTCGAAAAAAGAATAATGACAAAAAGACTTGGAAAAAAATATTTTTTAAAGTGTACCGCATATCGTGGTTTTCCATAGTTTGTAGTCGATAGGACCTTTTTCCCACGGCTTCTGACATAAGATACGGTCGTTCCCAATTCATAGCTAGCTTACCTGTGTTCAGTTCTTTAGTGTTAGGGAAGACTCATCATAAGACGTAGTCTCCTTCTTGAAAACTCTAATTTTGGGAATTTTGTTAAAATTTTGAGCTACTGACTGTTGTTGAGAAGCCATCTTGATAAATGCTGACTTCCTTAGTTCCTCGAGTGCATCGAGGTCGTAACTCAAATCGACCAAATTATGGTTGACAGAAGTATTTCATGCGACGTGTGTATTAACTTCGAGGTAAGACTGTTTCGCACCCGTAAACTAAAGAAAAAAGGGGTATGACCTGTTGATGTTTGTGGGGTCGTACGATTGGCCCATAAACTGATGGCATTTTTTCAACCCATTTACCCTTTACAACTTTCAACCTTTTCTTCATAGACTTTATAATAAACTTATTACTAGATTCAGCTAATCCATTTGATTGTGGGAATCGTGGGATCGAAGTTATTAGCTTAATGCATCGCTCGTCACAAAAAGACGAGTTTTATCGCTAATAAACTGTGATCCATTATCACACACTATTTCAGAGGGATTCCAAACCTGCATATGATGTTAGTTTGGATAAAATAAATGCCTCCTTATCCTGAATTTGGGAGAAAGTTGCGGCTTTAATCCATTTGGAGAATAATCTGTAGGGACTAATAAAAATACCTTTTGACCTGGTATTGGGGTAATATTCCCACTATATCCATCCTCCATCGCTTATATGGGACGAGTGTAGAATGTAAGGTTTTAGGAGGTCGATGTGTCATACTTGAGTTCTTTTGACATGTGTCGCAATTCTGCACGAATTTAATGGCATCATGCCGTAATGTGCACCAGTACATCCTTGTCATGAGATCTGGTTAGCTAGACTTTGTCCGCCTGAATGGTTGTCACATTCTCCAGAGTGCATGTCTTTGAGGATTTCTTCTATTTGTTGTCCAAAGACACATCGAATATTCAATCATGTAGTGGATCGTCGATATAATGTTCCTGCGATTACTACATATCGAAACAATCTGAATTTGACTTTTCGAGCCACAAGTTTGTCTTCAGAAAATTGATCGTGGATAAGACAATCTTTAATTTCTTTCGGCCAATCATTTCCTTCTTTGAGTACTTGTACTCGATCACCATCTTCGATAAACGAAAATGTCAGGTGGACCAAAAGAATAATGTTGAAGGGTTCCTTTCTGAGGGCTGACCCCATATTATCTAGAGCGTCGACTTGTGTGTTTTGATCTCTTGGAACCTGACATATGAGAAATGGATCAAAAGCTTTTGCTTTTTCTTTAGCTACTTTAAGGTAAGTCGTTATCTTAGAGTCTTTTGTCATGAATTTCCCTGTTCATTTGGTTGACCACCAAAAGGGAATCGTTTTTGACTTGTAGCCCTACCACTACTAAATTCATTCCGGCAATCAGGGTTTCATATTCAGTCTCGTTGTTGGTAGCTTTAAAGACGTAACATATTGAGTATACCACCATGCCCCCATGTGGCGACTTTAAAACGACATCAAGTCCTGCTCCCCTGAAATTGGAGGATTCGTCGACATAAAGTGTCTAATTATTATTGTCGTTTGTCATCTTTATGAAGATATCGTCATGAACTTCGTTTTCCAGCTCAAGACTAAAATTGGGGACGAAATCAGCTAGAGCTTGAGATTTTATCGTTGTCCTTGGTATGAAGGTGATGTCATAACTACTGAGGTATATAATCCATTTGGCTAAGAATCCTATCAACTCCGATTTCTTAACACATACTTTAAAGGATAGTTAGTCACGACAGTTATAGGATGACTTTCAAAAAAATGTCGTAACTTTTAGCAGCAGTAACTAGCGACAACATAAGTTTTTTGCTTCGAGGGATAACGCTTCTATACGTCGTGCAAAGATTTGATAACATAATATATTGGTAACTATTTTTTGTCGTCCTCATGGGTGAGGACGGCACTGACAGCAGTGATACTGATGGCTAAATATAGTTGTAATGTTTCTCCATCCTTGGGTTTTGAAAGCAATAGTGGGGATGACATATACTTTTTGAGGTTTTGTAGAGTATTTTCATGTTGGTCGGTCCACACGAATCCTCTGTTTTTCTTCAAAACATTGTAAAACAAATGGCATTTGATGGAGGATCTAGAGATAAACTTGTTTAAAGCGGCTACTCGTCCCATAAGACGGTGTACCTCTTTAAAATTTCGTAGTGACTGTATGTTGACGATAGCTTTGATTTGTTTAGGAGCTTGCTTAGATTCCTCATCATGTGACTATATGTCCTAGAATTTTACCCGTCTAGACTCTGAAAGAGCATTTTGTCGGGTTTAATTCATTTGATATTCCCGAAGAATATCGAACGATTGTTTGAGATAGTCAGCGTGGTCTATCGCCTTCTTGGATAACAAGCGTGTCGTCGATATAGACTTCCATTGTGTCACCTAAATGCCATTTGAACATGCGATTTACCAATTTTTTGTATGTAGAACTTGCATTCTTCAAACCAAGTCGCATTACTTTGTAACAATATATACTTTTGTCCGTCATAAATGTTGTCTTTTCTTGGTCATCTAGGTGCATAAGTATTTTATTATATCCAGAGTAAGTGTCCATAAACGTCAATAGTTCATGTCTAGTGGTCACGTCGACCATTATGTCAATACGGGGGCAAAGGGAACGGGTTTTTGGGCATGCTTTATTGAGGTCTGTGAAATATATGCAAACTCTCGATTTTCCAATTTTCTTTTCGACGACAACGAAGTTGTCTAACTAGTCTGGACATTTGAATTCTCTGATTTTGCCAGTCTTTAATAGATTATCGACCTCATCGTTGATAATTTTGTTCCGTTCAATAGCGAACTTACGACGTTTCTTGTAACATCCTAATTTTCGGTAAGTAAAAGTCACCCGGTAGTCTTCTATAGTTTCTAAGTTATGGATTTTGTGTTAAGAATTTATTGCTTTTAATCCCTAAGAGAGTCGAGAGTGTTTCGAGAGAGAAAAGTCGATTTTTGGGCCTCGATACGGTTTGCGCGATAATGACAATGACATTGTAGCATGTCATAGTCGCACAAGGGGGGGAGGCTCTGGTACATCACTCACGACTATGCCCTACGATAATGACAATGGCATTGTAGCATGTTATAGTCGCACAAGGGGGAGAAGCTTCGGTACATCGCTCGCGACTATGCCCCGTGACAAGGTCATTATAGCCTGTCATAGTCACACAAAGGGGAGAGGTTTCAATACATCCTCTGCGACAATGTCATGGCAATGTCGCCTATAAATATCGCCAAGAAGTACCAAAGGGTTTTAAACTCGTTTTTCTCAGCTTTCTCTCATTACTCACTTCACCTACTTATTCTACTTTACCCCAAACTCCCTCGAGAACAAACCCTCTCTATTTATTGTAAGTTTTGGAGCATTTAAGGCACATTTCCTTGGATTGTAAAGTGGTCCTTCATCATCAAGCTAGGATATTGAAAGCTAGGGTCAAGGATTCTTCATCTCACATTCATCTCCAAGAATTTCTAGGGTTTTCATCAAAACCTAAGTTATGAGTTCATTCTAACCTTTTAAACTTTATACATGTCAAACCTATACTTTTTGAACTCCTAAACCTCTCCTAGTTTACATTTTCTTGTTTGAAAGGTTTTGACCTAACTTTGAAATATTTTGGAGATTTTGGGGTTTTTACCATTTTTGGATATGATGATGAGTTTCATGGTTTGAGATGTAAATGTGAATTATTTACATTTTTGTCGTTAATGTAACACCCCTAAATTTTGGAGTAAATTTAAACCTGAACTTGGGCATAAATAGAACTTCAATAAATGAACCTCCCAAAAATGGGGAAATAGTAAGGCGTTTACAAAACAACATAAGAGATAATTTGACAACCTACTTGTAACACCCTCAAATTTGGAAAGAGCGACTAATTTAAACTTTCAATAATACCTCAAAGAAGGATAAAATCTCTTATGACAAGTTCATACTAGAAATACGATTCTAGATTTGACCGTCAACGAAAAGAATAAAGTCTTACATAAAGACTAAGTAAAGTCGGGTGTTACTAGAACCCTATGACAGTCGCTATGTCCAAAGTAAATGCGGAATACTTTACCAAGCTATTCACTTCTTCGAGAACCCAACTAGCACTCAACTTTTCACAGTGTCGCTAGAACTAATCCCGAAATGGAACCTGATGCACATGCCGACAAATAAAAGGTTAGGCTAACGCCTAGTGAGTTCAAGAGTTTTTATCATGATTATAAAATCGTTAAACGGAACTAATGCAACTTAAATCATGATCCTTCAAAATGAATTACTTTAAGTATGAGAATGACCCGTTTTCCAATAATATGCATTTTATAGATGAACGCCTCAACGCCAAAACATTCTTTCATGAAGTAATGCAACCCAACACTTACC
This sequence comes from Arctium minus, assembly GCA_954870635.1. Taxonomy (NCBI): domain Eukaryota; kingdom Viridiplantae; phylum Streptophyta; class Magnoliopsida; order Asterales; family Asteraceae; genus Arctium; species Arctium minus. The sequence goes on from OX941093.1 coordinate 56,334,286, forward strand.
CAAAATGTGAATAATGGTAAGTGCTCAAATATTGAAATTTGAATAAAACTTTACAAACCAAACGACCAAAGCATGAATGAACTCGAGCCTCCAAAAATCATAACATATGGATAATACCCCAAACTCAAAACATCATCGAAAACATGGATAAAACTAAATACCCAAAACAATACCTTTCGGTGACGGGGGAGACCCGAATTCCAAGGCTACTGGCGGAACACAAAAGTAGGCCACATTCGAAGTTATTGAGCTCACCATACACGAACTTGCCGGCTCGTACTAAGATGTGGGGGAGGGCACCCAATGATCTTAATCATGCTCATTCACTAGGATTTACATTTACGACCCATGGTTAATATTCGGACCCACATAATCGTACCAAGTTGCCCTTCCTATGGTCCAATGTCTCAACTAGTTACAAACGGGAATTATCCCAAAATCAAACCAACTTTGTACCTATGGATCCACTAGTAATAGTCTAAAGCTTGTCACCATTTCATTGGTGACTCAAACCATAATCACACATATGGTTTACATCAATATTTCCACAAATACCTTTATTAAGAAAATCTCATGATATTTGAAAATATTTAATGAAATCGAAATGCATTTACACCAAAGGATTAACGGCCGTAAAATAAATCGGAAAAAGACAATTGTCAATGCTTAAGATTTACTCATCGAAATACTTGAAATACATCTTTTTCCCAAAACCAAAGGTTCACAATTTTCGAAATGTTCACAAGGTCGGGAATGACCAAAACCCATTGAACCACACGTTGGTACTTACAAAACATTCCATAACGCAACCATGCATATTTCCAACAAACACTAAAATGCATTTTTACCAAATAACCCACATTTACACAATAAATCACCAAAACACTTTCATTTATGATTCATTTACCAAAACGTCCAAAAATCCCAAATGTGGGTGTTTTACAAGGTTTATGAAGTTAAACAATTTAAATAGTCAACACCCACCAAATAACCAATCAAATGATAATTTCATGTAAAACATATAAACGTTCGAAAATTAACATTTTGACATGTACATCGTTTTCACAAATCAACTTGAACTCACCTTGCTAGATTTAGGCTAAATCTAGATTTTTCCCAACTTGAGCTCCTTTGAAGGGAAGTATGTCGGTGAGGGAGTACACCCAACGGTTTATGGAAAAGCTTGATTTAGTGGGGCACATGGCCCCGACAGAGAAGGAAAGGATCAAGGCCTACCTTAAGGGGCTACCGACGGACATGATGGCGATGGTTCGTAACTCAAAGGCCTCCACCCTCCGTAAGACAGTTGAGGAAACACAAATCATGGAGGATGTTTACGCGAGGGGAAAGGAGGAGAGAACTGAAGTAGAAGAGAAGAGGAGATGGGAAAGCAATTCCGAACCTCACAAGAGGTCCCAGCCATTCGTTAGAGGACGGAACTTTGATAATCGTTGAGTAGCAAGGTGGTGCCAGAAGTGTCGGAGCAAGCATCACGGTACTTGCAATTCTAGACCTGTTCCTTGCTCCAAGTGTGGAAAGATGAACAACCCCACAAAGGATTGCCCGATGAAGGGCTTTGTATGTTTCGAGTGCAAGACACCTAGACACTTCAGAAAATAATACCCGAAGTTGAAGACAAGTAGTGCTTTAGAGAAGAAGGAGAACACTCCAAGGGCTTCGGGTCGAGCTTTTCAGATGACCACTGAAGAGGCCAAGGCATCAACTAACGTGGTATCGGGTACGTTTGTAACACCCGTAATTTCAGTAAGTGAAAGTCAACTCGTACATTGTTACAACTTGTAAATGATTGGATTTATGTTAAGAAATCACTACCTTAAGTCCCTAGGAGTTTCAGAAGTGTTGGCATAGAAAAAGTCGGGTTTCGGGGCTTGGTACGGGTCCGGCTAACTGGCAAAGTAGCAGCCAAGGGGGAGTGTTCTGGACACCTAATGCGAGTATGTCATGCGACAATGTCATGGAAAAGTCACATGGCAATGTAGCCTAGCGGTACCAGATAGCTTAAAGTCGCGATTTTCAGCCATTCATCTTCATTTCTTCATATATCTCTCATTTTTACTCCGTTTTTGGTGATTCAAGTTGTTATGGTTTCATTTTTGAGAGCTCTTCAAGGATAGATGGTGAGTGTTAAAATTTATTGGAATACCCAAGAGTATTTTGTGTTGATAATATCCTCACCTCTTTCGATTTTAAGCTAGGGTTTGGTGTGTTCTTCATTTTCTCGTCTTTTCTCTCTATTTTGCCTTAGGTTTTGGATCTTTGGAGGTGAAGGAAACACTTTTCAAGTGTTGGATCTAAGAGTTTGGAGGTGTTGCTTGTAGATTCAAGTTTTCACTAAGAAAACTCAAGTTTGGGATAAAAAACTAGATTTAGCCTAAATCTAGCAAGGTGAGTTCAAGTTGATTTGCGAAAACATTGTAAATGCCAAAAATGTCCATTTTAAGGTGATTATTTGTTTACATGATTTTTTTTTATTAAAAGTTGGATATTTGAAGAGTTTTACTCATTTGGGTTATTTGGTTTTAGAAATCTTGTGAAACACCCACATTTGGGATTTTTGGACATTTTGATAAATAAATCATGTTGATATGTTTCCTTGATGATTTAATATATAAATGGTGGTCATTTGATGTAATTGTCCTTTTAGTGTATTTGATCTTATAAACCGTTTAGAAATGCATATTATTGTGTTATGAGGCATTTTGGAAATATAAGGGTATGAGTTCATTTGGAAAATGGTTTGTCTCAACTAATGATGAGTTTTGGATTAATCATACTTTTGGTTGTTGTGTTTGCATAACCGTTGGTTAAATGCGTTTTATTGTTTATAGTGACTTTTATTGTACGATAAAGTAAATTGTTGAGTTTTTGGCTCGATTTTGACTAAGATGAGTCTTGGGGATATTTGTCCAGTTTTAATAGCCCGTTGTGGATTTTTTAGTATTATTGCGTTTATTGCGTATCATTTGAGAATTACATGTTTTAAGTGCTTTGGTCATTCAATTGGAGTCATGTAATGTTATAGACTATAATGTAATGGATCCATAGGCATAGGAGTCGGTCTTTATCGTTTTAAAAGGGGTGGTTGATCCCATGTTGGGACCAGGATTAATCATTGGGATATCGAGGGCCTTATGGTACGGGCTCTTGAAGTCGAACATCTATCATTGACCCTATGATGTAATTTCTGAGTCAGTTGAGACATTGGGCCCTCGGAAGGCAACTTGGTACGGTTATGTGGGACCGGATACTAGTCATGGACCATAAATGTAATCCTAATGAATGAGTATGACTAGGATCATTGGGTGCCCTACCCCACATTTGAGTACGAGTCGACGAGCTCGTGGACTTGATCCTAGTATGATGAGCTCAATAACTTGGAAAGTGGCCTACTTTTGTGTTCCGCCACTAACCATGGAAATCAGGTCTCTCCCATCACTGAAAGGTGTTGTTTTGGGTATTTAGTTTTATCCATGTTTTCGGTGACGTTTTGGGTATGGGGTGTTCTCCATAAGATATAATTTTTAGGCTTGAGTCTTACTCACATTTTGGTAGTTTGGACAATAAACTTTTATCAAAATTTCAATATTTGAGCATTTATCATTATTCACGTTTTGTGTGAGTATTAGGTTTTGAATTCATATATGAAAGAATGTTTTGTATTGGGATTTTCATCATGAAAATAGTGGGTTTTGGGAAAGGTGTTACTTTTATATTTTTGTACATTCCTTTTTTAGAAATCGTGATTTAAAAAGAATTCTTCAGTTTACCGTTTTATATAAATGTTGAAAACTCTCGAACTCACTAGGCGTTAAGCCTAACCTTTTTATTTGTCGGCATGTGCATCAGGTCCTTGATGAGGTTATGGTACTAGCGACATAGTGAAAATTTGAGAGCCAGTTAGATGCACGAGAAGGTTCTAGCTATTTGATGACGTCTTCCACTTTTGGAGATAGCGACTGTTATTGGGTTTTAGTATCACTCGTCTCTATTATAGACCTTGTATAAGGTTTGATTTGTGTCTGTTGAAGTTAAACCTTAAATTTTTATTTTATGTGATTCAATTATTGATGTATTTAGAAACTTTTAAATTAGTTGTTATTTCCATATTTGAGGGTGTTACAACGTTTCTTCTAAACTCTGTACATGCGCATGTGTTATTTGATTCGGGTGCAAGTTTCTCTTTTGTATCGGATTCTTTTTGCCAAAAGCTTTATGTGCCCACTAGTGTGTTAGAAGATGTTTTAGTAGTAGAGATATTTATTGGTGGCCAATTGGTGATTCGTGAGGTTTTGAAAGGTTGTGCTCTTGAGATCGAAGGGAAGAAGTTCTCGATAAATTTTTTTCCCATGGTAATTGGTGGTTTCGACATCGTGATTGGAATGGATTGGTTGGCGAAAAACGAAGCCGAAATCTTGTGTTCAAAGAAATTGATCTGAATCCCCATTTTGGATGGTGAAGTCGTGTTTGTTTATGGAGAGCGGAGTAAAGGAAATGTCACAGTCATAACCATGGCTAAAGCACGTAAGTGCATGGTAAAAGGATGTTCATCCTTCTTGGCACATATGATAGATGCCAAACTCGAGAAGAATAAGCTCGAGGACGTGAAGATGGTATGCGACTTTCCCGATGTATTTCCGGATGACTTACCTAGTTTGCCACCCGATCTACAAGTGGAATTTTGGATTAATCTAATTTTGGGGGCGGCTCCGATCGCTATAGCTCTTTACTTGTTAGCTCTATCCGAGATAACAGAGATGATGGCACAGCTTCAGGCAGGACCTTCTCGAGAAAGGATTCATGAGACCGAGCTCATCGCCTTGGGGAGCTCGGGTCTTGTTTGTTAAGAAGAAAGATGGCACAATGAGAATGTGCATCGACTATAGAGAGTTGGACAAGGAAACCGTAAAGAACAAATATCCACTTCCGAGGATCGACTACTTGTTCGACCAACTTCAAAGAGTGGGTTGGTTCTCAAAGATCGACCTACGTTTGCGATATCATCAAGTGAGGGTGAGGAAAGAGGACATCCCGAAGACGACTTTCAGGACGCGTTACAGCCACTACGAGTTTCTAGTGATGTCGTTTGGCTTGAGTAACACACTGGAGGTGTTCATGGATTTGATGAACCGAGTGTATCGATCGTTCCTCGATAAGTCTGTGATCGTATTCATCGACGATATACTTGTCTATTCGAAGGATGAGGTCGAACATAAACGACACCTACGTGAGGTCCTAGAAGTGTTAAGGGCGGAGTGGTTGTATGCAAAATTCTCCGAGTGTGACTTTTGGTTACATGAGGTCCAGTTCTTTGGTCATGTGGTTACGCGGGATGGGTTAAAGGTTGATCCATCCAAGATTGAAACCATGATGAACTGGGAACCGCCCAAGAGTCCTTCAGAAATCCTGGAATGAAGTTAAGGCATACCTTAAAGCCGCCAATGTCACTGGAGCTACTGGGGACCTATACTAATCCAATGCCACAACATCAAGGGGGAAAAGTCACCACTCAGGGACCTACACTGGTACAAACTAATCAAGCACTTTCTTCCGATATTTTTTGGGCTTGGCGGGTTATTATAGGAGGTTCATCAAAGACTTCTCCAAGATTGTTTCCTCTTTAACGGCCTTGACTTGGAAGAACGTAAAGTTCGTTTGCACAGAGGCACAAGAGAAGGCATTTAGGACCTTACAGAAGAAACATTGTGAAGCACCAATCTTGTCTCTACCTGAGGGATCTGAAGATTTCGTGGTATAAAGTGACGATTCAAAGATGCGTTTGGGTTGCTTTTTGATGCAAAGGGGCAATGTGATCGCCTACGCGTTGAGACTACTTAAGGTGCATGAAAAGAACGACCCCACCCACGACTTGGAATTAGCGGCAGTAGTGTTTTCCTTGAAGATATAGTGATAATACCTCTATGGCACGAAGTGTACCCTCTACACTAATCATAAGAGTTTGAAGTACGTTTTTTATTAGAAAGAGTTGAACATGAGGCAGAGGCGATGGCTTGAACTGCTCAAGGATTATGACTGTGAATTGTTTTACCACCTTGGTAAAATAAATATGGTTGTCGATGCTTTGCGTCGGAAGGACTATAGCGGAAGCATCCAGGCCATCCTTTCGAGAATTGAACTAGTGTCAAGCCTTATTGAAAAGATCAAAATGTCGCAAGCCAAAGCATTGTTGGAGAAGAATCTTAAAGAAGAATTGATGATGAAACAACATTTACTCTTGACGGAGGATAACCGTGGGGTAAAGTTGTTTAAGGGGCGTGTTTGGGTGCCTAAGATCGAAGGCAACCGAGAATTGCTTCTAGAAGACGCTCACAATTCCAAGTACTCCATTTATCTTAGGAGTACAAAGATATATAAGGACCTGAAGGTAAACCATTGGTGGCCGGTTATGAAGTTGGTTGTAGCCAACTATGTGGAGCAATGTGTGACGTGTTTACAAGTCAAAGTTGAACACCAACGACCCTATGGAAGTCTTCAATCCTTGGAAATTCTGGAGTGGAAATGGGAACACATCACTATGGACTTCGTGACCAAATTACCAAAACTCTAAGAGGTCATAATACCATTTGGGTAATGGTTGACCGGTTGACCAAAAGTGCTTATTTTCTAGCCATATGAGAGACGTTAGAAACGGACAAGTTGGCAAATATATACATCAACAAAGTGGTATCTAGGCATGGGGTGCCCTTGTCCATTGTCTCGGATCGCGATAGCCGGTTCACTTCAAATTTTTGGGAAGACCTACAAAAAGAACTGGGTACAAGGGTAAAGTTGAGTCGACCTATCATCCCCAAACTGACGGACAAAACGAGTAGACAATTCAAACTTTGGAAGACATGTTGAGGTCGTGCGTTATTGACTTTGGTGGTAGTTGGGATTCTCACCTACCCTTGGTGATGTTTGCCTACAACAATAGTTACCACTCTAGTATCACGATGGCACCGTTTGAGGCCTTATACGGGTGAAAGTATAAAATCACAGTCTATTGGTTAGAAGCGGAAGAGAAACAGTTCGCCGGTCCCGAAATAGTTCAAGAGACGGCCGAAAAAGTTAAAGGCATTCGGGAGGGGTTGAAAGCAACTCAAGATCGACAAAAAGAGTTATACCGATAAGAAGAGGTGGCCGATGGAAAGCGCGAAAAGCTAAGTCCCCGTTTCCTTGGATCGTTTACCGTAATAAATCGTGTGGTAATTCAAGCTTATCAATTTGAGTTACCACCGAAAATGAATGGAATTCATAAAACCTTCCACATTTTTACCTTCGAAAGTGTTTAGCAGAAGAGGGGAGTGTTATTCCCCTCTCATAAATAAGAGTAGATGAGGGTAGCCGTTGTATGGAAGAACCCAACGCTATCCTAGAGAGAAAGTCAAAGAAGCTCTGTCACAAAGAGATCATGATGGTCAAGGTGCAATGGAAGCATCATCGTGGAGCTGATGTAACTTAGGAAGTCGATGAAGACATGAAGAGAAGATACCCCCAACTTATTTACGTAGTGAAGATTTCGAGGACGAAATCAATTTCCAAGGTGGGAGGATTGTAACATCCGGATTTTTGGTAAGTAAAAGTCACCCTGTAGTCTTCTATAGCTTCTATGTTATGGATTTTATCTTTAGAATTTATTGTTTTTAATCCCTAAGAGATTCGAGAGTGTTTCGAGAGAGAAAATTTGATTTTTGGGCCTCGATACGGTTTGCGCGACAATGCCCCGCAACAATGACAATGGCATTGTAGCATGTCATAACCGCACAAAGGGGAGAAACTTCGGTACATCGCTCGCGACTATGCCCCACAACAATGACAATGGCAATGTCATAGTCGCACAAGGGGGAGATGCTTCGTTACATCGCTCGCGACTATGCCCCGCGACAATGAAAATGTCATTGTAGCATTTCATAGTCGCACAAAGGGGAGAGGCTTCGGTACATCCTCTATGACAATTCCATGTGACAATGCCATGGCAATGTCGCCAGGAAGTACCAGAGGATTTTTAACCCATTTTTCTCAGCTTTCTCTCGTTACACAGTTCACCTACTTATTCTACTTCACCCCAAACTCTCTCAAGAACGAACATTCTCCATTTATTGCAAGTTTTGGAGCATTTAAGGCACATTTCCTTGGATTTTAAAGTAGTCCTTCATCATCAAGCTAGGATATTGAAAGCTAGGGTCAAGGATTCTTCATCTCACATTCAAATTTCTAGGTTTTCTAGGTTTTCATCAAAACCTAAGTTGTGAGTTCATTCTAACCTTTTAAACTTTATACATGTCAAATCTATACTTTTTGAACTCCTAAACATCTCTTAGTTTACATTTTCTTGTTTGAAAGGTTTTGACCTAACTTTGATATTTTGGAGATTTTGGGGTTTTTACCATTTTTGGATATGATGATGAGTTTCATGGTTTGAGATATAAAATGTAAATTAGTTACATTTTTGTGGTTAAATACTTGAATGAAACCATTTTAATTTCATTTAGGGTTTTCACTATATTTGGAAGTTTACTTGGATAAAAATGGTTGGATGGTTATTTTAACAAAGGCTATTCTAAAGACTTTATAATACTTGGAAAAACCTCATTTGGGGACACTTTATGTTGGAAAAGGAAATGGTCAATGATTGACCTTTTATGGATATAGTGCATGAAAGGTTATTGATGCATGGAAATCTCTTTATGGAAATGCTATTATGAAATCTATATGTGTGATTATAGTCTTGTCACAAATGAAATTGTGACAAGCCTGAGATTATTACTAATGGATCCATATGTATAGGAGTTAGCTTATTTTTGGGATAATTCTCGTTTGTAACTAGTTGAGACATTGGGTCCTCGGAAGACAACTTGGTACGGTTATGTGGGACCGAATACTAGCCATGGACCGTAAATGTAAACCTAGTGAATGAGTATGACTAGGATCATCGGGTGCCCTCCCCTACATCTAAGTACGAGTCAGAGATGTTCGTGGCCATTGATCCTAGTATGAGCTCACTAACTTGAAAAGTAGTTTACTTTTGTGTTCCGCTATAATCCTTGGAAATCGGGTGTCCCCCGTCATCGGTAAAGATGCTATTTGGACTGTATAGTTCCTATGTAGTTTTGATGGGAAGAAACTCACTTCACACTCTTGGAAAAATAATTATGTTGTTTTATGCTTCATTCAATTATATAAATGTTTGTTCTCACTAGGCGTAAAGCCTAACACGTTTTATTAAATGACATGTATATTAGGTTTCGTTAGCAGTGGGGCTCACAAGGTTTGAGGGACGATCGATTTGCCGATAATGACAACTTTTGGAGATAGACATTTTTGGGAATTTGGCGTACATAAATGAATAGATACCTTTTGCGAGATTGTGTTGAAAATTGTTTTAATCTAGACGTAAATAGTTTATAGTAGTGAATTTTCATTCATAGAATTGTAAACGCTATTACTATTTCCCCCTTTTGGGGTGATTTCTTTTATATAGAATGTTATGATTACTTCATTTTTCAGGTTTAAAATTTACCTCTATTTTTAGGGGTGTTACATTTATGTTTGACTGGTTTAAACGTTTGGTCGATATTTAATTTATGGGATATAACGTCGGGGTTAATTCCACCATATCCTCGTCCGTCCAAGCGAAGCAGTCGGGGAGAGTAATTGATGTTATTAAGCAATCATTGACGTTAAAGTTTGTTTGTTTATTGACGCCTTTAGCATACACGGGTAGAGTAATTTTTCTGACCATGCTAGCAACATCACCATTAAATCCGACCAAGATTATCAAACGTCTTATAATTTCTTTGTCGTCGATTACCATAGCCTTAAGCGTGTTGAGGAATATGACATTGGTTGGACTTCCATCGTTGATCGAGTCTCTATTTGTCGAACAAGTCCCAATGGTTATTAGACCATCATAATGTTTTTTCCATGGGTTACATATATCATCCTGGTCAAAAAGAAAATTGGCATTGCTTCTAGTTTCAGTTCCACTTCACACTAGTTTGTCCTGAAAACTGATGACTTATGGTATTTGACCAGCATGTCTCTTGGTTTTAGAATATGTTAGTCTACAAATATCAGATCCACCAGTTATACAGTTTACTATCTTTGTGTGAACAGGGGACGCTGGCAAAGTTCATCATTCAGTGGTGGGGTGTTCGGAAACTCAATTTCCTTAGTCCTTTTTCTGTGAAACAAAGCCAAGAAAGGAAAAGGCTTGCTCAAATACGTGACTTATGTCTCTTTTTCGGTGGTCGAGCGTTGTTATTATCGACGATGTTCTTGGTTAATAGGTCCTGCAGGTGTCCTTTAGAAACTAACCAAGCAATTTCCTTATCGTAGCGCTAGGCAGTCTCGGTTGGTGTCATGTCGTCGTGGAAACCACACCAGTTTGACTTGTCCTTTGCATTATTCGGTTTGTCACTCTTTTTTGGCCATCGTATCATAGATTGGACAGTTTTCAAAGATTCGATCATATCCTTGTGGGTACCTTTAAACCCATATTCATATATTTTAGGATGTTGTGGCACTTTAGAGTATGATGGGATTTCCTTTTCTTTTTGTCGAATCGGACGTTTGAAATTTGTCGTGATTGTTCATGCTTATGGGTGTTCTTTGGTTTGAACTCTGGTCTTTTGATGTTGAGTGGTAGTTTGTCGTGGGAATGCTTCTTTCAGAAGATAACGTCGTATTCAACTCGCATATGTTCCAGAGTTCATGCTCTGATGTCCTCGAATGTTTCTGTAGGATACTTAGTCAAATCTAAATATAATTCTGAACTGTCATCTAATCCTCGTTTATATGCCTCGATGATTGTCCAAATGTCGCAATTCCTTATGTTAAGCATCTCCGAGTTGAAACGATTGAAATAACTCCTGACAGATTCTCCAGGTTTTTGGGTGATAACTGATATAATACAGATCGCTAGTTTGTTTTTCCATCTTCTGACTACCAACGAATCGTTGAAAAAACTGGTTGACTAGATCTGCAAAGGAATTAATAGACTCGGGATTAAGGTTAATTAACCATTATAGGGCCACACCGGTAAGAGTTGCACCAATACTCTTGCACATGCATACTTCTTGGTAATGCTGAGGTATAGAGGCGGTCCACATTAATTGTTTATATTGAGCGACGTGTTCATTAGGATCTGATATGACAGAGTATCTGGGGGTGAAGACCATGATGTTATATTTTATGGGGACGTCGACCAAAGCAATGTGGTCGACGAACGGAGAGGCTTGAAAATCAATCAGTTGTTCGACGTTCGACATCAACAGGTACTGTTGCTCCAAGAAATTTAGATAGCTAAGATAACATTTTTCCGTTATGTTCTTCACGAAACTTAAGTCATTGAGCAACAGGTCGTCAAGAATATGATTGGTGTTAGGTATAGAAATGGACATTATGGGTAGAATAAGACCTGCATAATGGATCGTGATTCCTATTGTAGCATGTGTCTTTTGTCGATGATACGATGTAACACTCTAAAAATTAAGCGGAAATAAAATTCGAAAATTCGGCAATATAACGTTTGAAAATAGACTAAACCTGCCCCACCGCTATAATAGCCTGCCAAACATGACAACAAATAACAAGTGTTAGGCTAAAGCCTAGTGAGAATAAGTCAAATAAGAATAGGAGTACTAAACCCATTCGGAGTCACGCGGAGAATATATCCGTGAGCTAAAATCAATAAGTCAAATAAACCATTAGTGATTAATATGGTACAAATAACACCAATCACATAATGAGCTCAACTCCTCCAAGTCTATTGCTCGAAAACATCAAGTCAACCCCTTTAGGTATATTCTTGAGAGTTCCAAAATGGGGAACTCTACCACAAGGGGATTACACCTTAATGCCCATGAGACGTTGCTCGACCATATAGGTCCACACCTTACTTATCATGGTGACTCGATGCCTATTTTGTGCCAAGTGGTGAACCCAATGCCCAAAACGGGGACATAGGAACACTGTGCCTATGGATCCATTGCACTAATACTAAATACAAAGCATTTTAACACTTTTATCATAAATCAAATACACAAATGTTAAGGCCAAATTACATGTATAAACCTTCCAACATCAAGACTTGGACTCCATCAATAACAAGACTTTATTAATGCAAATCTATCGTCAAATAACATATAAAAACCATTTTTTTATTACCAAGATTATTTCTAACCAACCCCATACTTGAATCTCTTCAAAACCCACACTTCCACTTTAGATTCACCAAAGACTCATAAAATAGGAATGTGTTCGAAAACATTTAGGGAGTCATAAGAAACCATTATTTACGGTTCAATCACATTTACCCAACATATTTGTTCAGGTTCCAAAACCCTAATATTCCCAACTCATAATTAGGTCAAAATGTGTCTAAACCCATTACATACTTAGAATGTATAAAATAGAGTGGTAACACATAAACCCTAGTAAATATACAAGAACAATGGTTGGAAAACTCACCTTGAAAGGTTAATAAAAACCCTAGATAAGGATACTTGAGAGTAGAGTTTAGGAGACTTTAACACTTCAACCACCAACTCTTAATCACCACCAACAACCTAAATCAAACCAATAATCATAAATAAGGATCCCTTCTACAAGTAATCAATGAAGTAGCATGAAAACCCTACCTTCAAGTCTCCCAAAATCGCATTCAATGAGCTCCCCACAAAGACAAATGAAGTAAAAACGGGCTAGAGAGCATTTAAGGGCCTAGAGCCCATCGGCGACATTGCCCTACGACTATGACACTGTCATAGTCGCTTGGTCACAATCACCCGCGTCCAAGGACTCTCGGTACCATCCTGGCGACAATGACACGTGACAGTGACACATGTCATAGTCGCTGGTCATAGTCGCCGAGTTCACCCCCTTTGCGGTACACCCCTCACGACTTTGCCCCACAACAGTGACCTCTGTCACAGTCGTGGGCATTGTCGCCCCAGACTTGCCAAGACCTGTTTTCACCCCTACTCAAACCAGAAAACACACGTCTCTAATGCTAGGTTTGATAACAAGATTTATGATCAAATTAGCGACGTACCAGGATTGTGGGTGTTACAATCCTCCCCAACTTGGAGAAGATTTCGTCCTCGAAATCTTGACTAGGTGAAAAGGTGAGGATATCTTCGCTTCATGTCCTCTTCCGCTTCCCAAGTCACATTTTCACCTCGATGGTGTTTCCATTGAACCTTCACCATCGTGACTTCCTTGTGACGAAGCTTCTTCGTCTTCCTTTCCAAAATTGCATCGGGCTCTTCGACGCAACGGTTTCCCTCATCAACTCTGATCTCGGAGAGTGGAATAACACTTTCCTCCTACGCTAAGCATTTACGAAGGTAGCACACATGAAAGGTGTTATGGATTCCCTCTATTTCCGGAGGTAGTTCCAATTGGTAGGCTTGAAGCCCTACTCGCTTAAGCACAGTGAATGGTCCAAGGAAACGGGGACTTAGCTTCCCACGCTTTCTGAACCGAATAATTCCCTTCCAAGGGGACACCTTCAACATCACTCGGTCTCCCACTAGGAATTCTATCGGTCGCCTCTTCTTGTCGGCATAACTTTTCTGCCGGTCTTGAGCCGCATTTAAGCATTCACGAATTCCCTTCACTTTGTCTGTCGTCTCTTGCACGATTTCAGGCCCGGCAAACTGCTTTTCCCCCGCCTCAAGCCAACATACGGTAGTTCGGCACTTGCGATCGTATAAGGCTTCAAATGGTGCCATTCCAATACTTGAGTGGTAGTTGTTGTTGTACGCGAACTCCACCAAAGGTAGGTGCGAGTCCCAACTACCCCCAAAGTCGATCACACACAATCTTAACATATCTTCAAGCGTCTGAATCATCCTCTCGCTTTGACCGTCAGTTTGGGGATGGTAGGTCGTGCTCAACTTCATGCATGTGCCCAATTCCTTTTGCAAACCATCCCAAAAATGTGACGTGAACCGACTATCGCGATCTGAGACAATCGATAGTGGTACACCATGGCGAGATATCACTTCATCAATATACAACTTGGCTAGCTTATCCATGGGTAAAGTTTCCCGCATGGCCAAGAAATGAGCGCTCTTGGTCAAACGGTCCACTATCACCCAAATGGTGTCATGGCCTCTTAAAGTCTTTGGCAATTTTGTCACAAAATCCATTGTGATGTGTTCCCATTTCCACTCCGGGATCTTTAAGGATTGCAGACTCCCATAAGGTCGTTGGTGCTCGACATTCACTTGCAAACAGGTCACACATCGCTCCACGTAGTGTGCCACGTTAAGTTTCATGACCAGCCACCAATAGTGCAATTTTAAATCTCGGTACATTTTCGTGCTTCCCGGATGGATAGAATACTTTGACTTGTGGGCATCTTCGAGAATAAGTTCTTGGTTGCCCCCGATCTTAGGCACCCAAATTCGCCCGTTGAAAAGTTTCACCCCTCGACTATCTTCAGTTAAAAGAAGATGTTGTTTTGTCATGACTTCTCCTTTGAGGTTTTCTTCTAGTAAGGCCTCAACTTGCGATACCTTGATTCGGTCGATGAGTGATGAAGTTAACTCAATCCATGCAAAGGTAACACGGGAATTTCCTCCGTAGTCTTTTCGGCTCAAAGCATCGGCGACGACGTTTGCCTTACCCGGATGGTAAAGCAACTCGCAGTCATAATCCTTTAGTAGATCCAGCCACCTCCGTTGCCTCATGTTCAACTCCTTTTGATCAAATATGTGTTTCAGACTCTTGTGATCTCTGTATAGAGAGTGCACTTTGTGCCATAGAGATAGTGTCGCCACAACTTTAATGCGAACACCACCGCCGCTAATTCCAAATCATGCGTAGGATAGTTGACCTCATGAACTTTGAGTTGTCTCGACGCATAAGCAATCACCTTCCCCCTTTGCATAAGAACACAATCCAAACCCATTTTCGACGCATCATTATACACCACAAAATCTTCCGTCCCATCAGGTAAGGATAGGATTGGAGCTTCACAAAGCTTCCTTTGTAGAGTTCGAAATGCCTTCTCTTGACTCTCGGTCCAAACAAACTTAATATTCTTACGCACTAGGGTCGTCAACGATGAAGCTATCTTCGAAAAGTCTTGAATGAATCTTCGGTAGTATCCCGCAAATCCTAGAAAGCTTCGGATTTCAGACGGACTCTTGGGAGGTTCCTAATTCATCATCGCCTCTATCTTCGTGGGATCCACCTTCACTCCTTCCTTCGTGACCACATGACCCAAAAATTGCACCTCTCGAAGCCAAAAGTCGCACTTTGAAAACTTCGCGTAGAGCGTCTCCCTCTTTAGCACCTCTAAGACCTCCCGAAGGTGATGCTCGTGATCTGATTCATCTTTGGAGTATACAAGGATGTCGTCGATGAACACAATTACTGACTTGTCAAGGAATGGTCGGCACACTCGGTTCATCAAGTCCATAAATATTGTCGGTGCGTTGGTTAGGCCGAATGGCATTACTAGAAACTCGTAATGACCGTATCGTGTCCTAAATGTTGTCTTTGGAATGTCGTCCTTCGCCGCCTTCACTTGATGATAACCCGGCCGTAGATCAATCTTTGAGAAGCAACCCGCGCCTTGCAATTGGTCGAACAAGTCGTCGATTCTTGGAAGTGGGTATTTGTTTTTCACAGTCGCCTTGTTAAGTTCTCTATAGTCGATACACATCCGTATCGAGCCATCCTTCTTCTTTACGAACAAAACCGGAGCTCCCCAAGGCGATGAACTCGGTCGGATGAAGCCCTTCTCAAGAAGGTCTTGAAGTTGAGTCATCATTTCTTGCATCTCGGTAGGAGCCAATCGGTAAGGAGCTCGAGCAATCGGAGTCACTCTCGAAATGAGGTCGATTCGAAATTCCACTAAGCGATCGGGTGGCAAACCGGGCAAGTCTTCCGAAAACACATCAGGAAACTCGCGCACCACCCTAACATATTCTAGCTTCCGTTTCTCCAGTTTAGTGTCGATAGCATAAGCCAAGAAGGATGAGCATCCTTTAACTAAACATTTTCGAGCTTTTATCATAGAGATAATCGCCACTTCGCCTTTCCCTCTTTCGCCATAGATTATTGTCGTCTATTCGTTCGTCACAGGTAATCGGATCATCTTCTTGGAACACACAATTTCGGCTTGATTCTCCGATAGTCAGTCCATACCCACAACCACATCGAACCCGTCAATTTGCATAGGCAACAGGTTTATAGGGAATTTTTTTTCCTTCAAACTCAAGGGTGCAACCTCTAAGGATATTTCGGATTAATACTTGACCCCCATTCGCTATTTCTACAACTAAAGCATCCTCTAAATTAGTCATAGGCATAGCAAGCTTTTGACAGAAAATATCGGATATAAACGAGTAGCTAGCACTCGAGTCAAATAACACACGAGTAGGTGCGGAGTTTAGAAGAAAAGTACCCGACACCACATCGGTCGATGTCTTAGCCTCTTCTGATGTCATCTAAAAAGCTCTTCCGGCTGCCCGCGGGAGTTCCACCTTCTTCCCGCCTTTTCCCCCGGTCTTGAGCTTCGGGCATTCCGCCCTCACGTGCCCCGGTTCCTTGCACTAGAAACATACTTGCCCCTTAATAGGGCAATCTCGAAATGTATGACCCGTCTTTCCGATTTTGTAATACGTTCCGGGAACAAAGTTGCATGGGCCGAAATGTTTGCTTCGGCAATTAGAGCACCATTTGGCATCACGCCTAGGATCACCTCCTCGTTGATTACTGTTGGCGTATCTAGGCTTCTTTGAGGGCATAGAGCTACCCTCCCATCTCCTCTTCTCAACCTGACAACTGCCTTCTTCCTTGCCAAGGTTGTAGGCGTCTTCCATAAGTTGTGCCTCCTCTATCGCCTCTCGAAGAGTGGAGGCTTTCGACACACACACCATCGACATCATTTCTGATGGAAGGCCCTTGATGTAATCCTTAATCTTGTTTTTCTCTATCGGGACCAGGTGTCCCACAAAACCCAATTTGTCCATGAAGAGCCGATTGTACTCCTTCACAAACATATTACCTTTCTTCAAACTTTGGAACTCTTCTTTGATCCGATCCCTTGACCTCTCATTACAGTACTCCTCTAGCAGTTTCTCCTTGAACGTTGTCCAAGGCAGTCGATCCAAAACAGTCGGCTCAACTGAAGCGGAGTACACATCCCACCAAGTGAGAGTCGTACCCCTTAACATACGGGAACCGAAAATCACTCTCTGACCTTCTCCGCATTCACTAGAGCGGAAAGCCTGCTCCATCTCCCGAATCCAACTCATGCAGTCCACGGGGTTATCCGATCCCTTAAATTCTGGCGGTCGGCAACCAAGAAAAGCTTTAAATGTGCAAGATTTTGTTGTTGACCCGACTCCCAGGGTTGTGATTGCATCAGTATGGACCCCAGGTCCGGTGCCCCCGGATCCCGCCACGATAACGTTTTCGTCTACAATTTCGTGTCTATGATTGTTGGTGTCCCGGTCTTCCAGGAGTTTAAGGAACATCTCTTGTTGTTGTGCCATGGCCCTGTTCATGGCTAGCATCATGCGGTCCATAATTCTAGTCTCTGCCGTTACTTCCTCCATAAGAGCCTCTTCAGTCTCCAAGTTGCGTCGGGGAATGTGCTCGGGTCCTCCACCCAAAACACTAACCCGACGAGAGGGTACCTCAACCACAGTCACTCGCGGATGGTCAGCCGTGGATGTTGTGGCCTCTTGACCTTCCGGTCGGTTCCTGGTATTAACCATGGTTCTGCCACGCATAAACATATATATAATAAGAAATGGAATACATGAATAACACTAGGAAACGTACTACTACACTTATCAATTATCATAATAACAGTAGGTCAAGTATGCTCACGTAAAACATCTTCATAATAACGTTAGCTAAGTGAAATTATGAACACATAATACGTAAGAGTTCTCGTTACCATCACTACAACTTTTAACTTGTGTAAGTTCCGTCGACTCTAGACAATCCTATCTCAAGAGTTCTACCCCATCTCACAAGTCATAGCTTAATAATGTCAGCTTAAGTCTAGGCATCTTACAATCATACCTAGTTCCCTTAAACTAAGGCTCTGATACCAACTTTTAACACTCTAAAAATTAAGCGGAAATAAAATTCAAAAATTCGGCAATATAACATTTGAAAATAGACCAAAATTGCCACCCTAAGATAGGGAGTAAATTTAAACTTGTGGAATGAGGTAAAACAGTACAAAACCCAAGTGTATCATCCCAAACGGGGTATATGGTAAGGCATTTACAAACCCAATAAATGAAGCATAAGACGACAACCTACTAATCTAAAATTTGCTAATTAGATTATGGTTGGGTGTCCCTATGCTTCCAAAATGTGTATCTTCAAAATCAATGTATGTTGGTCACTATATTTCCTCAAAAAGACCACTCACGACCCCAAGGTCGTTCCCTCAGTCCCGGCGTGCCCCACCGCTATGATAGCCTGCCAAACATGACAACAAAGAACAAGTGTTAGACTAAAGCCTAGTGAGAATAAGTCAAATAAGAATAGGAGTACTAAACCCATTCGGAGTCACGCGGAGAATATATCCGTGAGCTAAAATCAATAAGTCAAATAAACCATTAGTGATTAAACATGGTACAAATAACACCAATCACATAATGAGCTCAACTCCTCTAAGTCTATTGCTCGAAAACATCAAGTCAGCCCCTCTAGGTCTATTCTTGAGAGTTCCAAAATGGGGAACTCTAGCACAAGGGAATTACACCTTACTGTCCATGAGACGT
Source organism: Arctium minus (assembly GCA_954870635.1). Lineage (NCBI taxonomy): Eukaryota > Viridiplantae > Streptophyta > Magnoliopsida > Asterales > Asteraceae > Arctium > Arctium minus. The sequence continues at coordinate 56,353,071 of OX941093.1, forward strand.
TGCCCGACCTTATAGGTCCATACCTTACTTATCATGGTGACCTGATGCCTATTCCGTGCCAAGTGGTGAACCCAATGCTCAAAACGGGGACATAGGAACACCGTGCCTATGGATCCATTGCACTAAGACTAAATACAAAGCATTTTAACACTTTTATCATAAATCAAATACATAAATGTTAAGGCCAAATTACATGTATAAACCTTCCAACATCAAGACTTGGCCTCCATCAATAAGAAGACTTTATTAATGCAAATCTATCGTCAAATGACATATAAAAAAACATTTTTTTTATTACCAAGATTATTTCTAACCAACCCCATACTTGAATCTCTTCAAAACCCACACTTCCACTTTAGATTCACCAAAGACTCATAAAATAGGAATGTGTTCGAAAACATGTAGGGAGTCATAAGAAACCATTATTTACGGTTCAATCACATTTACCCAACATATTTGTTCAGGTTCTAAAACCCTAATATTCCCAACTCATAATTAGGTCAAAATATGTCTAAACCCATTACATACTTAGAATGTATAAAAGAGAGTAGTAACACATAAACCCTAGTAAATATACAAGAACAATGGTTGGAAAACTCACCTTGAAAGGTTAATAAAAACCCTAGATAAGGATACTTGAGAGTAGAGTTTAGAAGGAGACTTTAACACTTCAACCACCAACTCTTAATCACCACCAACAACCTAAATCAAACCAATAATCATAAATAAGGATCCCTTCTACAAGTAATCAATGAAGTAGCATGAAAACCCTGCCTTCAAGTCTCCCAAAATCGCATTCAATGAGCTCCCCACAAAGACAAATGAAGTAAAAACGGGTTGGAGAGCATTTAAGGGCTGGAGCCCGTCGGCGACATTGCCCTGCGACTATGACACTATCATAGTCGCTTGGTCACAGTCGCCCGCGTCCAAGGACTCTCGGTACCATCCTGATGACAATGACACATGACAGTGACACATGTCATAGTCGTTGGTCATAATCGCCGAGTTCACCCCCTTTGCGGTACACCCCTCCCGACTTTGCCCCGCGACAGTGACCTCTTTCACAGTCGCGGGCATTGTCGCCCCAGACTTGCCAAGACCTGTTTTCACCCCTACTCAAACCCGAAAACACACGTCTCTCACGCTAGGTTTGATAACAAGATTTATGATCAAATTAGCGACGTACCGGGATTGCGGGTGTTATAGACGATTCCATGTCGTCGTAGATACCAGGTATTGAATTGATTGGGATATTTGTAGTAGGGTTTACTGTCGACAATGGTATTGGCAGTATTAACATCGACGACATAGGTATCGAGGGACGTGGGAAGAAAGTAATGTTTGGTGGGAGAGGTGGCGGAGGAGGTAATTTAGTCGTAGATACCACTATCGCAAATATTGGGTTGAGAAAAGGAAATCCAATATATGATGGCATATTCAAGGGAATTGAAGGTGGAGGTCTATTTGATAGACCGGTTGCACCATAAGTCACGTTTGTATTATGTTGTCGAAAGTTTAGGATTTATTGATTGGCTTTTTGATTTTGCTCATTCAATCGAGCAATCTGTTGCCTTGCAACATCTAATTCAGCTTGCATTTGAGTGACTAAACCTTGATAAAATCCAGTGTTTGACATCCTGAAATAAGAATTCAATCTGTTTTGCAAAGAAAAATTGTTAGTGGGTGTTTATTTCAAAGAAGATCTCTAGCTGGGGACCCATGGTGGGCGCCAAACTGTTAATGCCAAGATTAAATCACATAATCAATCTATATATTAATACAACTTATATTAATATGATATGTATTATATATATATATATATATTGATATATATACACACACAAAAGATAATCACGACATCACCATCTCCAACGACCCAAGATGCCCCCGACGCCACCTAGCCCCCTCAATCTCACCTTCACTACCTGTAACATCCCAATTTTTCGAATACCTTAATATATCACAAATATTATCCCAAGATCAAACACTTACATTGCAGCGAAAATTACAATTTCTAGTGTTACAATTTTGATGAACATAATTTTGCTCTATATATCAGTGCCTTGATCTGTACATATTCTTCTTCAGGTGTCAAATCCTCATATCTCTTTTTATCCGACTTTTCTTCCCAGTCTAATAGTCGCCTGGGTTGCAAAAGTTTTAAAAGAGTTTAGGTGAGCCTAGGGCCCAGTGAATTCACGGTTTTCATGCATGAACAACAACTTTACATTTTTCACAAAGCTTCAACAATTACGCATGCATTTGATAAAAATAGCACATTTCACAAAACGATGGCATTATAGTGGGTGTCTACATCACAGCGCGTTACCTAACGAACTTACACAGCATGTCCGTTGTTTTGGTCGAAACTCGGTATGAGTTGCATACAGCATGTTGCCCTACAATTGCGTCTTGACCACAGACTCACACAACATGTTTGTTACCATAGTATACCCACATTGCTACCCAAATACCAAAATATGTACATGATCATGTATGTTAAAAATATAATGCATTTACCCATATGCAACATATGATAAAATCACAAATAAAATTAGCAAGGTTGCATAGAACTTTAAATAATGCATGCAACCCATTTTAAAAGTCACGTGAAACTTAACGAACAAGTTGAAACTTCAAACAATTCCTCAAAGTTCCTTACGTCCTCCCGATAATGCGTCGAACTCGTTGCGCTTCATCAAACCGTCGTCGTCTTTCACCTCTCTTATACGAGTAGAGAACATTACCGTCTCTAAGCTCGAATACCTCAACCATATATATACTTAGGGGTCGTTTACCCAAACACTTACCCGGTAAGCACTTACCAGTTAAATTCAGCACTATCACTTTCTTATCAGGTAAGATTTTAGTCCATTAAAACAGTATCGTAGGCAAAATTTTACCTGGTAAGCCTTAACTGGGTAAGAGTCGTTGCCCTCACTTACCGAGTAAGACTCTCGACCATTGCTTTCGCTCTTAACGGGTAAGATTATTGGTCATTGTCATATTCATCGGTTAAGGTAATATAACTTGGTAAGCGCTTACCTGGGTAAACATTTGGTAAACGGCCCCTTAATCTTTTGGACGGTTATGGATAGATGAAGAAGCAAAGTCTTTGATTTAAATTCATGGTGGTTTTAGGCCTTTCACATACCATGTTATTTATTTTGGCATAAATGCATAACAACCCTAAATTTTCCCAAATTCACATACAAAACCCTTTAAAGATATAAAATGCATTTTTATTTAATGCAACAAGATTTTTTTACAATGGTTATTACACTACCCATCTCTGTTCCTCTCATTGCCACCATTGACCCACCATGAACATATTTGGTATTATAAAATTAGATATACAAATGAATATAACTACAAACTTAATAAAGTTGCAAAACAACATGATCTAGTACAACTAATTGATAAAACAACACAAATATATAATAGGTCAACAAACTTATCTTCGTGAATATGAATTTATGAATCGTATAATAATGCGTAATCGGTAAACAAATAAACAATTGTGATAGGATTTAGGGGTTATTTACCAAATGCTTACTGGCTAAGTGATGGCCATCAAGAGTCGTCACTATCATTTTACCTTACAGGTAACATTTCCCGGCCATCAAAATGGATTGATCATAAGCATCAATAACCTGGTAAGCGCTTACTGGGTAAGAGTCATCACCCTCACTTACTGGGGGGAAGACTCTCGATCTTTGTCTTCCCTCTTGCTGGGTAAGATTCTCGGCCCTTTTTATGTTCACCGTAAGGTAATTGAACGTGTAAGTGCTCACCAAGTGTTTAGTAAACGGCCCCTTAGTTGGAAAAAATTGGGGGTAGGCTAAATGCACCCTATATATTGTTAAATGCACTCATACCTACAAAATTCTTATTCACACATCAACATTAACACTCATTTTTTATACCGTTAATGTATGATTTGACTTGATTCTATACACAAGAGGGTGTATATAAAAGCATCTAAAACTTAGAGTATTTGAGAAGAAGAGAATGATGATTAATGGTATGTTTAATAAACATGGTGGGCTAATAACTTTGTTTATTTATGAATAATAAAAAATTACCTTAAAAAATATTTTCCAACATTTTAAACAAACATAAATACAATTTCAAAGAGAGAATTTGTTTTGAACGAGCTCAAAAAATTATATGTCTAAATCTTCTTGTTTGAAGTTGGTTGTGGTCAATGGTGGTTCAGAAAGGTGATGGTCGACGATGGTTTAGATCGGCGGTGGTTTAGAGAAGGAACCGGGCATGGTTTAATCAGATAAGTTTTATGTGATTAGGTTATATTGGATTGAGGGCATATGTGGTATTATTGAAAAATAAGAATTTCATTCCATCAAAATACCTTGTAGTTGCTAAGGAATGTTAAATTCCCTCATTTGTGGAATTTGATGGAATTTAGAGATTCCTTCCGTGAAAAAGAATGAACCAAACAAAGGAATGAAATTTGGTCAATGGAATTCAACATTCCAATTCCAACATATTCCTTCAGAATCTGCGAACCAAACGCCACCTAAGGCTCCTTCTTCGAGTGACATCAACAAGATCCAGTTTTAATAAAGCTTCAAATATTTTATAAATTAATTAAAAATAATTATTTGAGTGAATTACATTGGTAGTCCCTGTAGTTTGCTCAAATTTTGGATTTGGTCCCTAAAACATAATATCTACACTGATGTCTGATGGTGCCTAAGTTTTCATTTTCATAACACTCATGGTCCCTCAACTTAACACCGTTAATTTGACTAATGTTAAGTAACATCATGTACATTGCACATGAGGGCAAAAATGTCATTTTCTTCCTTCTTCCCTGTTTTTCTATTCTTCGTGAACACTATGAACCCTAAACTAATTTCACATAAATATCAAAAGCCCAAATTCTAGATTAATCCTTCTTCCCACCATCCACCCACATAAACATCAAAAGTCAAATAGCAGCTCTTTGCCCCCATCTATATTCAGTATCAAGACTCAGAGTCTACAATACCTAGATGTGTAGAGGTAAAGGTGCCAATTAACAGGGTTAAAGAAATATAAAAAAACCATGTTAAAAAATAGACACATTCCCTTCAAACCTGCACCATGCAAAGATTATCGGTGCAGGCTCTCGAATCCATGGGCTAAAAAGCAAAAGCAGAGACATAAAGGGTCAACTATAAAGCAAATATAGCAACAACAATACTAAAGAAACCCTGTAAACTCTTATTCAGCCGAAAAATAAAAAGGGTTTTAACTTTTAATTGGTGTTGGTAAAACTTATAGAAAAACAACAAGAAACCCACTAAGAGAAGATTCCTTGAAAGTAGAGGCGGAGGAGTCATCGATGCCCAAAGATAAGTCCTTTTTCCTCGACGGTGACAAGGGGGAACAGTAGTGGACGAAGAAGATGAGGAGGAGAGTCTCTTTGCAGCAGCAGCTTGCTCCGGCATTTCCGTACTTTCTTGGTCTCCCTCTCTTCCTCCGGGAGCCGGTCTCTAAGAGAGACGAGACAGCAGAGGTGGCTGTAAGCCTTAAATTCTTGAGAGGGGAAAAAAAGAATTCCAAGGCAACCTTAAGAATTTACGACTTTAAGGCATGGGTTTAAGGTCTTAAGGAAGAGATCAATAGAACCACTAAGCATTAACATTGCAACTTTTGAGCAATCTCTGTTAAGGTTGATTCCTCAGTTCTTGTTTTGCCCTCTTGACACTTGACCTTAATTTTGCTACTGAATTCATCTGTGGTTTCCAGAGTCTTCTGATTAAATCTTGGTTCCAGATAGTTAACTAAATTCTATCTGATTAAATCTTTATTCCAGATGGTTTCCAGAGTCTTCCGATTAAATCTCGGTTAAATCTCGACCTTAATTCTTTGTTACTAAATACATTTGTGGTTCACGAAAACTATTTTCACATAAATATCAAAAGCCCAAATTCCAGATTATATATACCTTTTTTATCCCAAATTCCAGGTAGTTAACTAATTTCTCTTCTTTTGATACTTAGGGTTCATCGTGTTGACTGTTGAGTATTGAGGAAGAAGAAAAGAGTAGGGAAGAAGGAAAAAAAGACATTTTTGCCCTCATGTGCAATGCATGTGATGTTACTTAATGGTAGTCAGATTAACGGTGTTAAGTCGAGGGATCGTAGGTGTTATGAAAATGAAAAGTTAGGGACCATCAATGTAGATAGTGTGTTTTAGGGACCAAATCCAAAATTTGAGTAAACCACAGGGACTACCAGTGTAATTCACTCTAATTAATTTCTTACATATTTTAAAGAGTAAATTACATTTTTGGTCCCTGTGGTTGCCATCTATTATTAAGTCATGTCCTTCTTTCAAACTAATTACAATTTTGGTCATTGTGGTTGCTATTTAATTTCACTTTTGGTCCTTCTAACCAACTTTAGTTGAAAAAAAATTAGTTAAATTAAGGGTATTTTTGGTATTTCATCTTTTACTTGTCTTTTTTATCTTTTGTTTTATTAGATTACATAGTAAATTATATTTATAGTCCCTATAGTTTGTCTTTTCTTTTCTTTTCTACATTTCTTTATTTTCCAATTTATACCCTTATTACATTAATTAATTAATAATAATTTTAACTAAAGATACATTAAAAATACGTATTTAAATTTTGTAAATTATATAATTAGAAAAGTCTTGTAGATACTTTTAAAATAAGTTAAATATTAAATAATTTTAAACGTTTATGCAACTTATTTGAGATATATATATATATATATATATATATATATATATATATATATATATATAGGTTCATTTGAGAAATGGTAAATGTATGAGAAATAGAGAAGTAATCCTAGTCATTCATCTGGTCAACATTTGCGGCTTTGACCGTGAAGCACCGGATAATTCCTTGCGTGGTCCATAAAAGATAGAAGGATAGTTTCGTAAAATACGCGGGACGAGTTCATATATGAACCTGTGTGATTCATATATGAACCTGTATGATTCCTTACGTTCATATGTGAATCAGTTAATTAGTTCATATGAGAATCAGTTAATTAGTTCATATGTGAATCACAAAGGTTCATATATGAATTTGTTAACTAGTTCAACTGATTCACATATGAACCTACAATTAATTAGTTCATATGTGAATCAGTTAATTAGTTCATATATGAATAACAAAGGTTCATATATGAATCAGTTAAAAGAGTTCATATGTGAATTACACTGGTTCACATATGAACTTGTGAATCATACAGATTCATATATGAACTCGTCTCGTGTATTTTGTAAAAATTACGAAACTCTCTTATTTTTGGAATAGCCGCAACTTTTGACCAGTCATAGCACAATTCTTGACCAGTCAAAGCCGCAATATTTGACCAGTCAAATCCGATCTTAACCGTATGAATGGCTAGGATTACTTCTCTATTTCTCAAATATTTACTATTTCTCAAATGAACCTAAGGCTATATATATATATATATATATATATATATATATATATATATATACACTAATCTAAAAAAACTTTCTACTCTAAGTTGTCTTTAAAAAAATTATCTTTTTCTTCTTATTTATGTGTACCAATTAAGAAAATTTAATTACATGTTTTTTAATAAAAAAAATATCATTTTTAGATAGTTCATTTAATTACATGTTTTTTAAAATGTGTACCAATTAATAAAATTTATAATATATTTATTAAACCAATCAAAATATAAACTTAAATTTATGGTAACAAAAAATATTCAAAATATAAATTTAAATTTATATAGAGAATGATATTCAGTTCTATTCCAAACTACTAACCATATACCCAAAAATTCCAAACATTTTCATTTCCAAATATAGGAATGGACCGAAACTTCAAAGTAATAAAATAAAGAAGATGTCGAGGGAGGAAGCGGAGAGTCTCGAGAAAACTTTTAGGGAAGAAGAAGTTTGGGAAGCGATTAAAGCGTGTGGAAGCAACAAGTCTCCGGGACCGGATGGAATCTCTTTCACGTTCATCAAAAAGTATTGGAATATTATAAAGACCGAGCTCCTAAGAGCCCTAGATCGTTTTTGGGAGGAAGAAAAAAATAAGTGGAGGGTGTAACGCCTCTTTCATCACTCTCGTCCCAAAAAATGACAACCCGACGGGACTAAACGACTTTAGGCCGATTAATTAGCTTGATCGGGGTGTTTTATAAAATTCTTGCAAAAGTGTTGGCGGAAAGGATGAAGAGGATTATGGGCAAAATAGTTGGGGAATCACAAGCGACTTTTATAAAAGGTAGGTACATTTTAGATGGGGTATTGGTGGCTAACGAAGCGGTGGAGTTTAGTAGAAAGTCAAAAAAGAAGGGACTAGCCTTCAAAGTGGATTTTGAAAAGGCATACGACAATGTGGAGTGGTTGTTCCTACTTAGGACTATGAATTCGATGGGATTCGACAAGAAATGGTGCAATTGGATCAAGGTGTGCTTAGAGTCCGCAATGGTGTCAGTTTTGGTAAATGGGTCTCCTACAAAAGAGTTCAAAATGGAGAAAGAGCTTAGACAAGGTGATCCTCTAGCTCCGTTTTTATTCTTAGTGGTGGCCGAAGGTCTAAATGTGATGATGTTGGAAGCGAAAGAAAATGGAGTGTTTGAAGGGTTGAAGATTGGTAAAGAGCAAATAGAGTTGACTCATCTACAATATGTCGACGATGTCATATTCTTCGGTAAGTGGGATACAATGAATCTTAGAAATCTTACGAAAATCCTTGAGTGCTTCTACGTGGTCTCGGGACTAAATATAGATATCGGAAAGAGCAAGTTATTTGGTTTGGGAGTGGGTCGAGAGGAGATTAAAGATTGGTCAAGAGGTTTGGGATGCGGATACGGAGAATTACCATTCTCCTACCTTGGTCTTCCGGTAGGATGTAACATGAGCAAGATCGATAGTTGGAAGGTCGCGATGAAAAAAGTATTAAATAAACTAGCTAATTGGAAGCTAAAATTGATCTCATACGGTAGGAGAATTACGTCGGTAAAGTCGATTTTGGGTAGTATCACTTTATATTATTTCTCGCTTTTTAGAGCCCCGAGAGGTGTGATTAGTGAGATAAAGAGAATGAGAGCTCAATTCTTTTGGGGTGGGGGAAAGGGACCGAAAACAAAGAGAGGGGTGGCTTGGGTGAAATAGAATCGTGTGGTGAGAAGTCTCAAGAGAGGAGGTCTAGATGTAGGAAGTCTTCAATTATGCAATTGGGGCCTTTTGGGGAAATGGTGGTGGAGGTTCGGTGTGGAGAAAAAGGCATTATAGGTAAAGGTAATAAAGAACATATATGGGAGGGAGGGGGTTAGGAAGGGAGAGGAACAATATGGGGAAGGGGGGACGATCGGTTTGGTGCAACATAATCAAAGTTGGACAAGACCTAGAGAAAATAGGTATAAATTTCGTCTCGTCGTTTGGGATAGAAGTGGGAAGGGGTGACGAAACGGGCTTTTGGGTGGATAGATAGATTGGGGCCGAGAAGTTGGGTGAGAGATTTAAGATACTTTTCCTTCTTGAAACAAATAAAGAAGGGTCGATAGCCGAAAAGGGGGAATGGCTAGAAGGTAGATGGAGTTGGAGGAGAGAGTCGAGAGGTAGAGAGGGGTGAATTGGAGAGTCTAAAGGCGATCATCCAAGGGTGGGAACCAAAGAACGAAGTTTGGGATAAAGTTAAATGCGTAGAGGGAGGGGATGGGGAATTTTCGGTGCAAGGGTTGAAAGAGTTGATAGAGGAAAGAGTTGTGAGTAATGGGTCAACTATGAGGAAACTAATTGGTCCAAGGTAGTACCAAAGAAGGTTTGCATCTTCCTATGGAAAGCCATACAAGGGAGATTGCCATGTCGGTTAATCCTTGATAAAATGGGAGTGGATTTAGAATCGACGCTTTGTCCGAGATGCGGATTAGAGGCAGAATCGATAGACCATACACTTATAAAGTGTAAGGAGGTCAAACCGATTTGGCAAAAGGTCTTTAGATGGTGGAATCATGAGGAAGAAAACATTAATTCGTTGCAAGATCTATTGGATGTTAATTTTTCCGTGACAGGTACGTTCTCGCAACCTAAGATTTGGCAGGAAACAATTTGGAGCGTCATCTATCTAGTATGGGCACACCGTAATCAAGTGGTTCATAAAAACGAGAAAAGCAAATTGGTGGATCGCTTCTTTGAAATGCAACGTCGGTGCTTCGAATGGATCACAAATAGGATGAAAGGACGGAAGATCGGTTGGACTGAGTGGCTTTCTAACCCAAGTGAGGCGCTTTAATCAAGGAGTAGATGCAAACATATGAAGGTCGGTGGAAGAAAAGTTCGAGTACAAGCTGTTGGGAGAGATGGGGTCGGGCGGAACAGCCGACTATCGGGAAATCAACCCAGTTGCAGGGGCTGTCTCGTGGGTTTGGTTGGGTGGGGTAACCATCGTATAGTGTTCTGATTCTGGTATGTTTAAGTGCCGACATTCCAATAAGGGGGTTCATATCGGGAGAGGGGGTTCGGGTTGGTGGTTTACCGCTGGCAAACCATGTTGTTTTTGGGTTTCAGTCTTTAGCTCTCTCTTTTAACTTTTTATTGATTGATTATTAGAAAACAAATGTTTTTAACATATTTTAAAACTTATTACATACACATCTTACGGAAATTCTGGAAATACCAACCACCTCCTGGAATTTCAAAATCCTATGTTGTGGGATTTTAAATCCGGGAAATCCTTCAAACATGGGATTAAAGTGAAATTCAATTTCAAATCCAGTCTAATCCTACAAACCAAACAGGATAGACCTGACAAACGTGTCGTGTCGGGTCGGATTCAAAGTTAAACGGGTTGAGCATGTCTAACCCTAACCCGACCCGTTTAATAAATGGGTCAGAAAAGCTCAACCCTAACCCGACCCACCTAACCCGTTTAACTCATTTAATATTTATAAAACTAAAAATAAAAAATCCAAAATTCAAAAAAAAAATACAAATCCAAAATTTAAATGAAAGCATTAGAAATCCGAATTTTATATTTCAAACTTATAAGTTCTAACCAAATCTAAAACATTAAAAATCCAAAGAATTAAAAATAAAACTTAATACATAGGGGTTATTCGGGTCATTTTCGAGTTGAAAATTTTGATCCTGACCTTACCCGTTTAACTTTCGTGTCGTGTTGTGTCAATCAGTTTACTTAAACGGGTGGAAATGTATTACCCAAACCCGTTTATTTCGTGTCAGTTTTTACCACATATAAAACAGAAACCAAGGGGGCGTTTGGTTCGCTGGATTCCCGTATACCATCATATTAGAAAATACAAAATATGAAGAGGCAACACTTATCCGTGTTTAATTTCACACAATATATGGTGTAAAATTTTATTATAAATTGAGAAAGGTAGAAATTAATTTAGTTTTTATAATAGAAAATAAAATTTCAAATTTATAAAATGTTAGTATGACACAATACTTTTGTTAATTGTGGCTGAGAGGTCCCAACATATAAACATCTCACCTAATTCCATAAACTTTAAAGATAATAATCAAAAAAATTCTTAACGAGTGTAAGAAAAATTTGAACTAGCAACATGTAATCTAATGGGTTGTTTGGCAGTTGTTGAATGATTTAGTACAGAATGATTAAGTGGTTTGAACGATTAAGAGATTTTTATGATATAGTGTAATGAAATATGGTTGTTTGCTAATTGTTCATAATGAAATCAGGGCTCTTAATGGTTAAGGGAGGGTCAGGATACAAAATCATTAAGAGAATTTTGAAACCATTAAGAGACAATAATTTTTTTTGCCAAACAATATTACCTCTTAGCAATTCAGAGATTGTCTCTTAATGGAACCATTAAGAGGTAAACAAACAACCTCTAAATATCCCAATCAAGCGACATATAAAGAGGATTGGCAAAATCCAACATTTATTTATCGGTTGACATAATCTTCAAAGTTAGTTTTATATTTAAATGTATACATCAGTTAAAATTTATAATCAAATGTACTTCTCAATTAATTTCGAGAATTTAAATGTTAAAACTTTAATATTTAATGCATAATTTAATAGTAAATTGTTAAACTAACATCCCTAAATTTCAATAAGTACAATAGTGGTTTGTATTTTGATTTGAAATTGATATTTGACACTATGCTAAAATTAATTAATCGTCAAGTGAAAGATATTTTTATTCTTTTACATAGTTTTTATTAAATAATATTGATACAAGTATTTACACTCTGAGTACAAGTCATTAGCACTAAAAAAGAAATCAACCTAATCCCCTATCGTGAGTAACCAAACCCACGTATTTAAATGTATACATCAATTAAAATTTATAATCAAATGTATTTCTCAATTTTTTTAGAGAATTTAAATGTAAAAACTTTAATATTTAATGCATACTTGAATAGTAAATTGTTAAGCTTTGGAATTTAAAAGATTTTGATTTAAAGTAAATGTTTAAAGAGTAAACTACAATTTTGGTCCCTGTGGTTTACACAACTACGAATAACATCCCTGAATTTCAATAAGTACAATAATGGTATTTGTGGTTTGCATTTTGATCTAAAAGTGATATTTGACACTATGTTAAAAATGGTTATTAAGTGAGAGGTATTTTTTATCCTTTTACGAAGTTTTTTATTAAATACTATTGGTACAAGTATTTACAGCATGAGTATAAGTCATTATGCACTAAAAAAACAAAAGCAAGGAAACAAAAACCAACCTAATCCCCTATCGTCAGTCACCAAACCCACAAACGTTTTTGGTTACCATCTCTGTCGTCGTTCACCATTTTCAGCCTAGATCTTCTGTCTCATTTCCTAACCTTCAATCTCCATCTCCACAAACCAGTTCCCAAACACACGTCTTCCAAAATCTCTCAAATCCACCATTGATAAAGCCTCCAAGAAGCTGGAAACCATGAACACCGGTTCCACTTGTCTATGCAAACATTGAATCTGATAACATTATAAAACCTAAACTCCAAATCAAACCCTGTCGATTATTGTGGTGTTTGAATCTTGAATTGAAGCAAAATATAGAGGATTGGTTGGCATAGTCGCTTTGGTTCACTACAAAATGGAGGAAAACCAATGGCGACGTACGAACACCAACACCAAATTCAATAAAAAAACCTGAAATCAAACTAAAACACGGGTTAACAATGGCATCCAAAGCAATTAATGTCTTTAGAGTGAAGGAAAAGAAACCAAAGGGTGAGGGGGAGGGGAGAGTGTTCTCCATGATGGTTCTTATGCAGTTAAAATACTGCAATAAAAATGCCATCTCTGACAAGGGAGTTCGGGAAGGGGATGGGTGGAGGTCATCTGGAACTGAAAAAGGAGGGGGATATTCTCGATGGTGGGGGACTAATGTTATGTTCTCAAAACTTTTTTACGAAGGAGAGGAAAGGAAATGGAGGAAAAGGGGAGGAAAGTAAAAAGAACTCATCTTCTTGAAACTCTTTTGGGAGAAAAAGAAAAAAAGAAATGAAAGGAACTTAATGATAAGTTTCTTCCTGAAACTTTCCTTCCAAATGTGCGAGGAAAGGGAAAGAAAGTAAAAAAGAACACGTCATCTCGAAATTCTTTAGAGAGAGAAAGAAAATGAAATGAAATGAAATGAAAATAATGACAGGTTTCTTCCCAAAACTTTCCTCCCAAACATGGGAGGAAATGGAAGGAAAGTAAAAAGAACTCATCTTCTTGAAACTCTTTTTGAAGAGAAAGAAAATGAAATGATAAGTTTCTTCCTAAAGCTTTCCTCCCAAACGTGGGAGGAAAGGAAAAGAAAAAAAAAGAATTAAACCCTTAAAAAATTTATAAAACTACCCAATCTTTTGTTTCAAAAGATATAATTTTAAAGATTACTGATAAAATTGATATATTTTCTTTCTTTTCTCTATTATTCAATAAAATAAAAATTTATTTATTTAATTTTACTTTATTTCCTTCACAAATAAAAAGAATTCTTTTACTTTCCTTTTTCTTTCTCTCTTTTTTTCTTTATTTCCATTTCTTTTCTCCACATTGGAGAACCAAAGTAAAAAAAATGGAAGGAGAAATTGTTTTCTATCACAATAAACATTTTTATTATAGTTGTTTCCATTCAAGTTATGTGTAAACTGCAGGGACCGAAATTGTAATTTACCCATGTTTTAAATATAGTAAGGATTCTCTCGTATAATCGAATCGAATTATTTAGTATACAAGAATGAGAATGAGAATGAAAATGGGAGGGAGTATTTGAAAACGTAGTTTTGAAGTCCGTGTCTCTCTCTTCGTGTGTGTGTGTTTTTTCCTTTACTTTTTAGTCCTAAAAAAAACATAATCGCTTTGTGTTGCTTCTTCCATGGCCCCACTTCCACTCAGAATCAAAAGAGATATACGGAAACGATAAACCAGAAACCATACTAGGCCCCACCACCAAAACCCATCTCTTTCCATCCTCTTCTTCATCCCTTCATCTCTACGTCATTAACCTCAATTACCTCCCCCGGAATTATTACAACAAATCACCATGGCCAAACTTATACTCGAAGTCATCGACGCCACCGACCTTATGCCGAAAGACGGCCAAGGCTCCGCCAGCCCTTTTGTCGAGGTCGATTTTGACGGCCAACGCCAACGAACCCAAACCAAAACACGAGATCTCTATCCGGCTTGGAACGAGACTCTCGTTTTCAACGTTGACGAACCCAGAAAGCTGAGGTATTCCACCGTTGAGGTTACTGTTTATAATGATCAGAAAACGGGTACCCATAAGAACTTTCTTGGCCGTGTTCGGATTTCCGGCGACTCTGTGCCGTTGTCGGAATCTGAAGCTTCTGTTCAGCGATACCCACTTGATAAACGTGGATTGTTTTCTAATATTAGGGGAGATATCGCCCTTAAAATCTTCGCCGTTCATGGTCAGTATTTCTCCAATCAACCACCGCCGCCGTCGCAAGAGCACCAACGGCCGCCGCCGCAACAGCAACAGCAACAGCAACAGAACCACCACCACCATGTTCGTGATGAAAACGATTGGAATGATCGTTTCGAAAGCGCCAAATCGGTAGTAGAAGAAATCAATACTAATAATTTTCCTTTTGAGAACGAATTCAAAGAGTACGAGGATAGTAAAGAGAACAAGAAGAAGAACAAAGATAAACAAAAAGAAGTGAGAACTTTTTTCTCCGTCGGCACCGGCGGTGGCGGCGGCGGCGGAGGGCCAGCACCGGCGGCGCCACCTCCGGTGACGGTGGAAACCAAAACCAACTTCATGAGAGCAGGACCAACCAACATGATGCATATGCAATTCCCGGGACAAAAACCACCGCCGAATTTCGGATTAGTGGAGACACGGCCGCCGGTGGCGGCGCGTATGGGGTACCGCGGAGCAGACAAGACGGCAACCACCTACGATCTGGTGGAGCAAATGCATTTCTTGTACGTCAACGTCGTGAAAGCGAGAGACCTCCCGGTGATGGACATCACCGGCAGCCTCGACCCCTACGTCGAAGTGAAGCTCGGAAACTACAAAGGAGTTACAAGACACCACGAGAAGAATCAATTCCCAGTTTGGAATCAAGTTTTTGCATTCTCGAAAGAACGATTGCAATCCACCATGCTCGAAGTTGTGGTGAAAGATAAGGATTTGGTAACAAAAGACGATTTCGTCGGAAAAATTGGATTCGACATCGTCGACGTCCCACTTCGTGTGCCGCCGGACAGTCCGTTAGCTCCTCAATGGTACAGATTGGAGGACAAAAGGGGGATAAAAGTTAGAGGTGAACTCATGCTCGCCGTTTGGATCGGAACTCAGGCCGATGAAGCATTTCCCGGCGCGTGGCATTCCGATGCTCATGGTATTAGTCATCATAATCTCGCAAATACGAGATCAAATGTGTATTTTTCACCTAAATTGTACTACTTAAGAATTCACGTCATCGAAGCTCAGGATCTTATTCCGGTAGACCGGAGTCGGTTGCCGGAGTTTTTCGTTAAAATTCATCTCGGAAACCAGGTTCGAGCCACCCGAATCTCACAGGTCCGGAACTTGAACCCGATTTGGCAGGAGGAGTTGATGCTCGTTGCTTCGGAACCGTTCGATGAGTTCGTTACGATCAGCGTCGAGGATCGGATCGGTCAAGGGAAAGACGTTTGTGTCGGTCGGACAAACGTTCCGGTGAGAGTGATCCCGCCACGGATCGACTCAAAGAAGCATCTCGAAGCGGTGTGGTTCGATCTCGGTCGACCGTCGCATTGGGAGGAAGAAGGGGAGAAGAAGAAAGAGGTGAAGTTTTCTAGCAAGATTCATCTTCGATTGTGTTTGGATGCTGGTTATCATGTTCTTGATGAATCCACCCATTTTAGTAGCGATTTGCAGCCGTCTTCGAAGCATTTAAGGAAGCCAAGTATCGGGATTCTTGAACTCGGGATTCTAAGCGCACAGAATCTTCTTCCGATGAAGATCCGAGAGGGTCGGATGACCGATGCGTATTGTGTGGCGAAGTACGGGAACAAATGGGTTCGAACCCGGACATTGCTCAACACGCTCACGCCTCGGTGGAACGAGCAGTACACGTGGGAAGTTTATGATCCGTGTACCGTGATCACGGTTGGTGTTTTTGACAACTGCCACATCAATGAGAAGGAAGAGTCGAGAGACCAGAGGATCGGGAAAGTTAGAATTCGGCTATCGACGTTGGAAACCGACCGGATTTACACGCACTATTACCCGTTGCTGGTTCTCCAGCCGTCCGGTTTAAAGAAACACGGTGAACTCCACTTGGCGATTCGGTTCACCTGTGTGGCGTGGGTGAACATGGTGGCTCAATACGGCCGACCGTTACTGCCCAAAATGCACTACGTTCAACCGATATCGGTTAAACACATTGACTGGCTCCGCCACCAAGCCATGCTAATCGTGGCGTCCCGGCTCTCGAGAGCCGAGCCGCCGCTCAAAAGAGAGAATGTAGAGTACATGCTTGATGTGGATTACCATATGTGGAGTTTGCGGCGGAGCAAGGCCAACTTCCACCGGATTATGTCGCTATTGTCGGGAATCACCGCAATTTTCCGGTGGTTAGATGGGATCTGTCACTGGAGAAACCCCTTGACCACCATTCTCGTCCATGTTCTGTTCTTGATATTAGTCTGCTACCCCGAGCTGATACTGCCGACGATCTTCCTTTACCTATTCGCGATCGGAATATGGAACTACCGATTCCGGCCACGAACCCCACCCCACATGGACGCTCGAATCTCCCAGGCGGAAATGACGCACCCTGATGAGCTCGATGAGGAATTCGACACTTTTCCGACTTCACGGCCGACAGATCTCGTGAGAATGAGGTACGATCGAATGAGGAGCGTTGCTGGTCGAGTTCAAACGGTGATCGGGGATTTGGCAACACAGGGAGAGCGAGCAATGGCGTTGCTGAGCTGGCGAGACTCGAGGGCTACGGCAATCTTCATCATAATCGCTTTGGTGTGGGCTGTGTTCCTTTACGTGACCCCGTTTCAGGTGGTTGCGGTTCTGTTCGGGCTTTATTGGCTTCGGCATCCTCGGTTCAGGAACCGGATGCCATCGGTACCGTTCAACTTCTTCAGGAGATTGCCTTCAAAGTCCGATATGCTTCTCTGATTATATATATATATACCTGAATATGATTCTGTTTATATATTATTTCAGCAGAATAAATGCAATAAAACATTCATTCTTTTGGGATTTGGCTACTATTTCAAAGTTATTGAAATAGAAACTTCAATGTATTACATTTTCATGTGTACCATTTTCTATAGTGATACGTTGTAAGCAGACTTTGTATTTATTCAAGAAGTGGAGAGATTGTTTCTATGATTGTATCGACTTTTTTATATTGAAAAACCAAGTAACCAAACCAAATGAATTCGATACATCTCATTTGAAAGTAAAGTCTAGGGGTAAGATGCATGCATACCTTACCTCCGACCACTAGAATCGAGAGGCTGTTGTGGTAAAGACCCTCCATGGTTTGTGCATGAAACTTAAATCAAAATCATATCATAAGATTGCATATCGAGTTCGAACAAATAATCGCATACACTTGAGTTTCATGTCACACATAAACAGATACAACAAGTGTCAGACATAAGGCACGTACGTTGAACATTCTCATCCAACTGTACTAAATAATGTGAGATGCGGTGTTGGGCACTACACCATCATCCACCCTACAAACTAGGTCGACCCATACGCCTCCATCACACCACGCCAGCTCTCATCAGAGCACACAAAATCAAAAGGAGACGTCGTGGACTGATCACACCGCCACGGGTGGTGTCACACCATCGGTGCCACAATGACGTGCCTATGGTACCCCCGTAGGTGGTTAGTAGCTCGATACACCTTAACGTATAAACTTCAAAAGTATGTCACAACACATGTGGTCATACTAAATGAATATCAAATCATACGGATTACAAAACAAATAAAAAGGGTATTTGAACGTACAAAAATATTGACCGTTCCACTTAAAAACTTTATTTTTCGAACACTCTAAAACTAACAGACTTACAAATCGAAAGAAAATTAAATGGGACGAGTTTAGTAAACCGTTGACGTAACTTCATGTACGAACCTTCACAAAAGAGTTTGAAACCAAATCGTACGACAAATCAAATCCGAACATAGACTAGGAATTTCACACTTACAACTTTTTGAAATCATGTCGTACTATTTTCAGAACTTTACACGTTTACAAATCCGATATTTTATCATAATTCCAATAAGTTTTAGAAAACAATATCTAAACAGAAGTTTCAAATAATCGTCTTAGGATTCCAACGAATCAAGAATGAACTGAATCGGATTTAAAATGGATTTTACACGAATTTTTGAAAACAATCGCACTGTTCTGGCCTAAAACGAGACTAGTTTTGAAAAAACCAGATTTTAGACACCTTAGCATAAAAATCACAGTTTGCTCGTGTGACAGTAAATCGTAGACGACATCTCCAGCTTTTCAAAACCTTATCGTATGCCTTAATCCGATAAACGGGTGATTTGTTATGATTTTTACAAATAACACGAAATTTTCAGAGTAAAATTCAGCGGATTTATAAATTGAGTTTGACGTTTTTAACATATGCAAACCTCAATTTATTGCATGAAAAATAAAAAAACAAAAGAAGACTCACCCGAGAATTCACATGATCAACTGATCGACTAACCCATGATCAAACAATCAACTGATCAAACGGAAACACAAAAATACTTTGAAGAAAGTAAAAACACATTATTTAGCAAACCGAACGGCACAACTCGAAAGAACTAACAAAGAGACCGTACGGATTCAACGAATCAATTAAATACAATTGGAATTAGTATATTCATATGCATAAATACCCGATCTAATAAACACAACATAAGGAAATATAACGAATCCGTACACACATATATAACGACTCAAATAAACGTAGGTTAATGAGGGAAGAATAAGGAATCCGTACCTTTAACTAATATATGACAATCGCTATTCGCTAATGAAAATTCCATCAAATTTCTTCACGAGTCTCTAATCACGATCAAAAATTTCAACACGAATCCAACTTGAAACCTAAAAATTGTTGCTTGGAACTTCAAAAATTGAATGCAAGTCTCGATTTTTTTTAGACTTTGATTTCCTCCATTAATATCTTGACCTAATCCATAAAATAAAATAATTATAATCTATAATGTTTATCAGCTAAGCCACCGACATTTCCTTAGGCTTATCCAAAAAATTTCAAGATTTTCCCTATTGCTAAAACCAGCCCCTCAAGTTTCACAAGGTTTTCAAACTTGAATCACATATTTATATAATTGATATTTTCTCATAACTACGGGATATTACATAATGATTCAATGGTATATAAGTAGATAGTGTAATAGGGTAAGACATGCAAAGCAAGTAGACAACGAATGTAGACCAACAAGAAAGTCCCTAGCAGGCGTAACTAACCACACGAGAAACCTATCTCTCAAAACCCTTGACACTGTCCACTACCTAATCCTCCTAAAAACCAACCATTGTAGCACGTGCCTTCAAGAATTCCTATCAGAGTGGTGCTTTCCGATGCCATATTAATATATGCATTGAAATTGAAAAGTTATTTTACTATTTGGGGTAAATGACATGTTTATCTTTGATGTCGATTAAGCAAAAGGTGGAACTACAAGTAGTTCAAAAAAAATTATGGTATGACGTTACCCAATACGGTTTCAGGTTGAAAACTGCTTCAATGTTGATTATGCCAAATGAACACGACTATAGGACCATTTATGGCACATGTATAACATCAACAAACAAGAAAGTTAGGATCCACTTCTAAGTTCACCGGTTCAAATGATGTTGGCCACTGGGGATTTTTTAGGCCACTGGATTAGTCATGGTGCACGCAAACTCCCCATATCCCTGGACTAAAAAAAAATGATAAAATTTTGAGCACCCATATATTTCTTGAAGGTTTGTGTAAAAAGCAACACAAAGAGATGGAAATTAGGCTTCACTCTGGAATCTGGATATGAACGAACCTGGGTGTTCAATGGTATGTGGAGTGGACGAATTCTGAATTAAGGATTTTGAGTTTGTACCTTTAATTTTTTGCAAACGCCATCGTGACAGTCAACGGAACCTGGTGAATCGTTACCACTGCTATATCCTCCATGCCTTACATGTTTCCGGTGACACCGCTTGTCGGTTTCAGAGGGAGATCTTTCAAAATGTTACAAAAATAGGAAGATCTCAACGTTCTTTTATATCGACTGTAACTTGACGACGACTTTTAGGGAAAAAATAAATATAAAGTTTTGGGTACAAAATGGAACTCTTCAAACTTGGGTGGCATTTATCCTAAAAAGCTCCATTTTTGTACTTGAGAGAGCTATAGTTTTTTCTCCATCCCCAGCCACCAGCGTCGGAAATTTGGGCGTTTTCTCGAGGACAACGGAAGAGAAAAATATGGCTACCGCCGCCGCTGCTGCCGCTGCGATTGTATTGCTACCAGGGAGACAGACATTTCCGACGACCATGATGAGCTTTGGTCGGAGGCTGAATATGAGGGCGAGTAGCCCCGTATTCTTTTCTATTACCTCCTGCAGTTACTCTTCCTCCTCCGCGTCAAGGAAGCAGCTGATACTTTACTCGAAGCCGGGTTGCTGTTTGTGCGATGGCCTCAAAGAAAAGATTCATTCTGCTTTCTCTCTCTCTTCCCCTTCCCCTGATTCCTACTCCCTCCATGACGTCGAGTTGCAGGTAGGTTCATGTCCTCCATGATTGTCGTTTTAATGTTCTTAATCTGTGTGTTGGCACTTACTTTGAGTTAGGTTTTTGATGTGATTAGGTTAGGGATATAACTAGCAATCCTGAGTGGGAAAGAGCATACCAGTATGAGATACCGGTTTTGGCTAGACTCCGTTCTGATGGCACCGAGGTTAGTTGGTGTTTTCTTGAATTGAATTGACACTTGTTCAATTACTAGTTGTTAATTGCTAAAAATTAAGCAGAGTATTGCGCAAAGAATGGTGATTGTGTTGAGTATAAAACAATCAATATCCATTTTGCTGCTAAATTGTGTTTGGTTTGAAATCCATATTCAACAATCAAAAGGGCAACTATTTCTTTCGGAATACATCTGCTAAAAATTTCGTAATGATTCCATAATGATTCCATAGTATCCTTGACTGTCCCTCTAGTACCAGAGGGTAAAGATTGAAGACTAGTTTGCTGCCTGTATGGAGGATGGACATGGCAGCCTTGCACATTTTTTCGATGAGATGAACTTTGATAAGAGTTCTTGGAGACGCAGGACTAGGGGAGTAGATAGTGTTAGGCACTTATAGCTAGTGGGGATAGAAGGGAGCTAGGGAGGTAGAGGGTGCGTTGGGGGAGGGTTAGGGAGCTGATTATAAGAACGATGCGTAAATCCCCCCTAGGGGATGGGCCAGGATTTAGAAACGGGGACCGAGTATAAATCAATAAAATTAATTAAAATAAATATTAATTCTGTGGAGTCCAATAACAAACGAGGGTATGTGTTTGAGTTCTAAAATAATTTATAACCGCAAATGTACGGTGTCATAGCATATGGGTCGAAGACGGGGAGTCAAGGAATCAGCACAAATTTAACAACCCCTAACTTCCGTTAGTTAGTCGGCTAATCAAACAACCATTTTATTTGGAAACGTTTAGTTAAAACAACCAATTGATACAACTCAAGTCCTTACCAATATTCACCTTAAACTATGAATCAATCAAACATGAATCAAGGAAACAAGATATTGAACTAATAAACATGATTAAACAATAACTACTCTAAGGGGGCGTTTGGTTCGCAGAATGTTTTTGGATGGAATGGAATCTGTCAAAGGAATTTGACTTTGAAGGAATTGGAATGGAATGTTGTCAGGTTGACCACCTGTTTGGTTGACAGAATTGGAATGGAATCTGTTAAATGAATTGAAATTTTTCTGTTTGGTTCATAGATTGTAGCTTTAGAATTGGAATGGAATTTTGGTAAATGACCAAAATACCCTTTTGTTTATTTTAATTTTTTCAACAAAAAATACTTTAATGAAATAATCATTAAATAGTTTAATTTTTAACTAAAATTGCTTTGATTATTTTAGCACACGAATGATGATGAGAGAGAGAGATAGAGAAGAGAGAGAGAGGAGAGAAAGAGGAAAGGAGAGAGGATAGATTGAGAGAGAGAGTAAAGAGAGAGTAGAGAGAGGGAGAGAGATGAGAGGAGAGATAGAGGAGAGGGGAAAGAGAGGGAGAGGAGAGAGAGAGTGGTTGCCGATGGCGGTGGTGGCCGGTGGCGGTAGCCGGAGGTGGTGGTGGTGGCCGGTGGCGGTGGCCGGAGGTGGTGGTGGTCAATGGTGGCCGGTGTTGGTAGCCGGAGGTGGTGGTGGTCAATGGTGGCCGGTGTTGGTGGCGGTGGTCGGAGGTGTTGGTGGTGGCCAGATGTGGTGGTGGCCGGTGTTGGTAGACGGAGGTGGTAGCCGGAGGTGGTGGTCAATGGTGGCCGGTGTTGGTGGTCGGAGGTGGTGGCGCATTGTCTAAAAAAAAAATATGACATTCCATTCCAATGAAATACCACCTCCCTCCCAAGGAATGTTGAATTCCTTCATTTGTGGAATTCATTGGAATTCCACATTCCAATTCCTTAAAAAGAATGAACCAAACGATGTAATAGAATCTGGTCAACGGAATTCAACATTCCAATTCCATCAGATTCCATCAGAATCTGCGAACGAAACGCCCCCTAAGACAAAAACAATTTAAACAAGAGAAAACACATAAACCCTAGATCTAGATTATTAAAGATATTAAATCAACAATAAAGCCTAATCTAGCAAACATGAACTCTAACCCAAATTTGAAGAAGAACAAGACAAAGAATCTAGATTAACAATTTCAGAGAATAAACATGACCAAAACCAAAGAAAAAGTAAAAATCATGAAATTACTTAAAGAATCTATATCTATGGAACAAATAGTTGCAGAAAATTGAAATCAACAATCAAAACTTAAAGATCTAAGCTAGAAACATGAATCAAGAAATAATACAAAGCATTAAAGGGAGAAGGGGATACAATTACTCTTTAATTCATAGATTTCTTCCTAAAATCGAGTTCAATCCATGGCCATAGCTGCAAATCCAGAGTTTGTAAGCTCCAATCTCCAAATTAAGCTGAAAATCTACTCTAATGCGTAAAGGAAACCTAAAATTGGTAAAATGAACAATGGATGCTTAATCCCTAAAACACAACACCAAAAACCTTAAATATCCATGCTTAAATGACTTAAATAACCCTAGCAAAAATTATAATTTATGGACTGCAGCGTTGTTAGCGGGCGGGCGGCTAAAACGCTTGCGGCAAAAATTGTAAAATCCCGAATTCCTCTTGCTCGCGGCCATGCAACTCAATCACTCGTGGGTGTGAGCGAGCAACTTCCAACTATTTCTCTTCATTTTTTCGGCTTTCTACACCGCTTGCACTTCCTTCCTTGTTCCTTTTCTCGAGTCCGCACACCTGCACATTGAAAATACTCGCAAAAACGTTAATATACCTGTGACAAAGTAATAGGCATCAAAAAGAGAAAAAAACTATACGAGAAGGTAAGAAAAATGCATGAGACACACTAGGACCGGACACAAAAATGATGCAATTTATGCTATAAAATGAGAACAAAACGTGCTAAACAAAATACCTACACGCTAAACCTTCCTTGTCCCGAAGGAAGAATCCAAACTAGTTATTATATGGAACAGACGAAAAGGGAGAAGGAAAAAGAAACATATAATGACCTCCACAATCATCAAAAAGTTAGTACATGGCCTCACTAAACATAACTCAATGCTTCGGCTTCCCCATGTACAAATGCAACTAGTTACCACATGCTCGGATCAACAATAGCAAAGGAAACACATTTACCGAATTGTCAAACCAACATAATACCAAGCCAAGCATATTACAAAAAAGTACCAAATAAGACTTTGCTTACCTTACCGCAACCGCTGAGGGGAGAGTAATCTACAAGGATGGAATCTCACAGTGTCACTCAATTCACTCAATTGTGTTTTTGGGATGTGTATATTCTCAACGTCTTCCCAATCGAGAAATATGAAGTGCACTTTTGACACGCTTGAAAGGATTCTCAAGTCTAAAGATTTTTGTAGATCTGCATAAATCGAGGACTTTCGAGTAAGGCTAAGGGTTACGGAGGGGTTACGAGTAGTTATCGGGTTATGAGGATTTCTTTTTGGGTTTAAGGGGTTTGCTTTTGTGCACACGTTGGTTCTTCCCTAATGTTTTCAATGGATTAACGACTTATTTTGCATTTATAAGCAAAGACCAAATGCAAATTTTCTTTTTGCATATATATATATATATATATAGTGGAAGGATATTTTGCAACTCTTGAAAAGGTTGCAACCCACATCTTAACCGTCGGATTCATGATCGACGGTTATTTTATTTTTATTTTTCTTTTTTTTTAATTAAAAATATTGGGCCCCATATCTGTTGTAACCGTCGATCATGAATCCGACGGTTAAGATGTGGGTTGCAAGGGTTGCAACCTTTTCAAGGGTTGCAAAATATCCTACCCCTATATATATATATATATATATATATATATATATATATATATTTCTCTAGTATTTCTATACTTCTTTTTTCCCTTCTTTAGTTTTTTGATTTTCTTTGCATAAGGTTTTGTCACAAGCTATGCTTGTTTCAGGGATTCAACAAACCACCCACAAGCTATGCATGTGCTTTTTTCTAGACTAAATGCCTAAACCCATGTCATTGGAAGTTTAACCTTAATGTACATTTTTTTGGGGGTTTAATGGGTATTCAAATGAAAGGCTAGTGTTCAGGCTCAATATGGCTGCAAAGGGAAGATATTTTTGTGTTGTTATATATGATTGGGGATTTATTTAGAAATGATGGCCTCTATGCAATTTCATAATTATCTTAAATGGTAACTTTGTCAAAAACCTAAAGATACACCTCGACGAGAGGCGTCGAGGTAACACACAAGAAAAAAGGAAAATGGAATTGATTATGAATGTGTCATTCCAATACGGCCCAAATTCGCCCAAGGTGTAATCATCCAAGTAGTCACGAGTGTAATGTAGGGGGACTACTGTAAGAAAGCTAATCCTAGAGGTAACGTGTAGCAATATAAGAAGTGGGGCGCGTAAGTGACGGACTAAAGCAAAACAATGTTTCTTAAAAAAATCATTACAATGTGGTTATAAGCCACAAAATACACTAATACACCGAATAGTTGAATCATGCTAAGTGAGAGGTCGTTACCACGGGTTCTATGTCATGGAAAGACATCAAAAATCTTTTTGAATTATTTTTAGTGGGCGGAAGGAATTTACAAACACTAGACAAAGACTAGACTAAGCACAAAAGAACTAACTAAGGGAGGAAAAAAAAACGCCCACCTACAAGCAAAAGATGAGCATTGTCCTCAATGCTCGGGATAGAATGCATACATGAAATGCAACTAACTAAATGCATCCTATATGCAAAAAGGAAACTACAAAAAGAAGTAAGGGAAAAGAAAACACCCACTCGCACAAACAATGCTTGTGTAAGGGTGTTGGGAAAAGGAAAACAATGCCTAGAACTGGCGGTGTAGGAAATGACTAGCGAAGTACTTGTGGATATTCCCCACCAAAATTCGTGCTTGACGCGCATTGGTAGCCTCTACATCTAATCGCGCGCTCAATCTCAAAGCGTCGATTTGTGACTGCAGGCTGGGGAGTACGACTCCTGATCATCCTCTTGCCTCTCAGATTGTGGCTTAAGGAAAAGTTGGTCAGTGTCAACAGTCACCCGTATAGGTGGGGTTTGGGAAGATAGATGTGGTGTGTGAGTTCAGGGCTACGAGCCAAGAGTAGACATGTCCTCTCACATGCTTGATCATCTGCATACGCTGAAGAGCAGCCACTGAGAGGATAGTTACACCCTCAAGAGGGCGTATGGCCTCAGGAATGGCAATGGAAAGGGGTGGATGGTTCTGCCACAATGAGGGGAGGAGAGGGGTGATGGGAGGTGATTCACGATGGTATGGTGCTGGTGGGTGGCTGGAGGTTGAGGTTTCACCGTGGTAAGGTGGTAGGAGATGATCGAGATTGAGATTGAGCATGTCTAAGGTTATAGTCTATATGGACCATTCCGTGCTTAAGCATCTATTGCACAAGAAAGATGCCAAATTGCGCGACTGATTCGGTGGATTTTAATTTTACAAGAATTTGATTGCGTTATAAAGGATAAGCCCGGTTCCGAAAATTTTGTTGTCGATCAGTCGATCACCTTCTTGACTAGACCTTCTCCTCCTATTGATGATTCTCCTGATGACTAGTTTTTTGCCGTCTCGTGTGGCAAAACCTCATGGTATGCCGACATTGTGAATTTTCTTGCTTGTAATATTGTACCCCATAGTTTATGTTGTTAATTGCACCGCTAAACCGGTGCAATAGTGGTGCTATCGCGGTTAGCGGCCATGGGACAAATAGCGGTGGTCAAATAGCGGTCCGCGATTAACGGCGCTATTGACCACTAAATGACCGCATGTTGAACGCAGAAAAGCATCCACATAATCGTTGTTTGTAGATAGGTTGTTTTGGTGAAAAGGTAATGTTGTGGGCTTTTATTTAGGATTTGCATTTGGTTTTATTTTAGTCCAACAATATCAAGGCTTCATTATTCTTATTTTTTCCGGAACTGGACACCATTGTTTTTATTTTTTTGAACTTGGACACCATTATTCTTAATTTTTTTTGGATTTGGACACCATCACTTTGACCTCTTGATATGAATAAACACATTGTTCAATTATTTTTAGTTGGACTTGGACATCATTATTCTTATATATTTTTTATTGAATACATCAAATAGGATGAGTTATATATGCATATATATGATTCTAATTATTATATGAACCATTACTTTGGACCATTATACGACCACTTTACCATCGCAATAGTCGTTATTTCAAATCACGGTCCTGAACGCGATTTCATATTTTGACCATTGTAACAGCATAGCTCATAGTTTAACTTCTCTTCTGGCGGAAAAAATTCTTTCTTGATGTCTTGGGGACGATCCTTTCCTATATTGTTCTTGTTTTGATAGCAGCGTCCGACGTTGTATTTCGAAAGAAGAGACCGAGTCAATTTTAGCACATTGTCATGACATGCCTTGTGGTGGTCACGTTGGTGCAATTAAGACGACTGCCAAAGTCCTTCAAAGTTGTTTCTTTTGGCTTTCCCTTTTCAAGGACGCCAACGTAGTCGTTAGAAGGTGTGGTCGTTACCAACGTACTGGTAACATTTCTCGACTACATGAGATGCCCCTAAACTATATCCTTTATGTCGAACTTTTCGATGTTTGGGGTATTGATTTCATAGGACCATTTATCTCCAGCAATTCCAACACGTATATATAGATGGGGATTATCTCTCGAAATGGGTTGAGGCCATTGCTACCCCGATCAATGATGCTCGTGTGGTAAACAAATTCTTTAAGCGTTTCATCTTTAGTGGTTCGGTGTACCGAGGGTCGTTATTAGTGATGGAGGGTGTCACTTTATTGAAAGAAAATTTGAGGCCCTCGGGCTTTCACCACCGAGTAGGACTCACTTACCATCCCTAAAAACTAGTAGTCAAGTCGAGATTTCTAACCAAGAGCTTAAAACCATACTCGAAAAAATTGTTACTGCCTCAAGGAAGGATTGGTCATATAAGCCTGACGACTTGTTATGGGATTACCGAACTGCTTACAAGACACCCAATGGGACATCGTTGGTCTATTGTAAGGCGTGTCACCTTACACTTAAACTCGAACACGGTGCATTTTGGGCCGTTAAAGCCCTTAATTTCGAATACAAAGATGTCGGGGAGCGACGCCTCTTACAACTTAATAAGCTTGAT
The DNA here is from genome assembly GCA_954870635.1 of Arctium minus. Classification (NCBI taxonomy): domain Eukaryota; kingdom Viridiplantae; phylum Streptophyta; class Magnoliopsida; order Asterales; family Asteraceae; genus Arctium; species Arctium minus. The sequence continues at coordinate 56,381,529 of OX941093.1, forward strand.
GAGATACGCCTTGATGCGTATGAAATCCGCAAATTTTTAAAGAAAAAACAAAAAAATGGCATGAACAACACATTATGCATCAAGAATTTCGGGATGGGGATTTGGTGTTGCTATTCAATTTCCGGTTGAAGCTTTTCCTCGGAAAACTCCGTCCCATTGGTTGGGTCCATTTACTGTTATTCGCGTATTTTCCCATGGAGTTGTGGAGGCATCAGGTGAGTCCCGTAAATTCAAAGTTAGCGGGCAGTGACTCACGCATTACCGAGCCGACACGTTGATCATCAACCCCATGTCCATTCCTTTACCCGAACCCTCGCCAAACGGTGGCTCATAAAGTCAGTCCTTTGACTTTCACTACGTTGCAAAGTCTCTTCTCCCTTTCATTTAGTTCCTCGTCAAGCTTGTGATGCTAAATGAGCCATTCTCCCTCTTGTTTAATTCTTTTCTTGTAGCTTCTTGCGTCTCATGGTTGCAATCCCTTTCACTTTTTCCCGTTTACCTTTATTTTCGAAGTTCAGTACGGGTGCGTTTAAATAAGCCACGTTGCCGTGACGATCTTAAATAAAATATTTTGCCATGTTTTTGGCACTTCCTCGCCGGCACGAGCTAAAAAGTCACTCGGCCGCTAGGGAATCCAAATAAAAATCTTTCTACCCTGTTTTTTAGGTTTTGCGGGAGCGAGTGGCGGGAACTATGTAAGTTTCATAACCGGCCTACTCCCTTTATTCCCAAACCCTAGCCTTTTTTCTCTATTCTTTGCGATCCCTCTTATTCTCAATCTCGTTCTGGATCGTCTCCTATCACCTTACCAGCGTGAAACCTCAACCTCCATCCATCCACCACCACCATACCATCGTGAATCACCGCTCATCACCCCTCTCCTCCCCTCGTTGGGGGCAGAACCATCCACCCCTGTTCCCCGCAAGGTTTTAAAGTACGGAATTGTGAGGCGAGGCGTTAGCCTCGAGGCGATCCTAGGCGTAAGCCCCGAAGCGGAAAACAAATAAAATTCATAAAATATATATGTAAAACATAATCTCATAAGTAACCATGAAAGTCGTAAAAGTCGATAGAATTACTACTTATAAGTACCAAAAACATAAATTTAATGATTCAACAAGACATGGTTTCATGAAACATGATCCATTTTGAAAGCTCTACCATCATAGTCATCGTCACTGTCATCCACCTCTTCCAAATCTACGTGAATACTCTTCCTCTGCAATGATGCCGAACTTTGACCTTCATCCTCAATTGCATCATTTGCTTCAACCGATAGGCGATCATCGTCTTCTTCATTTTCTGGGTCTACTATCCACTCATCATCCGGAGGCACATCTTTAACAATCAAAGGATCGTCTTCATCTTTTAATGATAGCTTCTTCATAAAATTATACTTCAACCTCCTATTGTACATAATGTACACCAAGTCATTCATCTTCCTTGTGCCTAAATAGTTTTTTTCTTTTCGTGTGTACTTGATTGAACGTACTCCAATTACGTTCACAAGCTGATGCCAAACAAGTAAGACCAAGAACTCTTATTGCAAAAGCTTGTAGCTCCGGTACCTCATCTCCATAGCTATCCCACCAACATATATATATTAATGACAAAATAAATTAAGTAGTTAATCATTTATTTTACTTAAACTATAATAAAAAAAGAGATAAAAAGTCGAATATTTACCAAGACGTGTTTGGTAAGTGAACAAAGAAGTTGTGAATCCGAACAATCCTTGTTTGTACTTATACGCTTGATGTTGATTATCATCGTTGTCGGGTCCTTTAACATTCTCGCCATGCAATTGTACAATCCATGTTTAATCTCTAGATGATTGGAGACATTGGTGCTCCATGTGAATCGAGGATTAAGGTAATATGCAGTTGCATGCAAGTCGCGATGCAACTGTTTCCCACTTTGCATCAATTATATCCCAAATTTCTATGTAGGAAGACACTTCTCCATTCAAGTTCTTGGCTATTTTCTCTTTCGCCTCGTCCATAGCCCCATATATGAACCCCATTGCAAGAGTAGTCTCACCATCAACTAACCTCAAAACGTGTACAAGTGGCTTTGTGGTTTTAATGGAATAAACCACACTAGGCCAAAAAGTATGCTCATCAATTATAATCATCTTCACAGCCTTCCCTTCAAGTCTTTTTGCCTATGCACAACTTGCCATTCTTTTTTAAACAACCATCATTTGTAACGGTTGCTTTAACTCATACATGCTTTCTAGAGTCAGAAAAACATTGGTGAATCGGGTGGCAGCGGGTTAGAGAAGGTCTTTGTTTGAAAGAGATCAAAATAACAAGCATGCTTATCAACGCAATTTTGAGGAGACGGTAAATAGCGGAGCATACTTTGGTAGCGGAAGTGGCATCCCGTCATCAGAGGGCATGAATTCTTGTCCAGGTGGTAATGATAGAGAATAAGAGGGCCGATGGATCGGTTTGTAGAGAAAGAGAGACGATGTCGACGTGAATGCCAAACAAACGCCAACAAGTGCGAAAAAGCATCGTAATCAAGTTTGTGCGGTTCTTGGGCGATTCTTCTTTGAGAATGGAATACCATTCAATTGTGCGCGAGGCCCGTCATATTATGCGTTTTATAAATTATGGTCGAGGATTGAAACCTCCATCCATGCACGAAATGAGCAATTGGGTCCTAAAAGAAGAAGTGAAGACAACAATGAAGATCGTTGATGAAATAAAAGCGACATGGAAAACTACGAGGGTTTCTTTGTTATCCGACGGTTGGTCGAATATAAGAAATAGGAGTCTCATCAACTTTTTGGTCAACTATCCACATGGCACCGTTCTTTTGAAAACTATGGATGCATCCGATTGTTTTAAAGATGCAAACAAGTTATTTGAATTGTTACATGGTGTTATAGAAGAGATATAAGATATTGTGGTTCAAGTGGTTACTAATAATGCAAGTGCGTACAAAGCGGTGGGAAATTTGTTGATGGACAAAAGGAAGAGGTTGTATTGGACTCCTTGTGCGGCTCATTTTATAGATTTAATGCTCGAAAAAATTGGAGATTGGCCACAACAGAAAAATGCCTTGCTTAAAGCGAAAAAAGCAAGCATTTTCATCCACAATCATCAATGGGTGTTATGTTTAACAAGAAAATTTGCAAACAAAGATCTTCTCTGACCCGTTGCCACCCGATTCACCACTGCTTTTCTGACTCTAGAAAGCATGTATGAGTTAAAGCAACCATTACAAATGATGTTTGTTTCAAAAGAATGAGCAAGTTGTGCATGGGCAAAAAGACTCGAAGGGAAGGCTGTGAAGATGATTATAATGGATGAGTGTACTTTTTGGCCTAGTGTGGTTTATTCCATTAAAGCCACTTGTACATGTTTTGAGGTTAGTTGATGGTGAGACTACTCAGGGTTCATATATGGGGCTATGGATGAGGCGAAAGAGAAAATAGCCAAGAACTTGAATGAAGAATTCCTACAAAGAAATTTGGGATATAATTAGCAAAGTGGGAGTAACAGTTGCATCGCGACTTGCATGCAACTGCATATTACCTTAATCCTCGATTCACATGGAGCACCAATGTCTCCGATCGTCCAGATTTTAAACGTGGATTGTACAATTGCATGGTGAGAATGTTAAAGGACCCGGCAAAGACAACGAAGGTTGATAATCAACTTCAAGGGTATAAGTACAAACAAGGATCGTTCGGATTCACGTCTTCTTTGTCCACCTGGTAAATATTCATTAAAGTTTTAAGTAAAATAAATGATTAACTACTAAATTTATTTTGTCATGAATATATATGTAGTTCAATGGTGGGATAGCTATGGAGATGAGGTACCGGAGATACAAGCTTTTGCAATAAGAGTTTTTGGTCTTACTTGTTCGACATCAGCTTGTGAACGTAATTCGAGTACGTTCAATCAAGTACACACGAATAGAAGAAACCGTCTAGGCACAAGCAAAATGAACGACTTGGTGTACATTATATACAATAGGAGGTTGAAGTATAATTTTATGAAGAAGCTATCATTAAAAGATGAAGACGATCCTTTGATTGTTGAAGATGTGCCCTCGGATGATGAGTGGATAGTAGAACCAGAAAATGAAGAAGACGATGATAGCCTATCGGTTGAAGCAAACAATGCAATTGAGGATGAGGGTCAAAATTCGGCATCATTGAAGAGGAAGAGTATTCACGTAGATAATGAAGAGGAGGATGACAGTGACAATGACTATGATTATGATGGTGGAGCTTTCAAAATGGATCATGTTTCATGAAGTTATGTCTTGTTGAATCATTGAATTTATGTGTTTGGTACTTATAAGTAGTAATTTTATGACTTTCATGGTTTATTTTGAGATTATGTTTTACATATTATGAATTTTATTTGTTTTCCGCCTCGAGGCTTACGCTTCGCCTCACTATTCCGTACTTTAAAATCTTGCAACCACCGTAATTCAACTTCAAAAACACAACGCATCTAAAGTTTAACAAATAACAAGAGTTCTCTATTTATATGTAGTAAATTGTTGTATCTATGGCCAATGACCGAAGGCCATTATCTCTTTCAATATTCGATATGGGTTAATCACTTGTTAGGAATAAACATTTCTTAAAATAAAGGTTTGGGGGGGGGGGGGAGCATGTGAGTGTCTATGGCAGAGTTTAACCTCCCAGACTTCATTCCTAATCACTAACTTTTAGGTTACTTGTGAGTGTGAGAGGGAAGCAATGCCCCCTCTGGTTACTCTGTGGCTCCACCCCCCCCCCCCCCCCAAACCTTGCTTTCGAGTGGGATATACCGTGTTTATTTGGTTTATTTTAGGTACAATTTGTAATGTAGTTTCTCTTGAACATATCATCCAAATAACACAGCAGAAACTCTTGAAACAAATAACTATTTGATTATCATGCTGGAGTGGAAAGGTAGATCAAAGACCTTAGACAATTGAACCACACTAACATAGATATGCACTAATGGCTCCCTCTCAATTATGGCCATGGTAATCTACAGCGGAATGAACAATCATTATGATGATGGTATCACCACTCAAGTTCTTAGTCATTACATGGTGCTACAATGTGGAACATAGCACAAAATAACGGCTTTCATAGCCTAGAACCGTCGTTTCTTATTGCAACAAAGCCAACAAACTATTGTCCTTCACTCCTTAAACTAACAATCCTCCTCTTCTACGCGTCTGCCATTTGTTTTTTGAAGAATTCTGTTGAAAATTTGATGCATTGAGCTTCTTACAAAAGTAGGCAACATGCCTCTTGTACCAAAACAATGTCAATACCAACACCACTTGCATGCACATTCAAACTCAAAAAGCACATTAAAGTTAGGCATAGCCAGGATACGTGAAAAAACTAAGGGGGCGTTTGGTTCGCATAATGATTTCTGATGGAATGGAATCTGTTAATGGAATTGGAATCTGGAAGGAATTGGAATGGAATGTTTTCAGGTTTGACCAACTGTTTGGTTGGCAGGAATGGAATGTAATAAGTCAAATGAATTGGAATATGTCTGTTTGGTTTGCAAAGGAATTGTAATGGAATTCTGAAAAATGACAAAAATACCCTTTCTTTTATTTTTATTTATTTATTTATATTTTTTTAAATGCCGAGAGAGAGAGGAGGGAGAGATAGGAGAGAGAGGAGAGGAGAGAGAGAGAGGGGAGAGAGAGAGGAAACCAAATCCATATCTGATGGGTTTTAATTTTGTTAGAAAAGGTTTGGAGGGTATTTTTGTCTTTTTGAAAAAACATGATGGAATGGAATTCAATTCCATCAGTTTTAAAATGGAATGACCAAATCCTTGATCAAAGGATTTCATGGAATTCAATTTCATTCCCTTGGCAACCAAACAGCACGACGGAATTCGGTCAATGGAATTGCCCTTTCCAATTCCACCAGATTCCGGCGGAATCAGCGAACCAAACGCCCCCTAAGGGTGCGTTTGGTTTGCGGGATTGAAATGGAATGGATTGGATTTCAAGGAAGGATTTGGATTTGGGGGGATTTGAAATCCCTTCATGTGTTTAGTTTGTAGGATTTGGAATGGATTTCAAATCCATTCTTTTACAAGTCTTGCTTGGTTTGTAGGATTTGGATTTGGATTGAGTTTTTTATTTATTTATTTGTTTGTCATATAAATAATTTATTTTTATTGGTAAACGTCGAATTTGGATCGATACAATTTGAAGTATGGATCACACTTTAGAATCAATCGGATCTGGATTTCAAATCCAGGCCCAATGCCAAGGATTTCCATATCCATCATATGAGGGATTTTAAAATGGTCAACGGATTTGAAATCCGGTCAACGAAATCCTTTCCTGCAAACCAAATGCAGGATTGGAATGGATTTAAAATCCAAATCCATTCAAATCCCACAAACCAAACGTGCTCTAAGGGTCCGTTGGGTTTGCAGGAATGGAGTGGATTTGGGGGGATTTGGATTTCAAATCCATTCCAATCCCATGTTTGGTTTGTAGGATTGTCCGGATTTGAAATCCTAGGATTTCTTTATAATCCCTCAAACATAGGATTTTGAAATCCGAAGGGGTGGCTAGGATTTTAAGGGATTTCGTAGGATTTGTATGTAATAATGTTTACAAATGTCTGAAAAACATTTGTTTTCTAATAATCAGTTAAATAAAAAGAAATTTAATTATTTTTGTAATTTTTTATAATATTTTAATGATTTTTCTTTTATAAATAATGGAATTAAAATCCATTCTAAATCCTACAAACCAAACACACAAAAGGATTCCAAATCCTCCCCGATCCAAATCCCTACAAATCCAAATCCCCACATGAAATCCATTCCGTTCCATTCCTGCAAACCAAACGGACCCTAAAATAAGTTTCTCTTTTGAAGATTTAAATGGCTTTTAGGCATAATTAGACCACTCAAAAGTTCCTCTTCTAAGACATTTTGTGATAGAAGAAACAGTTGTCGAGAAACTTTTAATAAATCGCTTATAAAAGGAAGCCAAGTCATAAAAACTTCATACACCCGTGATGGAAGAGGGAGTACACCACGATTTAGTTGCCTCCACCTTGGAAGGATTCATAGGGATTCGTTGCTTAGACACCACAAAGCCAGTGAACACCATATTAGGCACCATGAAATCACATTTCTCCGATTTGCTAGAGTTTATGTTTCTTCAAAAAATCAAACACCTTCCTCAAATGATCCTAGTGTTGTTTTTGAGATTTTGAATACACAAGGACGTCATCAAAGTAGACGACAACGAATTTCCAATAAGAGATTTTAGGAGTTCATTCATCTATCTCATGAAAGTGCTAGGAGCATTAGACAAGCCAAATGGCATAACAAGCCATCCAAAGCGACCACTCTTGAATTTAAATGTTGTTTTCCATTTGTCCCCATTATTCTAATTTGATGGTACTCACTAAGAACATCAATCTTGGAAAACCCACATGAACAAAGTAATTTATCAAACATGTGGCCTACTCTAGGAATAGGGTACCTATATGTGATTGTAATGTTATTAATGGCTTTACTATCAATGAAAATGTGCATGGAAACATCCATTTGGGAAACAAAAGAGCAGGAGTAGAACAAGGGCTCATGTTAGGTCTCACATATCCTCCGGCTATCAATTCATTAACTTGCCTTTGTAACTCCTTAGCTTCAATTGGGGAAATCCCTATAAGTTGTTTTGGTAGGAAGGATTGAACTTAGAATGAGGTCAATTTAGTGTGGAATTTTCTTAATAGGAGGTAAACCTGCGGTTAAGTTGTTCGGTAACACATCAAAAAAATTGACCAACAGAGGTTTCACAAAGCTAGGAACGCCATGACCCTCTTTCACCTCATCATGCTCAAGCATGCCAGCACCATTATACAATTCTCCAACCTCGGTTCGACTCGTGCACAAAGTCGTTTCACTTTTAGTCCCTATTCGGTTTTAGACACTTCATTAGGCTTCAAGGGAGTGAGTGAGATTTTCTTGCCACTCACTTAAAAAGTAGGTATTCAAGTGTCCATTGTGATAAGACATTTATCAAACAACCAAGGTCTACCTAACAACAAATGACATGCATCCATCTGAACATCACATCATGATAAACCAAACTAATAGGATAAGGATAACCAGTTGGTGTGCAACTTTTACCTCATTGCCTTGATTAAGCAGTTGGAGTTAGTATGGATGTAGGTGTTTCATTGTAGAGAGCCCAAGTTTTTCCACCATATATGCTGAGGCTGCTTGCACAACTTTCTCCATCCGCTATCAAACTACATACTTTGCCTTTGATAGGAAGATATTCTCTCTTCTTCGGTTTCAATATTCTCTTGCATGTTTTAAACCTTATTCAAGGTAAGAGCATTGTGATTGGGATATTAGGCCTGGAAATGCCCATAACATGACATTTGAAGCATTTATTTCCCTGATTTAACGGAACTAAGGTTAACAAGTTTAGGGCAAGGGACCAATCCATAACAAAAGTGAAACCATGATGTCCATACATGTAATTATTTCGTTTAGGGGACCCAATCCAAATTTTCATATAACCACAGGGACGAAATTTGTAATTTACTCTGATATTAATAATGATAATATTGGTAATAGTAATTGCATTATTATTGTTATTACTATTATTAACTTATGGGTATTTTGGTCCTGTTACAAAGTTGTGAAAGGAATGGAATTGAATTCCATCACAAAACCAATGAAATGATCAATTCTTTCGCTCAAAGGAATTTGCTAATTCTAATGGAATTCAATTCACCCATTTTGCAAACCAAACAAGCCATAGGAATTGAATCAATGGAATTGTCCATTGGATTCTGCCATTCTGCCAGAATCTTGCAAACCAAACACCCCAGGTTCCCTAGGCCTTCTCCTACTTTCTCCTTACCGTTGAGGCCTTGGAGGCTGATTCAGCCTCCTTAGAAGTGAGAGTTTTCAAAAAATCCGAAGGCTTAGTATAGGGATTCTAAGGAACTTTCTTCTTTGCTTGTTTCTCTACCTTGATAGCCCACTTGCAAGCATCTTCAAAAGTCCATAGGGGTTGCAACTCAACCTTTAAGCATGGTAGAGTTTAGGCCCCCAATGAACCTTGCAATATTGTGCTATTCGGCTTCCTCATAGTGATACAAGTCTTGTGCAGTTCAAATTCTCATATGTATTCCACAATCTTCTTAGTTCCCTGCTTTAGGTTGCTCATTTGAATGTTAAGTGTCTTGTTTGTAGGCATGAGGAACAAACCTTTTTGGCATGCACTCTTTGAGCTTGGGACCAAATCTTGACCCTCTTCTTGTCTTTAAGTTTCTTCTCATGCTTCATATTCTCTTACCACAAGGAAGCATGCATCTTGAGCTTAATCACAACTACCTTTAGGTCTTTCTTTTGTGATACCCAGTAGCTTCATGGATTTTATCCATGGTTTGCACCAACTCAACAAAATCATGCGGATTTGATGAACCTTCAAAATCAGGTGAGTCAACCGTCAACCTAGACATCCCGAATATCATCCATTTGCTTCCTGTGACGTCTCTTCGGTTGTGAGGAAGCATATGTTTTTATTTCTTCTTTTCTGTGTGCCTCCAACAGGTGAGGACCCTTTTCATTTGTCTATCCTAATGCTCATTGTGAGCTTGTACACTAAGGTCATATTTCTTAGCGTAGCCGTTTTTCAAGAAACGAGATCTTTAACGGTTAGAGATTGTGTTTAGGCTTAAAGGGGAACTTTGTGGCTGCTTTAGAAAGAAGAATACAGAATTGATGTGAAATTGGTGATGGGCAGAAAGAAGATTGTTGCTGGACAGAAACAATATTAGTTGTTGAACTGTTTGCTTGTGCTATAAAAGTAATATGAGTAAAGAACCCACAACTCTAATCTGTTATCAATCCCATCAGTAATGATTCCAGATGACTTAAATTTTTGTGTAATTGGTTTTAGTTTTCAGCTTATGAGAGCATAACGGAATCATGATAAATGTTATGTTGTTTCAGGAAGTAATTCCTAGATTTTCTCCGCGTGCTGGAGTCGACCACATCCAAACAAAGTTAGCAGCTGCTTTGAGTCAAGACAATTGAGGTTCCATTTCATCTCATTTTGTACTACTGATTTATTATTGATGAGCATACGAAATGTTGTACATTACAGATCGACCATAATCATACCATCAATCCAAAATGCTATAATTTACCAGGTTTTAGTCAATATCCTCGCTGTCGCAGGATCTTTGCTTTTCTATCTTGGCTTGGGAGTGCCAATAAGTTGAAATCTGAATCACCTGTCTCACTTTATATATAATCTTCTGAATGAATTTGATCCCCTAAACTCTCCTTCCCAATTACCAAATGTTGCAAAATTGTTTTCTAAATGGTGGAAGCCGTTGGTGCATGCTTGTTTCTCTATTAAATTGTAATAGTCTCTAATGTGTGAATATGGCTTAAATGAATTGATGTTCTATGTAAACATCGATTTAGTAGTCAAGTTCAAAAGTTGACTCGAGATCGTGTATAAATTTCAAAGAGTGCATATTCATATATGAATATAAAACCTTGGGCAGATGTAATTACTAATTAGCTGATGAATGGCATGGAAATGTGTAATGCATATTCATAAATGAATCTACTCACATGAGTCAAATTGTGATAGTCCATGAATGTCATGTAAGGTATGTTTGTGCATGGACATACTCAAATCGCAATATAACAAAGAGATGAATTTAAGTAATGTATATTCATATATTCATGACCACAATGTAACTTCCCACAAATATCATGCAGTATGTAGTCATACATGAACATACATGCATATAATCTAAATGATCCGAGTATATGTAATGGATATCATATAGGCAACATTGAGGCATTGTTTGGCAAATTAGCTTATAAGCTAGCTGGTAGCTGATAAGCTAGCTTTTCAAAACGCTACTATGAGTAACTTTTTAATAAGCTAGCTTATAAGCTAACTTATGGTCATCCAAACATATACCTGCCAAACATAGCCTGAATATGATGCAATGCAAGGTATATCCACATATGAATACACCGTTATAAGAGTCCAATCAGAAAAATATAGATATTAAATTAAAAAATAAAATATTTGTTTTTATATCGATTATAAATTAAAATATCAATTATATTTAAGATCATATGGATTATAAAAAAGAAGGTAATATCTTTTTAATGTTAAAAATAATCTTCTGTATAGACAATGTGTAATCACATGTTTTATTTACCCTTAATTAATTTATTTCATTAATTCAAACCTTTTGATAAGAAATTAATTTATGTCACCGGAAACCGCCGTTGGTGGTGGTGCAACATAATTAGAAAGGACATGGCGGTTGTTGACGACGGTGGAAGTGGATGGAGGAGGTGGCAATGGCATGATCCACCAAATAACAACCGCAAATAATTTATTTAGGATGTGTTCTCGTGGTCCTAAAAAATCTTTCTTTTTTGGGAATTTAATTAAAATACCTTTTTTTGAAAAATCAGTCCAATATGCCCCAAATCTTGTCATTTTTGCCAAAATACTCCCTATGTCTGCATTTTTTGCCGCGTTTTTTCAAAAAACGCGGGGTGGCACTGTTTGGGTCCGCATGTGGGTAGAAACGGGGGTTGGGGCCGCGTTTCCTGACATGGGGGCTAAAACGACATGGGCTCATGTTAATTGAATTGTGATATTTAATATATATTTACATTTTATACACCTATAATTATTTAGTTAGTTTACTTTATACCTTTTACTTTTCTATTTTTCATTTTTCATTTTATCATATTAACACATAAAATCGTATATTAACTAAAATACGTTAAAATAATACGTTTTAATTTTAACAAGTTACACTATTATAATCGTCTCTTCGAAACCTTCGAAATGAGCCCAATATTGAATATTTTTGGATTTAATTATTTAATTATATATCATATGTACTACATAAAACATATGAAACGTATGCATATGCTATTTTTCTTTTTACCATAAAACATAAAACGTATTATATATCATATATACTACATATTTTTGGACAAATTATTCATAATTTATGTTATTCTTCTTTTTACCATTTTACTAATAACGATATTTTTAGTCCAATGGTAGAATATCGTTGTTTTTACTAAAATATTGTTATTAGTAAAATGGTAGAATATCGTTATTTTTACTAAAATATTGTTATTTTTAGTCCAATGGTATAATATCATTATTTTTACTAAAATGATAGAATAGCGATATTTTTAGTAGAATAACGATATTTTTAGTCCAATGGTAGAATATCGTTATTTTTAGTAAAATATCGTTATTAGTAAAATGGTAGAATATCGTTATTTTTACTAAAATATCGTTATTTTTACTAAAATATCGTTATTTTTAGTCCAATTGTATTATATCGTTATTTTTACTAAAATGGTAGAATAGCGATATTTTTAGTAGAATAACGATATTTTTAGTCCAATGGTAGAATATCGTTATTTTTACTAAAATATCGTTATTAGTAAAATGGTAGAAAGAAGAATAACATAAATTATGAATAACTTGTCCAAAATTATGTAGTATATATGATATATAATACGTTTTATGTTTTATGGTAAAAAAAAAATAGCATATGCATGCGTTTCATACGTTTTATGTAGTACATATGATATATAATTAAATCCAAAAATATTCAATATTGGGTTTATTTCGAAGGTTTTGAAGAGACGATTATAATGGTGTAACTTGTTAAAATTAAAACGTATTATTTTAACGTATTTTAGTTAATATACGATTTTATGTGTTAATATGATGAAAATGAAAAATAGAAAAGTAAAAGATATAAAATAAACTAACTAAATAATTATAGAGGTATAAAATATAAATATATATTAAATATCACAATTCAATTAACAAATGTGAGCCCATGTCCGCGTTCAACAGTGGAAACGCGGCCCCAACCCCCGTTTCTACCCACATGCGGACCCAAACAGTGTCACCCAACGTTTTTTTAAAAAACGCGGCCAAAAACGCAGACATAGGGGGTATTTTGGCAAAAATGACAAGATTTTGGGCATATTAGGCACTGATTTTTCAAAAATGGGTATTTTAATTAAATTCCCAAAAAAGAAAGATTTTTTAGGACCACAAGAACACATCCTAAATAAATTATTTGCGGTTGTTATTTGGTGGATCGAATCTATTGTAACATTTAAAACTGATAATTTGCCCATTAATTTCTCCTTCAATTCTGTCTCTCCGATTAGAATACGAATTTTTCCGGCCACCGGATGTCCACTTTTCCGATCTCTTACCATTCCTTAATATTCCTCCTGTATCCCAACAACAAGTGATCATGCCATTGCCACCTCCTCCATCCACTTCCACCGTCGTCAACAACCGCCATGTCCTTTCTAATTATGTTGCACCGCCACCAACGGCGGTTTCCGGTGACATTGCCGGTACAATGAGGGTATCAGGGATCTTGCTCAAGTGGGTTAATTGTGCTAAAGGCTGGCGACCACGATGGTTTCTTCTCCAAGATGGTGTTCTTTCCTATTACAAGATTCATGGCCCCGATAAAATCGTTTTCACGAAAGAAACCGATAAAGGGTGTCGGGTGATCGGCAGCCGTTTGTCTCATAATCGCCGCCACGTTAGCCCTCATCACCTCCACCGCAAGCCGCTTGGTGAACTTCACCTCAAGGTGTTGAATCATATTCTATCGAAGAGATTAGTTTTATGAGTGTCTTTTGATTAAATGACCTTATTATTACGGTCTTTTCAAATCCTGGACTTTCTGACAGTTTTCAGAATGTCTTTGCTTATTAGTGAAACGCCTCTTTTGTAAAAAAAATGCTTAAAAACCTGTCAGAAGGTCATTTTCGTACACATAACCTTCTGATAAGTTTAGTGCTATTTTTGTATATGCAAGTGGCATTCTAAAACTTATTATTAGGTCATAGATTTAAAAGAAAATTATGAGGTCATTCAACCAAGGTAATGAGGGTTTCTTGTATTTCCTTTTAGGTATCGTCTATTCACGAAAGTAGATCAGACGATAGACGGTTTTCGATATTTACGGGCACGAAAAAGCTGCATTTGAAGGCCAAAACTCAAGAAGATCAAATGGAATGGCTGGAAGCTTTGCAGGCAGTGAAGCGGATGTTCCCACGAATGTCGAACAGCGAATTGATGAATCCGATAAGGGTTTCCACAGAAAAGTTAAGGGAGCGATTATTGGAAGAAGGCGTAAATGAGGCTGTCATTCAAGAAACCGAAAGGATTATGAGGAGTGAGTTTTCGGAAATGCAAGATCAATTGGTGCTTCTTCGGAAGAAAGTATGCCTTCTCATCGATACATTACAGATGTTATAGTACACATACACACGTGCGCACACACATATACATACACGATATCGGGTGGTTTTATTTGTGGATTACCTAAGAAATACATATCTTCATTTAGTTTTTTTGGCAATAAATCGAACTTTAGATATGATCATTTTTTCCATTGTCCGGATTGTTTACTGTGTTCGTCAACTTAAATCCCATTCATGACACATATAGTCAAACGTCAAAAATACCTTCGTGCATACCATTGGTATATAGCCTTAATTAAGATTTTAATTAAATTAACGGTCTCCTAGTCTATTAAAGAAAAAATAGTTTCATACAAAGTCATGGATTTACACGAGAACAAAAGCAGGGTCATTTGGTTAAATGACCTCCTGACAGAATTCTTTTAAATCCATGACCTTCTGACGTCTTCAAGAATGGCATTGCTTGACAAAAGAATGTCACTTTCATAGACAATACCATCTGTCATGACGTCATTCAACTAAATAGCCAGCATCTTTTGGAACCAAAGAAATCGACAAACGAACGAACAAAAGTGTGCCGCATTTTCATATTTTTCCAACATCAAATTGTTTCATAATACAAGATCAACACAACATCCACCTAACCATGCCCCATAATCACAAAATACAAACTTGTACACATAGAAACAAAGCCTCTAAACAAGAATTCACCATTACCTCCATTAATCACATTTCGAGCTGCTCCTTGATTTGCAGACAAAGCTTCGATATTTCATTAAGCAATCTACATCTTTCTTCTATCGTGATCGAACTTCCAGATTTCATATCTGGTAACGGGTCAATTACCAATTGTTGGAGTTGGGAACATAGCATTCTTGCTTTTGAATCTTCGCTGCAAGAATCAGCAACCAAATGAATAAGATTACGGTGATTGTCAGATACCCGAGGTGGAATTGGGGGAACCAGGAAAGGATGTTGAAGAAGTTGTGGGATTGTCCATCTTTCCTTTCGATCCCATGAAAGGCATTTCTTGATTAGATCAAGAAGCCAAAGATTCGATAATGGTTCATAAGGGATTTCGTAATTTGGATCCGTAATGACTTTGAATTTCGCCCAAAAAGTTGTGTAATCTGCAAAGGGTGTTCTTCCATATACCATTTGGTAAAGGATGCAACCAAGTGACCAAATATCCGATGGACGACCACACTTGATGGTGTTTCCATTTGCATCTGTTTCGTTGCACATGAATGCCTCAGGGGACATGTAACTCAGTGTACCCACCTGCATGGAGACATGTAACTCAGTTATCTTGCCAAAGATCATTAAGAAACCGTAAATATATTTAGAACTGTGAGAACCAACTATTCATGAATTATTCATGATGAATATACCAACATAT
Organism: Arctium minus; assembly: GCA_954870635.1. Lineage (NCBI taxonomy): Eukaryota > Viridiplantae > Streptophyta > Magnoliopsida > Asterales > Asteraceae > Arctium > Arctium minus. The sequence goes on from OX941093.1 coordinate 56,397,216, forward strand.
TCATGAATGTCTTTCATCATGGATATCATGTGTTTTCATTATTCATGATATACATCATAAAAAAATCTATCGTGATATTCACATCATGTATAATTCATGATGAATAATTGGTTCTCACGGTTATCAAAATATTTATAGGTCTCAAGTGAATGTGCCCCTGGTCTACTAATACGAAGCAATTGGCAAAGCCACCTAACCTGAGAATCTCGTTGAATGTTTGTGGTGTCGCTCAAAATAGCTTTTGCAATACCAAAATCAATTAGTTTCAGCGAGCCTCTGACAAGGAGAAAATTAGCTGGCTTCAAGTCCGAGTGCACAATCCGTTCCTCGTGTATGGTTTTAACAGCTAAAAGTATTTGCTGACATTTGTTCAATAAAGATGTATACATTACATTATTTGCAAGAACAATCATGAATAAAATTTTGGCATGCTGATTTACAATGTATGAACTCTGCCAAATCAATCTCATTAAAAGACTAAACATGCATATTTTTACTGGTACCAAGAGAAAACAAACTTAGCCATCATTATTAAAAAGGAACAACATAAAAGAGACTTTCAAGCAAGGTTTACAAATTGATAGCAAAAGGATTGCATTACTTTTATAACATTTGTGCTTGATATTTTGTATCAAAACACCTATTGTACTCGGATAAATCCCAAAGAAACATGTGCATGCAGAAACATGAACGTATTTTCCCAAATTTTGCAAGGTACAATGGTAAAAGTTTTACTGCTAAAATAAAGTACAAATGTACAATGGTTACAAATTTTCATGTTTTGCAAGTACATGGATTTTTCCAATAATACAAGATGTCAAAGTACAATTCTAACACAAGTAATATGCTCATACAAAAAGACTAGTGTTTATAATTTGCTACACACTAAGGTACAAAACAATCTAACATCATGCCCTACAAATTTCATCATACATACATATATATATATACACACATATATAACTAGCATCCCAGTAGTTGAGCTTAAAAACAAACACCACATGAAATTACTACTTTTTCTCCAATCAAGAGGTTACCGAAAGATTATGACATTGGTCACAAAGAAATCATCCCCTTCATTCTAGAAACAACACTTGGAACTTCAACCATTTTACTTACAAGCTTAAAATTGTAATCAACATTCTTAGCATTTTAGTTTCAAATGCGATACTTTAATGTAATTATCCATTTTTTATCTATAACCAAGACAATTCTTATCAAATTTATAAATAAAAGTAATGCATGACATCAAACCTGCATAGATCAGCTACCATACATATCAACAACATAATATCAGCAGTTTTCATTCTTTTAGTTGTAATTTTTATATTTATATTCTATTGGCACCTAGTAGTCTAAAAGGGCATAGAGCTTGCCTACCATATGAAATAGTGAAGCTACAAATTAAAGAAATGAGACATTCAGGGTATTGATAGACACCTGCCAGTAAAAACGAAGCCAGTTCTCATCTATGGTTGACTTGGAACTGTCCAGTTCCCTCCACTTCTGGGACAACATGTGAGCTAAATCAATTTCACCATACTCAAGTACCATGTATATACAGCCATCTTCCTTGACTCTGCCATCCTTGTTAGTCATGGAACCACTCATGACTTCCTTGAGCAAAACCTTATCTGTCACCTATGAAGAAGATGAATGTTAGAACCAGGTCAAGAATCATGCAGTTTGCACCATACCATTTGATTCTCATCCTTCCTTAGGCTTACATTAAGATTTAAGATAACCAAAAACCTTCTTAAAGTTTTCTTCTTTTTTTGCAGTAAGAAAGTCACACAAGGTATTAATATAGACAGATTTAATAATGAAATGTACAAGAAGCAAAGTTCCCCAAAGCGATAATGTGGTATAACAATTTTGGTAATCAGGTTTCATAGACAGATGTGAATGTTCATCCATGCTTCTGACCCAAGCACTGGGCAATTTGAATTCAGGACATCAGATTCAAATCCACCAAGTACGCTGGAGAAGGCTTCCACTCAATTACGTTGGGGTATCATAATATACGCTCAAGCTCTTAAACAAGAATATAAACTTCATTGGAAATGGGAGAACTTTCTGATGATAAGCTTAATTAGAGCGTGAAAAACACTAGGGAAATAATGGATATTCTTAGAAGCCAATATTAAGTGAGATAATATTATTTAAAGATATAAACTTGCATAAATTCATTCAATTGAATAAGATGGGATAATTATGACAAGTATTATCAGGAATGTGTTTAGGTTAATTGTTCTGACTGTACTGTGTAATGCTGTTAGCTTTCTTTTGGTAGATTTATTGGTTAGGATATTATTAGGAAGGTATTCATGTCTCTTATTTAATTTTTTCCTTGTTCTACCAACTGAAAACCTCCAGAATGTTCTATGATCATTTATATTGACACATGTATCCATCAAAAAGGTCTTTTAGACAGCATAATAGGACACTTATGGTTTCAGTAGATTACTGAGCTTGGTTCTTGTGGCATAAGCCAGTCTTCCCTCTTCTCACTCGCTCTATCCTTCATTATCACGTCCTACATCTAAGAGGTATTGTACCTAAAATAGACAGACATGTTAAGCTTTGGGACTATTGAGACTTTAGGGTATGAAGCATCATCACACCAAGGAAAAACCAATATCATAAATATACAAGACAAGCTCATAGGCCAAAAATATTATAATAAGAAAAACAAGGTGAAGAACACAACACACACAGAACGGAAATATCATCTACCAAAACTCCTCATGTTTGACTATAGACACAGATCATGCTCAACTTGGCATAGATAAATCCAAAACCCAAGAGTTTTGTCTTAACAGGTACCTGTCCCATATATTGACAAGATGGATAAGACAATTGTTGTAACCACGATGTCATTCCATACAGGATGAACAGAATTCTATGTGATTCGGTTTCTCATGATATGCTTGATCTTTTTACTTGTACTAACTGACTTATCACAACATAGTCCAATCAGCTTGCCAGTGGGTTGAACTCGCACAAGAGACATTTGATGATTTGATATAGGTCATTCAACAATAAAAAATCTGTCACTACACAATACTCAACAAAACTATATGTTGTTTCTTAAGTGGACATCCTATCCTATCTACACTTGATAAGTCTTCAATTCAATGAGATCCCTCCTTTGTGATGTACTTCACATGTGCAAGTCTTAAGAAGTGCAGTAGTGTTTCTTATAGTAAATTAAAATTACTGAGTCGACCTTAAAGGCTCTTATTCCCCATGAGTAGAGTGCTAAGAAGGATGTGCTTCAATTGCTTATGACCAAAGCAAACAAAATCCTGATTGACTCCAGTCTGCATTTTCCAAGATTAAAATAGTCATGCGCTCAAGTGGCTTTTTAGTCCACCACTCCTCATTCTACCTTTGGTGTGGGATTGTCTCAACTTAGACAACTTAGTGAAAATAGGCGATTACACAATCCCCTATCAGTTAGTTCTCTTTCCTGATGAGGGTGACAAAGCGTGTTACTCTTCCAATATGGATATCCCAATGTTAATGAGGGTTTTAGAGTTGGCTTCAGGCTTCTTCCTCATCCTTTTTGCCTTTAACTTATTTGGAAGACTAAGGTGTCACCCAGTTCAGCTAGCCCCTGATGCTTGGAGTGCCACTACAGCAATTCTCATTCAGTGTAGCAGGCTGGAATTATACCAAATATGGCATCTTTATAATCACGGGAGTTCAGGTGAATTTTCTGATATTATTCCTTGGAAAAAGACCTTATTTATACAGGCTCATAACATTATCACAAAGACTAAGAGATAAGGATAAACACTCTAACTTAGACACGAACATGACTAACAGATGATATACATAATCCACATCCTCTAACACTCCTCAAGCTGAAGCATATATACTAATCATCCCAACTGATGATTTTTCTGGATGAGTTGTTGAACATGGAGATTATGTGAGCACATTTAATACATCTCTCACAAGGTAATGGTCGATTTCTCTGTCTTTGATCCTTTAATGAAAGACTTGATTCTCATCTATGTGAATAGCATATTGATTAATGATTATCATAGTAGCCTGATCAGTTTATCGTAGAAGTTCCTAACACTTTTAGCAAAAGCTTGGTCCATATCATCTCACAAGTACCATCTGTCATAGCTCAATACTTTGACTTGCACTGGATCACAACAGTATTTTGCTTCTTGCTAGTCAACAAGACTAAATTGCCATCCACAAAGGAATTGTAACTGGTGGTAGACGACGTTTTATAAGGCAACCTGCCCATTCTACATCTGAGAGTCCTGCGAATCTCTCTTCAGTAAAAACACCTGTTATGCAATGACGATGATTCCCTAGTGAGGCTTTTAGATATCTCAAGATACACCGCATCCCGATGATAGGCTTATGGAGCAAACATAAACCGACCGACTACACTTACAGAAGAGATTTTTGATCAAGTAACAGTTAGGTAATTAAGCTTTCCTACCACCATTCTGTAAACCAAACCTAGTATATCCCGCGCTAAAGAAGGGTCTGGGAGGGGTGGGATGTACACAGTCCTAATCTCTACCCTCAAAGGGTAGAGTGGTTGTTTCCGGGAAGACCCCTGGCTTGTGCAAAAGTATGAGCAAAAGGGAAGGACAAGAACCAGGGGATAATCAAGACTATCACATATTAAGCAGCAGAAAAAAAAAGGAGAAAAAGGAAAAAGGCGCACAGAAAAACATATACCAAGTAAGAAAATACACATAAACCCTCCACCTAACACGGACCTCTGATACCCTATTTGTCAATTCCCTACACCTCCCCCTGTCCTATCATTGCTCTCCCTAACTCACTACGCGCACTAGCTACAGGTCCCTACCTTAAATCTACTACCCTAGTCATGCGTCTCCAAAAACTCCTACCTGCCATCTGCATCTCTTTGAATCTTTGAAAAGCTTCCCATCTTCTAGTCACAAGTCACAACTTCTTATTTGGAGCCATCAATGAGTCTACTAGTTTGCAACCTAGTAAAACACATTAGTAAAGATTGGAAGAAGATTTGATACATAGTTTCTCTGACATAACGGTATCCCTGTTGTGGTCACAAGGCCTCAATCCCCATAAAGTAACGAAGATGCCCAAAAACGGTAACCTGGTTCCAGTAATAACCATCCCCTATTAGAACTGTCATTGACATATACCTCAAGAATGATATGTATGCCTTGTCAATGTCAATAGAAACCTAATTAATCATTTCACTTCTAGGCAATCCAAACCGTAAACGATCAAACCAAGCACTAGAATATTGTTTGAGACCATACAAAGAGTCAAAGGAGTAGCAGCTACATGAACACATGTAGGACAAGGTGATGGATGAGACCCAGGTCCCTAGTGAGAATGACTTAAGACGATGCCACTTAATATGTCCAAATTGTTTGCAACAATGACACTAATTTTCTTCTGACCATTTAAAGGATTCACCACCTTTTCAGGATGCAAAAAGTGTTGATGTGGTAGAAGTTGATGTGTTAAGACCGGGACTAGCAAATAGTCATAAGGGAACATCTCTCATAATAGATGGAAGGTAGAAGATAATGACGAAATGGTAGAATGGTCAAGCAGTACAGGCCTTGATCTAGCATATTTTGGGGGGTAAGTCTCCCCACAAACATCAGACCAATTAGTGTATCAAGTCATTCATGTTTCATAGTTGGATCTACATTGATCAAGAAAACTATGTAATTCATCATACAATTTCTCTAATCAGATAAAATATTCTGTCAAGCTAGTCTCCTTGTTCACATCGCCAATATGCTTGTGAGATTGCTTATGCATGTGACAAGGATGTCTTGTAAAGAATGAAAGTCGTAGATGATCCCAAAGTTTTCTGGTTGTCATACAGATCGGAGTATTTCCCATGAAAGATGCTAATAAATATATTTTGTACCTAAAGGAATCCGCTAGAGAGAAAAATAAGAAAATCAAATAAACTAACTTGCCATTAAATACCAAGAGAGCCACTCCTTTTTATGCATGCTAGTGGTGCGGTAGGAACTGACACAAGGGGGTGACGACAACAGCAAGATAGTGACAATGATGAGTGATGACAAAATGGCAACGACAGGACGGCACAATGGCAATGGCAGGACGTGAAGGGCGGCAATGTGATGCACAGAGAGGTGGTGTGTTCATCATTACAAAGAATTTATGCGTTTACCAAGTCTCACACGACAACCTCACCAGTTTCTTATGGACAAAATGATGTTTCTAGATAAACTAACATCAATTTGAGGGGGATGTTACCATATAATTTATGTGAGCAGCTGCTACTTTATCTATGTCGTATTTCCATAGTTAGATAGAGTTGTAAGAACTAGAAAGATTAGTATTTAGTCTAGATATCAGCCTATAACCTTTTTTTAAAAGGATATATTTCCATAGTTAGACTATAGAGTTATTAGAAGAAAAATGGGTGATGAGATAGGACCAATAATCTATGTAATTTATATATTTATTGAATGAAATATCAACAAGTCAACCCAAAATATTTATCAACTCCGAGTCAAATCTTCCAACCTCCATGTCATACCAGATTTTCATATATTTACTTGTTCTAAATATGTTGAATTCCCAGCTATATTCTGTTGCATAACTAAAACTAATATATCTCAAATTATATCATCCTAATAATATTCTTCTACAATTTCCCTGTTGCCTTTCTGTCATCCTCATTGGTAAAGATCGAGAATAAGGAAAACATGAACAAGTAAATACTTGACTAGCACAAGTACTTAAAAAATAGAAATGTAGGATACTGAAGGCTGCAAAAGATACCGTGTACGCTGAAAATATGATCTTACGTGTTTAACCGGTTACATGGTTTAGTTGTTAATTTGTCGTAAACTTCAATGCTAAGTTGAGGATATAGTTCTGTGAGCAAGAGATGTCACAGGGAACAATGATTGTTCCTAGGCCAAGATTTAAATAACCAAGATGTTGTTTTATAGACTTAGATATCATCTCATAGTTCTTTCCTCATTCCTCAAGATGTCGATAAAAAGGCTAATCAATCAAAAGCAATATAATTACATGTCACATGAGCAAGTTTGTGAACCAAGTCCAAACGGGCCAAGAATAGCCACAATCATGGTAATCCAAGACCATGAAATCATCAACTGCAGTCATCACATCAACAACATTTACCACTATCATGTAATGGCCAATACAAAAAGATATGACCAAGCAGACATGGGAAATATTATTAATGGTGATGCAGGAGGAAATCTTAATCACAGTAAATCATAATAGCATTGGAACTGGGAAGTTCAAGACCAAAGCCATGCAGCAGGTAGTTTGGAACCAGTAACGCTTGATGCTTGTTTGCTTCTTTTACTCAAATAGAATAAGGAAAATTAGTTATATTTGTAAATTGTAACAATCAGCTATCATGTTACTATGAGCAGAGAGCTTAAAGAAATAGGGGCATGGGATAATTGAAGAGCTAAATACACATTCCTACCCACCCCCAAAAATTCAATATATGTGCATATGCCAAAGTTGTTAAAGGCTCAAGGCGCACTTAGGCGCAAGGGGTCTCGGGGCCTAGGCACGAGGCGCAAGCGTGAGGCGCGGGCTTCAGGAATGCAAGGTGCATATTACCAAAATGTGTGTATATATACATATAAACACACACACAACCACAAGGGTTGTGGCGTAGTAGTTAAGGCCTTGGGAGATGTGGTGGAATATCCCATCTGCCCTAGAGTTCGAATCCAGGCGTACACAACAATTGTGGCCACTGAGTTTATAAGGGCCGATTTCTTGCAGTCATAATTTGCCAGGATTAGTCTAGGCATCGCCTAAGACACCCTTCCAAACAAAACATACACACACACAGTTACACAAACTCAATTATGTAGCAAGTAGAAGCCTCCATTGCAGCAACCAACAATACTTCGATAAAGGCAAATGGGAGAAGGGTTTAAGGCGTGAACTGTGAGGGAGAAGTTTTAAGGTCGGGTATATTATGGTTTGACTTATGTCATCTATTTAATAAATCTTTTTAAGAAGTTAGGAGATGAGAAAACTTATTTAATATTAGGGTTTGACTAGGTGTTTAATAACTTTTTATGAGGCGCGCCTAGGCCCACAAAGCGCCACAGCCAAGGCGCAGGGCCTTAGTGAGCCTCGTAGATATGATGAGCCTCGAGTTTAAAAAAGCCCAAGACCTTGAGCCTTATGAGCCTCAGAGCCTAGGCACGCCTCAGGAACGCTTTTAACAACTATGGCATATGCATGTGTGTGCTTAGCTTGGTGAAAAAGATATATACAGGTGTAACGGTGTTTGCTGACGGTGTGTGATGATCAACTTTATCTCTTTAGTTTCCTCCTGCAAAAAGCTTACCAGGGTGATGGATAAGATCATTGCCTGGTTCTAACTCAAAGAATGGCAAAATTACACGTAACTTCAGTCCAGGAGGAGTGAAGCTAACTTTTCAACAGAATATATTTCACAGGTGATTACTTATCAAGAGCACGTACCTCATAATCAATGAGTTGGATGATGTGGTCCTTTCCCTTGAGTTTGTTTAAATATTCAATTTCCTGACAGAACCCATAAGCGGTCGCATAGTCACGCCCTTTAAGCTTTATCTTTTTCAATGCATAGATTGTGCAATCCTGAGAAATGACTTTGTGGACCTCGCTACTTCCTCCACTGCCTATCTTTCCAAGCCTTTGATAGAGCTTTCCATTAACCTTGAAAAACAAATCTGGATCGTAATTTCTCTTACGAGCTGCTGATGCATCTTTCTTGGAAGCAGGCTTCTCAACTTTCCCGGGCTTGGAAGGTACCGATTTCACATTGGAGACTGCATCATTCGATACGGGAGGATGGGATTGTAAATCAATAACATCACCTGCAAATAGGTCCGCCTTGGTTGACTTGTCAGTAAGGGGAGGAGGATCTTTAGGCATACCACAAGACCCTGCTTCTTTGCCTTGGTGATCCCTAGGGAGCTCACATTTGTTTTCAGGATAAGAGTCTACCACAGCAAAGGGAGTCTTATCAGCTAATATTTTACTACTATACTTGGGCAAAGACTTCGGTGGGTTCCCTGTATCAATATGTGCCACCCCTTGATAGTTATCATATGAGTTGCCAGCGTGAAAGTTACTGTGTTGATAAGGTCGGGAACTGTGGGTTGTTGAAGTAAGCTTGGGAGCAGATGCTGAATTCACTAGCGTTGTGGTAGCACTAGCTGAGCCAACAAGTGAAGATTGAGTCACATGGTGGCCAAATTCACTATGCACAAAGTTTCTTAGAGGATTAATCTGATTTTGAACTCCTGTTGTTCCCTTTGCCAGCAAAGAAGATATTTCATCATTAGACCTTGAACTAAGATCGACTTCTAAGTCATGAAAATTCTGGTTATTCGCATCATTACTGGGAGCAGTTGAGGCATCCAGTTGATTACCTACGTCGCATTCCATTTCTGTCAATGCAAGTGAACCCATATGAGTCAATAAGTTGGCTGTTCTTGTGTCCATGTGGTCATCAGACCCTGCATAAACATTGTGCAGTATATACAATAGTCGGCGATCTAAACTTGATAAGGATAAATGACATACATGTCTATTCGTATATCATCATGTTAGATACAGCCCACTAATAGCTTGTAAATAAGTTTCTCTCTTACAAGAAGTACAAAGAGAAATGATATATCGGTAGGACAACATGATAATCAGTCATCATAACATGATCTCATACACCATATCAAGAAAAAGGTTATATGAATACTGAAACTATTGGCCAGAAAACAGCAAAAGCTTACCATGTGATCTTGCGTCATTTCCCAATGCAAACTGAACTTTCTTTGGACCATCAGCCAGTAGAACATGACCGCATTTTAAGCATGAAAAATCAACCATATTGCTGCTTCTACAATCACAGCTGAAACTGGGTTGACCTCTCTGAGCACCAATTGATTTAAATTTGCCTTCTTCAGTAGGTGTACCTGAAATAAGTGGCGGTGTGATTGAAGCATATTCATGATTTACAGTAGTAACAGTCATCATATTCTTGGTCTGTGCACTTGAATCCTGCACTCTTTGTTTCACATTAACATCATAAGATTCGTCAGTCTTTTTGGAATCTATTAAGCTCTTTGATGTTTCCTGTCGCGGAACCACTAAACGTCTTGGTTGGAGATTATTCAACTGTGGCATCATACCTGCAGTAGAAAAAAAGTTGAGGTTTATAAAAGCTAATGCTTTGATTGAAAACATAGCAAAAGTTATCTGGAGATAGATTATTAAAGATCAGCAAAGAAAATTTCATGATACGCCACCAATAAAGAAAATTTAGAATAGATGAACTTTTTTCCCTCGACGCTGAAAACCCTAAATTGGTGACCCATGTCGTAAATGAAATTTCCCAGCCCACTAAATAAACATAAATCTGATCCATCACTCAAGCCATTGTCGGATTAGGAATGAGACCTCTAATCTCTAAATGAAGTCAAAGGAAACCCTAAGTTTTACTGATACATTAGTGCAGTTGCTGATTAGTAGAGGAGTCCTCAGAGTTATGAAATAGGGTCAAAGAAAAGCCTAATTCCACATAATCCAGTAAGAATCGAATAACTAGGATCTGTATCAAAGCTATAGTATGCATAGATAGATAGATAGATATATAGAGAGAGAGAGAGATTGTACGATGGCGCTTGAAGGCGGCTTGTACATTACGGAGGAAGTCAGGGGGAGAAGAAGTGAAGGAAGAAGAAGAGGACGACGTGGTTGCGTTGAATGAACGGTAGAGATTGGGATCATGGTTGTTGTCTGCCGGAAGGTTAGCCTCCCTGCTGTCCATCGACGGATCTCACAGGCATTTCTGTTGCATGTATCACACAGATGTGGCCACGAACTGAGAAAAATTGGAGTTTGGGAGCAGATTACGCCATAAAAGCTCCAGGATTATCCATGGCCGACCAACAAAGCGAGAACAGCTGCACAAAGTGAGATTCCAATTTCAAAAACATGCGTTTGGCGCTCTCGTTCGCTGGTTAAGGGGGGTGTTTGGGATACACCCCTTAAATGGTTTTTTTTTTGCAACACATCTATATCTATATCTATATCTATATCTATATCTATATCTATATTATAAAGCAGGGATAAAAAAACTCTTAAATACAACTTATTAGGCACAAGGTACCATCATTTTATGCAAGATTTTGAAAATCTCTTAATTTACAAGTATTAAAACGCAAGATACATATTACTACTACAGGCTTCTAACACCCACTAATTTGGTATGTGTAGGACATTCCTTTTATGCAGACCTTTCCATGTATCACTATTAATTAATATATTATATTACTATAAATTTGTTTTAATTATATTATTAAATGTGTAATTGGTTATTTTTTTCTAGATGTCATTAAAATATATAAGATAATCATTAAATTATAACAAAATACTTAAATTTTTTTATATAAAAAACATTATATTATTAAGTCTAAATTAAACAAATTTTTTAAAAAAAACATTATCACTTTCTTAAAACCATCCAAAATCGTACTGTAAATCGACAAAAAAAAAAAATGAAACATTAAAATCATGATGTATCTCGCTGCATTGCACGAGTACGCTTCTAATCTATATCTATACTATATTATAAAGCAGGGATAAAAAACTCTTAAATACAACTTATTAGGCACAAGGTACCATCATTTTATGCAAGATTTTGAAAATCTCTTAATTTACAAGTATTAAAACGCAACATACATATTACTACTATAGGCTTCTAACACCCACTAATTTGGTATGTGTAGGGCATTCCTTTTATGCAGACATTTCCATGTATCACTATTAATTAATATATTATATTACTATAAATTTGTTTTAATTATATTATTAAATATGTAATTGGTTATTTTTTCTAGATGTCATTAAAATATATAAGATAATTATTAAATTATAAAAAAATACTTAAATTTTTTTATATAAAAAACATTATATTATTAAGTCTAAATTAAACAAATTTTTTTAAAAAAACATTATCACTTTCTTAAAACCATCCAAAATCGTACTGTAAATCGACAAAAAAACAAAAAATAAAATGAAACGTTAAAATCATGATGTATCTCGCTGCATTGCGCGATTACGCTTCTAATCTATATCTATACTATATTATAAAGCAGGGATAAAAAACTCTTAAATACAACTTATTAGGCACAAGGTACCATCATTTTATGCAAGATTTTGAAAATCTCTTAATTTACAAGTATTAAAGCGCAAGATACATATTACTACTATAGGCTTCTAACACCCACTAATTTGGTATGTGTAGGACATTCCTTTTATGCAGACCTTTCCATGTATCACTATTAATTAATATATTATATTACTATAAATTTGTTTTAATTATAATATTAAATATATAATTGGTTATTTTTTTCTAGATGTCATTAAAATATATAAGATAATCATTAAATTATAACAAAATACTTAAATTTTTTTATATAAAAAACATTATATTATTAAGTCTAAATTAAACAATTTTTTTAAAAAAAACATTATCGCTTTCTTAAAACCATCCAAAATCGTACTGTAAATCGAAAAAAAAACAAAAAATAAAATGAAACATTAAAATCATGATGTATCTCGCTGCAATGCGCGAGTACGCTGCTAATCTATATCTATACTATATTATAAAGCAGGGATAAAAAACTCTTAAATACAACTTATTAGGCACAAGGTACCATCATTTTATGCAAGATTTTGAAAATCTCTTAATTTACAAGTATTAAAACGCAAGATACATATTACAACTATAGGCTTCTAACACCCACTAATTTGGTATGTGTAGGGCATTCCTTTTATGCAGACATTTCCATGTATCACTATTAATTAATATATTATATTACTATAAATTTGTTTTAATTATATTATTAAATATGTAATTGGTTATTTTTTCTAGATGTCATTAAAATATATAAGATAATTATTAAATTATAAAAAAATACTTAAATTTTTTTATATAAAAAACATTATATTATTAAGTCTAAATTAAACAAATTTTTTAAAAAAAACATTATCACTTTCTTAAAACCATCCAAAATCATACTGTAAATCGACAAAAAAACAAAAAATAAAATGAAACATTAAAATCATGATGTATCTCGCTGCATTGCACGAGTACGCTTCTAATAATTATAAAAACGACATAAAAAACTCTTAATTACAAAATTTTAAGCACAAGATACAATTAATTAAAGTCAATTACTTAATTTACAATTTCTTAATGATTTGGTACAACTTTTCCAAACACAATATCTCACATAATCATCTATTTGTGGAATGAATACTCATTTATTAATATAAATATTTGTTTTTTTGGTGGAGGATTTTATAAAATAGATTTTATATTAGCATAATCTATTTTAAATGTAGATTTTACATTTAAATCTATATTAATGAGATGTAATATAAAATCTTTTTTCTTCTGTATTTTTTTATATTACATCTTATAATGATTTTTCCATATTTTATTTTATAAAATCTTTTTCCATATTTTATTTTATAAAATCTTTTTACATAATGAGATGTAATATAAACTCTTTTTTCTTCCGTATTTTTTTTCTAATATAAAATCTACACGTATTTTTTTTCACGAGCATTAAAAGAAGAAAAAAGAAAGTTGATATGAATTAAAAATAAAAAATAACGAGATACACTAATAAATTATCGTATTCTTTAAAATAAAAATATTCCGCAATACTTTCTAAATTAACCAAGTGTAAAGAAAATAAAATAGAAACGATGTAGATATAAAAATATTCTTCCATATTTTTAATATATTTACATTTAAATGTAAAATCGAAAATGAAAATAAAAGATTTTAAAATATTATCTACATTCACTATAAATATATATAGTTTCTCTATATATCATTCGAGTAGAAGAAGAAGACGAACGGTCGGGTGTCAATGGCGGAACCTGCAACTGAACAAAAGATATTCCACTATATTTTTGTTTCTTTGAAAAACTATTTTTTTATATTTTATTTTATTTACTAAGGATTTGTTTATATTTTTCAAAACCCACAATCATATTTTTCGAAGTAGGGGAATAAGATATATATACATATCTTTATTTTTATCGACTAATACTATGAGGTTTTGAAGTCAATAGTCAGATAAATTTTCAAGTGGTACTGAGTGAAATTGAACTATACCAGTTGAGTTGCCGGTTACAAAAGATATAAATCATTTATTTTCTTTGTCATATTTGATGTGGGTTGAATGTTGTTAATTAATCTACAGATTTATACGTTCAAAGTGATTGTCAAGTGTTGTCGAGGAGGTTTCAGAAAAATTGCAAAATCTGTAAAAACGTATGTTCATATTTATAATTATTTCAATAATAGTGATATTTGTGAGACATGTCGTTTGAGTTTTAAATAATATAATACAAAACTATTACCAATATTATTGCACAAACTCATAACAACAAACGATTAAGAATATATGCAAGTTAACCACTTATGAAAATACATTCGTTTTTCACATTGTATTTTATTAACTATTAACAGATAAATTACGTTTCATTTTAACTCGGTTCAATATTCCAACAAAAAATTTATCCTCCCGTGCAATGCACGGGCCCAACACTAGTATTACAAAGTATGGATAAAAATTTCTTAAATACAAATTATTAACTATAATGTATCATCATTTTATAAAAGATTTTAAAAATCTCTTAATTTACAAGTATCATGCAGGACTTTCCTTTTATGCAGATCTTTCCATATATCATTATTAATTAATATATTATATTACTATAAATTTGTTTTAATTATATTATTAAATATGTAATTGGTTATTTTTTATAGATGTCATTAAAATATATAAGATAATCATTAAATTATAACAAAATACTTAATTTTTTTATATAAAAAACATTATATTATTAAGACTAAGTTAAAAGAACTTATAAAAAAAATTATCACTTTCTTAAAATCATCCAAAATCGTACTATAAATCGACAAAAAAACAAAAAATAAAATGAAACGTTAAAATTGTGATATATCTCGTTGCATTGCGCGAGTACGCTTCTAGTAAACTATAATATACAAATACCTCAAATATGTTTCTTTTCGAAGAAATGCAATAGCATATCCAATAGATATAGAAATTTTATTCTGTTGGGTCGGGTACCAACTCTAAATTGGGGCGGAGATTCCTTGGATGAACGGGACAGGGACGGGTTTTATTTTCATACCTGAAGCAGGATTAGGGATAGCATTATTCACCCCTAATCCGACCCCGATTAATATTTTTATTTTTATTTAATATATGTATATAGTGCGTTTATAAAATAAATATATGTCTATATCTATACTATATTATAAAGCATGGATAAAAAACTCTTAAATACAAATTATTAGGCAAAAGGTACCATCATTTTATGCAAGATTTTAAAAATATCTTAATTTACAAGTATCAAAGCACAAGATACATATTACTACTGCAGGCTTCTAACACTCATCAATTTGGTATGTGCAAAACCTTCCTTTTATGCAGATATTTCCATGTATCACTATTAATTAATATATTATATTACTATAATTTTGTTTTAATTATATTATTAAATATGTAATTGGTTATTTTTTTTATATTTCATTAAAATATATAAGATAATCATTGAATTCTAACAAAATATTTAATTTTTTTTATATAAAAAAACATTATATTATTAAGTATAAATTAAACAAATTTATAAAAAAAACATTATCATTTTCTCAAAACCATCCAAAATCATACTGTAAATCGACAAAAAAATAAAATAAAATATTAAAACCGTGATGTATCTCGCTGCATTGTGCTAGTACGCTTCTAGTTTATTATTAAATAACAAATATATTTGATATTTCAATATTGGTAAATAATATAGTGATGATCCATTTATAAATTTTATTTTAAAATACATTGTTTTTTACTAAACCGGTTCCCCAAACCCGTTGGGGATTCCTTTCTCCCGAACCTGTCGATTAGTCAGGTTAGGCTCAGGGACGGGGGGATTAAAAGGGGGTCGGGGGCAGGCAACTTCGACAGAAAAGGGAGAAAGGGGTGCATTCACCAACCCCATAATGACTAATCCATACCTATCTAATACTCGCCTCATTCTCATCTTTGATCTCTAACTGTTATGTTATTTTTTTAAGTAGAGTATCAAAAAGTCAAAATCTCTAAAATGTTTACATCCAACTCCAACAACTATTCTATTTTAGAAATTCTGATCTTAATTATATTATTAAAATATTCCATATATTTCATAAAATATCATTTTTTTATCTTAAACATTTAATTTAAATGTCTTTTATTGGTATTATTTATCTCTTACATATTGGTTTTTAAAGATGTCTCCAAACTTGGAGATTTTCATATTCGATCTTCTTTTCTCTATTTTAGCATACATTATGGTATACTTGTTGGAGCAAAAAAAAAATTTTTGAAACCACCAAAGTCTTATTTTAACATAGATATTGGATATGCTCTAATTTGTTAAAATATTTTCAATAGATTTTAACTTAGTACAATTGGTTAACAAGATTTGGAATGAATCTGTTAAACGAATTAGAATGTTGATAGCGGAAAATCGTATAGGTCCACAAAGTGGCCACTATGTTGCCACAGTGGCGGTGCAAGTGCACACTGGACACTATGATCGCTACAAGTAATAAAGTGGTAGAGTACCGAGATCGTTTCCACAGGGACTAGTCAACTAAGAATCAGAGAACTTTTCATGAACTTCTAGTGCTTGGTTGATTTTTGAGACTAATATCAATATTTTGTGAGCTTTAAGCGAATTAAACAACGATTAAACGAAATTAACAGTATTAAAGATAGGATGTGGGTACAAGCATTGACTAAGACTGATGTAGTAACAACTTGGTTAGAAACAAACTGACACGCGACAGCCTTAAAACCCCTTTTCTCTCGAAAATGAGTTTCCTCGGAACGTGGCCACGTTGTCCCCACTTTGTCACCACGTTGGCCAACTCTAGACTTGCCGACTTAACTAAGTAAACCTCTAAGGATTTCAGTTCCACCAGTATAGACATGGGCGCCTAAATCTCTTTGTGACACTCATATCAACCGACATTTGAACCTTAGTTATAGTCATGCAAAATCCCGTATCTCTACGTGGTTATAAAAGACTTTCTCAAATCTTCTTTACATCACCCAAGCCGTATTTTAGATATGCCCCTCTCGAGGTCTAAGATCTAATATTAACACTAACAAGTGATCGGCTTGTCCGCGTTGAGTTGAAGTCCCGACTCAAGTGACCAAGTCTAAGAGTTAGCAACGATAGCAACACCCAAGTGTTGCCTACTAGTCTTAGCTTTGGCTCATACCCACACCCAAAGGGGTGTTTAGCTCATAACAACAGTAAAAGACATGGGAGAAGAAGGAGAAAACATAAACATAAAGTGCATAAATAACTAAAGAGTTACTGCCAAAGTGGTGACAAGGTGGCCACTTTGGCGATAGCTTTTACAAAGAAGTTAAAATTAAATGCAACTAAATACAAGCTTCAAAGAGAGACTAGAAATTAAATGCTTAAGCTCCAGAAGTCTTCAATGCTCCTGGAAGTTGTTGATGCTCAAATGGTTCCTCCAAGCCCTCATTTATAGCCCAAGGAAGAGAAAAGTGGTGATGTGACTATTCCTCAAAAGTAGCTTTTAAGGAAGAGTGTTGAACTTTCCTTGGACCTCCACTTTATGTCCTCTTCCTTGAATATTCTAGTGAAAGATCAGAAGACTCTTTACATTCCTTCAGAAGTCAACTTTCCGAAAATGGTTGGAACTTATCAACAAATTTTCAGCCCATGTTCAACGTGGTGACAGGGTGCCAGCAAGGTGGCCACTTTCTGCACAAAAGTTAGTGAAACCGAAATTTTTGCATTCTTGAGACTTCATCATCATGTTTGAACACTTAAGACCAAATGATAGAGATGAGAGACAAAAAGGGTGACAATGTGGTAAAACGAATATAAAAAGAGAGGAATTAACTCTCAATATTTGAGAGTTATCACACCCCCAAACTTGAGTACTTACTTGTCCTCAAGTAAAAAGGAAAAGGATTAACAAAAAGGATTCGAAAGATGAAACAAAAAAATTGGTTGCTTATTCTTGAAGAATGGAAAACTCATACCGAATACTTTGATGTTTCTTGATGAGCGAAGCACTTTGTTTGAAAAAGGTACCGCTCCTTTTCATGCATCCCAGAAATTTGACTTTAATCAATAGGGCTTGAATTGGGTTTGTGTTTTTGGGTTTTCAAATTAACTGCTCGATATGACCCCCAAACTTTTCTTTTTGCATGATTCCAATTTTCTTTGGTTTAACTATTTATTCTTTGTATTGCCTTAACCATTTGACCCTTGACCGATCCCCAATTTATTTTTCATTTTTCATTTTTTTTTGAGATCGTGGCGACAAAGTGGCCACTTTGGCGAACGGTTTGTTTCTACTTTTGCAGCAGCCCCCACCCCCCAAACGGAACCCTGCAATGTCCTCATTGAAAATGAAAGATATGTCGATATTGCTACGGTAAAAGGCTAGGTTTCAATTTGGAAAGTGTTTGGGCTTAACAGCTATGAAAGAAAAGCCTATATCACGTTAACAGTCAAAAATTGGTAGCACTCCAAGGAGCAGACCTGCAAAAGAAATGAGTGCAAAACAAAAGTACTAGAAATAACCAAAGAGACGGTATAATGAGTACGGTGAGAAGAGCGAGCATACAACCAACATAGAGGGAGTCAGAGTAACAACCAAATACCACAAAACAGAAAAGAAGCAATAAGACAAAGTTTGAACATAAATGATGATGACCCAAGAACACTCACGGCTTACCAACGTCGGCAGAAGGGCCAGCCTCGGCGACCGTAGATGCAGTTGGCTCGGAGGCAGATTGTGGAGGGACCGGGCTGCGCTGGTGAGGTGCGATAGGGATAATAACTTGGGGCAAACAGAGACCGGGAGGGAATCGGGGTAGCGTTGCGGCGCGAACTGAGTCATTCTTGTGATAGAAACCTTTAATGACCCGATTCCAATCCCGCTGGTAGGCCCAGAAAAGTTCATTTTTGGCCTGAAGTTCATTGAGGACGGCTGCATTGGCTTTAAGTTATTCCGACTGTTCTTTTTGAAGCGCCAGTAGTTCCTTCAAGAGTACGATCTGTTCCTCGCGTTGTTCAGCGAGGACATGCAACCAATCAGAGGAACCATAGCCGGAACCGGAGGCAGATGGATGCTTTGGGATGTCATCGTGTGGAGTCTGTACAGAAGGCTGTGGCCCAGCCTCAGCTGCAAAACGGCCCGAGCGCATAATGCGCTGGACAGTTCCTTGATCAATGCGAGAGGAACTTTTGCAGGTCTCGTCACTCTTTCTTGAGGGGACCTTTGCGGTACTTAACAATCTGGTGAGCAATATTGGGAAAACAAGCCAGGAACCCGAGCGGGAAGCGGCGTACCGGATGGCATTGAAGGCCACGAGTCCAAAATCGAAGGGTAATTCTTTCAAAATGCAAAATAGAAGGACGCATTTTTCCTTCGACAGAGATGTATCATGAGCAGCCGACAATAAATTGTGCCGGAGGAATTGGAACCAAAGGCTTGCTTCTAAAGTCAACTGTCTGGATGGTATGGACAGCTTTGTCACATCAAAATTTGCCAAAAATTGGGGCATCAGCAAGGCAGTGGCGATCTCTCGGGTAGTGTCTAAATCAAGCGAGGCCAAAATGCGAGTAAACTGGCAGGTTGATGGCACTGCCATGCCGAACACACGGGACAAGGATTGAGCCCCAAAATCTATAGTATTACCCCGAACCACAACAGTAGTGCCTCCAGTGGTCGCAATGGCCGTATATAACTCACGCAACCAGGTGCCATTGGCGTGACCGGGAAAAGGGATTGCCTTTTCCCATTTATATGCACTCAATCTTTGTTTGATGTGCGGATAGGTACTGATCAACAGGGGATCGAAATCACGCTCCATAAGCAATTTGGAGGGGTTTGGTGAAGTATACCTAATTTCCGGTGGTGGGTGGACAGCAGAGCGCGTGCGGGGCTTCTTGGTAGTGGAGGATGATGCGCGTGTCGGCCTTCGCTTTGGCTTGGTGACCGATGTAGTCCGGGCCCGCTTCTTGGGACGCTCGATTTCCGGGTCCGGTGTATACTCGTGATCAGAAGATGAGGCAGGTTGTTTACCTTGATCGTCGACAATGTGTGAGGGGGATGGCGTATCCCGGACAGGCCTTGCAAAGGAAGACCCAGAAGCGGAGCTTGACGTGGCCACCTTCTGGCCACTTCGACCAGGGCTGTTGACATGGGGGTTTATTGTTGGAGACGGTGGAGGATCAATCGGAGTGGTGACTTGGGGACTGACTTGATTTAGGTCGAATGCATTGACGGGCTGCTCCGGACCAAAAAGGGGGTTAAGGTAGTCGCCCGATTCTCCAATCCGAGGCTGAGGGTTAAAGAGGGGCGAAGCATCGGGGGTCCTCCTAAGTTGAAGCAAAATGGTTGGTACGGTAGATTCTGGTGTGGTTGCGGTGGTTGTTGGGTCCGCCGGGGTGGTTCGGTGGTGGTTTCGGGAGGGTTAGAGGAAGCGACAGTGGAGGAGTGGGGGACCTCGGGCACGGATTGGGGAATGAGAATAGAGAGAAGGGGAGACTAACCATCGGCGAGGGTAGTGGCGATGGTCTATCGGTGGTTAGGGTTTCTGCCGACGGGGAGTTGGGTTCATCGATGGGGTTACTCACCGGCGGAGAGGGTGGTAGGTTGATGGTCTGAGTAGTGACTACGGCGTGCGACTCCTCATAGTGGACGATGAAGACGGGTGGCATAGCGGCGGCGATACCCTCCGCCGGGGATGATGGTGCGGTGGAAACAGGGGGGTCATCCACTGGAGAGGTGGAACTACCAGCGGCGGCCGTCCGGGGGTGTCTCCGACGATTGGGGAAACGGTGCGCGAGGTGCTTCATTCGTGCCATGGCGGGGGAGAAAATCGATCGAGATTGCGACGGGGAGTGACGGTGGTGTGGTGGTCGGAGTACTGAGAGAGAAAGAGTTTTGAGGGGTTGTGAGAGAGAGAGGGAGTTGATGGGTTCATATGTCAGGGAATGATGATTCTTGGGTTTGCAAAGGGTGAAATGATGTTTACTTTTTCAAAAACCCACTTTTTTTTGAAAAATAACCCTTATAACTTCCAGACTCTTGGCACATTTCTGAATGGGATCTGCACAAGGAGCCAACAGTAGAGGTTAAAACAAATAATAAAGTACAAGGCTTTTTAAGAAACAAAAGACCAGTCGTGGGCACAAATTAAACCATGATACTTTAACTTGCATGGAAAAACCAGTGGACAAAAGGAATATTTAAGCCATGCATAAAAATTTGAAAATCTGTCTGGACATCAACTTTCAGACTCTTCACAAAGCTAAGCCCCCAAAGTGGCCGCAAGGTGGCCACCTTGGTCTAAAAACAAAAGAACAGTTATGTACACTATTTACAAAAGACGTTCGAGACTTTCTCAAGGGGACATTTTCGAGGGTTTGGGCACCTCTTCGGGAAGATAGTGCTTGACCCTATGTCCATTGACTTTGAAGGTACTACCGTCTTGTGGATTCAACAAATCCACGGTCCCAAAATGACTGATTTTTACAATGGTAAAAGGCCCGGACCAACGAGATTTGAGTTTTCCGGGAAATAATTTTAGCCGCGAGTTGAAGAGTAACACCTGTTGTCCAACATCAAAACTTCTTTGATTTATTCGACGATCATGCCACATTTTGGTTTTATCTTTGTATAATTTGGCATTCTCGTAAGCGTGAAATCTCAACTCTTCTAACTCGGCTAATTGAAGCTTTCGTTTATTTCCTGCGGAATCCTCACTTAAATTCAACTCTTTTGTGGCCCAAAAAGCTTTATATTCTAATTCTAGCGGTAAGTGGCAAGCTTTTCCGAACACAATGCGGTAAGGAGACATTCCCAAAGGGGTTTTAAAGGCCGTACGATATGCCCATAACGCATCATCCAACTTGAGTGACCAATCCTTTCTATTAGGTTTAACCACTTTTTCCAAAATATTTTTAATTTCCCTATTAGAAAGTTCGGCAAGACCATTAGTTTGAGGATGGTATGTCGTGGCCACTCGATGTTGGATGTTGTATTTATCAAGAACGATGCTCAACATTTTATTCACAAAATGAGTCCCTTCATCGCTTATCAATGCTCGGGGTGTTCCAAAACGGACAAAAATGTTTTTGTGCAAGAAATCAATCACCGTTTTTGCATCATTCCTCGGGCATGCCTTAGCTTCAACCCACTTTGAAACATAATCGACTGCAACCAAAATATATTGGTTGTTGAACGACATGGGAAATGGTCCCATAAAATCGATGCCCCAAACATCAAAAAGCTCCACTTCCAAAATATTGTTCAAGGGCATCTCATTGCGTTGAGATAAATTTCCCATTCGTTGACATTGATCACACTTTTTCACAAATTCGAATGCATCTTTAAAAAGAGTTGGCCAAAAGAAGCCACTTTGCAAAATCTTGGCCGCCGTACGTTGGCCACCATACGGTGAGGCGTGACATTCTTTTAAAATCCCCACCATTTCC
Organism: Arctium minus; assembly: GCA_954870635.1. NCBI lineage: Eukaryota > Viridiplantae > Streptophyta > Magnoliopsida > Asterales > Asteraceae > Arctium > Arctium minus. The sequence continues at coordinate 56,419,872 of OX941093.1, forward strand.
GCCTCCGGAATACATCTTCTCAAAAATTGGTCCGCACCCATTTTAAAAAGAAATGGGTCGTCCCAAAAATATTGTTTGCTATCATGAAGAAATTTTTTCCATTGTTGCCCTTGAAGATGGTACGGCTTTAGCCCACATGCAAGATAGTTGGCTAAATCTGCATACCATGGCGGTTGTTCTTTATGATGATGTATGACCAAAACATGCTCGTCCGGAAAAATCTCTTTAATTTCATGATCACCCCCACTAGATACCATTCCTTCTATGCGAGAAAGATGATCGGCCACTTGGTTATCGGTGCCTTTTCTATCAACAATTTCGACATCAAATTCTTGCAAAAGAAGAACCCATCTAATAAGCCTAGGTTTAACATCGACTTTATTAAATAAGTATTTGATGGCGGAATGATCGGTATGAATGATAACCTTGGTGCCAATCAAATATGAACGAAAGCGATCGAAAGCAAATACTACCACAAGCAATTCTTTTTCGGTTGTTGTATAATTAATTTGTGCTTCAACAAGAGTTTTGCTTGCGTAGTATATTGGGTGAAAATTTTTGTTTCGTTTTTGACCAAGAACCGCACCCACGGCCCAATCGCTTGCGTCGCACATTACTTCAAATGGTAAATTCCAATCGGGGGCAATCACAATGGGTGCCGAAACGAGGGCATTTTTAATTGTTTCAAAAGCCTTTTTACATTCGGAGGTAAATTCAAAGGGCTGGTCAATATGCAAAAGATTGCAAAGGGGTTTTGCGATTTTTGAAAAATCTTTAATAAATCTCCTATAAAATCCCGCATGCCCCAAAAAACTCCTAATGCTCTTAACCGAGGTGGGCTCGGGTAATTGCATTATTACCTCAAGTTTGGCTTTATCAACTTCCAATCCTTTCTTTGAAATCATGTGACCCAAGACTATCCCTTCTTGTACCATAAAATGGCATTTTTCCCAATTTAAAATCAAGTCATGGGTTTCACATCTTTGCAAACTTTTTTCAAGATTTTTTAAACAATTTTCAAAAGATGTTCCCGTTACCGAAAAATCATCCATGAAAACTTCCATGGTGTCTTCAATCATATCCGAAAAAATTGACATCATGCATCTTTGAAAAGTTGCGGGTGCATTACACAACCCAAATGGCATACGCCAAAAAGCAAAGGTTCCAAAGGGATAAGTGAAGGTAGTCTTCTCTTGATCTTCGGGTGCTATATGAATTTGGTTGTATCCCGAATATCCGTCCAAGAAACAATAGAATTCTTTCCCGGCCAACCTATCAAGCATTTGGTCTATGAATGGTAGAGGGAAATGGTCTTTCTTGGTGGCGAGATTTAATTGCCTATAATCCATACAAATCCTCCATCCCGTCACGGTCCTAGTTGGTATGAGCTCGTTTTTGTCATTTGTGATCACCGTGGTGCCACCTTTCTTTGGTACGCATTGTACCGGGCTCACCCATCTACTACTAGAAATGGGATAAATGATCCCCGCATCCAACCATTTTAAAACTTTTTTTTTTACAACATCTTTCATGATAGGATTAAGTCTCCTTTGCGGTTGCACTTTGCCAATGCTATTATCTTCCAAAAGTATCTTATGTTGGCAAATCGTCGGACTTATACCCTTAATATCGGCTATGGTCCAACCTAAGGTCTTCTTATGTTTCCTCAACAACTAAATCAAACTTAATTCTTGCTCTTGGGTCAATTTGGAAGAGATAATGACGGGCAATTTTTCTTCCTCGACGAGGTAAGCATACTTAAGATGATCGGGTAAGGGATTTAAGTCTAGCTTAGGTGGTTCTATGATGGATGGTTGCTAGATCGTTCTGTCCGTGAAATCTAACTGTTCAAACGCTGCTATGGTCTCCTCAATTTCCTCCTCGCTCATAAAATCTAAATCCTCCAAATATTCTGCACTGAAGTGGCCACCTTGGTGACCAACGTGGCCACCTTCAACAGTGTCGATGCCAACCTATCTTTCTAAGGTGTCTAAGGCCGAACAATCTTCTATTTCCCCATGAAACTTAAGTGATTTGAAAACGTTAAACGTCACTTGTTGGTCATTCACTCTCATGGTTAGTTATCCCTTGTGGACATCAATTAAGGTTCTACCCGTTGCTAAAAATGGTCGCCCTAGGATGATTGGGACATTCCTATCGGCTTCATAGTCCAAAACTAAAAAGTCGGTCGGGAAGATGAATTTGTCAACTTGAACCAAAATGTCTTCAATTTTTCCTTTGGGATAAGCCAACGATCGATCCACTAATTGTAAAGTAACGGTCGTGGGTCGGACTTCTCCAATTCCTAATTTATTAAAAACCGAAAGTGGCATGAGATTTATGCTTGCCCCGAGGTCACAAAGAGCATGACCCACCTCTTTTCCCCTAATTGAACACGGGATGGTGAAACTTCCCGGGTCTTTGAGTTTAGGAGGAATTTTACATGTGAGCAAAGCACTACATTCTTTTGTTAAAGCCACTGTTTCGTACTCACTTAACCTCCTTTTCTTGTTGAGAATGTCCTTTAAAAATTTAACATAACTTGGCATTTGCTCGAGAGCTTCAACCAAAGGTATGTTAATGTGCAATTGTTTGAAAACGTCCAAAAAAATTTTAAAGTGCACATCCTCATTTTTGTTCTTCATTCTACCGGGAAAAGGGAGGTCTCACAAGTCCAAATTTGCTTGGTTTGAATTTGCCCTTATGGGCTGTGAAGTGGGCACCTGCTCACCACCTTGAAGGGGCTGATCTGATGGCAAAACAGTCCTTGAAGGAGCTGTTACATTCTGTCCCGAAGGTGGGCACTTTCCAGCCACGTTGGCTGGAAAAAATGATGGGAAGTTTTCTTTGTCAAAAGCATGTGTGGTATCTTCTTGTACAACGGTATCAACTAAGACTTCCTCACTGGGTTTGGGTGCTCTAGTTTCACTTCTTAAAGTCACGGCCTTAACGTGTTCCTTACCCTTAGGGGTTTCGGTGTCACTAGGTAAAGTGCCCACTTGTCTCCCTTTCAACTCGGCGGCAAATTGCCCCAATTGAGTCTCAAAACCCCTCAAAGTTGCATTGGTTTGGTTTATAAAACCTTTGAGTAGAGATTCAAGCGAACCATTACTCTCCGATGCATTTTGTTGTCTTGGTACATACGGTTATGAGGATTGCCCACTTTGGTACGTATGAGACGACCCTTGTTGAAATCCCGGGGGATTTGGTGGTCGGTTTGGAACTTGATGAACCCCGGGGGGTTGAAGTCCTTGATTTCCCGACCATGAGAAGTTCGGGTGATTTCTCCAATTTGGGTTGTAAGTTGGAGAAAATGGGCTATTCCTAGAATGATTTCCTACATAGTTAACCGAGGCGGGATTACCGGGACAACACTCAAAAGCATGATTCTCACCACAAAACACACAAGATTCATTTATGGCTTGGACTTGGTTCTTTTCTCCATTTAAGTTCATGTTATTTTTTACCAAGTTAGTTAAAGCTACAATTTGTGCGTTTAAGGCGGTGATGGCATCAATGTCGTGAACACCCGATGCATTCTTGGGAGCAAGAGCGTGTGGGTTTGACCTCACCTACTCGATTGACAAGCATAGCTTTTATAGCTGCTTTATCTGCCTGAAGTCGTGTAAACCAGAAATGAATTAACAAATATGAAGCAAGACCTACTCCCTCCCATCCCAGGAATAATTGAAGAGAGTTATCTCCAGTCACCAACATTGGCATAAAAAAAGTAGGAATGGATAAATAACACATAAATCGAGGGCTATGCGGATCCTCAGACATATATGAAATGGAATAAAGATGGACCAAGCTACTTATGGATGTAACCACAATTAACATCACTACGGTCGGGCTATCGAACACGGGGTCAGAAGTGAATTACGAGTCGGACCAATCTGCGAATCGAGCGAGCTCCCCTTGCATGCAATGATGTGGTGGTGAACCTCTCATTCTAATTCAGTGCTCTCCGAACCGTGCGGGAAGGTTTCCCATCACACGGCTCATCAACTTGATCTTCCGGGGGAACCGTATGCCCGAACAGGCCTGGAAAAAGAGGTAAGATCTCGCTTTCCTTTTCCACTCAAGTGTACGGCATCTGCCTTGTTGGCCACTTTCTCCAAAATGTCATATCCTTCGTTATAAGTTTTAGAGGTGAAAGCGCCACCGGCCGTAGCATCAAGAATAATTTTAGCGACATTAGTAAGACCATTATAAAATGTCTCTAATTGGATGCAATGAGGGATTCCATGATGAGAACATTTTCTAATTAAGTCTTTGAATCTCTCCCATGCATCCGAAACCGCTTCTTCCTCCTCTTGTCGAAACATCAAGATTTCATTTCTAAACTTCACATTTCTAGTTGGAGGAAAATATTTTTTTAGAAATTTTTCGGCCAAACTTGTCCAACTATCAATGGAGTGAGGAGGTTGAGAATTTAGCCAAGCTTTTGCTCTATCTCTCAATGTATAAGAGAAGAGCGTAAGTCGTAAGGCTTCGGTTGTAACACCTTGAATGCGAAAATGATCCGTCATTTCTAAAAATGATTTTAAATGCGAGTGCGGATCTTCCGACGGTAACCCTCCAAATTGACCCATTGCTTGGATCATTTGAAACATTACCGGTTTTAGTTCAAAAGTTTGTGCTACCATGTTGGGCCTAAGGACACCCGATTTTAATTGATCAAATTCGGGTGTTGCATAGTCCCGTATTCCCCGTTCTTTATCGTCGGCAATTCTTATGGTTGTTTCATTAGGTGGTGGTGGAGGATCTCCACCATTTCCAGCCATGTTTTGATTTTGCCGACTTCTTCTACCTCTTCTTCGTCTTTTAACGGTTCTTTCAATTTCGGGGTCAAGAGGTATAAGTTCACGTGTTGTAGCCTTGGCATACAACACGGAAAATACTAAAAATAAAAGACACAAGCAACTCAGGCTCGAATGAAAAGTCAATATCTTAGGATTTAAAATCGCGTTAGTCCCCGGCAACGGCGCCAAAAACTTGATAGCGGAAAATCGTATAGGTCCACAAAGTGGCCACTATGTTGCCACAGTGGCGGTGCAAGTGCACACCGGACACTATGATCGCTACAAGTAATAAAGTGGTAGAGTACCGAGATCAAATGTCTTTTTCAGAATTAGAATTAAAACCAACTGCATTTTTTTTTTAATCATTTTGATATGAATTCATTTTTAAGATTATTATTCTATTAATATCAAATCAACCCAATGTTTTTTTTCCAAGGAAGACAAACGTCTTCTCTATATCTATCCATCCATTCCCAACAAAGACAGTTGCAGGATATAGTTGGTCCAGTTGGAGATCCAACAAAAGATGAGAGATGTAGGTTGGTTTAATTTGGTCTAATTGCAAATCGAGTAGAATATGAGAGGTGTAGGTGGGACCAATTGCAGGTCAAGTTAAAGATGAGATATGCAAGTTGGTACAGTTGCAGATCGAGTAAAAGATGAGAAATGTCGAGGACGAGGCCAATAGACATGGAGTTTGTGCTATGAAGGTAGGTAGTTCCACAAAGGCGGTCAACTCAAAGGCTCAACCTATTCGAGGAGTCATGAAGGGGGTGATATTGGAATACGGGAACCATATACTCAGCAGAAAATAACCATATTCCTTAAAGAATCCATACAAAATGGAGTATGATAGGTGTTTCAAAATTTTACCTAAACGAGCAACAACCTTTTTGATGTCGTATCTGAATCTAAACCAATAAACTCATCTCGTTGCCTCGACGGTATCCACACAAAATACTCTGAATCTAGTTGGCGTCCAAATCCAAAGGAGGAGATACTCTTTCTTCCCCCCCCCCCCCCCCGGGCAACAAATGTTATACACAGTCTCCAACTCCTTGTAAGAGAGAAAAAAACAGTTTGTGGTTGATACTTTACTTTTAGAAGATCCTATATCTTACAACTAGCTCTTACCATTGTTTTACAATGAGTCTCTATACATAAATGTGATGATAGTCATATAATAAACAAGTATTATAGTATCATGTTAGGGAAAGTGGTTGATACTTTTAGATGATTTTATGTCTTCGAGGAAGAGGCAAGAGGCTCCAACCTTGAGGAAGATGGTGAGAAATAAAAGAGGCATAAGGGCTCAAAGTAAAGTAACATTACACAACCATACTTGATTTCAGATGTCGATGCAACGAGTCATGAGGGGAAAAGTTCCAAACAAAGACGAAGAAAAAGTTGAGGTTCGAGGAAAAATGCATCAAGGCACCCTGAAGAACCAAGAGAAAGGAAACACAACCAACGAGGAACGGAAACACCCAATTGAACCACAATAAGGACACGACAAGGATGATTCATGTCCTACTAGAAGGTTCCTTTGGAGGAAAGCAAACCAATGATTCGTCATCTACACCAAATAATAATAATGTTGATAGTTGTAAACAAAGTTGTATGGAAATCAAGTTATCCGATCTTCCGACCGACCTTGGACTGCGGATTAGGATTATGGATTACAATCTTAATATTCATGATGAAGTTCGTAGAACATATATACTAAAAGGGCCTTGCCAACCTCGAAGCCATGATTTTCATTATACTGCATTCGGGAAAAAGACCATGAAGATTCAACCCTGCTTGGTTTGATGAATTTTCTACTTGGCTCGAGTACAATATCAGTAAAAATGCAGCTTATTGTTTATGTTGCTATCTTTTCAATCAAAGTGTTAGAGATCAAGGAGGCGGTGAGTCTTTTGATGGATTAGACTTCACAAATTGGGCGAAGAAAGAAAAGTTAACGATTCATATTGGAGGCATTAATAGTGCTTACAACCAAGCTTGGGGAAAGTGTGAAGCTTTGTTGAACAGAAAGCAACATACTGAATCTATTATCAAGCATTCAGAACAAGCTAGGTGGATTATAAGTTACGTTTGATTGCATCGATTGATTGCATTCGGTTTCTCTTAAGACAGGGTCTTACATTTCGAGACCATGATGAGCGCGAAGATTTGATAATAGAGGGAACTTCATTGAGCTATTGCAGTTCCTGGCTGATCATAGTGAAAGCTTCAAAGCAATTATTCTTTTAATAAGAGCAAATTAATTCATCTTGCTCATTTCTATTCGAATGATTTTTCTGAACTGGAACTTTTGATAGTTGATGATCAACTAGAGACTTATATTGTTGATATGTGGACGATGCTAAAGTTTTCTAACCTAAAAGAGACCAGTGATCTTGAGCAGAAAATGGTGGAATCAAAAAAGGGACAAGGTGCTCACTCTTGTGTATTTGCTTTGAAAACTAGCAATGATATTAACTGTTGCGACTACGGCAGTTAAGAGGACATTTTCAGCTATGAATGTCATGAAGAATAGGTTGCGCAATAGAATGGCAGATCAATGGACGAGAAATTGCTTAGTTACTTATATCGAAAAAAGATGTTTTTACCGAGCTTGATGATGAATATATCATAGATAAGTTCCAAAAAATGAAAACTCGTCAATGTCACTATTAAATATGTAAAGGTCGAATATTATCAATATAAATATATAATATCGTTAGTTTTGCCTTTTTCATAATGTTAACTTATATTTTTATTCTAATTTATATCGTGCTCCCCCTCCTATAAATTTCTAGCTCCGTCCCGGAACATAGGTAGTAGAAGCATATAGGTCTCACAATCTTTTTAACATTCATTTTTACCTTTTTTTTTTTTTATATTCTTATAGATTGACTGAGTTAGTTCGAGAACTAAGATCTCACACAAACTTGTAAAAGAAACTATGTGACATAAGGCTGCAAATGCAACTTAACTTCTTATCATCCATAAATGATGCACTAATATGGTTACGGAGGAAGGGAAGCAAACTAATTATGGAATGGAGCCCTTTATTTAATTTTGGTTTATGGAAGGTTGATGATTTTGGTTTATGGGGCACGATTTTAATTGTCTTTTTGTTGTGAATGATGTGGTTCATATGATTCGATAATATTGATCTTTTAAGTTAGTATTTTTTTTTCTTTTTTTTTGTGTTTGGATTTTGGGTTTTATATTTAAGGGTTGAGTTTCAAGTATCATAACATCTCCAATAAGTATGCTATAATTTTCTATAATATAATATCAAAAATCAAAATATTAAAAAAAAAAAAAATTACATACAACTTAAACCATTATATTTTAGCAATTATAGCATTAACTTTATCATTAAAATATTCAATATATTTAATAAAAAAATATTATTTTACTCTTCTCTCGATACCTTTTATTGGTAGGAAATAATCAAGTTATTGTTTATCTATTTTCACTATCTATCTATCTGAGAAAGAATCATGCGAGAAGTTAAACATTTTGCGAGAAAACGAGAAGTGTTTAATCATATATGATATCACGACCTGTGGGTGTGCTTAATCATATATGATTAAATGTCTATGTATTGTCAATATAACATGTGTTTAATCATATGTGATTAAGCTTGTGTATCATATATGATTAAACACTTATCGCTTTCTCGTAAAATGTTTAGTTTCTCGTTTGAACCTACCCCCTATCTATCTATCTCTCTATATACTCTAATATACATGTTAAGTTTTTAACATAACCCTTTGACAAAAAAAGTTACTAAATCTTGGAGAATATCTATTTTTTCACATTGCTATCCAAGAACTCTCCGATCCATAAATTTTCTTTTCTCAACCAAGACATAATTCCTTCCATCATGCCAGCCATTTGTCAACAACTATTTTAAATTTTTTAATATTGTCGTCGTCCATAGCTACCACCCTCACTCCAAACAAAGATGGAGAATCCAATTCTTTTTAGAAATTACATTTTAATTCCTACCAACCAAATGTATAGCCAAATTCCATCAAATTCCATTCTAATTCCTTGAAAGTCAAATTCCTTTCATGATTCCAAATTCACCAGATTCCATTTTACGAACCAAACACCCCCAAAAGCTGTTTTTTTACTTTTCTTTTTGGGAAGGTGTTCTAGGTTATACCTAAACTAATCCCTTGGCAAATTATGACTGTAAGACATCAACCCTGATTAAACCTCAGTGACCACAATTGTTATGTACGCCTGGATTCGAACCCTGGGCAGATGAGATATTCCACCACATCCCCCGAGGCCTTAACTAGTACGCCACAATGCTTGTGGTTGCCCCCAAGAAGAGTTCAAGTCTCACCAAAGGTAACAAGTGTGCAAGTTCAATTTGTTGTATATAAATATTATATACTTCAGAAGGGAAAAAAAAGAAAAAAACTATAACAAACTTTAAACATTCACACAACGGTCACAATTCGATCATGGTCTCACAACCAAATCATGGTATCAGAAGCAAGGCACAACCTCGAGATACATTTGTTTTCGTATCTTCGGCTCCCAAGATGGTATTCTAAAATATAATTGGAACCTTTCAACTGATGACCAACATTCTCATATATAACATACAAATATAACTGGTCTATAATTTTATTTACAAACATCAGCTCCTCTCTTCATTGTGCCAACCGTTCAACCAGGTACATAATAATCCATCCGCTCCACAGGCAGATTTAGAACTGATGTTTCCGCCTACAAAAATAAAGGAAGACATGTATAAACAACATACCAGACCCTGTTTGAGATATACCAGGTTCGTTTGTTTTTTTATGAAAGAACAACATACGTTTAAGAAACAAATGTTTTGGTATGGACTTGGGTTTCTCGGGTTAATATTATACCAAAATACTTACTTTCCAATTCTACCCGTAATTATGAGATGGAAAAAATCATTACCCCCTCCATTACTAGAGATAAAATTGTCATTTAGTTAATTAACAAATGTAATAATTACACATTTCTAAAACTGTGCGACTTTTTCATCATGTAAATATTTTTTTGGGAAGGAGGGAGTATCATTTAAAATAAAGCAAACCAAACGGACCTAGCATTTCCCTATCAAAATGATGATCTAAGAGAAGCATGCAAAGCAATGCAAGAAGTTTGTTGATGGTATAGGCAAATGTACCTCTTCAAATGGAACAAACACAAAGGGTGTTAGACCTCTTGTATGAGAAATAGCAGGTACATCTGGATTGTGGGTTTCATTATCCTGCCACCCTTCAACTACTCCAAGAATGTCCCCATCGGGTCCCGGGACCTCACTCTCTTGCACACCACTTGTAACAATCGATAGAAGATCCATCCGATTATTTGCCCCTGCTGTTGTACCTCGTAACCTTTTGAAACAAGAAACAAACATAAGATTTGATGAAGTCTATATGCATCAATTTAAGAATGGAACAACAAAGAAGAAATTTTGTATAAGTTGAGAAGACGACTACTTTACCTGGATTCCATTGGCCCAAAAAACCATGCCAAGCCAAACCAAATCAAACGAACCCAACCCAGTATATATCCCACATAAGGTAGGGTCTTTGTGGGTGGTTCTTTTTTTTTTTCTTTTTTTTTTGGGGGGGGGGTTGGGGGGTGGGGGGTTGGGGGTGGTGGTGGTGGAGGTCTACCTAGACCTTGTCTCTACCTCAAAGTGTAGAGACAATCTGTTGCATGTTCATGAAAATGGTTTCTATATAGGTCAAAACGTTGCCCCATTATCATAGCATATCTCCATTGATTCAAAGATATTAGATTCCCTCCAAAAAAGAACACAATACCCTGACATGCAACATGACATACATTTGAATATATCCAACTACTCGGGGGTGTCCCTAATACGTTGCAACACACCCCAAATCCATAAAGTCAGAGAACTCTTTGAAAAACAACAGAAATTCATTGCAAATCAAGTAACAGAAGAATAATCATCAAAAAATATAGCATAATATATAAAGCCCCTACTTTGTTAACCAAACAAAAACCCCAAACGTTAGAATGAACAATTTGAGATAGAAAACTACATCTAGACTTGCTAGAAGGTAAGATGCACAAATGCGTTATCTTTGTCACACCACCCTAGAGCATCACATTTAATCAACATAATGTACAATCCATCTCGAACATGTGGCCTTTTGTGTTTACTTGCACCATCACGCCAAGTAGTTATGCACATGAAAATTGATGTAGCATCCCATTTTGTCGTAAAGGTGCCAAGATAATATGTAAAATATGCCTTAGCATCAATCACTAAGCAATGTTTAAACTAGTAAACTAAATTTAGTGATAATATAAGCAAAAGGTTTATGCAAGGAAAAAGTACCTCGCACTTTGATTTTATCACATAGACGTCACCATCCTAAGCCAAATTAAATATATTGACAATTCTAAAGCAATAGAACTCACAAATGTGCTTTCTCATTGACATAATGTACATCATATACAATATAAATAACCAGACTTGAACTCTAAGCTAAACTTCTTCCAAATTGGTCTAAGCTAAACTTCTTCCAAATTGGACAAGTAATAGCCATAATAGACAAAGCTTCTTCCAAATGGTATAACAAAGGATGCCCTAATAGGAAATTAACATATTAGATACAAGCACCACCAAAATTCATATCTGTTGACGATTCCCAAATAACATGGTAGAGAAGAATATTATAGAATAGTAGAGATTCAACAATCTGACTACAGGATATACGTTTTTTAGAAAGATGGGAATATGTAAACCGAAGGCATGTTCCACCATTGTACCCCTTGGTTAAACTCTTAACAATAACTTAGAAGTTCAACTTAGGAGCTATACACTAGTTATTACAGATGGTTCAACTCTTTTTGGTACATATATCTTCTAGTGATTGCACCAACAATCAGTACTTGATGATTATATCTATGCAGTGAAGCAGGCAGGGAGATGGTAGACATCACATGTCCCCCTTGAAAGAGCAATAAGAGTAGATGCACATAAAGGAAGATATAGTATGGAAAACTCTATTGAATTGGCCTCTATAAAACTAGTCTGTATCAGAGGAGGCAGTTTGTGCATGGAGAGGTCAAATCTCAATCTGAGAACTGGAATGAAATGGGACATGCTCATGATTGTTTTAACTGTTCCATTTTTTAGTTCCCCGCCTATATTAGCAATCACATGGGAATCTGATCATTATCATCATAATCCAGACCCAAACGGACATGGAAAATGTTGAATGAGATTCGGGTTTTTCTTACTACAATGAGAACAGGTTGGGTAGTAGAGGACACATAGTTCTATCAGCCTAAAGTTGGAATGTTATTGTGTGATGACAGCAAAACACAATCAATTGCATAGAAGGCACAAATATCATATATGCAGTGGTATAACATTAAGTAGCAACAAAATGTTTATGGTAAACACCTCAGGTGCACATACCTCAAGCGGATTCTCCAAATAGTAGGACGCAGTCCAGGATACAAAAGAGCGCCTTCAACCTGTAAAGAGAATGATTCCATGAAAATTTATGACTACTTGAACACACACTCATGACAACAGCAACGGAAACAGTTCAAACACGGAAATGATATTAACTAAGCTTTATGACTCAACTGGTATGAAAGTAATATCACAACCAACTTTTTTGCAGTGAGTGTTGAAATGAATATTGTATGATTTGTGGTCATTGATTACTGAATCTGAATGTTGAAACATTACAACAATTAGGGCCAACCTTGTCTTCAGATATTGTGAAGCGGCCACTATGACACATCTCAGCTTTAGTGGAACGGTAGTTCATGAATTTCACAACATCCTTTAATTTCTCGGATGAATTCTAATCATTGCATAGCAAACAGAAAAACACCATCAGTTTCGGCACCGAAAATAACATTTATATCCAGTAAGCTGCATGCAAGAAGGCAAAACAATGCATAACCTTATATAGAAACCTGCCAGAAGGATAAAATCTGAGGTAGCGGAAATAGCAGACCTGCAAGACCAGGAAGAACAATACCCATGAGAGTTGGGGATATATTTCCACTCACAGTTACCATTTAAACAGCAAAGAAGCCACATGTGATAGAAGAATACAAGCAAGTCTAAGAGACAACAAAAATGTAATACAACATAGCTGGCATTAATAATGACCAAGCTAAAATATGACAGAAGTATATGGAAGATAACATTACAGATCAAGCATACTTCAAGTAACCTTTACATTTCCCCCCATGAAAACTGCACACATGAAATACCATGGTATAACACCTTTTCGAATATGTAGTGGTCATGTAGTGCTAACTGACCCATATACGAAAACGACAGTTCTGGAGAAATTGTATAAATCAAATGAGTTCGGACCAAGCAGGATTAGAAAAGAGTACATGAAGAGTCGACTCTAGCAATGCCAATGATATCCGGCAAGCGTCGCTCGAATAGTTGCCTAAGAAAGATATATATGAGGCAATTACATCTGAAGCATTGCTACACTAAAAATTAAAATGCTACTTTAACAGATATGAAGACATACCCGACGGCAAAAAGCGCAAATTTAAAAGGAAATATGGTGATGCTATAGATTTATTTCATTCCATGCCAAAAGGATTGATTAAAATGAGGTAAACGAAAATGTAATGGACTTCTTCATCCCATATATTTTCTCATTCCAAAGAAAACTCAACCGAACACAGCAAAAGGGAATTCTCGAGATTCCCTCAATCTTCACTTCCACCACTGCTCTTGCACCCTTACACCAACTGAGGTGGCATCGTAGTTTTGGTGGTTTTCCTGCTTCTCATAGTTGCTCTTTCTACACCTTTGACTTGCCACATCTCTGCCATAGAGATAGAGGTTTGACTCCTCCAACTAGAGTATGCCACAAGGCACAAGAAACATTAAAGAACCTGCCATTGGGAGTTGAAGATGGTCTATCCAGCCTTCGGTGGTATTACGAACCATTCTAGATCCATACAGAAGAATATTGAAATGACATCTCATTTAGTGACATGAACACCTCATTCAAACAAGACATGGAAAGCAAGGTAAGGCTTAAATATGATGCAAGAAGACTACTACACAGGTGATTCAGGATGACATCTCTTTACTGTTTGGTTGTTCACTATTAGAAACACTTACGTTGAAATGACAAGTGCACACCATAAACTATGCAAGTTGCTCCAAATGCTTTTGTTACATTCCCAAGTAATTTCACTAATCTATGTATGCCTATGCCGCATATTGAATTACCAACTTACATGATTAAAGAAATTGAGTAATGCAATATCCCTTTTGCTTTGAGAATAGATCCACCATCTGAATCAGAGGCATATGACCAGAAAATGAACCGTGCTATATTTACCTAGTGTATTGTGTATAAGCCTGCCTGCCTTGACAATCTTTTACTTGTAAGTTAGGTAACTCGTCCTACCTTTCAGACCTAGAGATCTCTCAGAAGATTGGAACAAATTGTGAGTGTCACAGTTTGCACCACTTAACCTTTTCGGTTGAATGGGCAAACACATTGGTGCTTCTTACCCATCTAGGCTGGGTCTAGGCATATATTAATCTCATCCAGGGTGGTCTGGAAACAAATGCACCTCATCCAAATGAGACTCGGAAAGCAAGGTAAGGTCCTATTGGAGGCAAGAAGACTAAAACTCAAATCGCGCAGGATGGAATCTCTTACATTTTGATTATTAGCCATTAGACTAATACTCAAGTTGAAATGATAACTGCACCCATCCACTTGAAAGTTGCTCCTTATGCCTTTGTTCACATTTACATGTAATTTTCATCACATGCATGCATGCCTAATGCTCATATTTAACTATCGACTTACATGCATCAGAGAAAGAAATATAGCCGAAATACTGTCTCCTTTAATTTCTACTCACCTCAATTAAAAATAATAGATCAAAATCTCAATTCAAGGCATATCGTCGAAAATGGACCAAAATATATTTTCATAGGGGAAAAATATATGCCTGCCTTCCTTGATAATCTTTTATTTTTAAGTTACATAAATTACTCTGTCACCTAAGATGTTCTTTTATGGGCCTAAGAAGTTCTTTTGTGCTACATATATGAGTTGAAATCTGAAATAATTTGAGTTGTGTCTCGTATCACATTGTAAGAGGAAAATACTGATTTATATAGCATACAACATGGAAGCATAAAAGGAAGCATAATTAAATTATCTAATAGAATATAATCACACCAAAAATCGTAAGAATAAATCATGGATGTATCTTCTAATACTCCTCCGGTTGGAGCACACATGTCATTTATACCCAACTTGCCATAAAATGCAATCAATTTGGATCTTCTAAAAGGGCTGGACCCGTTTAAAACCTATTGAAAGACCTAACACCCAGGTTTTAAATTTGAGTATATATGATCAATAGGTGTTTGATACTTCTTATGAACCACCTTCTATCGAGCACATATAGATATGTTCCAAGGAAGAGGTTGATATTTCAATAAAACCCTTAGGGAGAACACAATGTGTACTTGTGTTTACCAAGTTGGGCATGTTTGACATATATGTTCCAACTTGATGGTTGATTTTGACTAAATATGTGCTCTAAGGCTATTATTACCTTATGGAGTTCTCCTAGGTTTCATGTTTTGATCTTACTTCATTTTTTTTCCTTTGATGATGATCTAAATACAACGGAACCATTATTTAACATAAACTATGAAGTTTTGCATCCCCATCATTTAACATCTTACATCATATTATGCATGTCAGACTGACCAAGTATAAATATCAAACATGACAAAACGTCTTCAAGTTCAACAAGATAGAACTACAAAAATCATATACACCTGATGCTTTTTGTTTCAAAACATTCCGTCCTTGTCAGGAAGTAAAGGTCAGCTTCTCAACTTGAAACAGCTTTTGATTCAATCCATTGTTTTTTTTTTGATCATTTTCTTCATACCAAACTAGCTGAAGATAAACTATTTATTGTTCAATTTGTTGTGCCTTGGTGATTCACATTGATGTAGGTACTAGGGCGATTGAATATAAAATTGGCAATTACAAAACCTTAAATTAAGATGAATGAAAATACAAATATTAGCAATGCAGTAGAAATTAAGTGATGTCCAAGGTGTTGCTACTTATCCTATTGAACCCTGCACTGTCATTAGTTATACCCTAATTTGCATACCTATTATCTTGATATGCCCGTCATGTCCTACACTTCTAATAATTTGGAACACACATGAGCAAGATATTTCTCAAAACTGCAATTACTTCAGCATACACTTCCATAACAAGAAGGTTTCAAATTACTAAAATAACTTTAAGCAGTTGCAACATACCACATGGACTGGATTGGTGACCTTCCACTCTGCTACCCCGGCACGAATATAGGTGTTCCTACTAACATATAGACCTGCAGGATAATAGATGAATTTTACAGTGTTGACAATGAAATAGCAGGCCTTAGAACACACAACTTATACAAATGGTAATACAAGTAAGCAATGAGTAGATAGATTGTCTTTTGCTATTACAACTATGATTTGAGTTGGTATTGTTAGTTATATGCCCAAAAGCATATCATTAGATGATTATATTTAGAAACAATTTGAGTTATGAATAATAAAGACATTGTCTAATTATTATATGACGTTGCTATACTTCGTGTTGTATGATAAATATACATTAATAATCTTGGAATATGATTCCTAAAACATCCCTAGTCAAATACTACTTTACACACTGCACTGTCACCATAGGTCAACAATTTGAGTCCCTCCAAGCCCCAAGGCCATTGAGGATTTTCAATGGGATTAGTCGAGGTGGTGCAAGCTGGCCCGGACGCCCACAGTTACCAAAAAAAGTACTACTTTATACTGAAGTTGGAGTATTACACTTGAGACTAGCATAAATAGGAATGATATAATTGAGATTGAGTATACATATGGGTACAAGTTAGTGAACTTGTGTAATTGACAGACTTGAGATGAGAACACTACATGAGATGTCATATACGTGTCTTAAGTGTTTCTCATATGGTCATAGTATAATAATGTCCTTTGGCTTGATTATCTTGAAACTTTGATGCTAGATCTAATCACATCGTAACTAAGTGACAGAAATGCTGTTGGGTGTATGATGATACCATATGGTGAAACTTGCACAATGAGAGATAGGATTTGTCCCCCCTAATAGAGTGATAATATGAAAACAGATGCATGCTTTGATAGTCGACATAGGATATCAAAATTTCTTTTCAGTATATTCGGGTTTCAAGAAACTAGAGATTGGACAAAACGGAGATGAGACGTCCATACCTCGCATCCAATCTAGAGATCAGACACAATGAGGGATACAGCGTATATTGTGATCACGAGATTGATGAGCCACCAAACCTTGTCATTTGGGTGGGGCTGATGTATTGTCTGATCATGTTTCGTCTATCACTATAAATAGGTTTTATAATTATTACCGACATGGCAAGGTCCTAACGGTTCACATGCAAATAACTAAATTAAATAAGGAGAATCAAATAATTAAAGTGCTTAATTATTTATATCTTATAATTTGATTGGATTAAATTATTATTTAGATAAATATGAAAGTTCGAGGATAATGAAGGATCATTAAGTATAGAAAAAATGTGAACGGTCACATAGGGTCATCAAGTATAACAGAATTGAACAGGTCACATAGGGTAACATAGGTTTGGCTTTCAGCTGCATGCTGTAGCCCAACAGGTATAACATGTAAAGTTAAGCGAAGTATGGCATGACTCAACAATCCAATAACAAATATGAGAAAACAAAAAAAAAAACTAGAGATTCAAAGGACCCAAGTTCCAACCCAGACACAAATAGCTAACAGGGTATCCTTGGAATATTATCAAGGCAAGGATTTATTTACAAAATGTGAGATTTCATTATTTCATCTATACCGAGCCAAAAACATTTCTAAGAAGTTGACAATAGTTGAACTTTTGAGAGAACCCGTTAATTGCTTAAGCAAATACAAACTCCCATTGCAAATTAGTTGAAAATTTTAGTGGAAATGATAACTACTTTGAGGTTTTGAGTAAACCTCGGTGAATATAAAATGCATGGCAAAGTCCTACTAGAGACCGGCCTCTTTCCCACATAGAAGTTGACCTTTTAATGACACTAAGAAGTCTAAAGTATGTAATAATAAATCTATATAATAGCACTAACCTATAGATATTCACAACTTACCGTCCATGCGGACCCTTGGTCTCGAAAGCCACATTTTCCTCCATGAGGAATCATAATTACATTGCATAAGCTTGTAATTTTCCACCACACCAGAGATCTTCAAGGAATTCAATGAACATTTTAGACTATTTCAAGTGATAATTTGGTAATATAGCATTGCATATTTTATAACAAAAATACCTGCCAGGCCTTTAAGCATGCATTGCGCCAAAACACAGGGTTACGTACGGTATTTCTCCATTTTCGACAAACACAAGCTGCCTTCCCTAAGTTGTATGGAGTCATTCTAGCAAAAATCTACATAAAAAATTTCCAAGATTCAATAATCGTAGTTTATTATATACATTGTTTGGTAAATGTCTATGAAATAAAAAAGATAAAAAAAAAGAGCTTGGGAGAGTAGTTTAAAATTTGAAGCTAAATACCACACAATATATGGTCCAAACAAAAATATTACACCTATAGCATGCACAAAATATTACACCTATAACATGCTATGACATTCATTACTGATTCAATTCTCTAACATATATCCAAATAATGCCTTACAATTATTACATTATGTCTAGCGATATACACCACTTAAACTTGTTTCAGATGATATATATATAATTCCCTTTTCACTTTTTGGTGAAGTTTCACTTTTTCACAAGCCATTCTACTCTTTGGAGTAGAGGACATGCATGCGTCTCCCCCCCCCCCCCCCCCCCCCCCCCCAAAAAAAAAAAAAAAAAAAACTTTTGAATGGGATATACGGTGTTCATTTAGTTTGGTTTGGTTTATATATATAATTCCCTAGCAGAAGACATACCGATTCTTTAGACTCCTTTTATCAATACTAACTCCAAAGGAGTAAGTAGATTATAATTTCAAACCTAACAACATGATTGGCAATGAAATACATCAAAAAGGTAATTGAAGTAAGGCCACCAAGTACTTTCTGCCTTGACTAGAATATGAAAGTAGCAATTAGCTTCAGCAACTTCTCATATCTATGAAGCAACACAAACAGTCATCATACCTCAAACAGTAATTCATCTGGCAAGCATCTATGTATCAGCGATGAATCAACCACTGGTTTACTACATGTGCTACCGAAAGGAGCCACTGGTCTTACATTAACCCCATATAAATCTGCAGTCATTGACATTGATAAAAGCAAGTGTGAGAAAACTAACACATACCTTGTTCTAAATCACATTTCCTCATTTCCATTTAAGGTTGTTCCATGATCAGTCTGCACTCTCTCAAAATGTACAATAACAAATATTTATTCTTCAATTATATTATTTGTCAAAAGTTAATAGCAAGTCATTTGTTCCATTGCCTTCCCTTCTGCAGTTTTGTCTATCTTCCACTTTATGAGGTAGACAAAAACTGCCATAAATATGGAAACTTGATTGATATTAAAGCCAAAACACCTAAATTTGAATGGAAGGTAAACAATTTCTGTGATAATAAAAGGGAAAATTATCAACAAAAAGCAAATGGTGACTACGAATAAAAAATCATAACATTTATAACAACACTTAATTAAATTTTACCAAGCCATGGCCTTCGTGTTATGAAGAAGCCTGCAGCCCTCAACTGCGAAGCTGATTCAAGCTCAGCCACGATGTTTTTACCATAATCTGCAATTCGAACAATACTTGTTAATAACAATCAAAATGCACCAAAATATCACATCAATTAGGACGAGTCTTCAATTAAACAGAGCAATTCACAATTTTGAAACATAATATATTTATGTATCGTGTAAAAAAAATCCTATTTTTTGTGCAAATTGATCGAAAATCCAAATTGAACCTGAAGCCATGATCAATGATGATATCGGAGATGAAGAGCAAATGAAGCATGGAGAAATTGGAAAGCTTTTGTCATTGGGTATGCAACGACCTAATAATAATATATGGGATTCGTGTGGTTAGTAATTTGTACAACCGACTTCAATATCTTCGGGTTGACCCGGCTCCATAATCGGGTGAATGAGTTATTTGGGAAGTTGGGGTCAACCGTTCTAGAACCATTGTCCGCTGTTCATCTTTTAATTCGGTTTTAATTTAGTATAGGCATGGAAATGGGGCGGGACCTCAATCCCCATCCCCGTCCCCAATCCCTCATCTTCATCCCCGTCCCCATCCCCGTCCCCGTCGGGGAATATGATCACATCCCCATCCTCAACGGGGAACGGGGATCCCCAACGGGGAAACGGGGATTTTCTTTTTTCGTTTATGTAAGTTATTTAAATTAAATATATGAGACACCACACATGTTTAAATATCACATATTTCCAATAAACCTAAAATCGAAAGAAATTTAATTTAGTATAAAAATCACAACATCATATAATAATTAATAACTTAAAACCAAAATAAATTCAACCGAATTCGGGAAAAAAAAAACTTAACTTCAAACGTACCAAAAGATATCGAGTAAGATTCAAAACCATATCGAGTAATTGTATTTTGATTGACATCCAAAATACATACTAACATCTAAAAAATAACAATTTTATATTATAAACCTAGTTAGGAAATAGGAAATTATGAGTTACCAATTTAGTTTAAATAAATATATATCAAATATTAATTAAAATATAAAACGGGGACGGGGCGGGGCGGGGAGTGCGATACCCGTCCCCGTCCCCATCCCCGGTTTGAGACAAACGGGGATCCCCGTCCCCATCCCCATCCCCGATTTAGCGGGGAATCCCCATCCCCGATCGGGACGGGTGGACCGGGTTCCCCGACGGGTCGGGGCCTATTTCCATGCCTAATTTAGTACTCTTATCTGGTAAGAGCGAAAGCAACGGTCAAGAGTCTTATCCGGTAAGTAAGGGCGACGACTTTTACCCGGTTAGTACTTACCGGATAAATTTTTGCCTACGATATTGTTTTAATGGACTAAAATCTTACCTGATAAGGTAAATGATAGCATTGAATTTAACCGGTAAGTGCTTACCGGGTAAGTACTTGCGTAAACGACCCCTCATTCTAATTCATTCTTATTTGTTCCTTAATTTATTTATAGTTTTGTGGTTTTGAGAGAGAGGGAAAGGGAGGGCAAGCAAAAAGAATATTTTGGTTGATTATCAGTTTTATATAATATTCTGGCATGTTAAAATGGTTCAACGTTTTATCATGTATTCGTATGTATTTTTATCAGTTAATTATATGGAGGTTTAAGAAACTATATCTATACTACCTTATAATACATTTACACCAAACTCTTAAAAACAAGTTACCAAGCACAAAGTACTACCAATTTATGCAGGAATTTTGAAAAACTATGAATTACAAGCTTTAAAGCATAAGTTACACACTTGTAATGCACCTACCACCATAACCAAATTGAGGTAATTCAGAAGAGTACAATACAGAAGAGTACTTATTTACTGTTCCACCTACCAGCTTCAAACAATTGTCCAGGAAAGTAAAATCACTAATGATTTTATTTTACTTAATGTTCTTTTAAATAGTTATTTTTTTGCACGTTAATGTAAAATCACTAATGTATATCTATACTACCTTAATATACATTTAGACCAAATGTCTTAAACACAAATTTTAAAGCACAATGTACTACCAATTTAAGCATCAAATTCAAAAATCTCTTAAAAGGCAACTTTTAAAGCATAATGTACAAGTAATTTTTTATTTATTTATTGTTTAGATAACCATCCATAGGACGTGTCCCAGGCCCATCTCCTCTTCGGTCTCAACCCATACCTTCAATCCCACACGCTTTCTTCTTCTTCTTTCTCACGTCTTACACCATACTGAGAGTACAAAGTGCATACTGAAATGGAAGATTTTCTGCTACTTGATGGGCTCCCAAGATTTCACGCATATAAATTCTTCTACATGCTACTTGAGAGTTCTTTTCATCGGTGAAATCTTCTCTCTCTCTCTCTCTCTCTCTCTCTCTCTCTCTCTCTCTCTCTCTCTCTGTTTGATTTTTATTTGAAGAAACCTAGACTTTTCCTCTCCTATTTTGATTTCAGGTAGTGTATGAAACCCTAACTCTTTCTGATTTTACCTGATTTCCATTGGTAACTTTGTTTTTTAGATTTTGTTTTGATTTGGGTTCACGATTTGCAACTCAACATCTCAGCATCTGTTGATTTGGGTTCACAATATAGGTATGTTTACTTTCGAGCTTCTATGAGATGATTTTTATTACCCAATTTAATTTAGATGAGGTTCTATACACTTTCAAGTAATTTAATTTATATGTCATCTTCGATTTGTTATTGAGTTTTGGGTTTGTATATAAACTGATGATTAAAAAATATGACAGTCCAGAAAATGACCTTTAAAGCACCACCTTTAAACCAAACTGATAATTAACAACACCCAACCAATTAACCAACATCTGTCCAGAAAAATGACTAATCCTACATCAGTAATTGATTGGGCAGAAATTTGGCAATTGCTGATACAAAATCTAGAAAGTGTAATAGACTTCCTATCACATTCTAAGCAAGGCAAGACAGTAGCAATTTCAGGAGATTTGCAATCAAAAGCAAAATATTGGTTTTCCATGTAACAGACCGTGACTTGGGCAAAAATTTGGCAATCTGAACACGACCAAACCAGTAATTGATTGGACAAAAATTTGGCAATCTGAACATGAGCAAACCAGTAATTGATTGCAATTTGGCCTATTATGGCCATTGCACCTGTAGACTAGACTGTAGTCCAGACAACAACGGATAATTAATTGAACCAGTATACCCGTGCCCGTATTTTGCAACATAGGTTCTTATTAGAAGACTAGAACTATAACGAAATAATATTTATTAGAAGAGGTAGGACATAACATATCTTCTATAGAAATAAATGTACATAATTTTTAAGGGTGGAATATGTAGGATCTTACAGTTGCTCGAGTGATGCCTGGAAGACAGCAATCAACATGAGGTGTCATAATGTTACCTTTCTTCACCAAAAACTGCATTGCAAAAGGAGAGTGTTGAATTTTTGAAATACACTACTAAATTAATCGAGTATTTGCAAGTATTGAAGGCAAGTATTGAAGGCAAATGCTAGACAAAAGAAATTCACAAGATCGTTTTGGAATGTAAGATTTTTATAGCAGCAACCAAGACCATGAACCAGTAGAAAGTCATGACTTTAAAATAGATTTCTTGCAGCAGATTCATTCAAAACACCAATCACAACTTTAACTAATAAGAAACAGGATCTGATTAAGTACTTAAGTACCATATATGATTAAGTTTATACCGTGGTACACAACAAAAAGATGAAATGTTTGGCAACAATCTGATTCCAAATTTAATTTTTACACAACAATCTGATGTGCTTAATTATGATTTTGTTTTTGTTGTTAATGATGAAATTCTACAAATTATGTGCTTCCCAACCATGAATTGTTATTACTACTCACACAACATAAAACTCACCGTAATTATTCTAATAATGTATGTAGGCTCTAATGGTATTTAAGTAACTTAAATTTCAAAATAGATGATGTGATACGCATTGTGGTTGACCCGGTTTCAAGAAATTCTATGAAAATTTCATTTTCCTACATATATATATAACCAAGAATTTGATGTCCACAAGTTAAAACATTAAAAATACACATAATAAGAAGTTTTACATTAATGAATACATTGAGCTACCATTTGAAGTAGGCTATATGCACTTGTGCATATAGGCTATATGCACTTGTGCATATAAGTGGGTTGGTTGGTGATATCGCCCAAAAAAACGGTCGTAATTGGCCCGGTCTTTTCACTGGTTCCCGGTTCAACCGGTTGAACCGGTCGGGTCAACCCGGGTTTTAAAACATTGTTTATTACTACAAATCACTGCATTTATCCAATTCCTGTTCTACAAACAACTTAACTAGCTATCACCAACAAAATTTAGAGTACCCTTTTCTGCTCAGCAGCAACAAATACAAAAAAACCCAATTAAGACAACTACAAAGAGAGATATATACATCCACAAGATTCTTGAAAAATGATCTTTAATGTTATACTAAGCTGACCTGATGAACGTACACTATGTTATTCTTGATATAACATCACATGTGATTCTTGAAATAGAATCACATGTCAGGTATGCGCTGTCAAGTGGGATTTACTGGGTCGATTTAGTTTGGTTTAGAATCACATGTGATAGAAACCAAGTAAAATACACAAGTACCCAATAGTTTTTCTACTTGCTTCTGTGAATTGATTGTCTCACAAGTTCATCCAAGCAGAGCTGAACTTCTTCTATGGTGATCTGCCTATCTTTTATTGCATTTGTGCCACATTGAATGGCTTCAAAAACCTGCCATCAGAGAGCAACACATGAGTATATGGTAATATCTCAGTACAGGGGATGATGCTAAAGATATGTATTTGTTTAGACTTCAAAAATGTCGATTTCTCCACCAACAATAACTGCTGCTGCACTTGACAGGTTAATGAACCTCTACTTTTCAAGCATTTTTTCCACTTAGAGGCCAAAACAGATTATGATGTCTAAATGGAAGTTGTTCTACGACTTCTTATGGTTCTACTCGAATTGGAATCACTCCATTTGGATCAACCATCGATTTTATACAAATTTTACAAAAAACACAGGGACTGATCCCGAGTACACTCTGATCAGTCCCAAAAACACACAGTTTTGAGCCACTTAGAGTCTCAATTGGGTCTGAAGCTCTTCATATGAGTTGTAGTATACATTTAGTTCGTTCTACCTGTAAAATTTGAGCTCATTCGGACTTACTGTTTGAGAGTTATGCACCAGTAAATTATGCACCGGTAAATAAGTTGATCTGCACTCGAAACAAACTATATTGTTTCATGGTTCGTTTTATTCTTCGTCTCTCTCAATTTTAACTCTATGGTTTTGTGTGGTTTAAATTATATACATTAAAAGTTAATATGGTTGAATAGTCAGAAATTTTGGAATGTAATAGTTGGATAGCTCGTAGCGGTACTTTCAAACCCAATTAGAGACTTTTTTTTAGTTCTGATATTTAACAGTACATTTGCTTCTTGTTTCTTTTATTTGACTGAATATTCTGCCCGATATAATTTTGTTTCATGTTGGATCCTCTTTGTTTTAAGTTATATGGATTTGTTGTACATTTTTTATATAGATTAGTAGATCTACTGTTTTATGTTGATGTTATGTTGCTCTTGTTGGGGGTTTTTGTTTGCTCTTTTGTTATGCATTCTAGGTTGTGTAGTAGTTTTTGCTGCTACTTTGTTATGCATTATGATGTTATTTAGTATAGTCTTTTTGCTTGTTGCCTTGTTATGCATTCTAATGCTGGTTAGTATCGTTTTTTTGTTGTTGTTTTGTTATGCACGTCAACCATGCATCTAGGAAAATGGGATGAAATATTGATACATGCTCTCAAATTCCCGTGCCTTTTATCTTCTCTCAAATACCAACTATTTCAATACAAGTTTAACCTCTTTTCGTGTCTCGTAGTGTACAAACATGTTTTGATATCTCAATCTGTAGTTATGCTCACATCTCACTTTTGGTGTCTCGAAGTGTACAAACATGTTTTGATGACCAGGTCCTGGTCCTTTTGCAGGTCATTGTTTATATTTGAATTAAGTTTTCTGGTTTTTGAACTATAAATATGCTTGCTTGTTTATCTTTTAGCTCCTAGACATGGTTGTAATAGAAGTCCACTACATGCTTGTGTTCAAACAACATTAAGGGAAGGTTTTTTGGGTGTGGTTCTATAAGGAGACTCAAAGTATGGTTCCATCTATAGCATTTGTGGTGTATCCTGTTATTTTCTTTTTTGTTGATAACTAAAATTATTTATCAACATTTGCCTCTTCTCTCATTTTTTGGTCATCTGGATCTTAATGGGGGCATTGGGGAGGTTTTTTGGGATGATGGTAAAAGGGAGTGAAGGGTAAAGGTGATAAGGCTTTTGAACTTGAATAGGAGCAATAAGGAGGTTCTTTTGGGAGTGTGGATTATTGGCTGGAGATTACTGAATATGGTGTACAGGGGTCTTATTTTTGAGCTTCATATCAGTTTGTTTGTGGAGGGTGGGTTTTTTGGTTTTATTGCTTTCATCAAACATGAATATGGGCATTTTTTTGGTCTGATTCATGGATTGATTTCCTTCCTTGGGATTTGTCATTTTAAATATTTATATTTTCATTCAATGCTTATGTAGATATAAGGTTAAAATGGTCATTTTAGTTGTTAAGACTATTCATTAAGAAAAAAATCAAACAATAACTTATCTTGATTTATTCAAGACAATACTTAAATCTTTACTACCTTATAATGCATATACACCTAAACTCTTAATTACAATACATCAAGCATGAGATTTTCATTTTCCTACATATATATATAACCAAGAATTTGATGTCCACAAGTTAAAACATTAAAAATACACATAATAAGAAGTTTTACATTAATGAATACATTGAGCTACCATTTGAAGTAGGCTATATGCACTTGTGCATATAGGCTATATGCACTTGTGCATATAAGTGGGTTGGTTGGTGATATCGCCCAAAAAAGAAAGAGACAATACTTAAATCTTTATCTTTACTACCTTATAATGCATATACACCTAAACTCTTAATTACAATACATCAAGCATGAGATACAACCATTTTATGCATAGAAATAAAAAATCTATGAATTACAAACTAGAAAACGTAATGTACACCTTGTTGATAAAACAACTTATTGTTTAAAAAAAAGGCATGGGTTTGAAGTAGGGTAGAACGGTTTAAAATTCTTGTTGTAAGTTATGCTTTATGAGATGCTTAAGAAATGCAGGAGTTAAAAAAGTATTTCAATTTGTACAGCTCTGACATGTTAGGTTTTGTTTAATGTAGAAGTTTTGGGTTAAACGGTTACAAACCGAATAACCTGAGACCGGTTAGAATCAAACAATATTTAAATCGTACAAACTTGGATTATAAAAAAATGGCAGAGTTCTCTATTTTTGTTTGTTTACCTATGACAATGAGATGAGAAATCGATAGTTCCTCAACCCTTTTCCTCATCGAACTTTTAAACACTTTGTTAGGATCGAGTGGAGGGTCGACTGCGTGCGAGAGACGATTGGATTTTGAAATCTGATGTTAATCGATTAGGGTCTTATGAACATATATTTGGGATTTGGGTTTTAAATTGGGCTGCTATATGGGCTTCTAAAATATTAAAATGGATAGCGTATTAGATTTAAGTATTAAACCATATAATTGATGTCTATATAATTAATTCATCATTTTACAAATATCATAATTAATCTATCATATTTACATGGACGTTTTTTTTTTTAGCAGCAGAAAAAGAACCTTTTTATAAAAAAAAAAACAGTTCAGGAAAACACTTTGTTAGGATTCACCTAAATTGAACCTACCTTTAGTATATGGGCTTAAGAAGATGAAAATATTTCTTTTAGGGTTTAAGGTTTAGGAAAATATTTTGTTTTTCATATTTTTATGTAAATTAATATAGTTTTCTGTTTTATAAATACAATTAGTTAATTATAAATTTATAGTTTATAGGAAAAATACATTTTGTTTTTTATATTTTCATGTACATTAATGTAGTTTTTATGGTGTTAACAATATTATTAATGTTTATAAACTTGTAGTAAATGGATTCTCCGTATAATGTTGAAGTTTTTTCATCTCTACACTACGAATTTTTGAGACGGTGGAACTTGAGAACTGTCCGTGTGGAGCTTGTTTTGGAAGATGTCAAAAAAGAATGCCTATATATTATTTTACTTGATCAAAATGTAAGTTAAAAATATGCATACTTTAAATGCATGGTAAAAGTTATCATTTTTAAATCTATTTAACAAATATTTCATTCTATTTTAGAGAGAAAAAATGGTAGCAATTGTTCGAGGCTATTTGATGCAATTATACAAACAAAGAAATTTGGTCGGAGGGGTTTTTTCTTTGGATCGTTTTCAAGTTGAAAATACTTATGATGATACCCCAAGGTATGAAGGCTATAGGCTGGTCTACAATGAAATGATAATCATAATAAGTAAAGACACAAAGTTACAACCATTAACAGCTGATGTCGAAAATGGATTTGCGTTCTATCCATTGGTGCCTTCGATAAGAACCCTTGCTGAAGATCGAACCACGAAAAAAATGATGATCGGTACATTTAAGTTATTCATTACATTTGTATTTTTTATATACTATTAAATATATATTTGACAATATAAATCTAATTTTAAAAATATAAATATCCTTGTTTTAGATGTTGTTGGAAAAATAATCATGGGAGGACGAAGAACGTATTTCAGAAATGAAAACGGATTCCAACTTGGTTATTGTGAACTGTTTCTGCAAGACATAACGTAAGTGTGTGTATTATTATAATTATTAACAAAATGTTATATAATCAATAACATCCCTATTATGAATAGGGGAAGCATAATACAAATGCGATTGTATGATGTTCGACCAATGTTTCCAATGAGGATAGCTCGTGCAATAGCAAATCAATCCATAATATATGCATCCCACGTGAAACTTATCCATTTACCTACAAGTACGTTATAAGTTATTTCAAGAATCAACATTCTATTTTAGTATTACATATACATATTATTATATTACTGAAAATGTATATTTATTATTTTCAGTGAATGTTTTAAGTTCTACGGACTTAACAAATATCAAGTTCGAACCACAGATGCCGGAAGCCGACAACATTAGAATCTTGATGAGATAAAAATATGTAGTTGATCAAGCTTATTAGTGTTACCATGGGTTCTTGTAATTTTATGATGACATTGAAGCATTTATGAGTCAATTATTGTTATTATGTTCTTTTTTTGTGTATTTTGGTGATGACATTGGAAACATATATATATCTTTTATACTTATAAAGTTTAAATTTTGCTATTTTGTTGTGTAATAATACTTTTGTTTCAATTGTCAATTGTATTTGTTTGCTAAATTATTAGTTCCACAAATAAAGAATGAGTGATGTGTTTGATCCAATAAAAAAATACAATGACTATGGCCAAAGCGACCAACGTAAAAAAAATCAAAGTTAACAAGTTAAGTTTTGTTCAATCTTGAAATTCGTTACATTGATTATTTCATTCCAACTCAATGCAATGGATGCAATCTTACAGTGTGCAATGAGGATTGGTGATGAGAAAATTGCAAACAGTGATGTATCCCCCGTCGATGTAGATATAGCAAAAGGTATGTGGAATATATGAATTCATACTTTTTGTATATTAGTTTATGATATACTTACTATGTATATATAAATATAATGAAATAAAATTAATATTGTCGCAGAAAAACAAAATGAATATTGTAGAAGATATTATGCACGACAAAAGGAGAAGAACAAAATGAGAAAAATAGCTATTGGTGAAGGAAGTAGTCAATCTACGACACGTATGGAGACAACGCAAGTGGATATCAATGAAACAACCCCTTCCAGTGCTTTAAGTATTGCTGAAAAGAGAAAAATTTATAACAGAAATTATTATCTTCGAAATAAAGAAAATAACATGATTAAAACAAGTGTTAACACACAAGGAACAAGTGCTACAGGTAAAGAAAGAACGGATACAATATGTTCGGGGTTGACACATGAAAACTTCAACGGTAAAAACAATGCAATTATTATTATATTTGAATTTTACTAATGTCATAAATTAAGGTCTCAACATTATGTTGTTTTCTATTATAGGTGTTCGAAGTAACCGTCGCATACTCTTACCTCTCTTTCATGAAGTCGTTAATCAAGTACCGAGAGGTTAGTGTTTCATTTTGAATTTTATATTATTGTCAAGTAAATTCAATCAACTTTTTTTTTTCATTCTCTTAATCTAATAATTATGATATAAAATTTTAAGAAACATTTTCTTCAAGCAAGGAAGAAAGTTTCATTTTGAATGTGTGTTATATGTAGGAGGTTGTACTAGAGTCAATGCCAATTCATCAACCCAAGATAACATCCTCGAGGTGGATCAGTACGATTTTGTTAACACACAAGGAACAAGTGCTACAGGTAAAGAAAGAACGGATACCATATGTTCGGGGTTGACACATGAAAACTTCAACGGTAAAAACAATGCAATTATTATTATATTTGAATTTTACTAATGTCATAAATTAAGGTCTCAACATTATGTTGTTTTCTATTATAGGTGTTCGAAGTAACCGTCGCATACTCTTACCTCTCTTTCATGAAGTCGTTAATCAAGTACCGAGAGGTTAGTGTTTCATTTTGAATTTTATATTATTGTCAAGTAAATTCAATCAACTTTTTTTTTTCATTCTCTTAATCTAATAATTATGATATAAAATTTTAAGAAACATTTTCTTCAAGCAAGGAAGAAAGTTTCATTTTGAATGTGTGTTATATGTAGGAGGTTGTACTAGAGTCAATGCCAATTCATCAACCCAAGATAACATCCTCGAGGTGGATCCATACGATTTTGTTTATGATGGTATCCCTAGACAACATCGTGTCTTGAAGGAACATAATGCATGTGTACATTGTGGAGCAAAACGGTTAAAATTTGAATTTGCTACCTTTTGTTGTATGAGTGGGAAGACAAAGTTGGCATACTCACCCATTCCTGAAGAATTACACCATCTCTTCACATCACAATCCGAATTAGGTGAAATGTTTAGGCACAACATACGTGCATACAACACAAACTTTTCCTTCACGTCAATGGGTGTAAATTTAGATAGTACCACAAGCAATATGACATCCGGAGTATATACATTTCGTGCACACGGAGGAATATATCATAAAATCGACCAGTTAGTTCCTAGGGATGGACAACCTAGATACTTACAGTTGTATTTTTATGATTCTGAATCTGAGTTCTCACACAGACTCCAATGGCCAAATCTTGATAGAAACATCGTTGAAATTTTGACTCATGTTCTTGCTACGAACCCATACGTGAGAACATTCCGAAGCCTTGCTGAGCTAGGGCCACTCGATAGTTATAAAGTCACTTTGAATGCTTCGGTGGAACTCGACCAGCGGGTGTACAACCGACCGACCACATCTGAGGTATACATGTTATTTAAAATAAAAGATATCATATACATATTTTATACACTAACTAATTCTATAATTATGGCAGGTTGCTGGTATTTGGGTTGAAGGCAATGACAACATATCTGCATACAAGAGAAGTATCGTTGTGTATGGGAGGTCTGACTATAGTCAATATATTAAATCATACTTCAGTTGTTATGACCCATTGTCTTATCCTTTATTCTTCCCCAACGGTGAGCCTGGATGGCATTCTAATATACAAAGACATGGAGCTTGCATCAATCAAATTGTTAATGATGAAGAAAACATCGAGGAAGATTTAGAAGGTACCTCCACCATCACAGTTTTTTACATTTTTAAACATAAATGTCATCAATTTATAATTGTTGTCTCGCAACATATACATTACACAGAAACTAACGTAAGAAGGGGGAGGAATGTTTCTATGCGAGAGTACTATTGTTACAAATTCCAGATTCGTTCGAATGACAATTTGATTCTATTGGGGGGAAGATTGTTACAACAGTTCGTGGTAGATGTCTACATAAAGATTGAGACTTCACGTTTGGAATTTTGTGAAAAAAACCAAGCCAAGATAAGAGCGGATTTATACCAAGGTGTTGTGGATTGTGTGAATGCCGGTGAGGTTCAACCAAGTAGAGTTGGACAACGAGTTGTATTGCCTGCAAGCTTCATTGGAGGCCCGCGTGACATGCGACGACGATTTATGGATGCCATGACTTTGGTTCAAGATGACGGTAAGCCTGATATATTCCTTACAATGACGTGCAATCCAAAATGGCCTGAAATCCTTAGAGAGCTATTGTCGGGCCAGACTGCACAAGATCGACCAGACCTTGTTACAAGAGTTTTTCGTGCCAAATTAGAAGATATTAAAAAGCAACTCTTCCAGAAGCACATTCTCGGTGTTGTCGGGGCCTATGTTTATGTCATCGAGTTTCAGAAGCGTGGTTTGCCACATGCACATTTCCTTCTCATAATGAAACCTGGGCACAAGATGACCAATCCAGATCATTATGACAAGATCGTGTGCGCTGAAATTCCAGACCTCACAAAGTATCCCCAAATGCACCAGTTGGTCGTCCAACACATGATGCACGGTCCTTGCGGTCATTTACGACCATCCAGTCCTTGTATGCAAGGTGAACCGAAAAAATGTCGTTTCAGATATCCTAGGCAATTCAACGACCAGACGGCGCATGCTGAAGACTCATATCCATTGTATCGACGAAGAAATAATGGAATAAATGTAAACGTGCGAGGTCATACCCTTGATAATAGATGGGTGGTCCCGTATAACCCAAAGTTGCTGATGATGTTCAACTGTCATATCAATGTTGAGGCTTGTTCGAGTATAACATCTGTGAAATATGTGTTTAAATATGTTTATAAGGGTCATGACAAACAAGTTGTTCATGTTGATCCAGGGGAAACAGAGTTGGTTATTAACGAGATTAAGAAGTTTCAAGATGCGCGTTATGTCTCTCCTCCTGAGGCAATATGGCGTATTTTTAGCTTCGCTCTTTCTCAAATCCACCCTTATGTGATGGCTTTGCAACTCCATCTCCCCAATAAACAGATGGTTAGGTTCAGAGATGATGATATAATGACGGATATTGTTGATAGAGAGAGAGATAAGCGAACGATGTTGACCGCCTTTTTTGAGAGAAATAAAGTAGACAGGAGTGCGAGACAATATTTGTACAAAGATTTTCCAAAAAACTACACGTGGAACCCAAGCTCGCGTCGTTGGAATCCTCGAAGACAAGGATCAATGAGAGGAATATTGGTTTCTGCTAATCCAGTTGAAGGAGAGCGGTACTACCTACGTGTAATTTTATCACATATCAGTGGGCCTACTTGTTTTGAAGATCTATACACCGTCAATGGCTTATTACACCCGACATTTCGTAAAGCAGCTCTTGAGAGAGGGTTAATAGAGACTGACGATAACTTATCTCAATGTCTTGCTGAGGCCTCCTTATTTCAATTTCCTGGTGCTCTTAGAAGGTTGTTTGCAACGATATTAATTTATTGCGAACCTGGAGATGTTCGTAAGTTATGGGATGACCACTATGACTCTTTTTCTGAAGATTATAGGCGACAATGCGAAAGTGTTGACCAAGTCCGAAATATGGTCCTAACTGACATCATGATCTTTCTACAATCTATGGGTAAAACTCTTGTCGATTTCGATCTTCCAAAGATAAATGCAGATGCAAACTTACAATTTGGAGGCTTTCGTGAGGTACAAGAGGAGTACTCTGTAGTTGTGGAGGAAGAACACCTACGTGCCCGAGACTCTCTCAATTCCGACCAAAAATACGCATATAATGAAATCATGAGGCACGTGGATGATGATTGTCCTGGCGTGTTCTTCATAGATGGTCCCGGTGGAACTGGAAAGACATTTTTGTATAAAGCTTTGCTTGCCAACGTGCGTTCCCGTGGTTTTATTGCTCTCGCTACCGCTTCGTCAGGTGTTGCTGCCAATAATATGCCCGGAGGGAGAACAACTCATTCTCGATTCAAGATTCCCCTCAATCTTGATAACAACTCAATGTGCAACATAAAGAAACAAAGTGGGGCTGCTCAATTGCTTCGCAATGCAAAAATTATCATTTGGGATGAAGCATCAATGGCTAAAAGGCAGGCGGTAGAGGCGCTTGATCGAACAATGCAGGATATCATAGGTGTGGCACTCCCATTTGGTGGAAAAATAATGGTTATGGGAGGTGATTTTAGACAAGTCTTACCGGTTGTGAGACGTGGAACCCGAGCACAGATTGTAGATTCTAGCTTACGGATGTCACCACTATGGTCAACGATTAAAAAGATACGGTTAACTCTCAACATGAGAGCACTAACTGATCCATGGTTTTCAGGATTTCTATTACGAGTCGGTGATGGAAATGAAGAAGCGTTGGACGAAAAGTTTATTCGCATACCTGATGACATGACCATTCCTTATACCGATAATGTTGATCCAAAAGATGCTCTTATTGATGCAATCTTTCCATCTCTGCAAATCAACGGAGCTGATTCAGATTATATCATTTCCAGGGAGATATTATCAACTAAAAATGAGAACGTTGATGAGATAAACGATAAGTTGATCAACAAATTTTGCGGAGATGAAAAGGTATATTACAGTTTCGATGAAGCAGAAGATGATCGGAATAACTTTTATCCGGTGGAGTTCTTAAACTCACTAACTGTTAGTGGTTTGCCCCCTCATTACCTTCGGCTCAAAATTGGATGCCCAATTATTCTATTACGAAATATCGATCCTTCAAATGGCTTATGCAACGGCACCAGATTGATATGCAGAGGTTTTCAGCAAAACGTCATCGATGCAGAAATAGCCATTGGTCAGCATGCTGGAAAGAGGGTATTTTTGCCGAGAATTCCTTTATGTCCATCTGAGGATAACATGTTCCCATTCAAATTGAAGCGAAAACAGTTTCCAGTTCGACTTAGCTTTTCTATGACAATCAATAAAGCTCAAGGGCAGACAATACCGAACGTAGGTGTTTATCTACCGGAATCTGTATTCTCGCATGGACAACTTTACGTGGCGTTGTCTAGAGGGATATCACGGGGAACTACAAAGGTATTAGTGAAGCCTGTGAAAAAATTCAATCGTGTTGGAGTCTACACATCTAACGTTGTGTATAAAGAAGTTTTACGTGATGAATAAGGTACAATCAACTAATTACTATTACACATATGTACAATATGTTTAGATTTAAAATAATTATGTTTTTTTTGCAGAACATGCTTGCGGATTGATGCTTCACATGTCCTAGCATATTATGAATCTACGGATGTGCATTTTCACATATGATTGTCATGTCACTTTTGATTAGTCATTATTTTCAAACTTTTAACGAGTTGTGAATATATGGATTTATATATATCTTGTAAATAAACATATTTTATGGTAGTAACCGTTTTGCAAATAAATCATACTAACCTATAAAAAAATTGAGAGAAAACGAGAATAATATGAACAAAAACCATCGGTGACAGAAAAGTTATTTGCTTTAGAAATTGTGATTCACCCGATTTGTCAACATATAACATATTGGTTGTCAAATTGATTGGTTGTCAAATGTATATGAAGTAACTACGGAATTTGGATTGGATTTGAATGAGAAATTGGTGTTTTTTGCAGAAAATATTTACGAATGAGTGCATTACAAAAACTAAACAACATTCTGGATATACGGATGACATTATTTACAAATGATTGTATTTCTTTGTTCAGTCAAGAAATTTCAAGTTTTGTAATTAGTTTTGAGTAATGGATTTAGAAGCCCAATATGTGTGCAATTATTTTTCCATTAGATTTTGCTAATACAACATATTAACCTTCAACTTGATGTTTCGGAATTGTGATTTACCCGCGCTGCATCGCGCGGGTACACCACTAGTATATATATATATATATATATATATGCTTTAATAAGTTGTAAGCTTTAATTTTAAGAAATATTAAGCAATGTGTTACTTCAACATGGTTTTTACTTTGTTGTTGATGAGTGGGGAGGTGTTGCACATGATTTTAGATTGTTGTCCGAAGTTATAACATATGTAGATATTTGATTTATATTACATTCTCTAGGTATTTTTAAAAGAGTAATCTCTCTCTCTCTCTCTCTCTATATATATATATATATAAATATGGCAACTGTAATGTTAAATATTGGTTTTGAGATTTTTGTTGTAGACGTCCAATGAATAAGTATGGAAAGTTGAACCATTCTCTTGCAAAACTTAAAATGTAATTGATATGTACTTATGATGTTTCGAAAGCACGTTGTCCAATCTGAAGAGAATCGCTTTGTTTTCACTTGAGGTTCAAGGAGACATTTTTATTGGATACTTTATGGTTCACAACATTATACGAAAGCATAGTTTAAGTAATGAATTAGTTTCTAAATATGAACAAAGTGATGAAGGAGACGATAATGATGATGAAGTTGAAGAGGTTCAATCACATGGCAGTAGAACTAACCAATCATACATGGCTAATTTGTTGGACAATTAAGAGCATCTGCAATGGTTGGGTTCTTTGCCAACTCATCATTTTAGGAACCGGTCCTTCCATCATTTTTACCATGGAGTGCATCCAAGGTTCTTGCCACCTCATTGGAGCGGTCCTCACAGAGGAACCGCTCCTTGAGGTTTAAATTGATGTATTATATATTAAAATAATCAATACCATTTTTCATTTAAATAATCAAATCTATTAAATTAGTGTGTTCAACTGTTTTTTAATATATAATCCATTGAAAATAATTAAATAAAATTAATTAATTAGTTATCAATTTTAATTATTTCGACTATTATTATTTTAATTACTTGTAAATATTTTGTAACTTTTAATTATTATGTTTTTTATTAATGTAGCAATTAATTTTTGTAATTTCTAATTGTTGTCTTTTAATTATAATGAGTTTTTAATTATTGTCTTTTATCATTATAATTGTATATTATTATAGTTTTTATTAAATTAATTATGGACCGGTTCATGATTGAGAATTAAAAGTTTATGAAATATGTAGGAAAGAGAAAACTGATGTGACAGAGAGATAAAACAGATGTGGCAAAGTCATGAACCTCTAAAGGGGTTCATGACTGTGGATGCTCTAATACAAATTGAAAATTGATTTTAATTGTTATGAGACTTTCTTCATATTTGGTATTGTGTTTGGATCATATAATGTATTTTAATAGGATATGAATATGTTAAAATTGGACGATGATATACTTTTGTTAAATTGAATTGCTAGTTTTATAATTTACACACATTTAGATAGTTCATAATAACAAACGATACTATAGATTCTGATTTTATAATTCAGTACCACCTATTATCGATAAAAAATTAAAATAAAACTTAACTTTTAACACCTAAATATTTTGTTAAAAAGATTCGACAAAGAAAAAATATTAGTTTTCCATACATAAACACACTTGGTGGGCCAAGTTTACACTTAAGAAGTAAATAAATAAGGATGTTGCTATTCCTACCCCCTCCTCACTCACAAAAACTTTCATAGCCCCTATCTCACTCACATCACATACCCCTATAGAAAGGGGTATGGATAGAATTCACCATAAATAAACGAAAAATTTTGCATCTACCAAAGATCCCAAAAACTTCAAAATCTCTATTTTATTACTTACTAATAGTATAATAAAAAATATATAAATTTCATTAAAAAATCCAAAAATCTATGTTTAAATAAAATAAAAATTCAAGTGATTATTAATGTCTTGCTAATTTAACAATCCAATAAAAAAAACCCAAAAAAAATATATCGACAATAATAAAGTTATATAATTCTTGTTTTTTTAAATATAGTTGTTAGAATATGTCTTAAGAGGATGAAACAATAAAGGTTAATCAGTAATCTATCCCCTTTTGCTAATCACTTTAATGTTTTTGTCCATAATTAACAAAAAAAAAACGAATTTTTCGAGAGGTGACTCTTTAAATACCCTTCTCTTTATAGAGGTGGTCTCCACTATATAAACCCAAAAAAATTTCAAAAATATTCAAAGATGGTCAAACCTATCTCTCTTTAACTTCTCTCTAACATAGAATTCTCTCAAACGTCGATGATTTCAGCAACAGAAACTCCATGAACAACGAAGTAAATATTAACAGTTGTCTACCATGATAATAAAGTAAAAGACGCGTATTTGTCTTTTTAAATAATTCAGGCCATATTATTGTAAGATAGGCCCACCAGTACTGTTTGATTTTTAAAAGGCGGATATTCAATGGTTTATACCATCCTTACTAGCCTATATATAGTGATGATCGTAGTACTAAATGATCATTCCCCCATCAATGTAGACGGCAATGAAACTCTCTGTTCCACGAAAACACTTGTCCATCTTTCTTTGAAATACAACCAAATAACTATGTCGGAATTACTAATTTATCCCAATATGCAAAAAAATTTAAAACATGTTTTTTCTTCTTCAGAGTTTCATATTTTCCAAAGTCTACAAAGTGATGATTTATGTGTGTTTTTTTTTCTTTTACATTGTTATGCTTCGTAGTGAAAGATATAGTAGCATCTAAAATTTAAACATGATTTGGTGGAAAAATCAAACTATCTAAATTTGAGTTTCATATTTTGCGAGTTCTACATATTGGTGATTTCTATGTTCTTTTACATGTTTATGCTTTGTAGTGATAGATCTTGTAGCATCTAAAATTTAAACATGCTTTGATGGAAAAAGCGATTCATATTTAGAGAGTTGGGTTTTGTTTGTTTTCTATGATTCTTTTGCATTTTTATGCTTTGTAGTGATACATTGTTAGGTTTTTACATTTTTAGAGAGTTGAGTGTTTACATTTGTTGTCTGTTTTTTTTTTTTACATTTTTAGCAATGTTCTAAAAAACTCGCCACACAGCCGCCATGGCACCAAGGCTTGTGTGTCACGCCACGTTAAGCCCATGGCACGCCATGGCCAAATGAGCAATTATCGTAATGAGATATTTGATTTTTCTTTACGTTTTTAATGTCTTATTTGCAAGTTTTTAATATATAACGTAATTTAACTTGCTTATTACTATTGACTCATTGAGTAACACTACAAAACATACGTTTTTATATATAATATTATATATATGGATCAGAAATTTGACGCCATAAGTCACGCCTTGAAAACGCCATGACTCCTAAGGCTTGAGGCTTAGCCTCGCCGCCACGCCACGCCATTTAAAACCTTGATTTTTAGAGAGTTGGGTTTTTACATTTTTCTGTTATGTACAAGAATAACATATTTCTACAATGATTTTAAGAGAGGTGTCAAGACAAAATGCACTTTTTAGAGAGATGTCAGAAAAGTGCACTTTTGTCCTACACATGTATTCTATGACATACTCGCAAATAAAAAGGGTTTTTAGAAAGTCACCTCTCTCAAAATCCGGGTATTTTTTTTTAATTTAAGGGTAAAAACTTCAAAGTGATTAATGGAAAGGGGTAGATTAATGATTAACCCAACAATGAAACTTGATCAAGAAACAAAGCATGACCAAGTGCACTGCAACTCCACAAACCACTATTTGAATGTTTCTACTCTTCAATTGAAATTTCCACCATGTTTACAGAATTCATCAACTGCAGACATCAAACCAACTATGATGCATGTTTCTGATGACCAGTTGCAAAAAAGAAAAAAACAATATAAGACCCTAAAAACCTTCAATAAATTTTCTGCAACTAATTAAGACACTAAAATTCCACTCTTACCCTTGATGGCTTTCACCTTGATTTCCATTCTTGCTCCTTGAAAACAGCTTTTCAAAGCTGTTCTTGGTTTTAGAATGACCACCAAAATGGCTAAGTGAAACAGCAGATGAAGTTGATGAAGAAGAAGATGGTGGTGATTCCACATCATCACCGTTGATCGAAGGACTGCAGTTGTTTTCGGTTTGCTTCGTAGGAACGAGAGTCTTTTTAGGCATGAATGTATCGTTGGAATGCAACTTCCATAATTCTACTCCAGTTTTCGGAACAGATGATCCTCCAGAAAAACCAGGGAGATTTGCAGTGTCGATTAGGAAGTCTTCGAGTGTTGCTAATGACTCTAGTTGTCTAGCAAGTGATGATATCGTTTTTTGGCATTCAGATAGTCTATCGGCTGCTGCTACCTCGAGGTCCTGTAAATAAAGCATTTTAGAAATAATAAGTTGATATCGTTGGTTTCAACAATTGCATCTTTTCAGAAATAGCGTATATCGGAAGAGTGTGTTTTTTCTTTGAAGTATATAATATTTATATGAGGGAGGTTCAGGAGAAAACCTCAAAAAAAGGGAAAATTGAAAAACACTTTGGTAGCCCTTCATCAAGATGGTATGCACTTGTGCATACAAGTAATTTGTAACATGCACACGTGCATATGCACACGTGCATATGCACACGTGCATATGCACAAGTACATAATGCATTTGTGCATAAAAACCAAAAAAACAACATAATTTACGTAATTTGTAACATGCACACGTGCATAATGCATTTGTGCATAAAAACCAAAAAAAAACATAATTTACCTGTATGCACAAGTGCATACCGTCCAGATGAAGGACTACCAGGGTATTCTTCAGTTTTCCGTTTTTTGAGGTTTTCCTCTGAACCTGACCCATATTTATATATGGCAAATGTACAACAAATAAACATACACACCCTCCTCACCTCTTAGAAGGTTGGGGATCTACATACCACTAGGCCAAAGGGTCTAAAGGGTGTGTTCTATATTGGTGGTTTAGGAGATGAAGATAAACTTTATATTCTTGTATTAATATTATCTTTATCTTATTTTTTAGACTTTAAGTTTTCTAACAAAAAGGAAACTTTATGTATTTAAACCCTACCTTCTAGGTTTATGATATGTAGAGAAATATGTTTAATTTCTTAAAAACCTACATGGTATCAGAGCCAAGGTCTACCACTTATACTCTGATACTTTTTTTTTGAAGTATATAATATTTATATACGGCAAATGCAGCAAATAAACTTACTCACCCTCCTCACCTTTGGTGAGGTTTGAACTCCTGACCTCCTAGAAGGCCAAAGACTCTAATACCGCTAGGCCAAAGGCCCTTTGGTCAGACTCTGATACTTTGGGGCAATTTGTATTCTTCTAGACCCCTCTTGACACTCTGGGACAATTTGTGTTTGCCTTCGTTGAAGGGAGCGTGTTAGAATCCCACATCAGCTAAAGCTGGATCAATTATTCTTAATATATGTTAGAACCTCCCTTCTCTCCTCAATGGCTCTTTTGGAAAAGTAATCTAATCGGGTTCCATATATTCTCAATTATATTTAGGGAACATTTGGTTGTCCTATGAATAAGGTGGGTAGAGGCAAGTCTACGTACATAAAAACGGAGTAATGTAACGCTGATTATTGTTGAGTTTCAGAAATATTTACAAGTGAATATACATAACAATGAAATGTAAGAAAGCTTACCTGTTTTACTTTCAATTCACCATTCGAAGTAGCAGCCAAGTGAAGCTTCATTTCCTCGGTTTTTCTTGCAACTTCCTTTTCCAATCGTTGACATCTGATCGTCATTTCAGATGAGAAAGTCCTTTCCTTTTCAACATCCGCCTTTATCGAATCAACTTCTGCAGACATGATCCGGGCCTCCGTTTCCATATTAACAAGTCGAGACTCGAGCAACTCCTTTGACTCGATCATCATAGTTAATTCCTTTTGCAGGCCGTCCATCTGAGTTTTCGTATCAACGAGTTGAGCGTTTGACAAAGCAAGAGAATCTTTGGTTGCATTTAAGGCACTCTCCAGTTCAGCTTTTTTGGCTTCTAGTTTCTGTAATTTCTCTTCAAGCTCAAACACCCGGTGGCCCATTACTTCAAGTTCAGTTTTCAAGGAGTTATCTTCGATTTCAGAAGTACAATGGCAGATTTCATTCTGACCCTCTGATAACGAAGCAATTCGTTCCATTTCCAAAAAGTCGTCCATGATATTATTGATTTCGACAGAAGGTTGTTGTACATTTTTTGCCACACACTTTCCACTTTTGAATTGATCAAGCTCGGCAATTAGCGCCAATGCCCATGAATCTGATCCATGCTCATTTTCGTTATGATCTAATTTGTTCAACTTAAATGAGTCGATATCTAATGCATTTAGCTTTTCCGCACTGTCTGATTGACTGTCTGTGAGAGAATCACCATAAAATGAGGAAATTGAAACAGCTTTATGATCGTTAATGGAAGGCGATTTACGAGCCAATGACTGCAGTTTCCTGCACTCGGCTTCAAGCTTTGCCACCCTCTTTATGCTTTCTAGCTGTTGTTTGCTAGCAGCTTCTGCTGCTTGGGTGCTCAAATCCCTTTCGATGGTCTGGATTTCTAATTCCTCTGATTGGACGGTGAGCTCAAACTTAAGGGTTGAGTTCTCTTTCTCAAAAGCCTCGAGTTTTAGGAGGATATTGGGATCAGCAGGAGGGGGATATCTGGATTTGTTGGCCTGTGAGTTTGCCTGGAGATTAGAAAGCTGGATTTCGAGCTCCGTTTTAGTCAGTTCCCATTCGTGCGTTTTCTCCTCTATAACCTCATTGATCCGTTGTTCGTGCTCCTCCCGTGCTTGCCTTAATTCTTTGACACATTCCTTGAGAGCACCATCCAGATGGTTCGTCCGAACTTCAAGAGCCAAGTTCTGCTGCACGGCTGCCTCGAGCTGTTGTCTTAACGTTGTAACTTCATTTTCTGCCTTTTCCCAACCTGTAATTATCAATATATTTACACAATTAACGAACGATAATACAAAAGAAAAATGATAACTAGCTTTTTCTTATTTTGTCATGTAAGCTTTGTTTGGCAAACTAGTTGTTGAGTGAAAAGCTAGTTGTTCGATAAAACTAGCTGTTGGCTTATAAGCTAGCCATAAACTGAAAAGCTAGATGATGGCTAATAAGGTAGCTATTAGCTTATAAACTAATCATATTTGGTAAAAACCAGCTGATAAGCTAGATGCTAATATAAATGACCTAAAAGGACATGTAGAAAAATTAATTGGAAAAATATAACAAGACATAATTGGAAAAAGAAAAAGTGAAAAAAGCCCTTGGAACTTATTGAAATGTTAAGTGGAGTAGCGTTCCAAAAAGCTAGCGTAAGGCTAACCAGACTGAGTTTTTTCACAAAAAACAAGTTAGCTTATGGTCGGCAAACATGGCTTTAGAAGCATGTGATCAGACACATCAAACTTACAAGGATATAAATGGATGAAAAGTACCTTCATAAATAAACATCCATTTAATATCGCAACCACATGATTCATTTGAATACAACTATCCTGCTTATTCTACACCTTTCAGTTCAAATATTCAAATTTAGAAACTGAAAGAACTGAAAACTTCCATTGAATTCATCGCAACCAAGCTTTCTTAAGCAGTCAAAGCATTAGATAATAAACAGGTGTTTTACCTGCAACTGCTTCTTCGGCAACTTTTGCATGTTGCTTAACCAAATCTTCTTTAGCACCAACGTTGACAAGTGCCGCTGATAACTTTTCTGCCAGGCTCTTAAAACTGTCATTAACCTCTGAGTTCTCGGACGATATTTTTGAGGTGACTTCTGATGATTGCATATGGTTCAGTGATTTTCTTGAGCTATCCTGCTCCACCTGAAGAAGGAGATGATAGAATGAACTAAAAACCCAAATGGATTCAAAACAAATTGATCTTCAAGCATAAGAAATACTAATATACACTCGTTCAGAAGGAGTGTTTGGTATGCTGGATTGGAATGGATGGGACAGAACAAGCGAGAGTGAAGGCAGGTGGGTGAAAGAATTATCGAAGGTTTTAGGGTTTTAATTTGACATGGGTAGTTTAGTAATTTACCAATCTTGTCCCATTTCCCTTATTTTTGTTCCATGGACAAAATGCATTTTTTTGTCCCAGTTTCGGCACCTTCACAAAGATGATTGACTCCATATATAACAAGTATAGTTTTGAAGTAAGGAGTCCCAACTAGAGGATTATCTGAAATTCATC
Source organism: Arctium minus (assembly GCA_954870635.1). Taxonomy (NCBI): domain Eukaryota; kingdom Viridiplantae; phylum Streptophyta; class Magnoliopsida; order Asterales; family Asteraceae; genus Arctium; species Arctium minus. The sequence goes on from OX941093.1 coordinate 56,463,522, forward strand.
TATGAATACTGAAAAAGGCTTAAATATGACATTCACCTGTGCATAGGCCCAATCAATTTGGTATGTACTACATGCCTATGCCTTAAAGAACTTCTTTAAGTAAATAACTCAGTTATGATGCCATACATTAACAGTTGTTAACTCAAGTCATTCTATGGGTAACAAGTCATAAAAAGATTTACATTTAAGACCCCAGCAACAACTATAAAATCTACTTTCTAAGAGGACATTTCCTTTTAATGAGCATTGAAACATTATATATACAGGGGGCAAGTTCTGTTAGGAACGTAAAACTGATTAGGAACCGGGGGACAACCCATCATGGCATATTCATCAGGAATATAGACCTGTTATTCATCATGAATGTTGTAACATATAAATAATGAATGTGTAATCCATAATGAATAGCACATCCATATTCATCTCATCATGAATATGTAATTCATGATGAATATTCATCCTGAAGAGAAACACATTTTGAATGGTTCCTGGGTTCCTAACGACGTTTTCCTCTATACTCTCTCTCTCTCTCTCTCTATATATATATATATATATGTATATATATCAGCAGAAAAGATTATAGTACCAAAAAATGGCTACAGGATTTGAACCTTTTCATCAGAATTACTCTCAGAATGAGAAGAAATTGACGTCGAACTTTCTGTCTCGCCAGGACTCCGCTCAGAGGACTTCCTCTTCCACAACCAACTCCTCTTCTCCATCTCTAGATTTCAAACCAGTAATATATTCACATATGCATCTGCACAACTAGAATCACCACCATATTTCTGATTACCACTTCAACCCTAAATTAAATACATCATAACCAACAAAATTCTAAAACAAACATAAAGTATAAAACAAAACAAAACAAAAGTAGCAACCGTGCCTTTTAAACCAAATAAAACCTAACCCAACATAAAACAAATTATTTCTAACTTGTATTAAAAGCAAATATCAAACTAAGCTGCATACCATTATAAAGCAAGTTCATTAAGATTTGAATCACCAAATCCCATTGCCCAAAGAGAAAAAGGAATTTTCGTTCTTTCAAAATCAACCCAATCTTTCAATACAACCATAAGAAGCCAGAATCGAATCAGTAATGAATGAAGCAGTATTTAGCAACAAGAAAAAAGGGCATTCAGCTGAAATATCATGAAATGCCCAATATTCTCAATATTCACTGACAGTCAAAACAGCAAGAAGATGAACAACGCTTAAAAAAAAAATACCCAATAAATTAAATTAAAAACCCAACACATCGAATCTAATCCGCAGAGTATAATCTATTTTGACCTCGAAAATTTGTTAATTCAATAGAAGAAAAAACGAAATAGATAACAGAGATTTACCGTAAAGGAGAAAAGAATAAGAAGTTGAGAAGAAACCAAATCTGAATCGATATATACCTTTGACTGAAGATGAAATTAAATGTTGAAGCCCAATAGGAAGCAGCAGAGCAAAGATCTGAGGAATGTCAGAGCAATATCTGATGAAAACAAACAAACAAACAAACAAACCCACTAGTTTTGATGGAATTATTATTAATGGGTTTATAATAAATATTCTATGAAGCTTCTGGTTCAACCATGGCAGTCAGATGTAACATGAGGTAAAGAGACAGGGGGCATGTGATGGTGAGTGAATATGGATACTTTATGAATGCTCGCTTTTGGATTCTATCCCTTAATATTTTTATTTTATTTTTCTTTTCATAGAGAAGGAAAAAAAGATTTAAGTTTTGAAATTAAGGTTGCAATTCATTCCCGCCCATTGATGTTGAAATTTTTGTGCATTTATTCGTGTAAACTGCAGACGCTCCCATCTGGGTTTGGGGCTTTTTTGGATGCTGATTTTGTCTGACACCGCTCTGGGAACTGCAAGACAAGGATTGGTCTCTACTCCACCGTCAACAATGGCGTTGACCAAAAAGGAATCACAGTGAAACAATGTTGTTAACGAAATAAAAAATTTATATTATTTGGTTTTCGAGTTAAATAATTTGGGTAAAGGGTTGTTTGGCAGTTTACTGAATGGTTTAGTGTATAATAATTAAGTAGTTTGAATGATTAAGAGTTTTTTATGATATAGTGTAAAATGAAATATGGTTGTTTGCTAATTGTTTATAATGAAATCTGGGCTCTTAATGGTTAAGGGAGGATCATGATACAAAATCATTAAGAGGATTTTGAAACCATTAAGAGACATTCTTTTTTTTGCCAAACCAGATTTACCTCTTAGCGATTCAGAGGTTGCCTCTTAATGGAACCATTAAGAGGTAAACAAACAACATGGATAATTTTATTGGGCTTGGTTCTAATATATAATTTCTTTTATATATTTATAGATAGATTTATTGAAAAATCAAATACTACTCATTTTATAATTCTTTCGTATTTTGTAAATTCTGTAATGGTCTGTTTGTTAGTAGTTTAATGAGTTTATATATATGAGTCATTGTTTGGTAGTGACTTAATTATGTAGAATACTGTTTATTTAGTAAGTTTTTAGGAAGAGCTTTACGCAGAAAGTCAAGTTTTTTCTCCCTCACAATTAAAAAAACAAAAATATTCCTTCCATCTATGAAAAAACTCTTACAAACAAAAATCTTCTAGATCTATACAAACAGTTTTATTTATACACGACTTAATGTAAAACCACACAAAACAACCCTTTACTCTTTTTATAAGCCAATTTTTTGGGGAAAAAGGGGGAACAAATTTTGTTCAAACAAACATATTAAAATAAAATCAAATAACCCGAAATTGATTAAATCAAATCTTATTTGGTTTGGCTATCACCGTTACAGACCCAAGAACTTTTTATGATTTGGAGCAACACTAACGAATAACTCATTTGAACAAATACGGTTTCGAGTTATTCGGTTTTCCGCTTAAACGGTTCAATTAATCAAATAAGTATAAATTGTTCGGTTAAGTTTTTCGATATTTTTTACTATTTCGGTTAAACCGAAATATTCATCAAATGCAAAAGGAAAGTTAAAAAAACCAAAAATAACAATTGATAAAATCAATAGCATTATAACAAATAAAATAAGATAAACAAGATAACTTTCAATAGCTTGGGACATGAGAGTTGGAAGCATAGTGCTTAATTGATGCATGAATTGATGACTCTTTAAGGTGAAAGTTGTAAATGCAAATATGTGATGACATGAATTAGGGTTGGGGGCCGTACTTATTAATTATTGGGGGTAAATTAGTAGTTTTAGGTAAAAAAAAATCCTAAACCCTAATGTCATGCATCTATTGGGGGCTTTGCCCCTTACCCATTTGCCTTGTATCCGTTTAAGGACGGACCTAAATTTTTTTTCATACGATGACACCATATGGTATAGATAAAAAAATAATTACAATAAGTACGGGTTTTATCGACGTGTTATCAACGTTCAATATCATCCGATGTATTTTTAGTCTGATTCCACCGTTTTGAGGGATTTTTATAGCTTTTTCCTTGATTTCGAGAGGTTTTTAAGTTTTTTTTATTGATTTCGAGGGACTTAGTCCGTTTTTTGGGTGGATTTCAAATGTTTTTTTTTAATTTTTGGTTGACTACAAGGTACGGTTGCATCTTCTTGAACTTTTGGATATCATACGGTAGCACATTTTAAAACTATACGGTTGCACCTTTCATAAACGTAAAAATTTTAACCTTTCGACAGAGAAATAATACGGTGGCACGTGTCACCGTATGCCCTCTTGTAGGTCCGTCCTTGTATCCGCCCCCCATCGTTATCGGGTAGTTCAAAGAAAGATGAAAACTAAATAAATCGTGTTAGTGATATTGAGCATGTGGTAGGAGATGATTGGAGGATATTTAAGTCGGTTATCTTTTGTATTGTAATATAAATACATTTGAGTAGTTGTACATTTATTTTAAAATGTAATAAAATCTCTCTTTCTCTCTCTCGACTTTTATCTTCCTAGATTTATAGTATTTTATGATATCAGATAGTGTTCTAGTACTTTGTTGTTTTTTAGCGTTCGTGAACAGAATAGTAGTAGCAATATGTGATATGAGTTTTTTTTTTTTTTTTTTTTGTGAAAAAAAGAGACGTACATTTGATAAGATTAGTTATGGTCCAGTGGTTCGTGATGTTGATTGTCCGGTGGTTTGAAGGTGTGGAATATCCTCTGATTTAAACCTATTGATTGTTACGAAAATGTGAAGGGTTGCGATTCTTGAAGCAATTTTGGTTTTATTGGATTATATATTTATATAAGGTCAAATTTTGTTATGTATGCAGATATGAGAGTGTGGATGATTTGATACTTTTGATATACTAGTATGGCATAAAGGAAAGAAAAACACTATTTTCGATTTTGGCCACTATAATATGGGATTTAAAACATCTCCAAAATAGAGAATCAAAATTCGAAATCGTAAAAAAATTGTATTCAATTTCTACATTTTAGAGATTACACATTAATTATATTATTAAAATAATTCGTACATTAATAAAATATTATTGATGAAATATGATAAAAAATAATTTTTCTCCTTTAAATTTGGAGAATTTCAAACTTTCTCTCCTCATTTCACCATTTTGAAGAAAGCTTTAGACATTTTATAAAAAAATTACTTAAAATCTTAATTTTCTCCATTTTAAATAATTTATTGGAGATGTTATATAACACATCAAAATATGGACTATGTGTAATTATTACGAGGAAGGACTAAGTTTAACAATTAGTGGAATAATTTTGACATAATGAAAGGGGCCATTTTTGTGGTGTATGTATGGATGGGACTCGGGAAATCGACTAAAATAGCTAATTTTTATTTATTTTTTAAATCTAATTCTCATTTTAGTCAGAATTTATATAAATGTCTTGCACATTTGTGTAAACTTGATCTTCAGATTAAAAAAAGAAAAAAAAAATCTTTACTCAAATTCACATAAGGATCCACATTTGTGTAACTCGTTTGTGTACAAATATTTTTTTAAATATGAAATAGACTTTACGTAAATGTGTACAACTCTTATTAAAATGAGAATTAGATTCTAAAAGTGGCTAAAAAATGAATTTTGCTGGGAATATTGACTATTTCTGTCAATTTCCCATGGGAATTTCAATGCTTTTAATGGTGATTTGGATTGATTTAAGTGTATAACCATTAATTTTTTTTTTCAGTTGGCTTTGAAAATTAGTGAGAGGGAGAGCAAAGGAGAGGAACGTTGGTTATTGTTGATGTTCTTGAAACACCATTGAATAACACATGAACAATAGCTTTCAAAAGGGGAATCATCAGGTTTTATGTATGAACTTGTTATTTTTGTATCAATCAAGGGAGTAATGTTTTAGGAGTGTTTCGAGTCAATCTTGCATTGATTTAGTTGATAAAGTTACAAACAATGGCGTATGAGTGTCATTAGAAAACATAGAAGAAATCAAAAAGAAAAGTGGATGTTGTTTATACAATTCTTAACAAATCGTTCATTCATCATAATATGGCGTGTGATTACTATTTGGAAAGCCTGACATGTGTATCACACAACTCTGTATTACAGACATAACTTGATTTTGGTTATAGGTAGGTCAAAATCGATAGTATCTGAAACTGGTTGGATATTAGACAATATCAGTACACCATTTTTAGAAAATTCTTATAAACTTGATTATAATTATGGTTAATGTGATTATTGGATTTATGAAATCATAAGTTTTTTTTTTTTTTTTCTAAAAACATTTAGATATTAAATTCTAAAACATTCTAGATGTATGAGCATATTTGAAACATGTTTACGGCTGGAATAATTATGTATCAATTCAGTTAATTTGGAACATATTAGGGTACGTGTTTAAAAGTGGTTGGTAATTGGCCTAGTGGGTCTAACAATAAATATTTAATATCAAATACATAGTTAATATTAAATATATTATTACAACAATACAAAGAACTAGTCAAACATTTAGGGTGCATTTGATATTCAGACAAGACAGGATAGAACAATTGTCCAACATTTGGTAAGACATAACTCAACAGGACAGAGCAGATAACATGATCAATTTACCTCTAATGAGTTGTTTATATCTTTTTATATTTATGTAATTTATTAAATTATAATAAAATAAAAAAATGTAACAAAATATGTCATTAAAAGTTTTCGTCAAGAAAATTAAAATGATACAAAAATAAAAAGTTTATGTAGTTTCCAATTTTTTTATACATTTTTTATATTATTTTTTTGTTTTTAATATATAATAAATTACATAATAACCAAAATATAGAAACCATGTAAAAATAATATTTTGAGAACAATATGTTAAAGTTTAAATAACATAAAATACAATAAATAAAATTTAAATTATGAATAAAATGTAAAAGGGAGGCATATTTGATGTTTTAGAAGAAAAATATGTTTTATTTTAAGGTTATATTAGTAAAATATAAGTCTGTTCCACCTTGTTTCATGGGGCTGGGCTAGAACAAGCTTGTTCTAGTTTGTTCCACTCTGTTCCTGTCTGTTTCACATAAAAGTTCTGCCAAACGTGGAACAATGATCTATGTATTGTCCTACTATGTCATGTGCAGCGTACCAAACGCACCCTTACAACTAATGATATTTTTTTAAGACTGCTTAAGAGTTGGATAGGTTAAGAAAAGACCATTTACAGTATATTACGTTATAACTAAGATTTGTAACAAGCAGTCAAATAACCAGTTAACCGATTTGTCCACCTTTGTCGGTATTAGGCAACCCTTTTGACGAATGAATTGTGAATATTACTAGGACAAGATTGACAAACATACAACCAAATACACAAGAAGAAAATTCCAAAACAGGGCACGAAAAGCGTCATAAGCCTTTGCTAGGCTTCCCAAACATTACAATCACTTTCCATTCGGTTAGAGAACGTTTTTACCGATCATCATGGTCTAGGAGTTTTTTGAGATCATCTATCGTTTAAATTTTACAAAAATGAACAATTATTGTCACTATCAATAATTGCATGTAACTTTCGATTTTGACTTGACTGGTTCTATTTGTTTAAATCAATACTTATAAGAGGATCCACAATGAAGCTTTTCAATCACCAAAGTTCATGAAAAAGCTCGACAAAAATCCCAACCTTCTGGGAGGTCAAAGGTTCAAACCTCACCAAAGACGAAGAAGGTGCATGAGTTCATTTACCGTACATAAATATTATATACTTCAAAAAAGAAGTGTTGGTGGCAAAAGAGGACTTGGATAAACAGGTATCAAACTCCTTTAAACTGTGTGTTTTGTAGTACTGTAAAATTCACTAAATGAAAGCAGAGATTAGAGACAGCAGCCATTACTCACCCAATATGCAACAATTAGCACGCAAAAACCTATTTTAACAAGTTTTGAACAAGGAAACCAAGATTCGACGCAAATGGTCAGTTGTTTAGTTTCCATTCGAGTTGTTTTGTGAATTAACATGGGGTGCTGCTGTTCCATCAGAGAACATCTGCATCACAGATCTTATAGTCCCATAAAGCTCCTCTGGCACTTGATCTCCAACGTTAACTCCTATTCTTGGCCCGGGCTCATCTGTAGGGTTGCTGCTACCTCCAGGCCTTCCCTGACCCATGTCCCTTAGCATGCTCCCAAAGTCGAAAGGACGACCATTCACGTTGAATGGCATGGATGTGAAAGGTGGAACAGAGCCATAGCTCCTTGACCCCCCACCAGAATTATCTTGATTTGAATGACTTCCTGAACCTGAATTCTGATACCAAATAAAAGTAACACCAATCAGTACCAATAAAAGTAAATCTTTAATATCTGGGTTACTGGTAGGTCCTAACCTCCTAAGAGGTCAAGGGTTCAAGCCTCACCTTTTGGTGAGGAGTGTCTGTGAGTTTTGTCGTATATAAATATTATATACCTCCAAATTAACGTAAATCTTTAGGGTGTGTTTGGTATCGGGAATGGACAGTACGTTCCAACTCCCAAGTTTGTCATGACATTAGATTGGGGCAGAACATGACCTGAGTGGGACAAAAAGTACATTTTTTTTTTGTCCCAACAAAATAGGTGGACCAAAAATTGGGAGATGAGACAAGATTGGTAAATTACTAAACTACGCAGCATGTCAAATTAAGACCCTAAAACCTTCAACAATTCTTTCACCCACCTACCTCATTCTCGGTCTCTAGCCCATACAGTCATGTTCCGCCCAGTCTCGTTTACGTACCAAACGCACCCTTAAAGTGGTGCAAGTGCAACAGAAGTAATTCTATAACTGGAAAATTGCGCACACAGAGATATCAGGTCTTTTTTTCCTAATTTTTTCCCTTTGCTATGATTGTGCAAGTAGGTAATGATGGGCATCAGATTATTTACCATGTCAGTTAACCTAGAGTAAGTGTTCAATTAGATATAAGGTTAATTAGGTCCTTGTGATTGTAATATTTCTGGTATGTTTCATAATAGGGTTTCATGATTGGATCCCCGGTCTCCTATGCACTATATATTATCTTTATGTCGTAATAAGAGACTTGGGTAGTGTTTGTTTAGGACTTGATGTGTTGGAAGATTTATCCAGTAAGCAACATAAATAAATTTATAAAAGTATATGCTACCCTCTTGAACATTTCCAGTCCCCCACTGCATTGGTCCCAAGGCCATCATAGGGAAGAAAAATCTGTGGTTGGTGCCTATATTTAACTCGAGACCCCAGTTATGGATTCCCACCTACTTACCGCTAAGATAAGTCACGATGGTTATACTTTCCCCATTAAAACCAATTTTTTCTCATCCTACCCCTCTCATGTCATACACGTCTCCATATTCTCATTAAGCATGCTTAACAAGAAACTATAGAAAGACACGTGTCCTCATGTTTCTCAAAATGCAATTGCTTATTTTTTGGAAAGCATACAAGAATACCTGACCACGTTGAGCTCTTTGTTGCTCTTCTTTGAGTTTCTGCTCAGCCGCCTACATATATTGACAGTGAAATAAAGCTCATATGAGCACAGTGAAAAATATCATACAAGAATGAAATAAGGCACAAAAACATATACAAAAAACGACGTGAGAAAGCCAACAAATGATTAACTAACCTGAATATTTCCTCTTATCGATTCATTATTTGGATCCAACTGCAAGGCTGCATGGAACCGAAAACAAAAGATAGATGGGTGAACAAGTTCGGATGCTGATCCTATGACGATAGTAACATCTATTTTTTCCCTAAATTCAAATGGTTACCATGATTATGAATTTATATCAGAAATGTGTATGCCAGGATGCATATTATCCAATCAGACTCAAATGAATCCGCCTAAAAAGCATGGGTGGTTGCTCCTGCAGTGTAGTGCCTTCAAGCCTATTTGTTTCTATGAAGTGTTCAGTGCTGAATACCAAACGTCATTGTGAAAAGCTAAGTGGAAAAGAAAGGAATTGTGCAAACTTTTTTATTCGTTAACTGAGCTAACAATCGGAATGTATTGTTAGGGTGCTTGAGTCTTATTTCTATGTTAGTGCTTTAGTTTTTTTTCCGCTTGTTATTAATTCGTTTATAGAACATGTTGACCAGCCATCTCAAAAGATCTCCAACTATAAAGAAACACGTGAATTCTGTGATGATTTGGATTTGGGATCTATTGTTAGTTAATTCCAGTTAATGCTTAGTTCATGGGTCCTTGGGTCCTCGAGCTGTCTTCCCAAGCCTATAAACAGGTATTCTCAGTATTATATGGTGAATAGTTATTTACACATTCCAAATAAATCATTTAGATTTCACAACACCAGTTACCCGTACTTTATGCATCAAAAACAGTTTTGATGATATTTCTTGTCTACTAAAATGTTAATCCATAGGTGGGGTAACATAAACTAATAGACGAAAATGTTATTTTTGATGTTCTAATTTATAATTAAGAATATGTACAAACCTTTCATAAATCCTTTAGCGATGGCATCCCTGTAGTTCCCTTGAGCATAATAAGTAAATCCTAGACGACTGTAAGCCTTGCTGTAGTTTGGGTCAATTGCAATCGCTTGATGACAGTCATGGGTTGCTTCTGTATACTGCTTGGTCTGGGTGTAAGCAGCCGCCCTGGTAAGTCCATCAAAGTTGATCAAATGAACAACAAAAGTGTGTAAATTTGCAGCAAAAAGTTCGTGTAAATAGAAAGAAACAAAGGTTGCGGTCTCAAAATCAACATAAATGTCAATACAACTTGAATAAAATACACAGTACTAATCATTAAAATCATCAACAAATCACCTTGTTTATGTCCAAACAACAATTTTATTGAAGAAAATGTGACATCCCTGATTGTTGGACATGTTCAATTAAATGTAATGATTTTGTAGCATATTATGTGCATGCATCTATGGTAGCTTTGGATGTTATTTGTGTCATGCATGTTTATGTGAACCTAAGACATAGGTTCCTAATAGACATATTGTCAGTATGGGGTCTTGTGTGGATTAACAGGTGATCAATTATGGTAAACCTCCTGATGATCATTTCATGGGATCTAGGGGGTTATTCGAGATGAGATGTAACCCTAGAAAATTGGTATTGGTAAAAGTTCGAGAACCAAAACAGCACAGTTGTGCATTTTTAGGCGTGCCGATAGTAAAGTTACTGCTGATGTTGCACCGCTCTAGGAGCAGATTGCTAGGGATAAGGATTAGGGTATAAAATTACCCATTTGACATACACTTTTCTCATATTAACATTTTATGTTCTACAGCAAAGCCTTGAAAGTCCAGAAATACACTTAATATGTCACGTTACAATATAGTTAGGTACAAAAGTTTGTAGAATCCTAACGAAAAGTAAAAAATGTAAAAGCCTTACTTAGAGTAGTTGCATCATCTGAGTACACGTTGTCAGCTAAGCATAGGCACAGAATATCTAACAACATATCTGAATTTTTGATACATGAAGTTGTTACATTGTTTTGGTGTTAAAAGTTTTAAGTTGATATCAAGATCCAAGAGTGTTTGCACTTCATGGATCAACATCTAATTTGTGCTCATGCATATAATGAATTTGGGTTTTAAGATGATGCTTTTTGAACGAAATCCAACAGTATCAACAGATGAAGGATTTGTGAGTCAGGTGATGTAGCATCTTTTCTATTACTGAGATTGTTTCCTCTCTACCAAGAGAGATAAAATGTTACATATTGAATGCTTCCATCTTGATGAAAAACAAGCAACAATTTTTAGATATGGCTCTATTTGAAATGATTCTTATGTATTGACTTTTCATTTCTTTTTTCTGGCTTAACATGGGGGTCTAGGTTGAGTATTACAGATCAAGGTTTGGTTCAGAATAGACATTAGTTGCATGTTTGGAAAGGTATTATGTAATGAGAGATTAACGCATAATTTATTTATGTTTTTTATGAGTATCAAAGTAGATGAAGTATGAAGTTTTATATTGCACCAAAGGCAAGTGAGAAAAATTGTAGCTTTCAACATACTTACTGGTGCAGAAACCTCTAGCACTCATAATCTGAGATCAAACACCTATACTTGTGCAAAACTTGATAATTTGTATGAGGCCAGAAGCTAAGAATGTTCTATTTTAAGCTACCTATGAAAGTAGTTCGAAACAGTTTTAAAAAATGTGTTCTTAACCAAGATGTGGTGTTCTAGTAAATGTTTAGGGGAGAGAGTGAGGATATGTGGTACTCGAGATTAAATCTTGATTTGGTAAGAAAGATGTGTCATTTCATGATGTTTAAATGTAAATATGGGTTGGGTGATTTCGTTTAAAAGTTCAACTTTTTAAAGTTTACCCTATCATACATTTTTCATTGGCCATATGTTTCCCAACTTTTTTTTTTACAGACCAGTAAGAGCATGTTACCAGCAGGGAAAATGAAAAGTGATGGGAGTGGTGACTTTTGTTGTCATAGATGGTATACAGGACTAAGAAGATGGATAGACGGACAGATGTTCTACTTTTTATTTAATCCTTCATCGTCATATATGCCTTCGTCAATCAAACAATTACTTCTGAAAAAAATCCAGCACATAACCCTCATGTTAACTATCATGTCTATTTACTGCATATGTAACAGGCAATACACAAATACAGAGATAAATAATTATTGTCGTCAGCCAAAGCTCATATCCACCTCCAAAATCTAGTTAGCTATAAAAGCAATGTAATATGAGTTCAAAAACCCTACACTTGTCTCTGGTAAGATGTGATTTAAGCCATCTGCAATCATGCTGGTAAGGACTTACACATGGTGTTAATAGATTTGACGAAGGCCTACGATAGCATACCACAGACATGATTTGAAGAAGTTGGAGAAGAGGGGGGTTACTGAGGAGGTTTGTCAATGTGATTCTAAACAAGTATGTGAGAACGATGACTTGTGTCTGGACACCAGTAAGTGAGACAAGTCTTCCGCAGGAGGTAGGGCTAAACCAGGAGTCGGCTTTAAACCCATTTCTATTTGTTGTGATTTTGGATAGGAATTCCCGAGGGATCCAGGGGAACGTTTCATGGTGTATGTTATTCGTTGATGACATTCTTCTTGTAGCAGAGTCGAAGATAGAGGTCAACATTGGAGGGCGGCTTTGGAAACACAAGGCTTGAGTATTTGTTGCTCTGAGACATAATACATATGGTGCAGTCACAGGGGAATGCATTTATGATAGAGTAGAAGTCAACAGTGGGAGACAAAGGGTACCACGAAAGGACAGTTTCAAGTATTTAGGCTCTATGATTCAGATAGAGAGAAAGGCCGAGGATGACGTAACGCATTGCAGAAAGGCATTAAACTTGAAGGGTAGCTAAAGAAGAGAGCTGCCAGGGGGGCGCTCATGACAAGAATGGCCCACTAAAACTGAATGGTAGCCATTAAACCACCTATGTTGTATGGGTTTGGCGTGTTGGGTGACAAGACTCATGATAGGAAGTTGGAGGTTGCAAAAATGAGGATGCTTAGATGGACATGTGGTCGAAGTGTCGAACCATGTTAGACAAGACACCAAACAAGGTCTTTTGGGCGAAGTTGGGAGTTACGCCTGTCACGAATAAATTGAGAGAGGGAAGATTGTGGTGGTTTGAACATGTACACAGAGATCATGGCGGCACCGGTGAGGGACAAGGAGGATGGACCATAGACGACATGAGATGAGCAGCTAAGGACGGACATGGCGACTTAACAATTCCAAGGACATGACCTCTGATAGATGTTCTCTGAAAGGTAGGATAGCAAACTAGGTGTAGGACCTATAGCAAGCTTGAGTCCTACGATAAATAGAGAGATGCGTGTTTTTCCTTAACTTTTCTATGCCTACTTTTTTTCTTTTTATGTTGCTTACTATCTCTTACATTTTTGCTACACTTTTTCACAAGGCAAGGGTCCTCACGGACACAGCCGCTCTATGCATTAGGGTAGAGAACAGATCCCGGATCCTACTTTTGAGTGGGATATATTGGATTTATTTGGTTTGGTTTTTAATCATGCTTGTAATATCTAGGCTCCTAGATATAGAAAAAAATGCAGCCTTCCATGTACCTAAAGGCAATACATAACTCACAGAAGTTACCAAGTACCGATAATCAGAACATGTATAAAATTTGATTGGTTGATTGTAACCCTTAACTTATGCATTTAAATGATCTCTATAATGAGAAATGATGAACACTAAACCATAACCTAGAGAGAGAGAGAGAGAGAGAGAGAGAGAAGAGAGGAACATAGAATTCAACTCAGTTTAGAATAAGTACCCAAACACCATAAGATAGTTAAAATATTCGATTTTTAGAGTGTTAACAATGTCAAAAGGCAGTATACAAAATTAACTCAGGCTTCATAATCCCAAAATACTCCGTAAACTCCAATTATTTTGAGTAAACAAGTCACCTGTTGCAATAATAAACAGCATTATCATCACGAAGTGCTATAGCAATTGTGTAAAGCTCAATTGCCTCGGAATATATCTTTGATTGCATAGCCTTGTTACCTACATGAAGGGGAAAAAACAAGTACAACTACTCATTCACAAATGAGGACATAAAGATTCAGTGACCATATATGATTAACAGTAAGTCAGTAACAATGAAAAATATCGGGAGAGACCAAAGGGCCTATGGCCTAGCAGTACCTAGCAACCTAACCTTATTAGAGGTCAAGGGTTCAAGCATCACCAAAGGTGAGGAATGTGTGAGTTCAAAAACTTTCAAGTTAAATTGTCATAATTGTGCTATGTATACTTCTTTCAAGTCCCTGACAGTATACAGCTACTGATTCTGTAAACCTTCTATACAATTCCAACTTGGTATACAACTATACAAGTACCCTTCAGTATCATCAATTATTATAATTCATTTGCAACTAGCCTATCACTTCCTGCAATCAGTAAATGCAAGACCTTTCTGACTTAAAAGTTGGTGGGTGTCGATGTAGAGCCTGAATTGTCAAGTCCTGCCCATCATTAAGTTTGCAACCCCTTGCTATGAAAGGTGCAAGGATGCTTGACCAATTCACAAGACATCAAGGATCCACACAATATTTCTAGGACATTAAGTCATAGGGTTTGAACCTCTCTACCCTTGGGGTAGAGGCAAGGTCTGGGTACATCCTACCCCCAGACCCTACCTATGTGTGGGATTTACCAGGTCCATTTGGTTTGGTTTGGTTTTCCAAGTCATAAGGTTTGAACTGATTCATTTTGCCAAATTATCCAAGCATTGACACACCACTAAATGCAGTTGATGTAAAAAAATCACTTATACTAATGTCCTAAACTGCAGTTGATGTAAAAAAATCACTTTTACTAATGTCCTAAACTACACTTTAGCTGTCTTAGTTCTTACAAATATACCTTTCACATAACTTTTTCAATGCTTTTACAAAAAGTGAGGTTCACGTTGAGCACGGACTGTATGGAGATGCAACTAAGACATAATCACAAGTTCACAAGATTGGACTGAAACTTACCTTGCACTTTGAAGGTGTCAGCCAAGTTTTTAAGATCAATTTCCTCACATCCGGAATTTTTGATTTCCTTGTATCAAAGAAGTGCTCCCCTTGTTAAAAGCATATTATGGAGAAAAAGCACAGCAACAACTAAGACAGAGTAGACATCAAACAATATGACTGGAACAATAGTAACTTACAGCAATAAAGTGCATTAAAGTAAAAGAATAATAAACCCGTAGAATTCCATCAAAACCCTGCTCACTATATCTAACCATGAAGTGCGGAATGCAAACTAGATGCAACGCAACATGTCAATGTGGTAGTGATGTCATGCAAAAATAATTCACTCTTCAAGGACAAGAGGATTCACAATTGGCCGAATTTAGTTTGTGACAACCACAAATATCATTTTAATTCATCCAATTAGCAAAAGACCGACATCACAAACATGATTGTAGTGATACCAAACTTCTACATAACGTTATCATGACAAAAGATTTTAAGGTAATATCATACCATCAAAGCATTGTGAAACAAATGTGTAGTCCTATCCAGTGCCTGTTCATCATCTCCATTGGCTGTAGTCCCAAAATAATGAATCTTTTCAAGGGCACCAAAAAACTGACCAAAAAGTTCATCCTCCCGTACACCTGCAAAGGATGCACGATGCACTAAGTTGGTCAGTCACGGTGATAAAACTTTCATAGTAAAAGGCATAAATTCATTGAAGTACACACTTGATATTCATGTAAAATTCAAGGTATTGTCAAGTCTCAATTCCAAGAGTCTTAGTCATATGGAAGCCAGATGTTGGTACCATCATGGGATTTAATTATATGTCTATATATCTAGAAGCTCACTAAAAACAAGCATCCCTTGATACCAGATAAAAGAGTCATGTGGATTGTTGTATTTATGTTTGTAACTATTATGACTGACAATGAGATACTTCGCCCTTCTCAACTTGAATAATATGATTAGTAATTCATGACACCAACTTTAAACTGAATCTACCATCCAAGGGTATGACTTTCCTTTATATGCCTAAAAAATGCAAATTTCAGACTTCATTCTACCTAAACTGCTGAGTTGGTTAACTTCTTCATCATGTGTAGTCTGTAGGGAACATTTCACTATACTTTGTCAAAGATGAAACAAAACTGGGGCTTTGTCCTACTATAGCATATATTCTAAATGACAGATGTCTACCGTCAGGTACTCTTAACTTTGCCCTCAGAGTGCATCTTCCTGTTCTAAAATAACCACATACTCAGCTAAACTGCCCAAAGATAGTTTGCATGTAGGAAGTATCTAGATTAAAAAAAAGTCTGACAAGCAAATATAAAAAATAATGCCACATATGAGACTGACAGCCCTCTCCACATGGATAGTATAAGTGATGGCAGCAGCTTTGGAAAGTGATTAAGTAAAAAAAACAAGAGCAACATGAAAACAAAGCAAGGAAAGAACAATCACTTCCAAATTTGATGTATGTGGCAGATGATATAATATTTTCTGGCCTACCACAAAATAAATGGCAATAGCTAGATCTAACACAAAGTCTCCGTTAAAAAGAAGAATCTAATGCCGGGTCCATGTTTGGAACCATAGTGAACAAATATAATTTTATTTTTGGAGCACATTAATGAGGAATTAAGTGCTATGTGTTAAAGGTCTGCTACCGATATATGGAGGATGATAGATAGGAAGCATGGAGCTTACTTTCTTGAAAATTGTTTCAGACCTATCCATGTAAGATCCTGGAACATTCCAAAGAAGACATTGAACCATGGCATGGATGTTACTCTTGGATTTGTACAACCACCCAAACAACACTTCAGTGCTCTAAAAATCAAGATAATGACTAGATTCTCCATAGGATTTCACCTTTAGAAGCAAAAAGTAGGAGAAAATGAAGAAAGAACTAGGAGGAGAGCTTTAAAGAAAATAAATGATGTAGCAAAAATTCTGATGCTACAGCAGCAACTCAGAATTTTTCCCACGTAAATTTAATGTAGAGCCAAGGTTCTCAACTGCTTTCTTTGAACTCAAGGACACGAAGTTCCCACCACATAAACGTTAGTTTTGATGCTTGGAAACTCTTTCCAATTTGAAAATAGCTATTTATCAGATTTTAAAAAAAATGATGTGTCTTCTTCTATAAAAGGGTAAATTTTAATATTGTCAACAGAAGGTTCTCAAAACAACAAAAACTCCAACATGTTTGATAATCACAGCCCCATGTCTTTTACACACATGATACTTAACTAATGAAGGGTTTTGGACCAAGCTTCACATCATTGTTTTCTTTAGCGAACAGAAAGGACTTTTCAATTTGTGAAGAGGCCTGGTAGACCCAACATATACAAGTTTCCACCCATAAGCAAGTTGCTTGCAGCTTGTATAGAGCATGCCAAAGGCATACATTAGAAGATATTAAGCTTTGTCTTACTGTTCTCAGAGATAAGTAATATAACATATATAGGGATCAATCGAGAACCACAAAAAGGTCAAGAACCATGAAAACCGGTAATCAAATGTTGATGTGAAAAAATGCAGTGTTGTTTCAATGTGATTATTTTTAATGTGTATTTATTGTTTCACATTGTGAAACAAATACTTTCACATGCATTGTTCACAATGTGAAACATCACATGATTAGTGGTTCTCACATTTTTCAACTTTTTTTGTGGTTCTCATTTGATTATATATATATATATATATATATAGAGAGAGAGAGAGATAAAGAGAAATTTTTCTTGAAGGTCATTGTTCAATAAAAGTGGTCTACCTATGTATAGCTATAAAAAATATGAAAATTGAAGTTCAATTATAAGAGAAAACATTTAACATATTTGCAAGTCTATATGAATGCAATATAAGAAAACAAAATGTACGTCATCATCTCAAAAGTATATATTGAGAAATAAACAAGAATTACCTATGGTTCGAATATCTTGTCTCCCAATGTCATCCTACATAAGAAGTAAAGCATGAGGAAGGGCAAACTGAATATCCATCATTACTTGATAATATTTTTACGTTATACATACATTAATAGAGATGATCCAAGCAGCACCAAAAACCTTAGGCAAATAAACTTATATAACTCTACTTACAACCAATCCGGGAATGCATACAACCAGTGCAGTGTATCTAATTATTCCCAATAAAATGAGGCAATGAAAATAGTGGTTCTACTGTTAACCCCTCTACTCAATCACCAATTAGGTTCACGAATGGTCTGTCATGCCCCATTCGTTGTGTACAATTAACTCATGTAATTCTTAGTTTACATTTAACCTTTGCTTCATATGTTCCTATGTTTTGTGTTGTCCATATGACCAGAACCATGATTGAAAAATGTTCAACCACAATAACTATGTTCATCATCAGCCAACAAGCCCCAACCAGTTGACAAGCTATAATTCTAGGAAAGCTTACTAAATGAGTGCTTGATAAAGTCAAGTGGCCTGTAAGAGATGTTGGTTGGAGCATCTCGTGTTAAAAATACTAGCCTGGAATTTTGATCTAAATTAAAGTTTTTCTATGAATTTGTGTCAGTTGGAAAAGCACACCTGTGTATATCATCCCCCCTAACTTAGTTCATTGAGCTGTTTAATGACCTTATCTTCTGGAGTATGTTGTTGGTTTCAAGTATTTTCTCACATTATTATTCACATGCAATTTGGGCTAAGGTAAACCTCCATTTAATTTATTGGTCAAAATACTTTGTAGTGATAATACTAAAAATATTTTAGGCCTACCTTCACATCAAAATGAGATAATGCATGAATCTTCTGGTGCGCATAATTGGTTTGCTCAGGAAATAAAAATGCCATCTGCTTACATGAGCAAGTATATTTTCAATGTAACAATATGTAGTTCTCACTTAAATTTTTACTACATAAAATTACACTCTGTCTTGTACGCCTTTGCTCACTTTTTCTTGTCGCATAAAAAATATTTGGTTGTTTGTTTCATCCACTTTGCAACCTTAAACTTGTGTTTTGTTGCTACTCATTTGTGTAAAAAAGGTTGTAGTTGAACAATCCTGTTCCTAAAAGATATTTCACAGGAACTAAAAGTATACTGAAAATTTCATTCAAGTCTCTTAGGATATATCACAAAATTCTCCTCCAGCTGCACATTTGCCTAAAGGGTCTCAAGCTTGCACTCCTCAACGTCAGCACTTCTGCCATTTTCTCTTGAATATTGCACTTGTACCCAATTATCATATTCTAAGAATGTGTTACATGCACTTTAGCACCTTGCATTGTGTAAAAGCCATGCATGAAAGGTTAACTACACTTTCAAAGAATAATACTTGCATGTTGAGACCTCTTCCTTTTTTTAAAAGCATTCCATAGGTTGTATATAGGTGTGACTTGTGAGCTTATCCATCTCTTCATAGCTTAAAGTCCCGTAGTAGGACTAAGTGCTATTGTTGAACATTAAGTATTTAGGTTCAACTATTGTCTAGATTTGTACTGGTCACATTGGTGTTCAATGTTCATGACTCACATATCCATTCATTTTATGTCAATATCTTTCCTAATGGCTTTCTTGACTTGGCTTATATGTAGCAGTCACAAGGTTTTCTGGTGGGGTGAGCTTCTAGAGTCTATAGACAGTTGGTAATTTTTACCTGCCCTTATTTATGTGAACAATCAGAATGTCATAATGTTGAACTACTGTTGTGAACCATCAAACATTCTAAAAGAGTATGGCACTTGTGTGACAATGATGGTGGTGGTGACGACGATAAAAGGAAATCCAAAATATGTATGGGTAATAACAAAATTTAGGCAGCCTATCCAACGTTATAAGTCTAACATCAAATTATGTAGCTTATTTAAAAACTATGAGTTTGCCACCATGAAATATGAAATGAATTCGTGAACCTAAAACATCTTTACTTAAGGATGTCAAAAAAACAGGCTCATATAGTGCATAATAATAGTGTGAGGTTATAGGCTGAAGACAGAACATGATTACCAAACATTCTGGTGTCCCAGGAATTTTAGTATCAACAGTATTATTAGCACATGATGTATGCGAAGTATCTGCTCGATTTTCCTCATGGATCTGATCTGACTTAATCTCGTCGTGTCCTGTTTGTGAACTGAATATCTGGACCAGAGAATCAGATTTTGCTACACTATGAGTAGCCGATGAATCAATCTTGAAAGCCTCTGATAAGCAGTCTTTTGCAACCTCTAGACTTTCAACATCACTAGCAGAAGAGGGTTCAACTGTAAAACAGGTTTTGGTGCAACTATGAATAAGAGTAAGCAGCCACACAAAA
This sequence comes from Arctium minus, assembly GCA_954870635.1. Taxonomy (NCBI): domain Eukaryota; kingdom Viridiplantae; phylum Streptophyta; class Magnoliopsida; order Asterales; family Asteraceae; genus Arctium; species Arctium minus. The sequence continues at coordinate 56,483,740 of OX941093.1, forward strand.
AATTTGAGCATAAACACAGCATGTGATATAAAGTTTGGGATCTATATTGCTAAAAAATACATTAAATAAATATAAACATAAGTAAAATTGTATTTTGCGGAGTCGGTGAACAAACTCATGAAGGAAATGATCTTTACATGGAAATGAAAGAATCTGGAGTAATTAATTATTATTTTTGGAAAGGGTGTCCTAGGCTATGCCTAGACTAATCCCTTGGCAAATTATGACTGTAAGACATCAGCCCTGATTAAACCTCAGTGGCCACAATTGTTGTGTACGTCTGGATTCGAACCCTGGGCAGATGAGATATTCCACCACATCCCCCAGTGCCTTAACCAGTACGCCACAACCCTTGTGGTTCAAAATAAGATATTGCAAAATAAAAAGTGGCTCAAATTTACGGTCAGATGAATGAATTGCTGGGAGCTCGTAATACAATAACAAGTCCATTCCAAACTAGTCATTTTAAGCTAAATATGAAAACCGTCACATGCATTATCAAAAAGATGGAATAATCAAGCCTGTGGAAATAATATAGCATTCTTCCACACTCCCCTAGCTAAATTTGATTCCTATGATATATTCCATTCTCCACAACCAGTGCATTTTCATCACTGATATCAACACAACTAAAGACATGTTATGTACTGTTTTCCTGCTTAATCTAAAAATCTTTCTCCACAACTCTAGTTCTGCATCCATAATTGAGCTAGTCTCATAATTAGACTACTACACCATCAGCAAAGAGCATACACCATGGGATATCATCTTAGGTGGACTTATGAGCTCATCCATAACTAAAGCAAAGAGATGAGGGCTTAGACAAGACTTTGTCGTAGTGTGTTCTAAATAAAAAAAAAACATTGGTGGCACTATATCATGCTCCAATACTAGTTACTACCCATACAAAAGACATTGGCATCTCCTACAATCAGGTACCAATAATTCCTTTCACATTGGGATGCTTGACAAAGAGGTATGCATGGATCAACCACTTCTCTAAGGTTTGTCGTCTTAGAGATTTCTAGTCCGCCTGGTAATCTCTTAGCGCTTGATTTCACCATTTCTCTAAGATTATTCAGCAATTAGCATTATCTAGGAGTAACATTGACCATCTCATGTTGTATACATCAACATGACACATATATTGTCTTGGTGGTTTATGCATATGGCATCATTCATACAAGGAATGAACCTCAAGTATTGAGGTGCTACAAAAATTCATTATGCAGATCTTGAACGACTTCAAGATAGAAGTCTCAGAATCCCAGCAAGGAATACCTTTTTAGTCACAAAAGCATGTTTTATGTCTCCATATAAATGCAGTCTACTAGGGAAAACTAGTAATTGACCTATGTCGCCTTTTTCCTCCGGTTGGCAAGCCTCTTCAAGATCTTGAGAAGTGCAGACGCATAGTGGGAAGCTTAAGTACTTCACTATCACATGGCAGGTTATCTCGTATTCTATTAGTGGGTTTGGCCAGTACATGTCAGATCCATACGCCGCTTAGCAAAGATATCAAATTTAATTATAGAGATCCAAGACACACCTCTTATCAAATATAATCATAAAGATCCGGGGCATGTCCCTTTATTAATATGATCGGATTCTTTACGCAACAAACAAATCTCCCACCAAATCCACATGTCCATGTTTTAGGAAATCTTTACCTCATTAAACACATAAAAAAACTCCGACGATGAAATAAAAAAGGAAATGGTGGAGTTGCTTTGTAATCTTCTCTTTTGTTTGCTATTGGAACATGGAGAAACTAGGGGTAAAAGAGCAAAGCTTTACTTCTCTCTTTGACCACTCCATCCTTGGTGAAGACAGTGGAGAGACAGATGTAGGCATAGGTTGGGAGGGATGAGTGAAAGCAGTTGGCAAGAGAGAGAAGTGGGTGCCATCATTGTCGACAGGTGGGTAAAAGTCGATTTTAGCGTTTGTGCCATACTGCCATCCTGGGGAGGTGATCTGCCACTGAGAAATTGAAAATTCCCTAGAGATCAAGTCTTTGTAACCTAGTGACCTAAATATTCACGGCTGGACCAACTTGGTATCTAAGAAGGTTTACATCCCGCCACGTTATTGCTTTTAATTAAGAATTTGGTTCCACAAAACCAGTTACATACTTACATGGCCTGCAAACTTTTAAAATGAGACATAAAGAGGCCCAAAGCTGACTCTTATATGATGAAAGTGGGAATTTTCCTAAATTTAACTTCTAAACAAGACTACAAGTAATCAAACCTCAGTCAACCAGAAATAATTCCATTAGACAAAGTGAATGACACATGATGAAGTTTAGTTTCACTGGGAAGAAAGAGCATCACCTACTGAACTCTCCTAACTCCCAAGTAAAGTACAGTTTCTCGTCTTGGCTCTAGGGGAAGTCCCCAATAGTATCTCTGTCTGAAAATATGGATTTTATCCCTCCCTTTTTTAAAAGACAAGCTCTTACAATTGTCCGCCTGATATTGAATTAATACCATCTCAACAAACATGTAGGTCTTGATTGATATAAGAACCCCAATTACCCTAATTTCCTGCTTAACATGGAATGCTCCGCAGATATCATCGATCAACAGAAGATGGTAAACCTAATAACATCTTTCACTTAAATGACAAACCGAAAACGGCAATTGGATCAAACTGCAAAAGATCAGTAACTTAGCATCGCTGTTTCGAGTTGTATCGCAATAAAACGATTAAAACGTCACTCAAATAATACACAAACATACTTGGAGAAATAAATAGATGATCGCATATAAAGAAAGAAAGTGAGGTAGAGAGAGGGCGAGTCAACCAGAATTGAGGAAGTCCAGGAAAGATAGAACGATACGACGACAAAGAGGAGAATCCGCCTTCAAGTTCGCCATTGTAATCGTCGCCAGTAGCAGTATCAGCAAACAAGATGCACACTGTAATTGCACGCATATACTATATTGCTAACAATGTAAATTTTATCAAAAAAACCAATGTAAATTTTTTAATTATAATAATATTATTAATGTAATATATATTTTGATACTTTTGATTATTAGTTTTATTATTATTATTGATTTTATGTTACTCCTGTTATAAATAACCAAAATCGTCACTAGAATAACAATAGATTAAGAGATTTATATATAGAAAGAAAGCAAGGAAGATGGAGAGAATGATAATACTTATGCAAGTATTTGTGTGTCATTTTACATTTACACAAGGGGTTATTTATACTACATAATCTCCTATTCATCTATATGATTCACATGGGTAGTTATTGTACAATCTTGACTTGTGGATGAGAGATTATTGTACAATCTTGACCTGTGGATGAGAGTTGAAATTTGTATCCACAACCTATACTTCTTATAGTATATTTAATATTTACAATACTCCCCCTTGGATGAAAATTTCAAATCGGAGTTCAACCTTAATGTACTGCCTCATTAAAAACCTTGTTAAAGAAAAACCCAATGGGAAAAAACTTTAGCTAAGGGAAAAATAGTGCAGTTAGTAGTTGACTCCCCCTGATATTGACATCCATAAGTCATCACATGTTATGCGCATGTCGCATATCGATATTGTGAACGTGTTTTCTGAAAAGTGCAGTAGGTAGTGCCTTTGTGAAAAGATCTGCAACATTGTTGCTTGATTGAATATATTTCATTTCAATCTGATTATCTTTTATAAGATCTTGAGTGTATGAGAAGAACCTTGGAGGGATATGTTTTGTCCTGTCACTTTTGATATATCCTTCTTTCATTTGTGTGACACATGCGGAGTTATCTTCCTAGATCAAAGTTGGAATTTTGCCCTTCTCTATTCCGCACAAAGTCAAAATGAGTTGTGTCATTGATCTCAACCAAACACACTCTCTACTAGCTTCATGAAGTGCAATAACTTCGGCATGATTTGAAGATGTGGCAACAAGTGTTTGTTTCTGAGAACGCCATGAAATAGCAGTACCTCCGTTCATGAACATGTATCCAGTTTGAGATCTAACTTTATAAGGATCAGATAAATAACCCGCATCTGCATAACCAATTAAACCTTCTTTTGAATTGTTAGAATAAAATAGACCTAAATCAACAGTTCCTCGAAGGTATCGAAATATATGTTTGATTCCGTTCCAATGTCTCTTTGTGGGAGATGAACTGAATCTTGCTAACAAATTCACTGCAAAAGAAATGTCATATCTAGTACAGTTAGTAAGATACATAAGAGCTCCAATTGCACTAAGGTATGGTACTTCTGGACCAAGAACCTCTTCATTTTCTTCACAAGGACGAAATGGATCGTTGTCGATATTGAGTGATCTAACAACCATTGGAGTGCTTAAAGGATTTGCTTTGTTGATATTGAAATGTTTTAAGACCTTTTCAACATAATTTGATTGATGCACAAGTATTCCATTATGCATGTGCTCAATCTGTAAACCAAGACAGTATTTGGTTTTTCCAAGATCTTTCATTTCAAATTATTCCTTTAAAAGTACAACCACTTCATGGATCTTTTTATTTGTCCCAATGATATTCAGATCATCAACATAAACAACTATTATTACATATCCAGATGTTGTTTTCTTAATAAAGACACATGGGCAAATAAGATTATTTGTATAACATTTACTTATTAAGTAATCGCTTAAACGATTATACCACATGCGTCCAGATTGTTTTAACCCATATAAAGATCTTTGTAACTTAATCGAATACATTTCTTTGGGTCTTGTACTTAATGCTTCAGGCATTTTAAATCCTTCAAGAATTTTCATATAGATATCACTATCAAGTGATCCATACAAGTATGCTGTAACAACATCCATATGACGCATCTCTAAATTATCAGAGACTGCTAGGCTCATTAAATATCTAAAAGTAATTGCATTCATAACAGGAGAATATGTTTCTTCATAATCAATTCCTGGTCGTTGAGAAAAACCTTGAGCTACAAGTTTGGCTTTGTATCTCATAATTTCATTTTTCTCATTTCTTTTCTGTACGAAAACCCATCTATTTCCGACAGGTTTCACGGCTTCTGGCGTGAGAACGATGGGTCCAAAAACCTTTCTTTTATTGAGGGAATTTAATTCAACCTGAATAGCCTCTTTTCATTTAGCCCAGTCCTCTCTATTTTGACATTCGATGACAGACATTGGTCCAGGGTCATCATTTCCAAAAATATCACATCAACATCATAAGAAAATATATCATCGATATTCTTTATTTCATTTATGTTACATGACTTTTTCGTATACCCATAATTGATTGCAACCTCTTTATCGATATCATTCATTTCCTCTTCTGGGGAATTTTTGATATTTTGTATCTCTTCGGGAACACTTTCCTCGTTACCAAATGCAATTTATGTTCCCTTTTTCTTTCGGGGATTTTTATCTTTAGAGCCTAATGGTCTTCCATGCTTCAGGCGTGCCTTAGACTCCTTAGTGACTTTATTATTTGTTTGTCCAACTGGGACTTCAATTCAAGCTGGAGCATTCACAGCTGGTATATATGATTTAGTCACTCTCTTTGTATTAGTAAATGCATTTAGTAGTTGATTTGCAATTTCTTGTAAATGCATTATCTTTTGCACTTCTGTTTCATATTGTTTCGTACGAGGATCAAGATACAATAATGACGGTTCACACCATGAAACATCCTTTTCCTGGATTTTCTTTTCTCCCCCTAATCCTGGGAACGTTGTCTCGTTAAAATGGCAATCGGCAAAACGTGCTTTAAAAACATCACCCGTTAGTGGTTCAAGATATCTTATGATAGAAGATGACTCATATCCAACATATATTCCCAACCTTATTTGAGGACCCATTTTTGTGCGTTGCGGTGGTGCAATAGGGACATATACTGCACATCCAAAAATTATAAGGTGAGAAATATTTGGCTCTTGACCAAAAGCAAGCTGTATAGGAGTGTATGTGTGATATGCACTTGGTCTCATGCGAATTAATGATGCAACATGTAAAATTGCATGACCCCATATAGAAATTGGAAGTTTTGTTCTCATTATTAATGGTCTAGCTATTAGTTGGAGACGTTTAATTAATGATTCAGCTAAACCATTTTGTGTGTGAACATGAGCTACTGGATGTTCAACAACAATTCCTATAGACATGCAATAGTCATTAAATGCTTGAGATGTAAATTCACCAACATTATCAAGTCTCACTTTTTTAATAGAATAATCTGGAAAATGTGCTCTTAATTTAATAATTTGAGCAAGAAATTTTGCAAATGCCACATTACGAGTTGATAAGAGGCAAACATGAGACCATCTACTTGATGCATCTATTAAGACCATGAAGTATCTAAATGGTCCACATGGTGGATGAATTGGTCCACATATATCACCTTGAATTCTTTCAAGAAACATAGGTGATTCATTTTCAATTTTAGATGGTGAAGGTCTCACAATTAATTTTCCAAGAGAACAAGATGTACATGGAGTAACTTGACCTGTTTAAGGGAGCTTCTGGTCCTTCAATTGATGTCCATGTGTACTTCCAATTATCCTGCGCATCATTGTCGATCCTGGATGGCCTAACCTGTCGTACCATAAACTAAATATCGCAGGATCACAATATTTTTCTTTAACTACCATATTTGTTTTAACCACAATTATATATCTATAATGTAAACCAGAATGAAGTATTGGTAGTTTTTCTAATACATGGTTCTTATCAGTAATATACATATGTTTCTCATTTCCTGAGGTCACTGTTCGAGTATCATATCCATTAAGATATATGTCATTAAAACTTAATAGATTTCTTTTCGATTTTGGAGAAAACAAAGCATTATTTATAAGGAACTTTGTACCATTCGGTAATAGGAAATGAGTTACTCCTATTCCTTCTATCATGTCTGCAGGACCTGATATAGTATGTATGGTCCCTTTTGTTGGTTTTAATTCAGAAAAATATTTCTTAGCTTTCAGGATGGTATGTGTGGTACCACTATCCGGTATACATAAGTCTCCAACATTTGCTTGATGTTGTGCTCCAATGGAATTCATATCACACTTTAAAATATGAAACAAATTGTAAGTTCATAATAATAAAAATAAGAATCATAGTAATAGGACAATGTTATTATAGAAATATTTCATATGAAAAAGAGAATGCATAGTTACGAGAACGGAAATATATATTTATTTAAATAAAAAGATCAAAACATTTATATAAATCAAATGTCGATATCGTTAAGGAAATCAGAAACATTTAGCTCAGTGTTTGACAACTCCAAGTTGTCCATAAAATTTACTTCCTTCTCTTTTCTATTGAGAGATTCTTTATAGAGCTGACAGAGATGTGGAGGTGTGTGGCACGTCCTTGACCAGTGGTCTGTGCTACCGCATCTGTAACAAGAACCTTCAGGATTCTGAGTATGACTTGTCCCAACATCATGTTTTGACATTTTGAGCTTATTTTGTGGTTGGGTCTTGTAGCCTCGTGAAACATGATGACTATTTGCTTTTTGCCCACGACCACGATAAAAACTACGACCCCGACCGTAAGGGTGGCTTCGACCAAAATTGTTGTTTTGACCATAATAATTATTTTGGCCAAAATGACCACGACCTCGTCCACTACCACACACACGTCCATGTCCCCGTCCACGAAAATTATTTCTAGGACTATCATTGTTTATAGCATTTGCTTCAGGAAATGCTACTGAACCTGTCAGACGTGATTGATGGTTTTTCATTAAGAGCTCATTATTTTGTTCCGCAACAAGTAAACATGAATTAAGCTCAGAATATCTTGTGAATTTCTGCATTCGATATTGTTGCTGTAAAGTAATGTTTGATGCATGGAAAGTAGAGTATGTTTTCTCCAACATATCCGCATCAGTAACACTTTGTCCACAAAACCTAAGTAGTGAACATATTATAAACAATGCAGAGCTATAGTCATTCACCTTTTTGAAATCTTGGAATCTCAAAGTTCTTCACTCATCTCTTGCAGCCGGAAGTAGAACTTCCTTTTGGTGATGAAACCTATCTTTCAGGTCTTTCCACATAATGCTTGGATCACTGGTATTAAGATATTCGAATTTTAACATGTCGTCAACATGTTTCCGAAGAAAAATGTTTGCCCTTGCTCTGTCTTGCGATGAGCATTTTTTTTCCATTTAAAGTGTCTAAAATGCCCATAGACTCTAGATACATTTTAACATCCATAATCCATGACATATAGTTCCTTCCATTTACATCAAGAGCTGCAAACTCAAGCTTTGCAAGATTTGACATATTGTAACTATCAAACAACGAGGGAAAAAAATTAGAATCCATTTATGTCGATAAATATCGAAATACAAAGAAGTAGGAGCACCATAAGTACAAACATGCTTAAGAGAAAATAAAAATCATCAGGTGGAAGATTACTGACAGGAATGACTAGTAATATAAGTATTACAATAACGAGAATTAGAACTGGATGTAACATCTTCGGAAAAAATTTATTGATTAGATGAACTGGAGAAAGAAGAGTAAATATGTTGAGAAGAACTTACTGGTTAATTTATAGTGTAAAATATAGCCGTTGTAAAAGTTTTGTTACCGTTATATATATAGTCGTTGCAAATGATTTTGTAAATAAAAATGATAATTAATACATAAAACCAGTAAAGATTATTATATCAGTGATGATATATATAAGATATAATCAGTGATATAAAACAAAGAAAATAAAATAAATGTTAGTATGCTTATATAAAAATTAGCAAGATAATAAACATATGCATTAGGGGTGTTCGCGGTGCGGTTTAGTGCGGTTTGGGGTAAAATCGCAAACCGTACCGCATGTGCGGTTTGAACATTTTTCCAAACCGCAAACCGCACCGCATATACATCAAACCGCACCGCATATGCGGTTTGTACCTTACGCATTTTACACCTACAATTCAATAATTATAAGATCAAAACTTCATTTTAAAATCAACGATAACTTGATCGTAGTCCCTAAAAATAAAAATATTCAATACGTCCGATTCTAAAATACATATTATATAAATATTACAATTATTCTATATATATACATATATATGTGTTTAATATATAAAATTGAAAATATATACATATATTTAATATGCGGTGCGGTGCGGTTTGAACCGCAGTTTGATAATTCAAAACCACAAACCGCACCGCATAGTGCGGTTTGGTAAAAATGCAAACCGCTAACCGCACCGCGGACGTTCTAAACCGCACTTTGCGGTGCGGTGCGGTGTGGGCGGTTTGGGGTTTAGATGAACACCCCTAATATGCATAAATAAATATTGAGAGATTAGTATGACAATAAAATTAAGTACACATAAATAAAAGTTAGTATAAGCATGGACACATAAATAAGATTAGTATATGCATAAATAAAAATTGGAGTATTAGTAGTCATAATATCTATAATAAGAAGTAATCAACTTTCATATTGTTTATTTTGGTATCTTACCTTCTTATAGTATTAAGGAAGTATATACCTTAATTAGAACTCTCGTGCTGATAACGTGTTATAAATAACCAAGATCACCACTAGAATAACAATAGATTAAGAGATTTATATATAGAAAGAAAGCAAGGAAGATGGAGAGAATGATAATACTTATGCAAGTATTGGTGTGCCATTTTACATTTACAAAAGGGAATATTTATACTACATAATCTCCTGTTCATCTACATGATTCACATGGGTAGTTATTGTACAATCTTGACTTGTGGATGAGAGATTATTGTACAATCTTGACCTGTGGATGAGAGTTGAAATTTGTATCCACAACCTATACTTCTTATAGTATATTTAATATTTACAATAATTACTATTATTGTAAACTATGAATAAATATTTTTATCAGAATACTTAAAGTTATAATATTTTATTAACCCAACTAATACTCTCTAAACCTTAACCACTAAATATTCTTTTTAAATCTTATTTTTAAAAATAGTATATATACAAAAAGAATAGAACATTAATATAAACAAAACATAAAATAATTTAAATTATATTTTCAATCATTTTAGTATTATATTTTTTATAGTGCAATTATAACGGAGAATTTTATTTATTCGATTCATATGATGGGTAATGTGATTTGTTAGAGCATCTCCGACATCAATGTTATTTTTTAAAATTTCAAAGATTTGGAAAAGTTTGCTTCAACAGCTATGCTAAGGGGCCGTTTACTCAAATGTGTACCCGGTAAGCACTTACTGGTGAAGGTCAACACTCTCACTAACCTTACTACAGGTGAAGATAGAACATCAGAAACCGTCATGAATGCTACAACAATTGGAGATCCCAGTATGGAAATGGGATATGATAACAATGAACTTCGTTACGAAGTTGCCAAGGACAATGAAAGGGCATGATGCAATCTGGGTGATCGTCGACCGATTGACAAAATTTGCTCACTTTGAGAAATACACATTAGAAAGGTTGGCACAACTTTATGTCAACGAGATAGTTACAAGACATGGAGTACCCATATCAATAGTATCTGATAGGGATGCTAGGTTTACGTCTCGATTTTGGACAAACTTTCAGCATGAAATGGGAACACGGTTACATTTAAGCACCGCCTACCATCCTCAGACTGATGGCCAAAGCGAGAGGACAATTCAGACGTTGGAAGATATGTTACGTTCATGCGTGATCGACTTTGGAGGTAACTGGGACAATCATCTTCCATTAATAGAGTTTACCTACAACAACAACTACCCCTCTAGTATCAAGGCGACGTCGTTTTAGGCATTATATGGCCGTAAATGCAGAACACCAGTATGCTGGGCAGATATCGGAGAGAGACAACTGATTGATCCGGAGTTAGTTCAACAAACTTCAGATAAAATTGTTCAAATCAGAGACAGATTAAAGGCTGCACAGGATAGGCAAAAGAGTTATGCGGATAGGAGACGCCGGCCTCTGGAGTTCCAAGTGGACGACAAGGTGTTATTGAAGATATCGCCATGGAAAGGAGTCGTGAGGTTCGGGAAGAAGGGTAAGTTAAGTCCAAGATATATCGGACCCTTCAAAGTAATCGCGAAGGTAGGATCGGTAGCCTGTCGTTTAAAATTACCAGATGAGAGAAGTGGAATTCATGACACATTCCATGTGTCAAATTTGAGGAAGTGCTTGGCCGATGAATCAGCTATTGTGAATCTCGAGGATGTCGAGATTAATAGCAAACTAGCATATGCAAAAGAGCCCATCGAAGTCTTGGATAGGAAGATCAAGAGACTGAGAAATAGGGTTATACCCTTGGTCTTGGTTAAGTGGCGATTCCACAAGGAGGCGGAAATGACTTGGGAAGTAGAAGAGGAAATGAGGGTTAAATATCCTCACCTGTCCGGTCAGATGTAATTTCGAGGACGAAATTCTTTTGAAGGAGGGGAGAGTTGTAACAGCCAAAATTTTTGGAAAATTTGAATATTAATAAAATTAAATTAAAGTATTTATTTTATGGAGATTTGTGAGTTTTAGAAGATTTTATAAAAATAAAAGAAATATATTATAATCTTTTATTTTTGGTGAATATTAATGGAGAAATAATCATCTAAAAATAATTGAATTAGATTAAGGAAACAATTCAAATATTGGGGTTAAATCGTGAAAAAATAAGGACGAGGGGCCAGTTTTGCCAATCTGCAAAATGAAATATGCAATGGATTAATGGTAATTATGACGATTCCTCCTTCCATATTCCGGTGGAAAAATCCGACTATATATACATGAGGTTAGTTGGAGTTTTTTTTTGTGTTTTTCGTGTTGGCATTTTGGGGGAGAATTGGCGTTGGAGTTATCGACGAACGGTGCCACGAGGAGGAGTCTCGAAGCATTCGAAGTTGGTTCGTTTTCGGTAGTGATCCGCCGGGTTAAGGTTTGTATTCTCTATAGAACTAGAAAATAACTTCATGAAGATGTTAGGAATAGGTAAAGGTAAACCCATATACGTTTTGAAGCCGATTGGATAACCGTAAGGTTGTTAAATCGATCAAAACGTAGAAATTATCGTTTTCGGTAAAAAACCAAAACTTTAAACATAAGTATCTCCCTCAAAACTCGAAGTTTTCGTGCGATTCTTGTTTCTAAAAGATGAGGAATCGGAAAACTAAAATTTAGGAAAAAAAATCGGCGAAAACGGATGAGAAACAAAGCCACACGGTCCAAAGCAATGAGATCGCCGGAAAACCGACATTCGCCAGCGACGGCGACGTGCTCCGGCGACCTTCCGGCAAGAGGTGGTTGTTGGTGTTAGACCACAGTCTCATTGGATTCAAGATCATCCAATCTGAAGATCGTAATCTGAAGCTAAAGCTGGAACGTCGACTCTCGATATAAAAGTCTATGTCTATTTGTAATAAATGTCAATGTAATTTAATGTAATATGTTTTAGTTTACTTAGATCTATATATCTAAGTTAAAGTATTGTAATAGTTAGTTAAAGGTAACTTAGTTAGTTATTTAGTTTCTAGTTTATATTAGATATAATATCTAGATTTAATATCTAGATATTAATCTTGATAGTGTGTTCAACACACTTGCTAGATTTTAAGTGTATCTCTAGTCTCTCAAGATCAGATAACTTATCACACATACAAATACACACATCAAGGTGTAAAAGAGAGAAAACATAGAGAACACAAAGCAAAGCTTAATCGATCAACCTTGTAATCGTTATTTTATATATCAAACAGGTTGGTAATCTTATTGTGTTGTTTCTAAGAACTTGTTATAAAGTATTGTTGGACCGACAATTGGTATCAGAGCCTGATTAAGATCAAACAAGTTTTTCAGAAAAACGTCTCTGTGTTCTTCAAGAAAAATTGATTTCGAGTGTAAGAGTGTTTTAGGTGTTAGAATCGATCAGAGTGTGATCGAAATACATGCTAGATCGAGTTGTATGTGTTTAATTTCACGTTAAAGCTTAAATCGAGTTCCAATTTGTGGTTTTTGTGAGAAAAGAGTTGAGAAGAGTAAGTCACTGTGCGATCAGTTTAATTTCTAAAAAGAGTGTTTTAGTGAGATCGAGTGCCTACAATCTGTTCTAGAAGTGTTTCTAGACATAAGGGTAGTGTTTGTTATTGCTAAATCGTTTCAGGAACAAGATTCATACGATTTTCAGAAGAACAGGTCGAACACCCGCATTCCAGAGGTTGAATAACCCGAAAAGCTCAACTTCTCGGTTCCCAAGTGACCCGAAAAGCTCAACTTCTCGGTTCCCAAGTGACCCGAAAAGCTCAACTTCTCGGTTCCCACTTGACCCGCATTCCTTACTTTGCGGCTCTCAAAGGACCCGCAATCCTCAAAAACTCGGGTCCCAAAGCACCCGCAAAGCTGAACTTTTCGGTTCTCAAAGGACCCGCATTCCTTAAAGACCCGCATACCTCAGACCCGTATAGCTCAGAATCGCAAACCTCACTTAGAATATTTTTCTGAGAACTTTTCGAACCTGTAATAGGGTCTTTATTAGTCATAAATTTTTTCTCTAGGGGCGCTGCCCCCATACCCCCGCAAGGGCGTTGCCCCTTGACCCCACCCGCTAACCGGGTAGCGGGACCCCCGTGCTAAGTCTGCCTAGGGGGACAAATTTCTTGTGTGATCAAATTTTATCTGTACTAACGGTCAAATCAAACAGTTCTTTTTGCACATCAAATCAAACAGGATGACATCCAGAGAAGCCCTTGCAATAGGAACTGACACCAAGCCACCAGTTCTATTCAAAGGAGAATACGAACAGTGGAAGGATAGGTTTCTAAACTTCATTGACAGACACGAGCTGGGTGATTATATCAGAACATCTATTGAAGAAGGGATTATGACACCACCAATGACGACTCGTGTAATTGATAACGTGCCTACTCAGGTTGAACTGAAGTATCACGAGCTACAAGATGATAACCTCAGAAGAGCCAAAGGCGACAAATTATCAAAGTCATACATCTTACAGGGGATCCCAAATGAAATATACGTCAAGATTGACAGTTACAAGGCTTCAGGTAAAGAAATGTGGGATCAGCTCGAGAAAATGATGCTGGGTTCAAAAATTGGAAATCAGCTGAAGATCTCCAACTGCCTAAATAACTATGAAGAATTTAGAGGCAGGGTGGGAGAAACCTTAGAAGAAACCTATGACAGGTTTGTGACATTGCTGAATGAACTTAGCAAGAACAAAGTTCACAAATCTCAAAATGAGCTGAATATCAAATTCCTTAGTATTCTTCAACCTGAATGGAAAAGATTTGCTCGTCAGATGAAGCAAATTAAAGACTTGAATGAGATTCCACTTCACGAGGTGTATGAAACCCTCCGTCAGAATGAAGAAGAGGTGGATGAAATTCTGGATGAGAAGAGACAGAGAGGAAAGGTAGTTGAAGACACAGTCGCCCTTGTAGTCAGAAAGAAGAAGAACAAGGCGACTGTATATGAATCAGATGAAGAAAATGAAGGTTGTGCAAACTCAGAATCAGATGAAAACGATCAGCTGAAGCAAGCAATGATGATGCTGACTAGTGCCTTTCAGAAAAGGTTCTACACAAAGCCAACATCAAATAATCAGAGATATTCATCTGGTCCGAACAACTACATTCATAAAGAAAGGATTGAAGGTAGCAGATACGAAGGGAAGAGATTTGATGGGAGAAGATCAGAGGAGAGAAAACCAGAAGAGAGAAGGTTTCAGTCGGAAGGAAAGAGGATAGAGGAGAGGATACCGGAAGAAAGGAAATTCAAAGCTGAAGGATCAAGTCATCCAGAACCGCCTACATGCTACAACTGTGGTAAACCAGGTCACTATGCCAAAGACTGCCGCAGATCTAAAGTCAGAAATTCAGACTATTACAAGAACAAGATGCTTCTTGCAAAACAACAAGAGGCAGGCAAGGCACTGATGGCTGAGGACGAATACTGGCTCGATCACTCAGATGATGAAGAAGAAGATGATGAAGATAGAGAAGAAGCTGTCAACATGTGCTTGATGGGCAAGATAGAATTAGATGCTGAAGCTGATTCTGACAATGAAGAAGAGGAGGTATGTAATCTATCTGATTTAGAATTCATGAATAAAATGCATGCCATGAGTATGAAACAAAGAAAGTTAGAATCTAATCCTAAACAAGATAATGGTGTCATGACAGACAAAAACCAGTTGATACAGAAACTTAGCAATGAAATTGCTGAGAATAAAGTATTAATTGAGGTTTTACATAAAGATAATGACACCAACGCTAAGGAAAAGACAATAATTCTAAAAGAGAATTCTGATCTTAAGTCTCAACTTCTAAAGAGTAAGATAGATATTTATGAGCTTAAAAAGTTGCATGCTTCTTGTACAAAAGAAAACTTTTCTTTACTCGGAACACTAAAAAGTTTGGAAGAGAAGTTGTATAAAATGGGTCAAACTGAACAAACTATTTTTCTGAACAAACCCAAAGAGGAGAAAGAGAGATGGGGAATCGGTTATAAGAATCCTCACTGTCTTAAAAAGGGGATGTCTGAAGTTCCAGGACTTTATGATCATCTTAATATGCAATTAGCCCGCAGACTCCCCGCGTTTAAAACTTTTTGGACTAAGCTATCAAACGAGGATGAAGCCAATGAAACGGAAAAACGGATGAAATCAGCTAAAGTTCATCTTCCATTTTATTATGCGAAGTTGAATAATAGTTATGATGAAAACCCAATATACAAAAAGAAGGAAACTCTTTCAAGTGATTTCTTTCTAAGTTATACTGAAAAGGAAATGGAGGCGAAGCCTATTAAAGGTAAACTATATGTCCCTCCTCTCGTTCTAGAACGTAAAATTTCTGAACTCGAGAATTCTTTATCAGATGCAAGACTTTTGATAAATATTGAGCAAAACGTTTTTTCAACCGTGTTTTCAAATTCTGTTATTTCAAAAGCTTCAAACTCTAAGGATTTGTCTGGTTCATCAAATAAAAGTCTTGATTTTTTGAACTTTGACGGTAGTTCAGATGATGGTTCCAATCTCTTTGACTTTAATACACAACTTCCCAACCATTCATCTTTTGTGAAGAAAACTTTAAGAAAAACCAGTAAGCCTGTGAACAGTGCAAAATCAACAAAAGCTTTCGTTGATAAATCAGTCTCTGTGAACGCTAAGAGTGCTAAAGGTAAGAAAATATCTCAGCATTCACAGAAACCGACCACTACTGGTAATTCCAAGAAGAAGCATTCGTTTGTTGCTCCAAGGTCTAACTCACCAGCTTTACATGTTTCAGATCTGAGAAATCAAAGGCCAGAAGCAAATTCTCTGTGGCAACCCAAACGGAACCTTGACAAGACCGTCTTAACGTCTAGTAGTGTTAATTGTAATAAGACTTCGCTTACTAAAGATGTTGTAATTGTTGATATTGCTGTTTTGAACCCAAAATTTGCTGTTTCTCGTAAACAATATACAATGAAGCAATTATTTCAGTTATCTTTATCTGCTGGAAAGTCTTCTTTTTATGATAAACATATATCTATATCTTGTCAAGATTCTGAAGATTGGTTTGGAAATTACCATGTGCATTCATCTCATACCAATTCTTCTCATGCATTTCAAAAGAAAATAGGATCCAATTTGAAATGGATACCAAAATCATGTGCTAACACAGTAGGACCCAAATTCCAATGGGTACCTAAGGGAAAATCTGTGTTGCAGGCACACAAAGCTTAGAGAGAAAGCGACTTCTGATTATGTACAGACCAGGACTCGTTCTTCAAAGTCAAAAATAGGTTTTTGGATAATGCAGTTCAAAACCCGAACATCGAAGATCAAAATAGGCTTTTGAACAAATCAGTTCAAGACCCGCACTTCGATGACCAAAGTGTATATTCCAATGTTGTCATATACAAATCTAAATTTCTAATTTCTCTTATGCAGACTAGTCATACGTGGTTCTTGGACAGCGGATGTTCCAAACACATGACAGGTCAAAAAGAGATACTGTCCAATTACAAAGACAAATATTGTGGAACAGTAAGATTTGGCAACGACCAGTTTTCTCCAATCATGGGATATGGTGATGTACAACACGACAATGTAACTATCAAGAGGGTGAGCTATGTAGAAGGCTTAGGACACAACTTGTTCAGTATAGGCCAGTTCTGTGACAAAGACTTAGAGGTCAACTTCAAAGCCAAGAGCTGTTCTGTTCGCAATGAAGAAGGCGAAGAACTCTTGGTCGGTACACGAGAATCAGACCTCTACACAATAAACTTATCAGATGTCCAGACTGACAAACAAGTTTGTCTACTATCGAAAGCTTCGATGCAACAAAGTTGGTTATGGCATCGACGTCTTTCTCACCTCAACTTTCGGTACATCAACAACCTGGTCAGTGGAAAGCTCGTCAAAGGACTTCCAGAGCTGAGATATGAAAGAGAACATCTTTGTGCAGCTTGTGAGAAGGGCAAGATGAAGAGGGCACCTCATAAACCGAAGCCTGAACCAAGTACAAAAGCTCCTTTAGAGTTATTGCATATGGATCTATGCGGTCCAATGCGCACTCAAAGCTTAGGTGGAAAGAAGTACATACTCGTGATCGTGGACGATTACTCACGATACACATGGGTCAAGTTTCTACGTTCAAAAGATGAGACACCTGATGTTCTAATTACATTCCTGAAAACGACCCAGGTGAATCTGCAGAAACCGGTCAAGATTCTAAGAACAGACAACGGCACAGAGTTCAAGAACAACAAAGTTGAAGAATATCTCGAATCTGTCGGGATTTCACATCAATACTCTGCTGCTCGAACGCCTCAACAAAATGGAGTAGTTGAAAGAAGAAATCGAACGCTAGTCGAGGCTGCTCGTACTATGCTAAGTCATTCCAACTTACCTCTATTTTTGTGGGCAGAAGCTGTTTCGACCGCGTGCTACACACAGAATCGTTCCATGATACATCGGAGGTTCAAGAAGACTCCTTATGCGTTAATCAACAACCGAACACCGACAATCAAATACTTCCATATATTTGGATGTAAGTGTTTCGTACTAAACGATAGGGAGAATCTTAACAAGTTCAGCGCTAAGGCGGATGAAGGGATCTTCATTGGATATTCCTCGACATCAACTGCATTCCGAGTTTATCTGAAGAAGTCAAAGACGGTGATTGAAAGCATCAACGTCACCTTTGATGAAGAAATGGCTTCCGAACAACAACATTCAGAACCCGTTATAACTGGAGTACTAGCTTCTGGGCAACTCAGTCCAGAACCTGCGTCTCAACAGAATAAATCAGACGAAGCTTCAACTTCAACTAACCATTTATCTGATTTAGATTTATTATTTGAATTGTTTTATGATGAATTTCTTGGATCTAATGTAAAGAAATCTGTTGTGGTTGACAGGATGGAAGACTTAACGACTACTCATCCAACCAGTTCAGATGACTCTGTTGAATCAAACGCCCCGATTCAACAAGAAATTACAATTCAAATGCCGACTCCAATAGTTGAAGAAGTGACAAATGATAAAGAGACAGAAGTAGCTGCAACAGTAGGAGATTCCGTACAGATCCATCTACAGCCAGTTCAAGCTGTACCTGCTGAGCCTTCTGAACCTGCCACTTCAACTGAAACAATCACTCCTCCTGAACAAACAGAAGAAGGTACAAGTGGATTCTTAGATGACACAACTGACATACAGTCATCTAATCCACTGCCTCATGAACAAAAATGGACCAAAGAGCACCCGATAAGCCAGATAATTGGCGATCCATCAAAACCGGTGCAAACTAGGTCAGCATCAATGAACCTGTGCATGCATGACTCCTTTCTAAGCAAGTTCGAGCCAACACGCGTATCGGAAGCACTTGCAGATCCAGAATGGGTGATCTCAATGCAAGAAGAGCTGAATCAGTTCAATGCACTTAAAGTCTGGAGACTCGTACCGAAACCTCAAGGTAAAACCATAATAGGTACGAAATGGGTTTTCAAGATAAAGAAAGACGAAGATGGTACCGTTATCCGAAACAAGGCAAGACTAGTAGCCAAAGGATACAGACAAGAGGAAGAAATAGACTTTGACGAAACATATGCTCCTGTGGCGCGATTAGAGGCAATCAGAATGTTTTTAGCCTACGCAGCCCACAAGAACTTCACGGTCTTTCAAATGGACGTGAAGACAACATTCCTCAATGGAATTCTGAAGGAGGAAGTCTACGTCTCTCAGCCAGAAGGTTTTGTCAATCAAGAGAAACCGAATCACGTATACATTCTCGACAAAGCACTATATGGTCTGAAACAAGCACCTCGAGCCTGGTATGATGTCCTTTCTAATTTTCTAGTCAAGTCTGGGTTTTCCAAAGGTACGGTGGATACCACTTTGTTTATTAAAAAGGAAAAAGGCGATATCATTTTAATTCAAATCTATGTAGATGATATTATCTTTGGTTCTACAAATACTAAGTACTGTAAGAACTTCGCAAACCTTATGGTGTCTAGATTTCAAATGAACTTGATGGGAGAGATGAATTTCTTTCTCGGTTTACAAGTAAAACAGTTTTCTACGGGTATCTTTATCAATCAATCAAAGTACATTAGGGATATTCTTCGGAAGTTCCAAATGGAAAATTCAAAAACGATTAGTACCCCAATGGCACCAGGTACTAAAATTGGCACCGATCCTTCGGGAAAGGCTATTGATATTAGGACTTATCGAGGGATGATAGGTTCTTTAATGTATCTTACGTCGAGTAGGCCAGATATAATGTTCTCAACATGTTTATGTGCACGATATCAGGCCAATCCAAAAGAAATCCATTTGTCTGCTGTAAAGCGCATTTTCAGGTATCTAAAGGGCACTGCAGATCTCGGTCTGTGGTATCCTAAAGATACTAGTTTTGAACTAACAGCCTACACAGATGCAGATCATGCAGGTTGTATGTTAGACAGGAAGAGCACGTCAGGCCATGTGCAGTTCCTCGGTGACAAATTAGTAAGTTGGGGATCAAAGAAGCAACTTTGCGTTTCAACTTCCACGGCAGAAGCAGAATATGTAGCTGCTGCTAGCTGATGTTCTCAAGTCTTGTGGATGAGAACTCAATTACGCGACTACGGTTTCCACTTCAACAAGATCCCGATCTACTGTGACTCCAAGAGCGCCATCGCAATCACAGCGAATCCTGTTCAGCACACAAAGACAAAGCACATAGACGTCAGGTATCACTTTATTAAAGATCATGTTGAAAAAGGAACAATTGAACTTTTCTTTGTAAAGACTGATTATCAACTTTCCGATTTGTTCACCAAACCCTTAGATGAAAAGAGATTCAACTTTCTTGTCTCTAAGCTTGGTATGCTAAATCTTAAGATATAATCGGTAATTACCTAACAAAGTTTTCTATTGTATACTTTTTCATCATTTCTTCATTCTTAACTCTGTTTGATATCTGTCATTCTATCAAAATGTTCATGATCCAAGGGGGAGAATGAGAAGAAATTGACATCTGGTCAATATTACTTCGAGGAGGAGCTCATAAAATGTTGCATGTACCTTTTAATGCCAATTTTTTTTGTTATGCAAGATTTTAGGGGGAGCTCTTCAAAAAAAAAAAAAAAAGGGAGTTCGGACATGACTTCTGATTATTTCAGATCAGGACTCATACTTTAAAAAGTTTTACTGCTTTTTGTCTTTTCAATATAAGTGAATAATTATTACTTTGACTTGACATTAGACTTTTGCAGAATTTTTGAGAGAAGCTTACAAGTTCATATTTCTATGACTTAGAGCTTAGCTTCATGAGATGGGAGATCATACGTAAAGGTATAATTCTATATCTTCATCTCACATATGGTTGAAAGAAGGACAACTTTCAATCATTGGAAAACAATGTTTTTAATGTTCAAAACACTTCCCGATTTTTCATCACATTTTATATTTTGGGAGTGTATTTTAAATGTTTTCATGATCTAAATTGTGCTTTAACTGAAATAGTTAAACCAATCTGAGCATCACGTGCATCTAGGAAAACAAGGAATCATTGTGCTAGGAAATAACACAACTTCTATGGAATCACCTTAACCAGTGATTTCTACCCTAGAAGTTAATCCTTAGTGATTGAGTGTGAAAATAGAAAAGGAATGAGTGTGATTAGAGAAAGCAAAAAGTTTAAAAGAAAGAACGTGTGAGAACAGAGTTAAAAGAATATCAAAACTCTGCACCAACTTTTTCTGAGCCGGGTAGCCACCATTCTAGTGATTCACAATTCTTTGGTGAACATTATTGAAACAGGCAACTAGCCCATGCCAACTCTTGATCAAACCTCACTATCTACTCATTTTCTTCTCAACAAGAAAGTGTTTCACATTTTCAAAGGGGATGCAACACATATGCTATCTGATTTTCATTCGGAAAATCTAGATATTGAAAAGAAGGAAGTCTGCCCCACCTTCGCACTTCAATCATGCACATTGAGTCTGTGTTTAACTTACTGTTGTCTCAGTGGTTTACACAATTTTGAGCCAATAAGCAATCATCCGTGCTTAATTCTTTCAACACAAGCACGAACACACAAGGATTTAGTTTCTTTGTCATAACGTTTATAGAAATTACCTTTGTGGTGTTTCGATGATTAAATGGAAGCCCTGGGGGAGTCAACATCAAACAGCTCCTTTCCCATGTGTATTCGTTACACTCAGTGACTTAGTGTTACTGACAGGCATGATAACTGATTCATTAGTTGATTTCAGGTGTTACACGACACATTTGTCTGGATTTGCAAAGATCTAGATGAATCTCTTATGAATTGACGAATCATGGGCTCTAACCGCAAGATTGACATTTCTTACCACAAATTTTGATGAAGTCGTTGCACTTAACATCAAAAGGGGGAGAATGACTACACAAGAAATGGCAAAGATCACATGTTTCAAGAATCATGTCTACTCTTCAAAAGGGAAGATTGTTAGATTGAAGACATGCTGAATTTAGAGAAAGAGATTGCATCTTCTGAGCTGAACAAGAAGACTGAATTGGATAAATCTTTTTATTAAATGATCTTGATCCAAAGGGGGAGATTGTTAGACCACAGTCTCATTGGATTCAAGATCATCCAATCTGAAGATCGTAATCTGAAGCTAAAGCTGGAACGTCGACTCTCGATATAAAAGTCTATGTCTATTTGTAATAAATGTCAATGTAATTTAATGTAATATGTTTTAGTTTACTTAGATCTATATATCTAAGTTAAAGTATTGTAATAGTTAGTTAAAGGTAACTTAGTTAGTTATTTAGTTTCTAGTTTATATTAGATATAATATCTAGATTTAATATCTAGATATTAATCTTGATAGTGTGTTCAACACACTTGCTAGATTTTAAGTGTATCTCTAGTCTCTCAAGATCAGATAACTTATCACACATACAAACACACACATCAAGGTGTAAAAGAGAGAAAACATAGAGAACACAAAGCAAAGCTTAATCGATCAACCTTGTAATCGTTATTTTATATATCAAACAGGTTGGTAATCTTATTGTGTTGTTTCTAAGAACTTGTTATAAAGTATTGTTGGACCGACAGTTGGGCTGATTAAAGAGTTATGAGTCTGATCTGGTGGGCTTTGGAGAGGTCCAAATAGATTTAAAATGATTTCTTTTATTTTAAAAGCCCAAAAAGATTGGTGTAAATTAATTAATTGGTTGAGATTAATTAATTTAATTTTTGGTAAGGACTTATTAACTAAATAAATTACTAAAATTTATATATTTAATTATATATGTTTTTTAGTATTATTTAATTATAAAAGGAGTAACTCCACATTATTAAGGAATTTTTATTATTAATCGGGACATCGAGATGTTGTGACGTTGATGATTTGACTCAAACAAATTGGGGTTGATTAATTATAAAATTTTAGTGGACAATTAGGAGTATAATTAAGGGTTGATCGAGGTTAATCGTTAGTTGACTTTTAAGTTGACTTTTGGAGAAAATATAGACGTTAATGGGTATTATTGCGTCTATAATTGTAGGTTGTTATTTGGAGAGAAATTCTAACGAACCGGCATTATCAGGTGAGTCTTTCACGAGATTTCACTGGGATGTATACATATGTATAAATTATTTTTACATGTATGAGGTGTGGTATTTTATATGTATGTTTTATTGAGGTGTTAATTGCACATTATTTATAATTGGTGATTTACGTGCATTTGATTTTATTTATGGTGCAAGCATGAAGTTTTGTTATATTCATTTAACATTAATTTGCATGCATATGGTTTGGGTTTGGGGTTAACATGGTGCGTTAACCGGGGTATGGGATATCGGCTCGATATGTCACATTTAGGGGAGGCACGACCCGGGATGGGCGGTTAGTTCTTTGTGAACCTACACGCCCAAGGAATGCCTGTGACATGACAGGTCCCTACCCAACAGAGTGGAGTTGAGAGATCTCAATGGGTTGCATAAATCTTGCATGTCACTCTTTACTTGACATTTATATGGATAATGTGTGTGATGGCATACAAACCGTGAACTCACTGAGCTATTTAGCTGACTATAGTATACATCTCAGGAGCAGGAGGTTCTGGAGTCGATAAAGGCAAGGGGCTCGCCTTGGATTCTATACTTTACTTGTTACAATGTAATTTATTTCATTTGGGTTGATTTAGTTACCCGGTATGGGACGTGCTAACTTTTATGGTTGTTTATTTGATGTTTAGACTTCCGTTGTAACATTTTGGATTTATATTTGGAGTATTTATTTTGTGAGGTTAATTAATGATGTATTTTTGGGAGAAGTAACACTTCATTTGGCGAAAAAAAAATTGGTGTGTTACAGCATATATGCAACAATTTACCCGGTAAGCGTTAACCGGGATAAAAATCTTCACCCTCACTTACCGGGTAAGACTCTCGATCCTTGTCATCGCTCTTACCGAGTAAGATTATAGGTGCTTGTCATATTCATTCGGTAAGGTAAGTATCTAAGTGACCTAAGGTAAGAGTTTAACAAATGGCCCATAAACTCTCATTTAAAGTAGAAAAAAATAGGAGAGAGAAGGAGAAATCTCTAAATTAAGAGGAAGAAAGAGAAAATATAGGATATTTGTTGATGCTCTTGTAACACCCCGATTTCGAGAGGCACCATTTCAAGTTAATACCGAAACCGATATATTAAGGAAAAATAAGATAAAATATTTTGGACTTGGATCCTGGATTTTATAGTCTAGATAGATAAAGGATTCAATTATGAGTCCAATGATTCTTTCCGGAGCAAAATCGGAGCTATAACGAAGAAGTTATGACCAAAACAGTGAACGAGAAGAAAACCAGGGGAAGCGGGCGACTTATGCCGCGACTTAAGGTCGCGAGGCAAGTCGCGAAACCCCCTGGTCGAGCTAAAAACCCGATTTTCAGCCACCAAACTTCATTTCTTCATATCTCCTTCATCCCAACTCCGATTTGGGTGATTCAAAGTGCTACGGTTTCGTTTTTGAGAGCTCTTCAAGGATCTAGCAAGAGATTGGAAGTCTATTGGAGTATGCAAGAGTATTTTGTGGTGGTAAGCTCCTCATTCCTCCCTCTTCATCTTCTTCACCAAAGTTTTCTAGGGTTTCATCCACCCTTTGTTCTTCCTTTCATAGATTGGAGGTTTGTAACCATTTTGGTGAACTAGAAGTGTTTTGGTTGGTGGATTCAAGCTTGGGTTAAGGTAATCTTCTATTCTCTTCAGTTATGGAAGTTAGGGTTTCGGTATTAGTTGAGGTATTCATGTATATGGTTTGGGAAACGATTCTTTGTGGTTGATTATGTTTATTTATGGTTGAATATGTATGGATTTAGGTTTTTGGAAGTTTTGTCTTGAGAATCCAAGTGTTCTTCAAAGGAGCTCTAGTTGGATGAAAAATCTAGATTTAGCCTAAATCTAGCAAGGTGAGTTCAAGTTGATTTGTGAAAACGGTGTACATGCCAAAATGATTATTTTAAAAGTGTTTGTGTTTTACACTAAATTGTTAACTACTGATAAGTTTTGGTTATTTGGGTATATTTAACTTTATAAACTTATGTAACTCGCATCTTTGAGGTTTTTGGGCGTTTTGATAAATAAATCATGTTAACATGTTTCTTTGATGATGTAAGAGATAAATGAAGGTCATTTTATATATTTGTCCATTTGGTGCATACGATTTTATAAACTGTTGGAAAATGCATATCATGGTACTATGAGTCGTTTTGGGTATCGCAAAGAGAATAAGTTAATTTGGAAAACGTTTGTTTCAACCAACGAGGAGTTTTGGGTTATTTACTCTTGAGTCGTAGTATTTTCATAAATGTTGGTCAAGCGTGTTTTGATGTTTATATTGGAGCCCATTAGAGATTTACGTAATTGTTGGGTCTTTATGTCGGATTTCGGCTTTGTCAGGACTTTGGGACTTTGTCCGATTTAATAACCTAAGTGGAGCTTTGGGGTGTGAGTTGCATTTATTGCATTTTATTTTGGAGAATACATGTTTTGGGTGCGTGAGTCATTCATTCGGAGTCATGTATTTTAGACAGTGTTGCATTGGATCCATAGGCACGTGAGTCAGTTGAATGTATCGGTGAGGACTCTTGGGATTCTCACCTTGGGAAATAATGTCGTGTTGGCATTGGTTGTAACACCCTAAAAATAAGGATAACAAAAATCCGAAAAACGGACATACGGTATTTAAAATTGCCAAAGCAAGAGCCTCCCAAAAATGGGGAAAATACACAAACCTGTTTAAATACAATCGTAATTAAACGGACAATAAATAACAACCAACTAATTTAATTTCTATAACCAGAAAAGAGATTACAATTAAGGGTGTCATTTATAAACCCAAAGGATTCTCCTACCAAAAGTAAGTCCAAAAGCAATATTCCCAAATCTCTCACCCAAGTACCATGCCAGCTTAGAATCGGCGCCGCTAGAACCTGAGATACACATCGACACCAAACAAGTGTTAGGCCAAAAAGCCTAGTGAGTTGAACAAGAATTAGCATGGTAGAACATATATGACTCTTATTAGTAGTTAACCAATTTTCAACATGTATGGAGTCAACAGGGGAGACCCATAACACCAATCAATTCCACCCCAAGGGTCGATATACCTTGATGCCTTTAACAAGGAACACCCCAAAGGCCCGACACACCCGAAGACTACACCAAAAGGAAATTCCCCGAGTGGCGGAGGTCTAGGCACATACCATCACGGTGGCGCCCAAGACTACATCCTTCTAGTGTCCTTGACTTAGTTCATCCAACATAATGCATATAGGAGGTCCTTAGGTATATTTCAACCAAGTATAATTCAATACCAACCATGGGTACAATATCATCCTCCTAATAGCATCAGTCCAACATAAGACTTAAATATCCACATAGCCACGTTGTAGATACAATATCACCAAGAGAGTATTCCAAATGGAAATCATCCTATTATACCAAACATGTATTCATTAATCATGTCAAATACCCATTGTGGGCACACATAATGTAAATCCCAAATAATTACACAAAATAGAGTAAATCATGGGATGATACTTCTAATACATATATTTCACATAATCTCATGGAAATACCATCAATTACTTAAACCCGTAAAGATGAACAATTTGAGCAGATATGCGATAATAACAACAAATAAGCAAATATAATGTGTATCCAGTTTTAACAAAAGTTTAGTAAACTCACCTTGCTAGATTTAGACTAAATCTAGATTTTACCCACTTAAAACTTTCCTTGAAGAACTTGATTCTTCAAACCAAATCTTCAAAAACCTAGATCCACAAGGTTCCAACCATAAATATACATATTCTACCATAAATAATCATAATCAACCACAAAGAATCGTTTTCCAACCTTATACATGAATACCTCAACTGATACCGAAATCCTAACTTTCATAAATGAAGAGAATAGAAGATTACCTTAATCCAAACTTGAATCCACCAATCAAAACACCTCTAGTTCACCAAAATGATTACAAACCTTCAATCTACGAAAGGGAGAACAAAGGGTGGATGAAACCCTAGAAAACTTTGGTGAAGAAGATGAATAGGGAGAGATGAGAAGCTTACCACCACAAAATGTTCTAGTATACTTCAATAGACTTCCAATCTCTTTCTAGATCCTTGAAGAGATCTCAAAAACGAACCCGTAGCAACATGAATCACCCAAATCGGAGTTGGGATGAAGAAGTTATGAAGAAATGAAGTTTTGGGAGAAATGAGGCTGAAATCAGGTTTTTAACCCGATCTGAAGGTTCTGCCCTATGCACGACCCGTGCGCCCCTTCAGACCGCGAGGATATTTGCCCGAAATTCAATTTTGGTCATATCTTCTTCGTTATAGCTCCGTTTCCGCTCCGGAAAGAACCGTTGGACTCGTAATTGAATCCTTCATCTATAAAGACTATAAAATCAAGGATTCAAGCCCAAAATCAAATATCTTATTTTTCCTTAATATATCAGTTTCTGTATAAACTTGAAATGATACCTTTCGAAAATCGGGGTGTTACATTGGTGTTGTCCCGGTTGTTTTGCAAAGAGGAGCTGTTATGGGTTGTACTTCGAGACCTTAGGTCTGGTGTTTAGATGTCTAATTCTTGTGCACGAGGGTTAGACATCGAGTGTTATCAAGTAAATGTTGAGGCTCCTATCTTGACTGATAGGGAGTAGGCACTAAGGGTCAGTGGGGACCCCGAGGATGAAACTCTTTAGAGATTGAACAGACAATAAGATCGCGTATCCTTGAGGTGTAGCTCGGCAGAGCAGGCAATAAGGGATACGGTGTGGTGGAGACTTGAAATATAGTCATTACTGGAGGTGTAGCTCGGCAGAGCAGGCAATACGGTCACGATCTGAGGTGTAGTTCGACAACATAGTTATGTGGTTTAACTTTGTGTTCTGCCACGTACAATGGAATCGGGTATCCCCCGTCACTGGAAGGTGCTATTTGGGTATTTTATTGTGTCATTTTATTATCCATGTTTTCGGTGACATTTTACTTATGGGGAATTGTTTACTCAAGATTTATGGGTTGCGTTTTATGACATCCACGTTTGAAGGATTTCGAGAAGTAAAGTTTTATTTCATATTTTTATAAATTAAGAGTTGTGCTTATTATTCACGTTTTGGTTGAATATGGGATTAAAGTGGTCTTTACGAGAGAAGGTTCATGTTGGGTTTTTTGTTCTAAAGATGTACTTTTGAAAAATGGTGTCGTTTGTTATTTAAAGTAAATCTGTCAGAGAGTCTGTGATTTAAACTACTTTATTTCCCTTTTACAAATATATTTATTTCATGTTGTAAACTATTGAACTCACTAGGCGTTAGCCTAACCTTTTTATTTGTCAGCATGTGCATCAGGTTCCGGATGGGGGAAGAGGTTCTAGCTTTTTGGTGAAGCGTTGAGTACTAAGAGTTTGTGCAAGGGTGAGTAGCTTGATGAAGTCTTCCGCGTTAGTCGTTGATAAGAGCAACTGTTTCTTTGGGGTTTTAGTAACACCCGACTTTGATTAGTCTTTCTGCGAGACTTGACCTTTTAGTTGTTAAAGTTAAATCCAATATTCTTTTGAGGTGTCTTAAGTGATAATCGTAAAATAGATTATATCTTTTTTGTTGTATAATTTGGAAGTTTTAAATTAGTTGCTCTGTTCATTTTCGAGGGTGTTACAAGTTGGTATCAGAGCTTAAGTTTGAGAGAATTAGGTATTGATTTTTGGATGCCTAGACTCAAACTAGCGTTCGTATAAGAAATTTTAAGTGGATTTGCGTATTAGGTATCTTAAGATACGATATTTTGGGATTGATTGAGTCGCTAGAAACGGGAAACTTGTCGAGGGTCGCAAGAATGATCATGTACGGTGCGTTCATAATAACACCTGGCCAGTGTTATGGTGAACCTACATGCAACATGTGTATACTTGAACTACCTTGGTATGATGACCGTTGGGGTAGTGAGAAAGTTTCTAAGCGAGTAATTTAAGGAAGGATTGATGGTTATAGCAATGTTACTTTGGAGTGATAGTTAAGCGCATTGAATGCACTAAGTTGACCACTTTGAGTCGGAGCTATTGGTCGGATTAGAACCATAGGCGTGTTAATTGGCTCTATTTCAAGAAGGAATTGTAGAGAGAACCGATGAAAGCGTCGGTGATCGCCTTAAGATGTTTGAACATCCGGATAATATTTGTATGGCGGAAAATTGAGGAACGTGATTTCGAGGTATCGAGTGCCGGCCAAATCCATGCACGGCATTTATTTCTAAAACGAGTTTGCATTATTTGTTTCTCATGTTTTCAAAGCATAAAGTGAGTTATATTACGAAATCTTGGTAAGGTATTTAGCATTCATCAATTTTTAAACCGAGAGTTCAAACATGCACGAAATTGTTTTGTTGTTCGTGGTTGCAAATATTTTATTTATTGGAAATCTCTTCATCTTCATTTTGTGTCTAACTCTATTTTTTTGGATATTATAAGATCCGTATTTTTATGTCATTTTGGGTATTGGACAAGTAACTGTATAATTTGTAACTTTGACATTGGATCTTCTCCACGTATGTTAAGGTTTTAAAGGAAGAGTTGTCCCCATGTTCTTGAGTCGGAATTTTCTGGAGGATTTGGTTTGTGTGAGTCGTGTTTAATTTTATGAGTATAGTTTTGCGGCATTTGGGGTGTGTAAGTGTACTTTGAGATGCGTGGGTTTTAATTTCATCGCGTGTAAATTTACACGTTTATTGGGCGTCGTGTCTCATCAAAGTCGTGTTGAAAATGGTCACCTTACCTTACGTTGTGGTTTCAAAATTATGACATTTTAGACTTATTGTCGTCTTATACTTTTATGTTGGGAAATGAAAATTTTGACACCGCCTGGTTTTGCGTTAATGAGTTTTATGAAAATTCAGTTGGTTTTAAG
Source organism: Arctium minus (assembly GCA_954870635.1). Classification (NCBI taxonomy): domain Eukaryota; kingdom Viridiplantae; phylum Streptophyta; class Magnoliopsida; order Asterales; family Asteraceae; genus Arctium; species Arctium minus. The sequence goes on from OX941093.1 coordinate 56,513,637, forward strand.
GTGTCTTATTTTACGACAGTTTGAGTCGCGTAATAAAAAAAATTTGGAAACGTGTAGACTTGCATTATTGTGTGCGTCAATTCGTGAGTTTTGTTCAATACTTTGTCTCATGTGAGTCTTGCACAGGTATTTTTGCAACCGTACGAGGCGTTTTGAAAATCTTAATGTCGCACGACTACATCTTGAGTTTTACACAAATATATGTGCACGCTGTTTGGGTTGAATTTGATTTACACTCGCGTGAGTAAGTATGTGAAAGATTTATGTTGTCTCGTATTAAACTTTTAATCTAAACATATTCAGTTGTTGAATTTACTGTTAGAAATTTTCCGCAATGCATTAAAGGAGTTATTGGCATTCATGTCGTTGTAGTTCTATTTTGGTCAAATGTGTTTTGTCTGTGCAGCTCAGAGTTTTAAACTCGATTCTAAATTTATTTGCATTCCCATCGTCCTATTGAGTTTTGGGGAATAAACTGATACGTATGAGACTTGTTGAAAATTTTATGCCACAACATTTTTGGTTAAAGAGGAAAATTTTTAAAGTTAAAATTGTGAAGTTCCCTTTTGGAGTTGTACAAACACTTATGACACGTGTTGGGGTGCAAGAATTTATCCTCATGTTTATAGTGTAAATTTTGCGACACACCTTTTGTTACAATTTTATTTACGAAAATATTGATCAAACAAATTTTGGAAATGGTTTTATACGTGTAGCGTCGATGATCAATTTTCAACCTATCGAGTGATCGGTAGTGGATTTTACCGCACAAGCAATTGTTATAAAGCTTATGTATTTGAAAGTTTCATAAAGGTTTAAATTGGCATAGTTGTTGAAAACCTTGAACTCATTAGGCCTATAGATTTAAACCCCTGTCGTGAAAGGAGTTGTAACTAAGGAACTAAGGAGTCCTTGGGAAATGAAGCGTCGGATTCTCCGATCTGTGGTCAGTCCGAATTTTGGATTCCAATTTATGAATCGGTGCACGCGCGAATAATCGAAGTAGTAGAATTGTGTATTCTCCTAGATATTTAAGTGGTGATATTTTTGTTTCGGTAAACCTTCGGGATAAATCATTGGGTGGTTGCTTGACTTCGGTAGGATATAAGTCGATGGGTCGGATGTGTACCATTCGGGTGAGTCTTAAGTAATAAGGAAATTATGGTGGTTTGTTTGTCGGAATTTAGTATCATGATAGGTGTCAACTTTGAATCATCGGTGTAAAATATGGAAGGAAATTTATGGTGGTATATCCACGGTTGAGGTGTAAAAGTTTTGAACATAAGTGTCGACATTCGATTTGAGGATAATAACCGTTGGGATGCTTCATTGTACTTCCGATGAAACCGGTGCGTCAACAATTTAAGTGGTAACCTTGGGAAGATTAGATGATGGAAATTAGGAATCGATCATTGGTAATTCTGTAATCAACAAGGTTTCACTGATTCATCGACCGATGCTTGACTGCACTATGGGAATTGAGTAACCGTGTGGTTGGGGTAATTCGTTGTCCACCAATGTCGTGCCGCGTCAATTGAGGAACGAATCAAATGTTATGATTGGATCGAAACTAACTAGTGTTAGGAAATATCGTCAAGGAAGGGGACGATGAATCTTTTATAGTATGGATTATCGAGGATTTGGGTTTAGAATGTGGAGGTAAACCTTAAGTAGAAATCGACTATTGAGGATACCTTGATGGGTCAGAATTAAAATGCCTAAGGAATGAGTTCACTTTGGAGCATTCTTGGTGGAACTATTCTTGAGGGGATATGTGCAACCCAAGGTTGGGAGACAACCGGGATCTTAAGGATAAGAAAGTGGTTGATAAGGACTCGATGTTCATTTCGTCATCGGTAAGATATATCGGACCTTGAAATTGAGTTGTGATCGGTTTCGTACATGGAGCAAGGTATCGTGTAGGCATTCCTTTTTGGGTAGAGAACTGATTGACCTCGCTAAGGGAGACGTTGGGTGTTTGATCGGTGCCAGATTTCGAGGACGAAATCTCTTTCAAGGTTGGGAGGATGTAACAACCCGATTTCGAGAGGCACCATTTCAAGTTAATATCGAAACCGATATATTAGGGAAAAATAAGATAAAATATTTTGGACTTGGATCCTGGATTTTATAGTCTAGATAGATAACGAATTCAAACGAGTCCAACGGTTCTTTTCGGAGCAAAATCGGAGCTATAACGAAGAAGTTATGGCCAAAACAGTGAACGAGAAGAAAACCAGGGGAAGCGGGCGACTTATGTCGCGACTTAAGGTCGTGAGGCAAGTCGCGAAACCCCCTGGTCGAGCTAAAAACCCGATTTTCAGCCACCAAACTTCATTTCTTCATATCTCCTTCATCCCAACTCCAATTTGGGTGATTCAAAGTGCTACGGTTTCGTTTTTGAGAGCTCTTCAAGGATCTAGAAAGAGATTAGAAGTCTATTGGAGTATGCAAGAGTATTTTGTGGTGGTAAGCTCCTCATCCCTCCCTCTTCATCTTCTTCACCAAAGTTTTCTAGGGTTTCATCTACCCTTTGTTCTTCCTTTCATAGATTGGAGGTTTGTAACCATTTTGGTGAACTAGAAGTGTTTTGGTTGATGGATTCAAGCTTGGGTTAAGGTAATCTTTTATTCTCTTCAGTTATGGAAGTTAGGGTTTCGATATTAGTTGAGGTATTCATGTATATGGTTTGGAAAACGATTCTTTGTGGTTGATTATGTTTATTTATGGTTGAATATGTATGGATTTAGGTTTTTGGAAGTTTTGTCTTGAGAATCCAAGTGTTCTTCAAAGGAGCTCTAGTTGGGTGAAAAATCTAGATTTAGCCTAAATCTAGCAAGGGTGAGTTCAAGTTGATTTGTGAAAACGGTGTACATGCTAAAATGCTTATTTTAAAAGTGTTTGTGTTTTACACTAAATTGTTAACTACTGATAAGTTTTGGTTATTTGGGTATATTTAACTTTATAAACTTATGTAACTCGCATCTTTGAGGTTTTTGGGCATTTTGATAAATAAATCATGTTAACATGTTTCTTTGATGATGTAAGAGATAAATGAAGGTCATTTTATATATTTGTCCATTTGGTGCATACGATTTTATAAACCGTTGGAAAATGCATATCATGGTACTATGAGTCGTTTTGGGTATCGCGGAGAGAATAAGTTCATTTGGAAAACGTTTGTTTCAACCAACGAGGAGTTTTGGGTTATTTACTCTTGAGTCGTAGTATTTTCATAAATGTTGGTCAAGCGTGTTTTGATGTTTATATTGGAGCCCATTGGAGATTTATGTAATTGTTGGGTCTTTATGTCGGATTTCGGCTTTGTCAGGACTTTGGGACTTTGTCTGATTTAATAACCTAAGTGGAGCTTTGGGGTGTGAGTTGCATTTATTGCATTTTATTTTGGAGAATACATGTTTTGGGTGCGTGAGTCATTCATTCGGAGTCATGTATTTTAGACAGTGTTGCATTGGATCCATAGGCACGTGAGTCAGTTGTATGTATCGGTGAGGACTCTTGGGATTCTCACCTTGGGAAATAATGTCGTGTTGGCATTGGTGTTGTCCCGGTTGTTTTGCGAAGAGGAGCTGTTATGGGTTGTACTTCGAGACCTTGGGTCTGGTGTTTAGATGTCTAATTCTTGTGCACGAGGGTTAGACATCGAGTGTTATCAAGTAAATGTTGAGGCTCCTATCTTGACTGATAGGGAGTAGGCACTAAGGGTCAGTGGGGACCCCGAGGATGAAACTCCCTAGAGACCGAACATGCAATAAGATCGCGTATCCTTGAGGTGTAGCTCGGCAGAGCAGGCAATAAGGGATACGGTGTGGTGGAGACTTGAAATATAGTCATGACTGGAGGTGTAGCTCGGCAGAGCAGGCAATACGGTCACGATCTGAGGTGTAGTTCGACAACATAGTTATGTGGTTTAGCTTTGTGTTCCGCCACATTCAATGGAATCGGGTATCCCCCGTCACCGGAAAGTGCTATTTGGGTATTTTATTGTGTCATTTTATTATCCATGTTTTCGGTGATGTTTTACTTATGGGGAATTGTTTACTCAAGATTTATGGGTTGCGTTTTATGACATCCACGTTTGAAGGATTTCGAGAAGTAAAGTTTTATTTCATATTTTTATAAATTAAGAGTTGTGCTTATTATTCACGTTTTGGTTGAATATGAGATTAAAGTGGTCTTTACGAGAGAAGGTTCATGTTGGGTTTTTTGTTCTAAAGATGTACTTTTGAAAAATGGTGTCGTTTGTTATTTAAAGTAAATCTGTCAAAGATTCTGTGATTTAAACTACTTTATTTCCCTTTCACAAATATATTTATTTCATGTTGTAAACTTTTGAACTCACTAGGCGTTAGCCTAACCTTTTTATTTGTCAGCATGTGCATCAGGTTCCGGATGGGGGAAGAGGTTCTAGCTTTTTGGTGAAGCGTTGAGTGCTAACACTAGTACAAAAATGATCTTTTGCCACGGTTTTGGAAATACAGCCACGGTTAAGCTTTAAACCGTGGCCAAAAGTCATAAATAAAATTAGAGTGTTGTTTTAGCCACGGCTTAACTCAATAATTGTGACCATTAACAAACACATCCAAACATAATGTCACGGTTTTAATAAAATTGTGACTAAATGCTTCGATATGGTGACACCCTTTTTACTGTGGCCAATAGCAGTAAAAAACCATGGCCATATATAGACATATAGTCACGGTTTTTTGTCTTAACCATGACTTTATGTTGTGACGGTTATAGTCCGTGACTATAGATAGACATACAACCACGTGAAACCAATTTTCTGTGGCTAAAAATAAAATATATATTGTCACGAAACCTTATTAAACGTGGTCAAAAGACAAGGTGTTTATGGCCACTGTTTTCGTTATCTTGTGTCACCAAAAGGTAACAAATAGCTACGGTTTTACAAATTAAGCGTAACTATAGGTCATGGCGACGGTTAGTATGAAATTTTTATAGCTAAAAATATATAGTTAATACCACGTTTATAATAAGTCGATGGCTATAAGTAACCAATAGTCATGTTTATAACAATTCAGTTCATATGACTAATAAGTAATTTATCGTCACGGTTTTTATTATTGTGTGTGATCAACTGTCAACCAATAGTCACAGTTCTCAAATTTAGTTGTAACTATATGTCATGAATTAGTCACTTTTTTTTTTTTTTTTATCATTTTTGTCGCCAAAAGTATAACCAACATGTGTTCACAAGGTAACCGGTAGTCACGCTTCTAACAATGTAGTTCGTGTGAATAATAAGTAGTTTATGGCCAAAACTATTATTTTTGTGTGTGACCAAAAGTTAACCGATAGCCACGATTTTAAAGCTTAAGTGTAACCATACGCCATGAACTGGCCATGTTTTTTTTATTATCATTTTGTACGACAAAAAAAGTAAACGTTTGGCCACGATTATAAAAATTAAGCATAAATATATGTCATGATTTGGCCATGGTAAATATCAAATTTGGGTGGTAATAAGTATAGTTAAGGTCACGATTAAAATAAATTCATGTGGCTTTAAGGTAATCAATGGTCGTAAATTGTGTGGCTATAAGTAGCTTATAGCCACAGATTTACTATATATGTGTGTCGTAAATGTAACTAGTATTCACGATGCTACAAATTCATCGTAACTATATGTAGGGGCGGACCTACAACTAAGAGAGGGGGGTCCCGTGCACCTGTTCACTTGATTGCCGTAAAGGAAAAAAATATAGGCGTCTTGAAGGTGTGCACCCACTTGATTTTAAGGGTGCCCTGAAATATTTTAAATTTGAATTTATAACACAAATAAGCAATTGGTGGGATGGTTTGTGGTGGTTTAGTTAAAGCTTCCCTTAGCTAGAGGTCTGGGGTTCAATCCCAACACTCTGCATGGTTAAAATAAACTGGTCACAGTAAACACTTGTGTGGCTATAAGTAGTCTATAGTCATGGTTAAAATAAATACATGTGGTAATAAAATAATTAATGGCCATCACAAAAACAAATTTTGTGTTGCCATAAGTAGCGTATGACCATGGTTTTAACTATTTTTTGTAGGAAAAGGATAACCAATGGCCACGATTTCAACTATTTTATGTAGCAAAAAGATAACCAATGGCCATGGTTCTACAAAATAAGCGTAACTATATGTCATGAAATGACCACAGTTAAGATGAATTAACGTGACTATACGTAGTTTATGGCCTCGGTTATATGAAAATTACTAAACTACCAATTTGTTTGATAACGTTATGGCTACAGTTTTTTATGTTATGGCTACGTTTTTTCATGTGATATAGTGACACAATTTAAACGTGGCCATAAGGGTACCAAAAATCATGCAAGAATAGGCTACATTTTGGCTGGAAAAAAACCCGTGGCGAAAGGCCTACGACCACGGTTTTTAACCGTGGCCAAAGTGACTTTTTGTACTAGTGTAAGAGTTTGTGCAAGGGTGAGTAGCTTGATGAAGTCTTCCGCGTTAGTCGTTGATAAGAGCAACTGTTTTTTGGGGTTTTAGTAACACCCGACTTTGATTAGTCTTTCTGCGAGACTTGACCTTTTAGTTGTTAAAGTTAAATCCAATATTCTTTTGAGGTGTCTTAAGTGATGATCGTAAAATAGATTATATCCTTTTTGTTGTATAATTTGGAAGTTTTAAATTAGTTGCTCTGTTCATTTTCGAGGGTGTTACAGCTCTTAGTAGGTCATCATGATTCTTAAAAGGGTCATACTAGTGTTATTTGTGCTACAACCGCTTAAAATGAGTCATAATGAGTCTTAAGAGGGTGTTTACTTATGACATAATAGGCTTAATGGTCTGGCTTATTCGCAAAGCTCTTTTAGGTTGTTTACTTGCAGCTTATTTGCATAGTTGGTGACTTAATCACACAGATGGTTTTGTTGTGTTGTCCCCATTCAGCCAAAAAAAAAAGACATCCCTGCCCTTATTTTTTAGAACACGCCTCCTTCCTTCCATATTCAAAACCTCCTTCCTTCCTTCATGCTTCCTTCCTACCTGCTTCCTTCCTTCCCTCCAGGTTCAAAACCCTAGCCGATCTTCCAGATGCAAAAGTATCGATTTCCTCCATTATTCTACAAAGGTACCGATTTTCTTTGTTGCTGGTAGGTTTCACTCTCTGTATCGATTTCTCCATTGTTGCTGGTAGGTTTCAATTTCGGTATCGATTTCTCTATTACTTAAAACCCTATATCGATTTCTCCACTGTTGCCAGAGGTTTCTTCTTTTTTGCTCCGATAGAGGGTTTCTTGGGTTTTTGCGACTCAGTTTTGCCGGGGATTTTCTTCAATCGTGCTCATTCAGAAACTCGTTGCAAAGATTTTGAAGTTGAAAAAAAGAGAAAACCAAAATCAAGATACTCGTCGCCAAGGTTTTATTGGGGATTTCCTTCAAGCTACTGTTTTTGTTTTTTAGGAACCTTCAATTCTAGATCTTTGCTTTTTGTTTTTTTAGGAACCACTCTATTGTTTATTGTACTGTTGATTACATTGTTGGTATGAATACAATTCAAATGCACTTTGTTAATCAATGTCAAATGCAAATTGTTAAATAATGTTTAGTTCATTGAAGGGATAAAATGGTCAATTTTGTCATTCGGATCGTTGATTCAGAAGAAAAAATAAACAACGATATATTTTTATTCAGACAGAAAAATTTATCCAAACAGACAAATTTACCCATACAATACTTAATAAAAAAAATTTGGTAAACAACGCCTTAGTAAGTCATAATCTCTTAAACTAGTCATACAACTAAACCGATATTAGTGCTAAGGGGTCACATGGGTCATATCCGGAATTAACGAAATAATTAAAGTTAAATAAATTAAATAATAACTAAAACTAAATAATTGATTTAATTAGTTAAATAATAAATTAATTAAATAATAATTAATAAAAACACTAATCACTTGATTGATATTGAAGATGTTGGTGTACGGGATCGTTGTGCAAGAGGGAGAAAAAAAGAGTGTGATGTTTGGTGTTAATATGTGCGGGGATCTAGGTTACGTGTGGACAAGTTTGTCACGCACGTCAAGTACCGGTAAATCGTATGTTGGCTCCATTTTAAACGAGATTAAGTTTTTTGTTTCTTTTTATTCTCTTATTTAATTTCTCATTATGTATTTCATATTTGTAGGTGCAACAATAAAAGGAAAAACTTCAGAAGCTAGAAGATGAACGAGAAGTCGAGAGAATAGAGAACGTCCGACATGGGAGCGAGAGGGTCGCAGTGATAGAGAAAGTGAAGGCAATCGAGGCGATTTTGCTTCGACATTACCCGACACCGCCTTCCTATGACCCCACTTCTGTTGGTCCCTTATAAATAGATTAGTTGATGGTAGTTTATACAGACTTATTTTGATATCTGTGTGGATTTGTAGGTAAATTATGGTTTCAATTTGTGGGTTTGTGTGCGGCTATCATAATGCATACATGTACACGTTAAAATACATGAATTACTTTCTTCAAATATACATTTTTTAAATTAAAAATGATTTACCGATGAATATCCGGCGATAAATAAAAACAATTTTTTTAAAACCGTCTGAACGCCGTCGGTAAAATAAAAACAACTTTTTTAACAACCGTCGGAAACCTATCGATTGGTAATACAGTCGGAAACCCATTGATTCTTAAAATCACAGGAAAACTATCAATAAAATGTGTCGATTAGCCCTTGGCTTATTGTCGGTAAAGAGTTGTTTCAAATTATATTTTTGTATAGCATTCATGTTTTTTTATACGGTTAAAACCATCCATAAGTTTACCAACCCACTTTTTCTCATCCTTGTCACATTTTGTTCCACTTATTTTGATGTTTCATCCAATCACTGTTCTATGTCGGCCCAAATGTGAAACAATGAGTTTTTATGTTGTCCAATATCACACCAAACATGGAACAATCAGTTTTATTTTATTTTGTCCCATGTACCAAAAGATAGTGTTACATATCTACAGTTTCCTAGCCGTTCATGACACCTGATTCAGATTGCAAGAAAACAAAAGCTGACTAGAGTAATGACCTTGAAAATGAAAGCTTACCAGAAACACCAGATTGAAAACGATAGAGTGTTAAATTAATAGCCTTGAAAATGAAACATCTCATTACAAAATTCAGATAGCCGACTAACGGATGTTAATAACAGTATCTTTGTATCTTGTTATACTCATCTGTATTCTTGTTTTTCATCTGAACAAATCTATCATTTATACAAACAACATCGAGGTTTTAGGACATCAACAATGTCCTAATAAACTGTTTTATAAGACTTAAGTTTATAAAACTGATTAAACACTTATGCGTAATATGTTTATAGGACGCTTTTGACGTCTTAATTAACAAGTTTTTTAGGACGACATTGAAATAAAGTGCCATTAAATTTTTATATGATTATTTGAAAAAAAACGTTCTATGAAAACAAGTGTATTATTAAAAAGATGTGTCCATAGAGCATTTTTTCAAAGTGTCGTATAAAAAAGCTAATACCACACTTTAGTTTAAAAGTAGTGTCCTAAAAAACTTATTAAGACAAACTTATCGTAACACTTTTACATGTCACACGATTGGTTCTATAAATTTAAATCTTTTAAAGTATACATAGTCTATTAAAACATTTTTTTTTTTTGGCTATATAAACCCTATTTTGTTGTAGCGTTTATAAAATATGTTTCCTTGAATATATATGCATACATGGGTGGTTAATTTATTTTGCAACCCAGTAAAAAGTTATATCCCCGTGCAACCCTCATCTAAACCATTCTTCATTTAGCCCATTTATTAATGGATTGATTACGGGATTGCATCAATGATTACTGTTTCATGCAATAATCTTACATGCAATGCATAGTATTTCATTAAATGTATACACTAACATGGAATGCATATTGTTTCATGAAAATACTACTTTCATCCGATACATTGCATGAACCGTTATGTGAATCGACATCCGCTGCAGAAATTCGATGAAATCAGATGCAATTCAGTAATCAATCCAGTGTCTAGGTAATGAATGAGCTAAATGAATGGTTTAGATGAGGGTTTCACGGGGTTGTAACCTTTTACTGGGTTGCAAAATAACCGTGACCTATATATATATAAATATATGGATGGGTGTTCACATTCAACCCCTTTATCCACCACTCATTTTATTTTTATTTTTGTAATTAAGAAAACAAAAAAAAGTTAAAAATAAAATAAGTGGTAGATAAATGAGTTGCATCATGTTAAGGGATTGCATAATAACCTACCTCTCTCTCTCTCTATATATATATATGGGACAGGTTTTGTTGCAAACCTGACTTTGACTTCTGTTTCGAATCGGGGACAAAATCTAGACCTTCATGGGATATTCATCACGAATGGTATAACATTCATCATAAAATATTATAAAAAATTTACATTCTTTATTCATAATGAATAAAGACATATGTTGCATTCTCATTTGTCCCCCTGGCTCTCAATGGAATTACTCTTTGCAACTGAATTTTCCTATATATATACATAATGATTAGTTCACTTGATAATACCATCTTGTAAATCTTCATATTTTAGCCCATAATTGAAGCCAGTCAATTCTGGCTAAACATATCTTAATTTCTAGCTAGATCATAAAGATTTCTTTCCATGATGAAGAACTTTTACTACATCCTCATAATAACTTCTCTCTTCTTATACATGATCACCAAACATTTCCTTCATAAGTTCCATAAATTCCCACCTCGCCCCTTTTTCTCCCTACCCATAATCGGCCATCTCTATCTCCTAAAGCAGCCGCTGCATCGAACCCTAGCCAAGATCTCCAACCAGTACGGTCCGGTTGTGTTTCTCGAGCTCGGTTCGCGCTCGGTGCTCCTGGTCTCGTCTCCGGCTGCAGCCGAAGACTGCTTCACCACAAACGATATAACCTTCGCGAACCGGCCGAAATTGCTCGCTGGAAAACACCTTGGTTATAACTACACAACTCTTACTTGGGCCTCCTATGGACACCACTGGCGAAACTTACGACGAATCGCTTCCCTCGAGATTTTATCGAGTAATCGAGTCCAGAAGTTCACGAGTATTCGTCGCGACGAGATCGTCTCTCTAGTTTCTAACTTGAACGAGAGATCTTGAAAGGATCAGTTCGTGATGGTGGATATGAAGTCTTGTTTTTTTGAGGTTACGTTGAATACGATCACGATGATGATGACCGGAAGGAGGTGTTACGACGGTGGGGATATGGCGGCCGGAAAGTTGCGGGAAATGGTGGAGGAAACTTTCCGGTTGAGTGGTGGTACGTCGAATGTTGGGGATTTTGTGCCGATGGCGAAGTGGGTTGGGTTGAATTCGATGGAAAAGAAGATGGAAAAACTGAATGGAAAGAAGGATTCCATCATGCAAGAGATGATTGAAGGGCATAGGAGATTGAGGAGTCATGATTCTTGTTTTGAAGAAGGGAAGACGATTGTTGATGTTCTTTTATCCCTGCAAGAAATGGAACCTCAATACTATACCGATGAAATGATTAGACGCTTGATTTCTGTAAGTTTTCTCAACTTTCTTGTCTTACTGCAATACAATAAAATAATAAAATCGAGTTTATAGGAAATCACAAATCTCTATATACTGTGTTAATAAATTGTTTTATAAGTCCAGGGCGGACCTATTAAGACCCGAAACGGGTCATGTGCACTAGCTCAACTTATTTTAGCAAGTAGATTTTTTTTGGTATAAGAGGTGCATCTGTTAAACTTTAGGGGTGCTCCGGGATTTTAGGAAATTAATACAAGAAACGTCAACAAAAAAAACCGAAAAAGTCTCTCGAAATCAACCAAAAAACTTTAAAAAAACTCTCAATGTTGGATTAATCGGTAGGGTTTACAGGTTATGGTTCGGTAAGTTTTCGGGTCAGTTTTAGTTTGCTTGGACTTGGTCTTAGGTTGACCAAGTTTAGTGGAGAATAATGGGTAGTGGGTAGCCATATTTTAGGAGCTCATGGGTCTAATTTTTAGCTTTTATTGCTTTAAATAGGAGTTGATGTATTTTCTTTTTCCTTTGAAGTATGGACGTATAGTAGTGAGTTTTCTGCTTTTAATATATTGTTCTTCTTTTCTTCCAAGTTTATTCTTTCATCTGTGCGTGTGAGGTTTTTTTAAGGGTTTTGATTCCAACACTCAAAACGGTTGAATTCGGCTAAAAACACATCGAGTGAATTTGCGGGTCTTTGATCCACCTTAAAAGTGCATCCTTCGGCAAAAATCCTGGGTTCGCTGTCGTATAAGACTTGAATTTATAGGATGAAACAGATATGTGTCATATGTAGGAGCGTTTCAATATGTTTATAAAACGCTTTTACAGGTCTTAAATACTCCCTCCGTCCCAAAATAAGTGTCCACAATTGACTTGGCACACAGTTTTAGACATGTATAATTATTACCCCTTTTTGATATCAAATGACATCTTTACCCTTATTTAATATTTCTCTTTCTTCACAACTCTTATGTATTTGTGCATTAATTAAGGGTAAATGTGAGAATTTAGCTATCTACTTTTTGAAAGTGGACACTTATTTTGGGACAAACATAAATAGAAATGTAGACACTTATTTTGGGACGGAGGGAGTAGTTTTTTTTATCACACTTTCTAAAAAAGGTGTTCCATTTGTTTTTTTATATGACACTTTTCAGAAGCGTCGTATAAACACATTATTTTCTACGACGCTTGCTTTATACGACACTTTTTCATATAATGTCATATAAAACATTTTTTATGACGCTTTATTTCAAAAGTGATCTAAAAACTATTTAAGATGGCCAAACATCCTATAAACCAATTGCAACACTCTTATATGACACATATATGTATGTTCCTATAAACTTAAGTCCTAGCTATAAAGATGAAGACACTTAGAGATTCTTGGCGTCATATAAACCCGATTTTGTTGTAGTGATAAGTCTTATTTAAAACCAGATTCGATAGTCCAATCCCACAACTTAATCCGACATGATCACCGTTATTGTCATTACAACAAAATCAACTTTTTAGAACATAAAAATGTCTAAACATTCTTAGTAATGACCGTTATATGTGACTTAAGTTTATAGGATCAAACAATTGTATATCTAATGTTACAATAGAATGTTATGACCTATTTGGACTACCTAACGAATTTTTTTACGATACTTTTGAAATAAAGTGTCATCATAACTAGCATTTTATAGAACATTTTTTAGATATGTCATATGAAAACGTATTTTTATAGGACACTTGTTGTTATAATAAGAAGCAATTTTCAAATAATTTCATATGAAAAAACCAATAAAATGTTTTATTTTCGAAAATGCTCTAAAGTTAAAACTTGTTAGAACGTCCTATCAATTTATTTTAACACCTTTAAACATGACTCACAATTATTTGGTCTTACAAACCCAAAGTCCTATAAACAGTCTTTTATGATATTTAGACATATTTGACATCCTATAAAGTCGGTTTTGTTATTAGTAGGTCTATACATGCTAACAAATCTTGCCAATTTTTAACGCACAGGGTATGATATCAGCCGGCACCGATACTTCGACGGGTACACTAGAGTGGGCTTTATCACTTCTACTAAACCACCCCGATTCCCTCAAAATGGCCATTAGCGAAATCGACAACAAAGTGGGCTCGTCAAGACTAATGAACGATTCTGATCTTTCTAATCTTCCCTATCTTCATGGAGTTATAAACGAAACACTTCGAATGTGCCCAGCTGCAGCATTGATTCCACCACATGAATCCACAGAAGAATGCACTGTGGGCGGTTTTCGGGTTCTAACTGGAACTATGCTTTTGGTGAACCTTTGGGCCATTCAAAACGATCCGAAGTTATGGAAGGAGGCCGAAAGATTTAAGCCGGAAAGGTGGATTGAGGTTGAAGGGCAGAGAGATGGATTTAAGTTTATGCCATTCGGGTCAGGTCGAAGAGGGTGCCCTGGGGAAGGTTTGGCGATGCGAATGGTTGGATTAAGTCTAGGGATGTTGCTCCAATGTTTCGAGTGGGAGAGAATTGGTGCGGAGAAGGTGGACATGAGCGAAAGGTTTGGTCTCACGATGCCGAAGGCCTGACCTTTGGTTGCTAAATATAGACCACGCCCGCATATGGTGGATCTTCTTTCTCGCATATAGTAAAATCTCTTGGTAAGAGAATATGAGAATACCTATATCACATGTGATTATATACTAAAAATCACATGTGATTAAGGAACAGTCAACCTAGGGGCGCTACGTTTGGCCCGACGATCTCAGAGGTTTGATTATTCTTTAATCATATGTGATATTTAGTATAATATCACATGTGATGTAAGCATTCTCGTGTTCTATTACTTTGACCATGTTCTCCTTTGAATCTCCCTATATATGTGTATATATATATAGAGAGAGGATCAAACGAGAACAATACAAATTTAAAAGAACACGAGAGCTAACAAAATCATTAGTGATTTTATATTAACGCGCAAAAAAACCATGCGGACCTGAAGCCGCGGCCAAAGTCCCTTTTTCATGTGTTAATGTAAAATCACTAATGATTTTGTTAGTTCTCGTGTTCTTTTAAATTTGTATTGTTCTCGTTTGAACCTGACTCTAGCTGTACTCATTTAATGGATTAATGCGATCCATTTTAATGTTGAAGCCGAGAACTCAAGCCTTCAGTTCTGATTAATGCTTCGTTAAACTGTCTCTATGAATTTTATTTTATGAATTTGTATGGTTTTGAATGAACGAGAGCGTGTGTGTTTGATTATGAGATTTATGGAGTATTTTATCGTATTAGGCAGGATCAATGTTCATCCTGTCCTTGAATGTGTCCGTGTATTAGTTTGTGACACCATCTCCAGTTTGCTAATATCAGAGAAGCATTGAGAACGCGCATATATGTTGCAAGTGTCACAGGACCGACCCTGATATTTTGGAGGTCTTATGCCAAAAAAAATTAATGTGGCCCTATAAAGAAAATTTGTTTAAATAATCATAAAACAAATTCAAATAAATTACAAATTGCAAATTGACTGTTACATCTTTAAATGTATGCTTATATATTATTTTATAACTATATGGTGATAAAAAAATTGATTAACAACAAAATGAGACGTAATCATATGAAAGTGAAATATTTTTTTTTAATTTAAATTAATAGCCTTTTAAGTTTATTGTTAAATCATTGAATATGTAACTTCATTCGAATTTTTATGGAAGAGTGTGAATTTCAAATATAGAGAGAAAAGAGTTTAATATAGATTGGGAAGAAAGCAATTATAAACCATAAATTGTTTAAAAATAACCTAAATTATTAAAAAAAATACATTTAATCTGCTGAAACGAATTCAGAAAAATAAACTAAATAAAATATTTTAATATATAAACTTTCATTTTAAATAGTTTGATAATTGATTAATGACCGGATATGTTTCTTCTACTTAATATTTGTCTAAAATTGTGAATCTATACTATATTATAAAGATGGCATAAAAACTCTTAATTACAACTCACTAAGCTTTATGTACTATCATTTTAAAGTCATCTACTTAAAATCTCTTAAAAATAACTACTAAAGCCCAATGTACTACCTGTAAAGCTTTTAACCCTAATTAATATATTTCATCCTTATCCCCCAAAATCCTTATCTCTAATCCCTAAACCCTAAAATTATGAAATTTGAATTCTGATAAACATAATTAAAACAGGATAAACATTTCAATTTAAATATAAAAAATTTAAAATATATAAGATAATTAATGAATTTTAACAAACTACTTAATTTTTTTTTATATAAAAAACATTATATTGTTAAGCCTAAATTAAACAAATTTATATATAAAAAACCATTATCACTCAATAAAAAATCATTATCACTCAATAAAAACCATCCAAAATCGTACTGTAAATCAATAAAAAACAAAAAATAAAAATAAACATTAAAATCGTGATGTATTAAGCATTATGTACTATTATTTAATGTTAATCTACTTAAAATCTCTTAAAAAACAATTAATACTGTAAATCAATAAAAAACAAAAAATAAAAATAAACATTAAAATCATGATACGCCACTAGTATCAACTAAACAGATAAAAAGAGTCTAATAGATATTAGAGATAGAGTTGAATGAGGATAAGGCCGAAATAGTAATAAACAAAAAAAAACATAATATTTTAAATTAAATAAACTATCATTTTAGATTTGATGGTGAATGATTGTACATGTTTTTTCAAGTGAATATTTATGGAAGATTTTGATATGAATTATGGACATATAGAATGTTGAACAAAAACCTAAGATAAATAACGGATGTAAGCTTGAAATATGAGAAGAAAACTAAATTATTGTTGTAGGATTATGTGTCATCATCAAAAGAAAATGATTGATATAATATTTTCCTAGTATTATAAGTTACCATAATGAATGTTTCATTTTCTTTGTAAACTTCTCCCTATTTAAAGGGTTTATGATTAATGAGAATTACAGATTTCATTGTATCTCTATTATGTTGTTATTCTGTTTCGTTTTTCCTTTAACACGTTATCAGCACGTACGATTCTTACAACAAAGTAATCATGAAATCAATCTAAAATTCGGCATTTGAAGTAAATTTTATATGTCTAAGTTTTAAAACTTCAACATATCATGTTTTATGCTATGAACAAATATGATAATTTTTAAGAATGTGGTTTTTCTCTATATGTTTAAACTATATTATCATTCTACTGTACTTTATGTTATAGACACTACAAAAAAAAGGCATTTTCGACGGCCAAAATCCGCCGGAAATCCGTCGGAAACTCACTGTTTCGACGGATTTGGCCGGACGGAAACCGGGGCGCTGCTAAAAATGTTTTTTGGCGGCATTTTCGGCGGAATTTTGTTTTTCGGTGGATTTTTTGGCCGATTTTTCCGCCGAAAACTTTTTCGAAATTTTTTTAATTTTTAAATAAGTCGATTAATTAAATAAAAAAATAAACATTTTCGGCGGAATTTCGACGGACTATTCCGCCGAAAATTTTTAATATTTATTTGTTATTTATTCTTAATTAATTAAATAAAAAAATTAAATATTTTCGGCGGAATAGTCCGCCGAAATTCCGCCAAAAATTTTTAATATTTATTTTTTATTTATTCTTAATTAATTTAAAGAAACATATTTTGGTGAAAATGTTTTGGCGGATTTTCGGCGGAATCAAATTTTTTTTATTTTATTTTTAAATGTTTTCTAAGAAAAAAAATAAATGTTTAATTTTCTTAGCGTTTTCGGCGGGATCAAATTTTTTTTATAAAAATTTTTTCTAAGAAAAAAATAAATATTTAATTTTTAGTGTTTTCGGCGGAATCAAATTTTTTTTAAAAATATTTTCTAAGAAAAAAAATAAATATTTAATTTTCTTAGCGTTTTCTGCGGAATCAAATTTTTTTAATAAAAAGTTTTCTAAGAAAAAAATAAATATTTAATTTTTTTTAGCGTTTTCGGCGGATTTTCGACGGAAAGTAATTAATTAAATAAAATCCGCCGAAAATATTAATTTTTTTAAAAAATAATAATTTAAAAACTAATTTCCGGCGGATTTCCGGCGAAAGTCAACGAGGTTTGACCAGGTTGGGTTTCGTCGAAAATCCGCCGAAAATTTTCCGGCGGAATATTCCGCCGAAAACATCCGACGGAAAAGGCTGTTTGTTTAGTAGTGAGACGTAAATTATGATTTGCCAATCTCATGAAATCCTAATTCACATATTGTTTTTTTTATGCTTATAAAAATTGCATAATATGTGATATCATGATAAATTCAATTTAAAACAAAATACATGGAATTTTTCATATATATATATGTTTTTTTGGAGAATACTAAATTGTTATCATCAATTTTCGTTTTTTCTTCTTTATCACTTATTGGTAGATAGATTGGTTAATATGATATTTCTTTATTACTGCTAAAATAAATAAATAAATAAAACCTAACCTTTAATATGTTTGTTTTACGAGTAATTTGTATTGATGGATTAATTTATTTTTATTTAACATTATGTTTATTAATTGCATATTTCATTATTCGTAAAAAAAAATCTAATTATATATATGAGTAATCATTTTATATTTTTCTTGTAAATCTACCTTTTAATATAAATAATAATGATATCTTTGTTATAAATTTATTTCTTAATTGATAACGAGTTTATAGTTTATTCTTTTTATTAAACTGATTTTCTTTCCATAACAAATAATACTATAATATGGTTATGTTTTAAAATCATTAGATCTCCTCGATAACGTACACATTATAGTTACTTTGTTGGTTACTTTGACTGGTTAAAATTATTTAGGTGAATATTGCATAATTTATTTAGGCTCACTGCCATAAATTATTTTAGATGTTTAAGTTTATTCAAATCTATGTTTAATTTTAGAGTAAACTCCAACTTTGGTCCCTGACGTTTATTGATTTCTTTGAAAGAGGTCCCTATGGTTTCATAATTCAAGTTTACATCCTCAGGGTTTGGATTTTGCTCTAGAAATGGTCCCTGACACCTAACGACGTCAAAATGGTCCGTTAGTGCCAGGGGTAAAATGGTCCAACCATATTTTTATCCTTTTCTTGCCCTTCTTTTTTGTTTCCCTTATTATTGTATAGAATCAAAAAGTTAAGGGACCAACTATGTAATTAACCATATATATATATATATATATATATATTAAACATAGGGACCATCGATTTCAATCATCCAACACAGGGATGCCAAACTCCGGCCAAACTCCGACCAAATCACAATAGGAACCTAATAACTCCAATCTCTTCCACAATCTCTCTATTGTGAAACTCTTGAAACTCTTTATTATACTTGGCATTAATAGAAGAAAGATCAATTCCACTGTAATTGATTGGTTGCAAATCCCCATTTTGTTTCTGAGGGATCCACAGTATGATAACATGAGTGAAAGAATGTGAGATTGATTTGTTTTTTTATTCTTTCTTCCATCCAAAAGTCAAAAGATGACTTGACATTTTTGAATTCGGTATGGAGTGGTATTGAAAGTGTGAGGACAAGTGATTGTTGTAAAGAAGACAGGAAATGGTATACTTGAATTTGTTGTAAACAAGACAGGAAGTTGTATACAATTCAAGATAAGTGGGAGAGTTTGTTCTTGTACAAAGAAGTTTGTTGGTTACCAATCTCGCGGTCTGACTGGTGAACATATTTCATTAGATGTTCCATGGACATGACATCAAGAAGTGCAGCAAAAAACATTCACAGTCTTTAGATAATAATGATGTAGCAGATTGACCTTGGAATGAAATTACAAGGCACCAACAGTAGAGAAGATGAAAGATTATATTCGTTACTCATGCAAAACCTTGTTTCAACTATCAAACCTGTTAGTGTTATGATGAATTTGACCACAATTACGATCATATCACTGGCCAGAATAATGTCTTTCCATGACCTTGGCAGATCATAACATCCCATTTTCTCATTTTATGGCATTTATTTATGGTCCAACTGGGGTCGGGTGAAGCCATAATTGATTGCAAAAACCAAGGGGGTGTTTGTGTTTCATCATTAATTATACTGCTTTATCCAACACCATAAGAACAAGTTTTCTAAGACGTGAAAAAATATCAGCAATCAACAGAAAAAATGTATAAGCCCTATTTAGAACAACCAGTGGTCAGATTCAATGATCATTCTAGCTATCTGAATTTGTAGTTAATTTGAAGGGAAGCTGCTGCCTGTTGATGGGACATCCCACCGATAACAGCCCCACCGCGAGAGCCACAAAAACGACGAGACATCCCATCGATAACAGCCCCGAACTTAACCGAACAACACCGAAAATCACCGCCCAGTCGAAGGCCGCAACCCAACTAAACCGATGTTGCAGCTCCTTGCTATTGACCATGTTGTTGTCCAGACGACTTTCAGCAAGAACCGACCTCAAGCAGAAGCTTCATTACAACAGTTTTGCCTTGGTCTTAGTCCCCTGCACAGGTCCAAAACTGCACCGAAAACCCTGCACGGATCCATCGAGGAGAATCGACAGCAACCTACGCTGCAACCTCGGTGACCCCGATCTATCCAGATCAAGCCGAGCTACAGATTTGAAACCAGTTTTAACACCCATTGACGCAACGATCAACTTCTGTCTCAACCTCTTCTCGAAATCCCTTGTAATCTCTCGAGTCCGTTCATTACACTCTCTAAGCACGCATCGTCCATCGTTGTTGCTTCGAGTTCCTCGTGTTGAAGGTTTTATTTGTCGGAGCTTAATCGAGAGATGAGGGGGCATCCTTTTGTACAAGAAATCAACACGGGGACGATGGGTGAGAAACCCAAAGCTGGTTTCGATTAAAACCCAATGAATGAACTGAATAAGATTAAAATCAAAGATTAACAATTTCAATCATCCAACATAGAGAGATTGTGGAAGAGATTGGAGTTATTTGGTTCCTGTTGTGATTTGGTCGGAGTTTGGCCGGAGTTTGGCATCCCTGTGTTGGATGATTGAAATTGATGGTCCCTATGTTTTATATATATATATATATATATATATATATATATATATATATATGGTTAATTACATAGTTGGTCCCTTAACTTTTTGATTCTATACAATAATAAGGGAAACAAAAAAGAAGTGCAAAAAAAGGATAAAAATATGGTTGGACCATTTTATCCCTGACACTAACGGACCATTTTGACGTCGTTAGGTGTCAGGGACCATTTCTAGAGCAAAATCCAAACCCTGAGGATGTAAACTTGAATTATGAAACCATAGGGACCTCTTTCAAAGAAATCAATAAACGTCAGGGACCAAAGTTGGAGTTTACTCTTAATTTTATTTATTTATTTGCTTAGTCATAAATCATAATTAATTGGAAGTTACACTTCCACCCCTATACTGTCTTGTTTTGCTCTTTTGCCCAAGATATTAAAATCTTAGAATGTATGATATTAAGTCGTTCTTAAATACATAAGTATGTTTGTCTTGATCATAAATCGTAATATTCTTTTGGTTTCTTGCCAAAAGCTCCTAAAATACCAATATGATCTTAATTTCGTTTGAATTTGATCTCCCACACAATATATTCAATGAATATCTTAATTATAAGTTCATACTTATAATTCCAATCATATAATTAAGCTTTTAGAAGTTACACTTCCAACCTTCATATATTTTGGTTTTTTCCAAAAGTTCCAAAAATATTATTAATGTGTTAAAAGTTTGATATCGACTTTATGTCAAAACCAATATTTATTGTCTCACGACAGAATCTCTCAAAATACCATTAAGGTATTAAAACATTGAAATTGGCCTAATATGCCAAACTCATGTCAATTTTTGGTCTCATGTCAAATGCTCTATAATTAACAATGTTATATTTAAATTAAATAAATCACAAGATATCAACTAGGTTTTGTCAAACGGGTGTAAACAACCCTAAGGTTTGTAGGGACTTAAGAAATCCATGTGATTCCCCTACTACCTGGAAATCCAATAGATTGAGTGATTTCTTTTCACAAATTGAAATATTGATGAAGTATTATCAACAAAATGTAAGTATACAAAAATCCAATGTTGTTATGATAAAGAAATTTCATACATAAAATAATAGTTATAACCATAATCCATTGTCTTATCAAACAGAAAATCATATATTATCTCTTATATATGTAAATGGTTGAAACAACTCATCCCTAAATCAACGTCGTAAACTCAAAAAAATCTGAGTACCATAAATGAGTATACAAATCTCACTTTGAAATTTTTTTTATCTAAAGTCCATCAACTCCTTATTGACCCTAAAACCAATCATCTTGAAAAGGTACAAGCAAATACCTTCATACTTTGAGACGGCATATAGATCATAACTTTCATAGGAATACCTTTATTAGAAACCCCCCAAATAACTGTGGGATGTCCCGAAAGGGAGAATCGGGTGTATTCATGAATATGTACTTCCCGAACTAATCGTACAGTGGAATGAAACCCACTTACTCTATTACAAAAAGTTAACTGATTTCAACAAAGAAATGTTATATCCAAAACGCGTCTCAATCTCTGTGGCAAGGAACTCACAGAAGATGACATGATTCTTAACATTATTTCCACCTTTCATATATCAAAAATATTAATGAACTAATATAAGTTGGAAAATAACCTTTAGACAAACTCATCAACCTACTGTAAGTGGTTGAGAGACATAACAAAGTTCTTTCGAATAACAACACCACATATGTCGAGACAAAGAAATTTATCGAGATAAATAATGAAAACATTAAAGGTGGAAACAACTCCAAAGAACAGAGAGTTAAAACAATTTCACACATGTGACATTTATCCACTATATGGACGAAACCCTAGAACGGGGTCAGGGTCTTAGTAAGAGTCGGGAATGATTTTTCAACATCTGGAGTAGAGATACAACTACTGCCCCATGTGATAATGGACAATCAAACAAGAAATGCACTAAAGAGTTCTCTTGTCAAAAAGGAAACACGTTGAAAATGAACTATAACATATTAATTTAATATTTAATATTGATTAAGCATATGTTTATTTGAAATTATTTTTAAGTATCAAAATTAATTTCTTTGCTAAAGTAAAATCGAATATGTAACCATTATAGATGTAAAGAAATACATCTAAATAAATAACAAAACTATTAATATTCTCCGTTCCATGTAGGAATGTATCAAGGAGAACTTGAGTTTTTGTAGAATATTCTACACAATCTAAAATGATAGACAAATACATATTACTTAGACGATGGACTGTCACTTTCTTGTTGGTACAAGATTAATAGGAACCTTGTAAAGATATTCGTATCAAATGGAAATGGAAATGAGCATACATACATAAGTTCTAATGAATATGAAAGTAAACATATCATGGAAACTAATGTGTCAAACTAGTAGATTATTGGGTCATCGAAACATATTTTGTCACCAATAAAGAACTTTGGGGGAAATGACACATATGTTTCGACATGACCATGTGGGACACCATGGTTATGACATAGTGATCCGTGTATTGCAAAATACACATAGACACATTCTCTTTCGAGTGAAAGGCGGAATGAGGCAAATTGCAACTGTTGACTTCTGCAGCATAAGAAACAACATTGCCATCATAATATGCCCTCTCGAATACCTAAAACTTTTGTATATAACCTAATCCTTAGCCAAGATAGGAATGAGATCATCCTAAAACTAAGAACATAATACAAAAATATTCCATTGTTACAACGAATACAAGGTGATATTTATGGACATAAGCATCCAGAATGCAAGCCATTAAAGTACTTTATGGTTCTGGTTTCGACACGATGAACGCATGTCGTATTATTGTCCACATGAAATACTGCACTCCTAGCACTAGCTATACGTTTAAGGGATCACCACCCTGATTATCTTATCAAGTCTACATGACTTGGAATGCTGGAGAATTTACATCATAAGGATTTGATGTTAATTGCATATGTATTAGGATCAATGTAGAGTTTCCTATACCCCAAGTGTATATATAAAATGGTCTCATAGAAGTTGTTATCAAAAGAATATGATGACATCTTGGGTATTAGTAATGCGCACTAATTTACCCACATCTACCTGGGGTTATGCAATTATTATATGCAGTTTTTTTCTTTTCGTTTTTAGACCCACGGCTTGCTAACCAGCCTCATGTGTACCAGTTGGTAACTGAATATAAGCCTGATAGTTTACATTTACGCATGTTTGGTTCTGTGGTATATGTGCCAATTGCGCCCCCACAGCGCATTGACAAGGGTCCGTAAAGACGATTTGGTATATGTTGGACATAAATCCCCAACAATTATCCGCTAATTAGAATATTTGACTAAGGATCTCTTTACCGCTAGATTTGCGGGTTGTCACTTTCATGAGACAGTCTTCCCGTCGTTAGGGGGAGATAGGAAAAATAATTTTCCATGGAAACGACAGGGAGTGTCATTGAATATTCCCACTCTGTCTCATTTTGATCCCCAATACTTCACAACATAATGTTGAAGTCAAACGAATCAGACTCGATACTTGATACGTTTAATGCTATTCCAAAAGTGACAAGATCACATATACGAGCTGCAAATATACTCACAAAGTTAAAAGGTCCCCAATAGGGGCACAACGCCATTGGAAAGTGCATTGCAATCACACATAGTGGAGGTGTGGTTAAGGTCGTAGCTACCAAATGGAAGTGGTGGAAGTTACTTGGTTCGATGGATAATATTCTAAAGGAAGAGAATAGTTAGGCACATTCATTTATCATCAATACACAAAACTCTCATGAGATTGTCTCTAATTATAATTATGTCCATGAGTCATCACTGGAGGACGCTCCGAAGTTAATATTGATTCTAGAGATAAATATTAATCTCAAATGAACTATGAGAGTACACATGAGTCGATGGACATATAATATATAATCATTGATGATTTATTCGCATACACGATGGCTCATAAGATGATCGGGCACGACGACATCGAACCAGGCTCAGTTGAATAATATCAACAAAGAGCATATTGACCTAAATGTAAAGAAATAATCCATAAAGAATTATATTCTTTGACAAAGGATCGGGTATTTGGTCAGGTAGTGCTAACCTACCAAGTGTAAAGCCCGTAGGACATAACTGAGTCTTTGTCAGAAAGCGTAACGAGAATAATGAAGTCCTAATATGTAAGGATCTCCTTTGGCGCAAGGTTTCTCACAACGCCCTGGATTGACCACAAGGAGACTTACTCTCTCATGATGTATGTTATGACATCCGAATAATTTGTTATCCTAGTAGTTTCCGAAGGAATGGAAATGCATCTCATGAATGTGGTTACCACATATCTCTACGGGGATCTAGATTTTGTGATATATAAAAGTGCTTGATGATATTACAATACCAAAATCAAGTAACTCTAAACCACGAAATGCGTTTGCAATAAAATTGAAGCGCCCACTTTATAGATTAAAACAATCTAAGCGGATGTGGTATACCCGCCTAATGGAATACTTGATTGAGAAATGATATATAAGAACGATGAATTGTTCCTTTGCATATTTATTATGGAAAACAAGTTCCAGATTTTCAAAGTAGCTCTATATGTCAATGTTGTGAACATAATAGGCACTCTTGATGAAATAAGAGGAACCACAAGCTATTTGAAATATGATTTTGAGAGGAAAGATCTTGGGAAAACTTTGTCCTGTCTAGATATTTGAGCTAGGACACCGAGTTTGTGAAATATTAATTCACCGATCGCATATGTCCAGAAAATAATCAGGCAATTTAATATGGACAAAGCGCATCCGGTTAGCACTCCCATGATCGGTCGAAGTGTCGGATATAAGGAAAGATCCATTTCGTCTAAAAGGATGATGACGAAAAATGTTGGGAGTTGGAATTCCCTATCTAAGTACAATATGCGCATTATTGTACTTAGCACAATACATTTGACCGTATATTGTATTTCTCAATGAACTTGTTAGCTAGATTTAGCTCAGCGCCAACGCAAAGTCATTGGAATGATATCAAATTGATCTTTTGGAACCATTGACACGGGTTTATACTTTCCCTATAGAAATAAAAACGGGATTGATAATGGAACTTCAATACCTACTTAGAATGTAAGCAGCAAAAGTACCAACTCTTATAGAAAAACACCAAACAATGTCTTGGTATATGTTTGTTGATATTAGGTATATGTCTGACTCATAAAAAGGTTGTTCTCAAACTGGATAAGGAATTACCATAGTGAACACCCAGATTGCTTGAAAGTAAGCTAAGCAAACCTTTGTAACTACCTCCTTGAACTATTCCAAGAATATTACTGTCCATGAGATAATTAAAGAATATATATGATTAAGGACTATCATTACATATATTTGAGGAGCTAATAATTTTGGGTTCAACCAATATCCTACGCATATATGAAAATAATGCATCATGTATCGAAGAAATGTACATAAGATACACCAAGGGTGATAACACAAAGCATATTCTGCTTAAGTTTCTATACAATCAACAATAAAATACTTTCCTTTAGATTCATGTGAATCAAGTAAGGTGTCAAAAGAATGTGACATATTTTACCAAGTCATTACCTAAAACCATATATTGGAAAATATGTAGAAAGTAGATGAAAATGTTTTCCAAACTCTCTTGATTAATGCACGAATCAGGGGGAGTAGTAGACAAAAGGGGGAGTCTATTATATTTGTGATATTGATATGTTGTGCTCTTTCCTTCAACCAAAGTTTTATTTTTCCCATTGGGTTTTGTTCCTTGGTGTAAGGTTTTAGTGAGGCAACTGTTTATATACCATCATGCTTTCCTATCTCTCATAATTAATGTACGAATCTAAGAGAAAACTAGACTGAAGGAAAAGTCTATGTATTGCAAAGAAACTGGTGTGTTGTACTCTTTCCTTCGTCCTATTTTTTATCCCACTGGGTTTTATATTGGCGTAAGGTTTTAACGATACAACAATTGTGCACCATCACTTCTTTGACTCGTCACAAGGGGGAGTGTTGTAGGATTATGTGCCATCATCAAAAGGAAATGATTGATATAATATTTTCCTAGTATTAGAAGTTACCATAATGAATGTTTTCTTTTCTTTGTAAACTTCTCCCTATTTAAAGGGTTTATGATTAATGAGAATGACAGATTTCATTGTATCTCTATTCTGTTGTTATTCTGTTTCGTTTTTCCTTTAACAATTATAAAAATATAAGATAATATTCTTCACTAAATTTGAATACATATATTAAGGGAAAAAAATAAAAGTAGAATATTATATTCTTCTCAAAATTCGAAAAATAAAATATGTTGAGGAAAAAGACAAAATTATATAAGTAAAATTTAAAATTTAATCTCTTAAATTGGTTTTCAAAAAATGGAGCACATATGAGAGAACAGGGAGGGAATTGAAACTGGGTTCTCCAGTTTACATGCAAGATGTCTTAACTAACCAACCTCTGCTTTGTTTTGTTTATTATTTTGTATTTTCCTTTTTAAATTAGAAGTTTACAGTTATATACAAAATTAACAGAAAAAAATTATTGGAGGCCCCTAGCAATCGGAGGCCTCATGCGACCGTGCACAGGGCCGGTCCAATGGTCTTGGATGTCCTAGGCGGAGAGTAAAAAAAATGCCCCTAATCCTAAAAATAGAGAACACATATTTTTAAGGGGTTTGGAACCTAATCAAGTTAGGTGACTCCACCGAATGCCGATTTTTATGGAAAAAAAGAAAGTTACAACGGGGGACATAAACCAAAACCCGGAACATTCATGTTTTTGTCTGTCAATGAATATTTATAATTTTGTCTACCAAATGCCTATATTAAACTTCACATTCTCATAATGTTTTATGAACATTAATCTGAAAATGAAAAAGAAGAATTCTAACCTTTTAGAATACCACTTATGCTATTAAATATATTGTCCTATAGTTTCATTCTTGCATTAGATTCCTTCCCTCAACCTTATTTTCCCTACCATCGATCAAAAATCTAAAAATTACACTCTAAAATTCTCCTAAAACACCCATCTGTTGATTTTTGCATAACCATATTCCATCCTTATACCAACCTTGTTTTAGAACCATTCTCAAACATCCAAGTTCCATTCTTACACCAACCCCTATACCATTGAAACTTGCTAACCCTTGTTGACAACCTATTCTTACCAAATACAAACCCTCAGCTCCAAGGGACTGAAAATGATTAAGAAAATCAAACACAAGCCTCATTTTTTATCCACTATGTTATCAAAAAACAAAATATGTCAACAAGTCCCTTAAGATCAACCTCAAAGCTTCTTAATTTCAACAGGTAGTTCAATAAATTTTGGGTTTCCCTTGCGAAGAAATCCCAATTAACCAAAGGATAGTTTTAAAGTAACTGATGTCAATGTAAACTACTGGAGAAAACAATTTCCAAACAAGAAACAACAAATCAACAAATCAACCAATAACAAAATAACCTAATAACCTCAAAAGCAAATCAAGAAACTAAGAAACAAATAAACATTAAGAAACTAAGAAAAATAACATCAAGATTCAAGGAGACATGAAAAATGAGGAGTACAACAAATCATAAGTATTAACTAGATAAGTAAAATTTAAAGAAAGCACCTGGTTAGTGAAGGGCTGAAGGGGCAGAATGTCGAGGCCAAAGAGTGTAGGCAGAAGCAAGTGATGTCGACGTTGAGGCTGAAGGGAGGGTGCATACGCGGTAGAGGTGAGACCGTGAATGAGAGGCGAGATCGATGAGTGATGAGCGCAGAGGTGAGAGACCTTGATGCGTGAGAGATGAGGTCGAGAGTGGATAACTTTTTGCGGAAAGTTTCAAAAACTGAACCTAGTAAACCCTTTAAGAGCTTTGGGCTTTGATGCCCTCTGGACTATGCTTCCCAGGGCCACCGCCCTTGAGAGTCCAAGATCACTGATTCTTTAGAGAGAGAAAGTAGAGAGAGAAAACAATGGAGCGCAAAACAGAGAATGTATTAAAATATGCGTGTGTTTCTTACAAAGACAAAGACCAAAGGGACTTAAATACCCTTGGTCAAATACAACACTGATAAGCATTCTAAACATTGTATAAGACCAATACCTATAAATACAATGATTACTATAAAATCAGACCTAACAATCTCCCCCTTAGTAATCATTGGCGCTTTGGTCTTCAAAAATCATCTTCTAAAATAGCACGGACCAACAAAGCGACTTTATGAAGCATTCTGACTTTTAAGAAGAAAAAAAATTCTTCTCAGCATCTTTCAGATTGAAATGACTTTGCTGCTTGAGCTCTAGACGATACACCTCTTTTGAATGATCTTGAATGAACTGTGATGTTCGGAGCAGAAACAACAAAATAATTGAAATGACTAAGAGAATAGAATCTTTGAGCGAATCTTGATCAACAGATAAACTTTTGAGCTCTTTGTCTCGTTAACTTCTCCTTGACTTCTCCCCCTCATGACCTTGATGATCTTGATCAACTTGGTCATGTGAAAGTTGGAGACGAGACGGCTTAAGATCTGCAAAATCAAAGAAACAGAGAAAACAGAGAGGTTTGCGCTTCATGTTGGATGCGTAAACCAAGGTTTGCGTTTCATGAAGGATACACAAAACAAGGTTTGCGTTTCATGAAGGATACGCAAAACAAGGTTTGCGTTTCATGAAGGATACGCAAAACAAGGTTTGTGTTTCAAGAAGGATACGCAAAACGAGGTTTGCGTGACCAACGGAATGCGCAAAGCTGACAAACTCAGAAAAAATTTACCTTTTTAAGCTCTTTGACTCCCCCTACACAAATGCACTAGATATGAAAATTTGAGTTAGCATTCATATAAAGAAAATCAGAAACTCCCCCTCAAAACCAGATATAATCTTTGAAAAATATTCTCTTTGTTCACTCCCCCTTGAATAATGCATAAACCCATTAAAATATATTTATGAGAACACAATGATCAACTATTAATGTAGAAAGAAAAATATACTGAATATAAGTTTTGAAACTACTAAATATATAAAAATTTAAACAGAAACAAATAAAATTCTACTTAGTAAAATATCACAATAAAATCCATCAAATGAAATCAAATGTATGTGTTTGGATACAGAAACAAGTTTTATTGCATATCAAGTTAAGACATGTTCAGTTTCAAAAACTTTCATCAATCTATTCAGTGTGCTCGCATGTGAACTTTGATTAGCTTCAAGAAAATGCAATTCTAAAAATATAATAGAGACTTTGCATGTAATCACACCAAGCCATCAAAAATTCAGACTTTCACAAATTTACAGGTTTATTGCAACTCAGAAATATATAACCAAGTTTCATGAGATGTGTGCTCATTGGCATCTTCACATGAGTGTGATTTTTGGCATCTTTTAAGCTTGTGCACTTTGGCATCTTTTGATCAAAAAGTTTATTAAGTAAAGAACATGCCGTAAACGTAACTTTCTATCTGACCCTATTGCAGAATTTGGGTCAGCCGCTCCCAAACCAATTGGCCTTAGGGACTAGGTGTCAAGCACCCCTTGGAACTTACTCTCCCAGATTAGAAAGGCTACATCGACATATCCTAAACCCATTCATACCAGTAAAACATGACTTTCGATCTGGTTCTATTGAAGGATTTGGGTTCGATCACTCCCAGATCAATTGACCTTAGGGGACCAGATGACAAGCATCCCAAAGAACTTACTTTCCCAAACCAGAAAGGTCACAGGTACAAACTTTTAAACTTAGAGATTTCTGATTTATAAGAATTTAATAATCATCTCAAACACAAGGTTTTACGTCTAAGTGCTTAGCCCATATTTTCATTACAATCCAAAATTCCGACTTTTTAGGTTTTCTAAGCATTGTAAACTATAAATATTCCGAATCACACAACTTTAAAGCAGTATCAAAAGTTACAAACATGTTGCTGACTTTTCGACTTTTGTAAGACTTGAAAGTTGAACATATAAAACTTTAATATAAACAAAGAACTTGTAAAAGATCCTAGACATACATTTTATTCAAAAGAAAGAAAATCTGAAAGATTTTACTTTATAGAATAAAATTTGTAAAGATTTAAACTTTTAAATTCAACATGCCGATGTTAAAAATTTTCATTAAAGACAAAATGTAAAGAATTCGGCAAATTGATATTTAGTTGGAACAAAATAAAATTCAGTTATTTCATCTTTCACATTATAAAAAATAATTTATGTCTCAAATTAAAAAAAATTGGTTTATACAAATTCAAAAGAAAGATAAACAAGCTCAGATTCTTGAAAAAATAAAGAGAAAAACTGGAACACATCATAATCAGAGATAAAATGTAGCGGAAATAAAATTGATGTACTCACAATATCTCATTTAGTCAGAAGCTTAAAAGCTTTGAAGAACGAGTTCTAAACTGATTTGTTTAGAAGTCGTAAACTATGAAGTACGGGTCCTGAGCTGAAGTACTCAGAAGCCAAAATGTTGACTTTGAAGTTCGGGTTTTGAACTGTTGTGTTCAAAAGCCATACTTTCTCTTACTCCCCCTTAACACGTGATGCCTGCAACTTTGAATCAGATTGAGACTTGGGTACCCACTTGTATTTGGGCCCGTATTTGTTAGTTGCAGTTCGTATGGGGAAATAATTAGAAGAATTGATACGAGAAGCATGAGAAACATTATCAGAATAATAAGCACAATCATCAGATGAGAAAGCATAATCATCAGAACTAGAATCTGAGGAAGAACATGAGACATGTTTTGAAATTCGAATCATTTGTTTTATAGAGTACTTTGAAATTTTATT